>OX463238.1:32941440-33541440 GCA_949820135.1 Sylvilagus floridanus | reverse complement strand
AGGTTAAGCGGCTGCCTGCTGTGCTGGCATCTGTATGGGTGTTGTTTCCAGTCCTGGCTACTCCACTTCTGATTCAGTTCCCTGCTAACGTGCCTGGAAAAGCAGCGGAAGATGATCAAAGTACTTGGGCCCCTGATAGCCCTGTGGAAGACCAAGAAGAAGCTCCTGTCTCCTGCTTCAGCCTGGCCTAGTCCAGCCATTATTGCAACTATCTGGGAAGTGAACCAGCAGATGGAAGATCTCTTTTTCTACTTCCTTCTTTATCCTCCTCCTCCTTCTCTTTCTTCTGCTCCTTCTCCTTCCTCCTCCTTCCTCGTCTTCTTCCTTCTTCCATCTTTTCTTCTCTCTGTATCTGCCTTTCAAACAAGCAAATAAAAATCTTAGAAAAATTTACAGGCTTGAAGATGTCCGTGACTTGTTCAAGGGTACACATTGAATGCTAAAAGTATTCTGTTTGCCCCATTATCCCTAATAATGCATTAACTTGCAGTTTCCCTCTCTCCTGTCCACAGTTTTGTAAATGATTCTTTAATTAAATGCTCCTTAAACTGCCTAATTTTAGCATGCCATCTGTTTCTGGCATTATGAAGGATATATATAATCTATAAACATGTATATACACATATACACACACACACACACACACACACACACATATATATATATATATATCTCCTATAGAATGATTTTCAGTTCACTTAATTTTTGGTGTGTCTTCAGGTGTTTGTCAACCAATTTCATTTAAGTGTGCAAAGTTCTGGCTGTAAACAGAGTTTAGTCATTTTCTAAGCCATTGATTAATAGATGAGGGAACTGCAGTGAGTACAAGATGGCAGAGTGACCATGGAAGCACTGGGAGATTGTGTTCGGTGTGCTCACATTGGCACTGAAATAACTGGTCACTTGATAATATTATTTGCTTCTGAATTCTATGAAGTGGATTTCTACGAGGAGAGGCATTCTTGTTACATCCTTTCTCTGCAGCAGCTATTAGTAAAGACCAAAGCACTGTGTTTTGGTAGCATTGCTGCAAGGGTTTGACTACCAAGGGAGCACAGTTTGGACTGGTTTAGTTTAGACCTAGGGAAGATGTGACAAAGAGGAACTCACTGATGTGTCCCTTCCTTACCGCGAGGCCTCTAAAACTCTGTTAACCACTGGCTTAGCACTGGTTAAAATCCTCCAACATCGGAGCCCATCCTTGAGCTTTAGGCTTTGATGCCTATGTATGTTGTGTTCTCTTGGACAATGATTTCACTTCACACTCTCAGTGATTCAAAATGAGCTCAGGTGAAGTGTTTCCTATTTTTCAGAGACTGTTTAAATTTGGGTTGAGATATAAGGGGTTTGAGACCTGGAATTGGTGATTGTGTGAAGGCCTGGATATGGATGGAGGGAAAAAAGGAGCCTTTTAAAGTAGGAAATATCTAATGTAGACTTTCCAGGCTAAGGGATAAGATACAGCTTAAGAAAAAGTGGTGGAAATTCTAAATGCAGAACAGTGTGTAAGGGATGATGATTGGGAAAACAATGAAAAGCTCTTTGAGTGAATTGCTCCCAGTCTTTGGCATTATACAAATGTAACTTTACAGCTATGCTGATAAAGATTCAGTGAAGAATTAATATGAGGGGCAGGTGTTGTGGCACACTGGGTTAAGCCACTGCCTGCAATGCAGGCATCCTGTGTGAGTGCTGTTTGGAGTCCTGGCTGCTTCACTTCTGATCCAGCTTCCTACTAAATGTGCCTGGGAAAGCAGCGGAAGATGGTTCTAGTACTTTGGGTCCTGCCTCTCACATTGGAGAGCTAGAAGGAATTCTTGGCTCCTGGCTTCATCATGGCCCAGCACTATATGCTGTGGTCATTTGGGAAGTGAACTAGTAGATTGAAGATCTCTCTCTCCCCAATTCTCTCTCTAATTATGCATTTCAAATAAAATCTTAAACACAAAATTAATATTAGTATTTATAAAATGCTTATTGTATCTTGGGCAGTGTTTTAAGTATTTTACATTTCTTGACTCATTAGATCCTCATAACAATTTTGCAGGCAGAGGCTATTATTGGTCCCTGTATTAGTTTCCAGGGCTGCCATGACATAAGTACAGTCATGCACTGCATAGTGGTGTTTCATCAATGATAAAACACATCCATAACTGAGGTACCATTGGTTTGTAATAAAAAGGAAAACTCCTGTTATCTCGTGTTGTAGCCATTTTAATGCCACAATGCAACATGTTACTCACACATTTGAGGCGATGCTCTTATAAGCAAACTTACTGTGTGCTATCCCTCATCGAAAAGTATAGCACATGCAATTCCATAAATCACATCATATTTTATTACAATTAACAACTATGTTACTAGTTTATATTTTATTAGTCTTTTATCATTATTTCAGAATGCATGCCTACTTAGAAGAAATTTACTACAAAACTATATCATGTTATGCTTGCAACAGCTCAAACATCCCCTGTTGACAGCATCTTTTGATCACATCATTTCCTCTTGTGCTTGATTTAATCTCATGTTTTGTTTTTCCTAGCCCTAGGAGCAATAGGCTACATATCAATATCCTATATGTATAGCAGCTGTTCCATCTAGGTTTGTATAAGTACTTTCTGTGATGTTTGCACAGTTGACAAATTGCCATTCTTAGAACATATACCTGTCCTTAAGGGATGCATGACTACATTATTGATTGGGTGTCTTAAAAAAGCAGAAACCTGTGCCAGAGTTCTGTTAGCCAGAAGTCTGAGATCAAAGTGTTAGCAGACTTGGTTCCTTCTGAGGGCTACAAGTCTCTCTTTTGGGTCTGCTCCTAGCTTCTGGTAACTTCAGGCATTGCTTGACTTACACATTGTGTTTTCCTTGTGTCACATTCTCTTCATTCTGATGTAGCTATCTCTGAGTCTAAATTCTGTTTTTATGTGGACCCTGGTCATATAAGATTAGGAATCACCCCAAATATCTCATCTTGAATCGAATTGTTCATCTTTAAAAGCCTTATTTCCAAGCAAGGTCACATTCACAGGTACTGGAGGTTAGAATTTCAACATCTTTTTGAGGGAACAAAATTCAGGCTGTCACACGCTTGTTTTAAAGATGAAGAAAACCAGATGCAGAGAAGTCGGCTAGATCTCCCTCTGTCACTGGACAGCTGATAGTGGGAGTGCCTGTGCTCGTAACCAGCGTGCTGCAGTGCCACTTGTTGGGAGGTTCGAATGCAGATAGACTGGCAACTTACGCATAAGGCAGGATAATAAGACCTGCTGTTTGCCAGCCTTATGCTAGGGTTGTATGTGATTGACAGGTTTGCTGCCTCCAATTCTGAGGATGCCATTGGTCTAAGCCTTGTAAGATGATTTTTATATTGAGATTTGTACTTGTAGTAAAGATGTGCCTATTGAGGAGATAAGTTGATCAGCAATGGAGAAGCACATTGTAATTCCTTTTATGGAAAAACCTGATGTATAAGTTGAAACAGCAGATGAAGGCAACAATTAAAGGAGATTACTTTTATGCCTGCTGTTTTTCAATGGAAGTATACTTTATAGTGAAATATGTACATTTTAAGTACTAAACTTGCACATACTGGCAATTGTGTTTGCCTGTATGGTACTATGGGAGCCAAGATTTTTCACTTTATTTTGTATCCTAATTAGCAGTAAAAGTTTCTGATTGAAGAGAATTTGGAACATTTGCTCGATTTTATTATTTTACAGAAATGAGTTGAAGTAGTGCATAAGCCAGGCCTTATGTTATTTTTGTATGTTTTCATTATCTAAAGATGTTTTGAATCTTTTCATTGAATTTTCTTGCTTCAATTTTAGAAATTATCTTAATAATTTAACTTTATTAATCTTACTAAATTATTATCTTTTAAATTTTTTTGGCACTTGTCCATTCACTAGAGATGATTCTGGTCTTTTTTTTTCTTTGACAGGCAGAATTAGACAGTGAGAGAGAGAGAGAGAGACAGAGAGAAAGGTCTTCCTTTTAACATTGGTTCACCCCCCCAAGTTGTGCTGCACTGATCTGAAGCCAGGAGCCAGGTGCTTTCTCCTGGTCTCCCATGTGGGTGCAGGGCCCAACAACCTGGCCCATCCTCCACTGCCTTCCCAGGCCACAGCAGAGAGCTGGACTGGAAGAGGAGCAACCGGGACAGAATCCGGCACCCCAACCGGGACTAGAACCCGAGGTGCCGGCACCTCAGGTGGAGGATTAGCCTATTGAGCCACGGTGCCAGCCAGAGATGATTCTTAAAAACATACCTTAGTGCACTCAATTCACAGTCTCAAAAGGATATTTGAAAGATGATTGTGACTTATATGTTTTTCCTATCATTGATGTAAAAACAGTAAGATTTACAAAGACCAGGAGAAGCTGATAGATGAAGGAAGGCAGCAGCTGTGTGAAGAGCCGTAGGGAGCACCTGCTGCTTGCCAGCCTTTTGCCTGGAACCTGTCCCCTCTCTCATGTCACGAGTTGAATCAGAGAAAGGCATGTACCAGCAGTCTTGGCTGTACCTTCCTTTCCCCTAAGGATAGCTCGATGAAGTCCATAAGGGAGGTGATATCAGTGTTAGTGGTTGAGATGAGGAGAGAATTTAGTCCCGGCAGCTCTCTGTTTTCTCTGGTATTCCTTGACTTGTTCCTACAAGAAGAATGCAATATCAGAAGGCTGTGGTTTAGAGAGATCTTTACGGTGGAACCTCTAGAAAGAAAGTTGTTCTATTTGACCTGTAAGATTGCCTTCAACTTCTTGATTCTAGAATTTTTCATTTGAATAAAGACGTTTAGGCTCTGAGAGATTAAGTGATTTGAAAAATAATATACCTGGAGTTAGCACAGAGCAAGGACTGTGGTCACTTGGATGCAAATTTAGGTACTCCCACTGTCCGCTCTATAAGCCTTACTGCCTGTCCTGAGTAAAAGCCTTTATTCTTTCTGCTTCATGTTTAGACTTTTGCTTCTTGCTGAAACTCTAGACATTTTAGACCCCATTAAAGGCTCATTTAAGCCTACATAAAAAGTGAATGCGGTAATACATGGCCTATAGAGCCACTTCCCTTAGCATGACCACTGCAATGCCATGGAATAATGACTCAGTAGCTAGACAAGACCCATATCCACACACATCACTGCCTGAAATGCTTCAGAATGCTAATGTGGGGAACAAATTTCCGGTCAATAAGGTTTCCATTTTATTCCCTGGGGAACAAGAAGAAAAACAACAATCACATTTAATTAAAAATTCAGATTTGTTTTGGATACCAAACCAAGAACCTTGGAACCCTGGATTTTAGAAATGTTCCTTTAATCACAGAGATACACTACGTGGAATTTGCAGTACTTTGTACTGCAGAGTAGATTGTAATTGGACGAAATTATTCACCTCCATTTTTCTATTTCTCTTTCAGAGCTCAGTGGACTATTCCAGCTACAGCATAGAGCTTGAACTTGATGCCTCATCATGATGTACAGACAGTTCTCCTGGATGCTTAGTTCCCCTAGTCAGAATTTGTATTAATCAAAAGAGAGTCCTGTGTTGTAAGAGCCTCTTGAAGAATATGCTCAAGAAGCGAGGTTGCACTCTGCAGTAATCCAGGGGCAGTGTGGGATAGAGCAGAGAAGCAATGTAATTGCCAGCTGCCATTGTCCAAGGTCAAGGACCCCTTCATGGCTCAGGTCTTTTCTTCCTTGCTCAAACAGCTGACATCATGCTCTGAATATCCTAGTTCCTCTTAGTCCCCCTGTGAGGTGTGTTGACTGACTGGCTTGACTTCTTGACCTGGCAGCCTCTGCTATATTACAAGATTACATCAGCAAGAGAGGAGCAATTCTCCTCTGGGCTTTTCTACCAAGCTCTGGTGATTTTGCACCAGGCGCTGCTACAGAAAGATCAAAGAGAAAGTGCATTTAACCAGCCTTTGATCCTTATCCACTAAGTATGTGTGAGTGTATGTTAACCAGTAATGAGTTATAGTAACATATCTTCATTTGGGTTTCAGAATATTTTCAAAGTAATGCTGTTTCAATAATCTGAACAGATTTTAACATGGATTGGAAAATGAACATGCTTAATTTGATTCATAAATAATATGGGTGCAATTAATAAACCTAATTTTATAGAGACTCTGTTGATGACTCCTCTGCCCCAGCAGAGTCAGAGAAGTGGGTTCACCTTAGGGCAAATGGTATGCAAATGAAACACTGTTAATGGATGTGTCCAGGCCTGGTGCCTCACAAACATTTATATATATTGAGTAATTATTGTTCTACAGAAATTCCATCCTTACACTTAAAAATTAAAAAGCATCACAAATACTTGTAAATTTAGAGTGTACATCATTCACTATATAATATAAATTGAAGACCATTGTCATTGTCATCTCATCTCATTCCCCAGGAGTAATAAATGTTAATAGTTGATACATACTTGCAAGCATTTATCCTACACATAAATATAGATGTGTATATTTATAAGATATAAAGGTCTGTATACTCTTTTGCAACTCATTTTGTCACTTAGTAGTACAAGCTGTGGCGATGTAAAGTATGTAAATCTAAATCATGCTTTTCAATTGCCACATACTTCTTACAGTTCTATTCTTAACCCATCTCTCATTGATGATCACTTTTATAGTCTCCAATTATTTTTCTTGTTGCAAACAAAGCTACAATAAATATTCTTGTGAGCAGGAATGCTACAATCAATATCCCTGTAACACTGTGTGCAATAAAAAAAAGAATTGTTACAACTCTTCTTGGAGAATGTGTGACTTTAATATAAACTCCTGAAAGAAGAATTGCTTTTTCAAGGTGTAACTGCATATGTCAGTTATTTTTATGTAATAGCTCAAGACAGAGGTTACTATTCATAGGACAAAGTATTTGTTTAGTGGCTGTAGTCATGGTGGGCTTGGGTTATGTGTCTGCCATGAGCTGTGTGGTTCAGCTATACCGTTCTGTGGATCATGGCTGGGTTTTTCTGCAACTCTGGGGATTGATGAGCTATCCACTGATCTAGAAAGCCTCTGAAACCCAGTCTAGGTATGTTCTCCAGGTGAAATAGAAGTCATTGAGGGGAAGTGGATACAGACAAACACTTCAAGTCTCTTATGCTTATTTTGTTCCTATTTGTAGGCCAAAGCAAGCTGAGTGGCTGAGTCTACAGGAGGCCTGGGGCGGGGGGTGGACTTTGGTATTTGTGTGGAAAATGAGGATCACTTTTGTGGTCAGTTCCTATACATATTCAAAAATTTTTGGATATTGTCAGTTTGCCCTAATTTTCACCACCACCAAAGGGTGTATAATAGGATTTTGGCAGCAAAATTCAGTATTCCAATATGAAATATTAAAAACACAGCATAATTTTACTTCCATGATGTTTGTCCCTACCCTCTGATATTTGTTATTATGTTCCAGGACTGCTGGTAAACTTCCTTATATGCATTGTTTTTTCTATTGTATAGATTTTCTTAAACCTTTATAACATTTGCATTCTTTTTTACAATTTTAATTAAAGAAGCCTAAGGGTTCCTTTTTGTTTTAGCCTTAATTAAAAGAGAATTAATGTTTCCTCTGGTCTTTTAATAAATAGCTTCCATATTCCTAAGCATGTTTTCTCTCTCTTCTCTATTTGAAAGAGAAAAGACACAGAGAGAGCAAGTAGAGGGATAGACTGACAGACACAGGGTGGAAGAATACATCTTCTGGTTCATTCCCCAAATGCTTGCAACAGCTAGTGCTGGCCCTGGGACCCTGACTGTGAGCCTGCAACTCAATCTAAGTCTTCCATATATGTGGCAGGGACCCAGTTATGTGAGCATTCACCGCTGCCTCCCCAGGGTCTGCACCGGCAAGAAACTGGAGTCAGGAGCTAGAGTAGAGGACTGAACCCACACACTGTGTTGTGGGATGCAGGCATTTTAACCACTAGGTTTAATGTCCATTCTTGTAAAATTTATGTTTTGAAATACATCTTAATTGGATGAGTTTTTCTATCAGTCAAGTTTTCAAAACATAATGGACACTTAATTTTTTACACCCAACAATTCTGTTTTACTTTTATGATGAATGGGCTGAATATAAAATTATTGGGTCACATATCTTTTATTATTTATCCTGTATCTTCTACAAGTGAATGTTTCTATGGAGAGTTTTTTTTTTTTTAAATTTACTTACTTATTTGAGAGGTAGAGTTACAGACAGTGAGGGAGAGGGACAGAGAGAAAGGTCTTCCTTCTGTTGGTTCACTCCCCAGTTGGCTTCAATGGCCAGAGCTGTGGCAATCGAAAACTTGGAGCCAGGAGCTTCTTCCAGGTCTCCCATATGGGTACAGGGGCCCAAGGACTTGGGCCATCCTCTACTGCTTTCTTAGGCCATAGCAGAGAGCTGGATTAGAAGAGGAGCAGCTGGGACTAGAACTGGCACTTATATGGGATGCCAGTTCTGTGGGCAGAGGATTAAACTACTGAGCCAAGGTGCCAGCCCCTGAGAGTTTTGTAATTTTTTTTTTTTATTTGACAGGTAGAGTTAGACAACGAGAGAGACAGAGAGAAAGGTCTTCCTTCCATTGGTTCACCCCTCAAATGGCCGCCACGGCTTGAGCTACGTGGATCCGAAGAAGCCAGGAGCCAGGTGCTTCCTCCTGGTCTCCCATGGGGGTGCAGGGGCCCAAGCACTTGGTCCATCCTCCACTGCCTTCCTGGGCCACAGCAGAGAGCTGGACTGGAAGAGGAGCAACCGGGACTAGAACCCAGCACCCCATATGGGATGTCAGCGCTGCAGGTGGAGGAGGATTAACCAAGTGAGCCACAGTGCCGGCACCTCCTGAGAGTTTTAAGATACGTAGTTGGCCCACGCCTTCACTCTCCATTCATCTAAACATTGTTCATTGAAATGCTGTCATATGGCAAGCACTAATGCAGGAACGATGAGTATGGACATAAACAATGCACATGAGAATATTCGTGCTCTTCTGGAGCTTAATTTCTGGTGGGAGGACATCACTATAAGCAAAAAGAAAAGCAAACAATTACTTACATAGGAGAAATAAATAAACATAGGAAAAATAAGAAAAGAGGTAAATGGAGCACCATAGGGAGAGCTAATTTTAAATGTTGTCTGGAAAAGTTCCCCAAGAAGATGATACTTGGAGATGACTGAGCAAGGTTTGCAGGTATTTGGGACAGGAGCATTCCAGACAAAATGAACAGCAACTGCAAAAGCCCTCAGATGCCAGCATGATTGACATATTTGAGGAATAGAAGGAAGACAGAGAGAGTGAAATAGAGAGTAGAAGGATGAAGTCAATAGACTGAGGGTAAGATCAGGTTGGGCCTTGTAGATCCCTTTATTTTCATATGCATCAGATTAAGATGAAAACAAATCAAAATAGTAGGTGGATTTGAATGGAGAAGTGTTGAATTCTTACTTAAAGCTGTAACTTAAATTATAAATATTCTGGCTTCCTGTAAGCTATTTCTTTTATTTGTTTTTTTTCTCATGGAAACTCAGAGGAAACTTTTAAAATTATTGTCACATAATCTTCTTCCCTGTGTGTTCTCTCCTCTTATAAAGTTCTTGTTATGGCCACCCTAGCCCAGTATGTCTTCAACCTTACTTAGCCAGTTGCATCCACAAATACCTCTTTCCAATGGAGATCATATTCTAATGTTCTAGGTAGATGTGAATTTTGGAGGACACTGTTTAACCTAGTGTGGTAAGTATTACAAAATTATTGTGTGGGGAGTGAACCCTACAGGAATACACAACACATGGATGTTGGTATTTAAGCAGTCTACTACTGAAAGAATATTACAAATTATGGTTTGTGCTAGCTGCACAATCAGCAACCCAGTGTAACCCTGAGGATTAATTCTGCAGGGTCTCCACATACGAAATAAAATTAGCTGTCAAAAGGGAAGGATCAAGGGTGGGCACTATAGGAAAACTCTGCAGTCTCACAACTCCACTGACTGCCTGCAGTATAAACATAAAGGGCTAAATCTTGACCTGGAAGGGGATCTACAGAGTGGAAACTGCTCTGTAGCACATGCACAAGGACACTGAGGAGGGTGGATGCTGATTTGGATACTGCCCCTGCAAACAGCTCTGGTCAAAACATATTCTCAACCCCAGGTCAAGATCTACATGTTGTTAATTGTCTTCCTGTGTCACAAGTAGCCTAACCCATAGTTCCCCTCTGAGTCTGCCAGGAGAGGAGGTGGAATAAAGAAGCTGGGCAGAAATAGCAGTGGTGAGAAGGGATGGGACAGCAGCACTGGATGTTCTATCTCCAGAAAAGTGGACATTTGCGATTATTAACTTTAGCTACCATGCTCTCATCCTGACCGCCTTTAGCCACCATGCTCTCATCCTGACCGCCTTTAGCCACCATGCTCTCATCCTGACCGCCTTTAGCCACCATGCTCTCATTCTGACCGCCTTTAGTCACTCATGCATGGTAGAAAAGGAGATTGAACCCTTGACTCTTTACTTGAGCTTAGAATTTCTTGCTTGACCTTAGAGTATCTTAGAGTAAACAGTTTTCAGTTTCTACTCAGTTATCTCATCTACATAGTTAATTACTTTTCTTTTTTTTAAAGATTTATTTTTTATTTATTTGAAAGTCAGAGTTACAGCGAGAGGTCTTCCATCGGCTGATTCACTCCCCAAATAGCCGCAATGGCCAGAGCTGCACTGATCTGAAGCCAGGAGCCAGGAGCTTCTTCTGGGTCTCCCACACAGGTGCAGGAGCCCAAGAACTTGGGCCATCCTCTCCTGCTTTCCTAGGCCATAGCAGAGAGCTGGATCAGAAGAGGAGCAGCCGGGACTAGAACTGGCGTCCATGTTGGATGCCGACACTTCAGGCCAGGGCTTTAACCCGCCGCACCACAGTGCCAGCCCCTTATAGTTAATTACTTTTCAAAAATAAACTATATTGCTGCCTACTTAAGGGCAAGAACTTCTTATTGAGTTGAATTACAGAAGTCCTCTAATTAAGAAATGGCAATTCAAGCATTAAAAACAATTTGGTGCATTTGAATTACCTTTTATTATCTGACAAACATGAGCATTGGTTACTATATAAATCCAATAAAGCACACGGTTATGCTCACACACCAAATGGGTTATTTCAGTGACATGCAGTAGAGAAATCTGTTTCTGGAGCAAGTCATAGGCAGAGAGACTTCTTCCTGGTTTGCACCTTTTACATACAAAGAAAAGTGGAAGTGCAACCAAATTCTCTTGGTTGTCAAGGAAACAGTATTTTCTATTGAATGGAGGGAGAACACGTGAACACTCTGTTCTTGTTGACTTACTGCAAGTCAATATCAATGATCCCGAATAAATGGTTTGTCAAACAACAGGGCCCTGTTGTCCTTTGCATAGATGGGAACTTACCACAGTATGAAAATTCGATACATACCCAATTTGTTTCTTTAAAAGTGTTCTTGCCACTATTACCATATACATAATTAGAGGACTTTATATTTTCCTTTCCTCACCACTAAAGTGAATTTTTACAAGATTCATATTGCCACATCAACTCAGAGCACTGGAATTAAAAAATGTGCAGTTTAAATTGTATTCTTCCATGTCTGAGCAGTTAATAGTTTAGTACAGGCTAAAAGCTGTGACCACACTTGGATGAAGCTTTCTAATTAATTAGCCTTACAGTTTCCAAAATGATTTCTGCTTGCTAATCTTTGTGATAAAAGGTATCTCCTTGGCTATGTGCACTGTAGGATTCAGCAAGAATTATTCCCACTCAATCTCAAGACACATAGTCTAAGCATCAGGAATAGTACTTGAGGGGCTGGCATCATGGTGGAATGAGCTAAGCTACTTTCTGCAATGTCTGGCATCCAATATCAGAGTGTGTTTGAGTTTTGGCTGAGTTTCTTTTGATCAAACTCCTTGCTGATATGCCTAGGAAAGCAATGAAAGATAGCCCAAGTACTTGGTCTCCTGCAATCTACATAGGAAATCTGAATGTAGATCTACTTCTAGGTGGAGATCAGGTAGCCTCAGCCCTGGCCTTTGCAGCCAGTTGGGAAGTGGACCAGTAGATGGAAGTTGGGTTTTCTCTATAGCTCTCTTTCTTTCATTCTGTTTCTCTATCACTCTTCTTTTCAAATAAATAAATCTATTTTATTGATTTTTAGTGACTTAAGCCAGTCCCAGAGGGACAAATATCATATGGTCTTCCTGATTGGTGACAACTAACCAAGCACCAAAAAGGAAACCTGTTGAAGTGAAATGGACACTATGAGAAACGGTGACTTTATCAGCCCTTGTCCTGACTGTTGATGTACAATTTAATAATTTATCCCTTTTAGTATTTTTTTCTACTTAATACTATTGGTTGAACTCTTTAATTAACACACAATTATTCTTAAGTGTTGAAACTTAACTGAAAAGATACCCCTGTTAAATATAAGAGTGGGAATAAGAGAGGGAAGAGATGTACAATTTGGGACATGCTCAATCGGACTTGCCCCACATGGGGAGTTAGAAATGTGCCAGGGGATTCCAATACAATCCCATCAAGGTGGCATGTACCAAGGCCATCTCACTAGTCCAAGTGATCAATTTCAGTTCACAATTGATCACACTGATAGGTCTAAGAGTCAAAGGGATCACATAAACAAGACTAATGTCTGCTAATACTAACTGATAGAATAAAAAAGGGAGAGAACAATCCAACATGGGAAGCAGAAAGATCTCTGAGAGTGAGATCCCAGTGGAAAGAACGGGCCAAGGAGAGAACTTCCACTTTGACTATGACCTTTTCTAAATAATATCGGTTTCCGCGAACTCAAAAGGCTTCCATAGCCTTGGCAACTCATTACTAGAGCCTAGGGAGATTACTGACGCCATAAACAAGAGTGTCAAATTGTTAAGTCAACAACAGGAGTCACTGTGTACTTACTCCTCATGTAGGATCTCTGTCCTCAATGTGTTGTTCAATGTGAAGTAATGCTATAACTAGTACTGAAACAGTATTTTATACTTTATGTTCTGTGTGGGTGCAAACTGATGGAATCTTTACTTAATATATACTAAACTGATCTTCATTGAAAATAAATCTTGATGTGAATGGAATGGGAGAGATAGCGGGAGATGGGAGGGGTGCAGGTGGGAGGGAAGTTATGGGGGGGAAAAGCCATTCTAATCCATAAACTGTACTTTGGAAATTTATATTTA
This sequence comes from Sylvilagus floridanus, assembly GCA_949820135.1. Taxonomy (NCBI): domain Eukaryota; kingdom Metazoa; phylum Chordata; class Mammalia; order Lagomorpha; family Leporidae; genus Sylvilagus; species Sylvilagus floridanus. Next base: position 33,528,223 of record OX463238.1, on the reverse strand, counting down.
CTAAATAAAAGTTTTAAAAAATAATTTTTAAGATAAGAATACCATGTGTTTCATATATGAAATATTTAAAAAAATAGTGAAACTTCCCAACCATCCCTCCCTCCTGCCCGCTTTTCTATGTTTCCTCCTGCTTTCTTTCTTATTCTGTCTCCCTCTCTCTTTTTTTAAAGATTTACTTATTTTCTTTTGTCAGAATTACACAGAGAGAGGAGAGGCAGAGAGAGAGAGATCTTCTATCCGCTGGTTCACTCCCCATTTGTTTGCAACAGCCGGAGCTGTGCCGATCTGAAGCCGGGAGCCAGAAGCTTCTTCTGGGTCTCCTGTGTGGGTACAGGGGCCCAAGGACTTGGGCCATCTTCTACTGCTCTCCCAGGCCATAGCAGAGAGCTGGATCGGAAGTGGAGTAGCTGGGTCTTGAACCGGCGCCCATATGGGATGCCAGCGCTTCAAGCCAGGGCGGTAACCTGTATGCCACAGCGCCGGCCCCCAACATATCTGTTTTATGGAGTAAAAATGAATACACACATGGCCAGCGCTGCTGCTCAATAGGCTTATCTTCCACCTGTGGTGCCAGCACATGGGGTTCTAGTCCTGGTTGGGGCACCGGATTCTGTCCCGGTTGCTCCTCTTCCAGTCCGGCTCTCTGCTGTGGCCCAGGAGTGCAGTAGAGGATGGCCCAAGTCCTTGGGCCCTGCACCCTCATGGGAGACCAGGAGGTAGCACCTGGCTCCTGGCTTTGGATCAGCGCGGTGTGCTGGCCTCAGCACACTGGCTGCGGCAGCCATTGGAGGGTGAACCAACTGCAAAGGAAGACCTTTCTATCTGTCTCTCTCTCTCACTGTCCACTCTGCCTGTCAAAAAAAAAAATGAATACACACATAAACATAGATATGAGAGTACCTCAAAAAGTTTGTATAAAATGAAATTAAAGATAAATTTATTTTTGGTGCAAAATTTTTTGAAGTCTATGCATTGATTTGTTTTTAGAGTACACATTTATATACATTTTCTGTGAAGATTTTGATGGAACCTCATATTGACATGAGGGTCCTTCAAATATATCCTCTCTCTTTCTCTCTCCCTCACCTAGCTATCTTCAGTATCTACTGAAAGAGGAATTTTCCCAAATCTCACAGTTTCAAATTCAGGATTGTAGACTCTCAAGTGCACTCACATTCCACTGTTCCGAGATGTCTTCCAAAGAGGTTGAGTCATCCTTTCCCTGCTGATGGCAGAGAAGCCATTGTGAATGTGTGCACCACCATTTCCATTTCCAAGATAATCTGCTAGTAACTACCCATGTAATTGGGATCCCATGAATGTCTATGCAAACTCTTTGAGGAATATGTCCAGGAAACATATATCATTGATCTCTATTTCAGTTCAGGAGGATGACCCAAAGGTATAACATCAACCTAAATAAAAACTTACATCTTTCCTTGATGTAAAATACATCTGTAGTTTTTCACCCAAATCTCTTAAATTTCTTATAATTGGGAAAAATATCTTTTGCTGTAGAGAATCTCATACCTAAGAAAAATTTTGCCTTTAGCAATGGAACAGATGAAAAATGTGTAAATGATATGTGTATTTGTTCAAAGAAAAGAGGAAGGCTTTATTGGAATATTTATGAAGTTTTAGTCATAATTTATGACAACCATAATACCTACTATGATTTTTCTTACACTGAGTAAATACTCAACAAATAATAAATAAATGGAAGGATTTAGAAAAGTAGAGAGTATGAGTGTGGTATAAAAACAGTATAAACTCTGGGGGCCAGCGCCATGGTGCACTAGGTTAATCTTCCACCTGTGGCACTGGCATCCCATGTGGGCACTGGGTTCTAGTCCCGGTTGCTCCTCTTCCAGTCCAGCTCTCTGTGGTGGCCCAGGAAGGCAGTGGAGGATGGCCCAAGTGCTTGGGCCTCTGCACCCACGTGGGAGACCAGGAAGAAGCACCTGGCTCCTGGCTTCGGATAGGTGCAGCTCTGGCCATTGCAGCCATTTGGGGAGTGAACCAACAGAAGGAAGACCTTTCTCTCTGTCTCACTCTCTCACTGTCTGTATCTCTACCTGTCAAATAAATAAATAATAAAATCTTTTAAAAAACACTGTAAACTCTAAAGAGGGATTAATGTTAGTTTACTTTTAGAACCTTCTGATTTTCTGAGGATTGTCTTACTAAGTCAGGACTATAGTGATGATCAGGATCTATTATAATAAAAATAGTAAATTGGGTTTGCTTCAGTGTGTGTAGAGGGTCTAAATACATACCTTTTCTTTTTTCAAGTGTGCCTAGAAAATGTCTGTGCCAACACCAGTACCTGGTGCTAATGAAACAGACATGCTCCTCCCCAGTCCAGTTCATAGTATGCACTGGTAGTTAATGATTCCATCAAGACTGGTTTAAGTGCTCCCTTTGAACACAGCTTAGTGAGAATGAAAGAGGACAGTGTCATCTGAATTATTTGAGAGACATTGACCAGGAACAGGAAACTGGATGCTTTGTGAATGTGCCTGCAATTCTTAGTTGATGGAAATCATGTTTGCACGCTTGGAAGTCAGAAGTGAGTTTCAGAGGTTGTGGGTGTGTGTACTACAGTGAGGCCTTTGTCACAGAGGAAACTACAGCAGAGATGAGATAACAGCAGCCAGTGTGAGCCCCCAGTCATCGAGTCTCTATTCCCACCTGATGAATCCCAGGCATTTTTATAGATCTGTTTGCCCAGATTTGCAGAATATTCAGTAATCTAGGTGGCACCTGGCAAACTTGGCACAGTTAATATGTGATACTTCTTTTTTTTTTTGACAGTCAGAGTGGACAGTGAGAGAGAGAGAGACAGAGAGAAAGGTCCTCCCTTGCCGTTGGTTCACTCTCCAATGGCCACCACGGCTAGTGCGCTGTGGCCGGCGTACCGCGCTGATCCGAAGGCAGGAGCCAGGTGCTTCTCCTGGTCTCCCATTGGGTGCAGGGTCCAAGGACTTAGGCCATCCTCCACTGCACTCCCGGGCCACAGCAGAGGGCTGGCCTGGAAGAAGGGCAACCGGGACAGAATCCGGCGCCCCGACTGGGACCAAACCCAGTGTGCCGGAGCCGCAGGCGGAGGATTAGCCTATTGAGCCTGAGTGCCAGCCAATATGTGCTACTTCTATGTTACCAAGTCACAGAAATTTACTTGAAGGATCTCTCTCTTGGTACAACAGTGTTGGCACACTTACAAGGCTGAGTAATTTTTCTTTCAGTGGCTGAGCTTCACCTATTAAGACTTTAACATTGTTGAGTGTCATTTTAATAATGATGATTTTAATATAGAAGTGATTAACACATTCTATATATCTAATTAGAAGGATTTGGTTTATAACAAAAATCTGAGAAGACAAGCTACCAGTATGTTACCTGGCATTTGACAGGAGCGTAAGAATGTGTGGATGTGAGGAGTTCCTGAAGCTGCCAGGAGATTGTGTACGGTGGGCAGCCAGCATCAGGACATCTATCCATGTGAAAGCCAGTGTCTGGGACATGATGCAGGATATTCCTGGTAAGGGCATGAGGGAAGTTGATACTGGTCATATGCTATGTGTACACATTGTTTAAAGGGATTCAAGCCCTGATTTTGTCATTTTATGAAGGTATCCATGGAGTAACACTGGGTGAGATTCACCATAAAGTGACACGTAAAGTTATAGTCACAGGACTGTGAAAGTCTACGAAGGCCAGAAACAGCTATTTTGTGCTTATGTGTGTGTGCAAATATGTGCTTGCCTAAAAGACTAGGTATTAACACAATGTTGTGTTGTTTAAGTTAAATTTATAGATACTATAATTATGTTTTATTTCAGATATTCCTTCTTGAAATTTCACATTCCTTAAAATAGTGTTTTGAAAAATGTGTAGGGGTGGACATTTGGCACAGTGGTTAAGTCATGCCCCTCATGATACTTATGTGATGTGTTGGAATTCTGTGTTCAAGTACTGGCTCTGCTTTTGGAAAAGCTTTCTGATAAGGTACACTCTGGCAGGCTGCAGGTAATGGCTCATGTAATAGGATCTCTGTCAGCCATTTGGGAGACCTGGACTGAGTTCCACCTTCTTGCCTGCAACCTGGCTCAGCCCTGGCTATTACATACTTTTGGGGAGTGAATAAGTGAATAGAAGATTCTTTTCAGTTCTCTTTCTTTTACTCTGCCTTTCAAATAAAAATAAATAAAACAAATATTTAAAAACTAAGCATAATTGTCTCTAACTGCATCCATTTTGTAACAAAAGACAGGATTTCATTCTTTTGAATGGCTGAATAGTATTCTGCAATGTATATATACCAAAATTTCTTTACCCAGTCATCAGCTGATGAACATCTAGGTTGATTGCATATCTTAGCTATTGTGAGTTGAGCTGCTATAAACATGGGGGTGTAAGTAACTCTTTCATATGCTGATTTAATTGCATTTGTGAAATTCCCAGGAGTTTGATGGCTGGGTCATTTGGTAGATCTGATTGCAGATTTCTGAGCTATCTCCATAGTGTCTTCTATAGTGGTTGTACTAGTTTGCATTCCCACCAACAATGTTATTAGGTTACTGTTTTCCCCACATCCTCACCAGCATTTGTTGTTTTTGATTTTTAGATGATAGCCATTTCTACTGAAGTGGGGTGAAACCTCACTTAGATTTTTCTTTGCATACCCCTGATGGCTAGTGATCCTGAGCATTTTTTCATGTGTATGTTGGCCATTTGTATTTCATATTTTGAAAAGTGCCTGTTCATATTCTTAGCCCATTTCTTAACAGGGTTGTTTGTTTTGCTGTTGGGTTTCCTGAGGTTCTTACATATTCTGGATACTAATCCTTTATCACATGCATAGTTTCCAAGTATTTTCTCCCATTCTGTCCATTGCCTCTTTACTTTATTGAGTGCTTCCTTTGCTGTGTAAAAGCTTCTTTTATTGATATAATACCATTTGTCTATTTTTGCCTTTATTGCCTACATGTTTGGGCTCTTATCCAAGAAGTCTTTGTGTATGCCAATACAATGTCATGAAGTGTTTTCTCTAAGTTTTTCTCTAGTAATTTGATGATTTCAAGTTTTATAATTAGATTCCTGATCCAATGTGAGTTGATTTTTATAAAAGGTCTATGGTAGGCATCTTTTTTCATACTTATGCATACAGAGATCTAATTATCTTAACCCATTTGTTGATGACTGTATTTTATCCAGGGAGTGATTCTAGCTCATATGTCAAAGATTATTGGTTTTGCATGCATGGAATAATTTCTGGGGTTTCTAAGTTGTTCTGCTGGTCTGCTTGTCTATTCTTGTGCCAGTAGCAGGCTGTTTTGATTATAACTGCTTCGTAATATGTCTTTAAATCTAGTATTATGATACCTTCAGCTTTATTTTTGTTTATGATTTCTTTAGCTATTTGGAATCTCTTGTATTTCTATATAAATTTTAGGGTCTTTTTTTTCAGATCTGAGAAGAATGTCTTTGGTATTTTGATTGGGATCATATTGAATATACACATTGCTTTGGATAGTATAGACATTTTTTTTTTTTTTGACAGGCAGAGTGGACAGTGAGAGAGAGACAGAGAGAAAGGTCTTCCTTTGCCGTTGGTTCACCCTCCAATGGCCGCCGCGGTCGGCGCAATGCGGCCGGCACACCGCGCTGATCTGATGGCAGGAGCCAGGTGCAAGGTGCTTTTTCCTGGTCTCCCATGGGGTGCAGGGCCCAAGCACTTGGGCCATTCTCCACTGCACTCCCGGGCCACAGCAGAGAGCTGGCCTGGAAGAGGGGCAACCGGGACAGAATCCAGCGCTCTGACCGGGACTAGAACCCGGTGTGCCGGCGCCGCAAGGCGGAGGATTAGCCTGTTGAGCCACGGCGCCAGCCAGTAAAGACATTTTGATGATATGAATTCTTCTAACCCATGAACATGGAAGATTTTTTTCATTTTTTTGTGTCTTCGTCTATTTCTTTCTTTAATGTGTTGCAATTTTCATTGCATATATATTTCACATCTTTGGTTAAATTTATCCCTAGGTATTTATTTTTTTCTGTAGCTATCGTGAATAGGATTGATCTTACAAGTTCTTTCTGAACCATGCCATTGTTTGTGCGTGCAACAATTATCGATTTTTATGTGTGGATTTATATACTACAGCTTTGGCCAAATCTTTTATGGGTTCCAATAATCTCTTAGTGGAGACTTTTGGTTCCCCTATGTACAGGATCATATCTGTAAACCAGGATAATTTAACATCCTCATTTCTCATTTATATCCTTTTGATTAATTTTTTTCTATAATGGCTCTGACTAAATCTTCCAGAATTATATTTAATATTAATGTTGAGAATGGACATCCTTGTCTTTTTCCAGAATGTAGTGGAAATGCTTCTAGGATTTCTGCATTCAATAGATGCTGATTATGGTTTGTCATAAATTGCCTTGATTGTGTTGAGGAATGTTCCTGTTTGAATAGTTTGAGAAAAATTGGAATTATTTATTCTTTTTATTCTCTAATTTTTAAAAGATTTATTTGATTGGCCGGTGCCGTTGCTCAACAGGCTAATCCTCCGCCTTGCGGCGCCGGCACACCGGGTTCTAGTCCCGGTTGGGGCGCCGGATTCTGTCCCGGTTGCCCCTCTTCCAGGCCAGCCCTCTGCTGTGGCCCAGGAGTGCAGTGGAGGATGGCCCAAGTGCTTGGGCCCTGCACCCCATGGGAGACCAGGAAAAAGCACCTAGCACCTGGCTCCTGCCATCGGATGAGCGCGGTGCGCCGGCCGCAGCGCGCCATCCATGGCAGCCATTGGAGGGTGAACCAACGGCAAAGGAAGACCTTTCTCTCTGTCTCTCTCTCTCACTGTCCACTCTGCCTGTCAAAAAAAAAAAATAAAAAAATAAAAAAAAGATTTATTTTATTTATTTGAAAGACAGAGTTATAGAGAGAGGTAGAGACAGAGAGACTGGTCTTCCATCCGCTGGTTCACTCCCCAGATGGCCGCAATGGCCGGATCTGCACCGATCCGAAGCCAGGAGCCAGGAGCTTCTTTCAGGTCTTCCAAGTGGGTGCAAGGGCCCAAGGACTTAGACCATCTTCTATGCATTCCGAGGCCACGACAGAGAGCTGGATCAGCTGGGACTAGAACTGGTGTCCATATGGGATGCTGGCACTTCAGGCCAGGGCGTTAAGCCACTGTGCCACAGTGCTAGCCCCATGGGATTATTTCTTCTTTAAAAGTCTGGTATAATTCAATAGTGAAGCTATCTGGTGCTGCACTTTCCTTTGTTGGGCCAGGGATCTTTATTACTCATCCAATCTTAGTCTTGGTTATTGATATCTTCAGTTTTCTGTGTCTTCATGACTCAATTTTGGTAGATTGTATGTGTCCAGAAATCTATCCATTTCTTTTAGTTTTTACAATTCTTTGGCAAATAGCTATTTGTAATAATTCCTGATGAATTTTTTATTTCTTTTTTTTACACCAAGATTTTTTAATCATTTGCAATTATCTTTATATACAGATCGATTCAGTATATACTATGTAAAGATTTCATCAGTTTGCACCCACACAGAAACACAAAGTGTAAAAATACTGTTTCAGTACTAGTTATAGCATTACTTCACATTGGATAACACATTGAGGACAGAGAACTTCCACTTTGACTATGACCCTGTCAGAATAAGATCGAAGTCGGCGAACCCTAAAGGCTTCCATAGCCTCAGCAACTCATGACCAGAGCCTAGGGAGATTACTGACGCCATAAACAAGAGTGTCAAATTGTTAAATCAACATCAGGAGTCACTGTGTACTTACGTCTCATGAGGGATCTGTCCTTAATGTGTTATCCAATGTGAATTTTTTTATTTCTGTAATATCCCTAGTAGCATCTCCTTTTTCATCTTTGATTTTATTAATCTGAGTCTTCTTCCTTTTTTTTTTTTTTTGGTTGGTTGAGCCAGTAGTATATCTATTTTATTTTTCAAAAAAAAAAAAAACTATTCATTTCATTGATCTTTTGTATCTTTCTGTTAGTTTCAATTTTGTTCATTCTCTCCTATTATTTCTTTCTCCTACTTTGCTAGGTTTACTTTGTTCTTCTTCTTTTTTTTTATTTTATAGGCAGAGTTAGACAGTGAGAGAGAGAGAGACAGAGAGAAAGGTCTTCATTCTGTTGGTTCACCCCTCAAATGGCTGCCATGGCCGGTGCTGTGCCGATCCGAAGCCAGGAGCCAGGTACTTCTCCCTGGTCTCCCATGAAGGTGCAGGGCCCAAGCACTTGGGCCGTCCTCCACTGCCTTCCTGGGCCACAGAAGAGAGCTGGACTGGAAGAGGAGCAACCGGGACTAGAACTCAGTGCCCATACGGGATGCCGATGCCACAGGTGGAGGATTAACTAAGTGAACCATGGTGCCGGCTGCAACTTTGTTCTTGTTTTTCTAGGTCCTTGAGATGAATTGTTAGATCATATATTTCCTTTCCAATTTCTTGATGTATTGGTAAAAACTTACCTTTTAACCTTGTTTTTGCTGTATCCCATATGTTTTGATATATTTTATTGTTTTAATTGGTTTCCAGAAATTTTTAAATTTCTCTTTATATTTCTTCTATGAACTGCTGTTCATTCAAGACCATGCTGTTCAGTCTCCATGGATTTGCATATGTTCTAGAGATTCTTGAGCTGTTAACTGCAGCTTCTTTCCATTGTGGTCAGAGATGTATGGTATGATTTCTATTTTTTTAAATTTGCCAAGACTTGCTGTATGGCCTAGCATATGGTCTGTCCTAGAGAAAGTTTCATGTACTGATGAAAGGAATGTGTATTCTGAGGCTGTGGTGTGAAATGAATTGCAGATATAATTAGGTCCATTTGATTATAGTGTTGATTTACTCTGTTGTTTCTTTGTTGATTTTTTTGTCTAGTTGATTTGTCCATTGATGAAAATGGGGTGTTGTAGTTTCCTATTATTACTGTACTGGAGCGTGTGTCTCCCTTTAAATACATTAACATTTGTTTTAAATAGCCAGGTACCCTAGCCTGGTGCATATACATTTACAATAGTCACATCTTCCTGTTGAATTGATTCCTTAACCACTACATAATGCCCTTCTGTGTCCTTTTTAAACAGTTTTTGTGTTAAGGTCTATTTTGTCTGGTTCATTTTTATTTTCTGCTAGCATGTAATATCTTTTCCCATATTTTCCCTTTGAGTCTGTGTGTGCATCTTTTTTGGTGATGTATTTTTTTTTTTTTTTTTTGTAGGCAGCATATAGGTGGGTTGGTTTTTTTACTTCATTTGGCCAGTCTGTGTCTTTAATTGAAGAATTTAGGCTATTTGCATTCAAGGTTATTATTGACTTGGTCTTGCCATTTTCATAAATATTCCTATTGTTTGATTTGGATTTCGTTTGCACTTTTACAAGGAGGTTTTCTGCCTTCATATTCTTTCTTGATGATGACTATATTTCTGTGTTTCTGGACCAGTGGTGACAATTTCTGCTTGTGATTATAAAGTAAATATAAAATACAGCATTATAAAAATCAAGAGGAAAAAGTGAGGGAGGGAGTGTAGGGTTAGGGTGGGAAGTATCATTATGCTCTTAAAACTGTATATGAAATACATGAAATCTGTTCCCTTCATATAACTAGAAAATAAAATAAATAAATAAAAGTTTAAAAACACTTAAATATATAATAATTTGTACTTGTATTTCATGAAGTCAAAGACTAGAATAGCCTAATTTTCCCACTAGAGGTTGGTAGTAGTCTTTTGTGAATTGACTTCTTCAAAGGGGGATATCCCAGAGAGGAAGATTTCAGTGGTAACTCACTGTAGGAAGGCCAAAGGCAGGAGTTAAGGTGGAAATAGTGTGAATTTTGAAGGTGCTGACTGGTTTATTAAAAATTCTGAAAGTTGTACTCCCTTCTTTCTTGACAGGTTTCTATTCATCTACTTCATAATAAAAGTATTCACGCAGCAATGCAAGAGTCAGAGTGAAGCATTTTTACTCAAGTAAAATTTGAGATTCTTCATTCTGGTTCTGACTCTCCTTTAGGGGATGATGTGGAACTATGTATGTGGCTGTAGAGGTGTCACTCTGTTTAAGTTTGCCAAATGTAGCCGATACATACACAAGGCAGTCAGCTCAATTTGAATTTCAGAAGAACAGAAAATTCTCTTTTAAGAATAAGTATGTTCATATATTACATCAGACATGGCCATACTAACAATTTTTTTTTTGTTTATCTGCATTTCAAGCTTAACTTTGTCTCTTGTATTTCACATGTTAACATGTAGAATGATAGTGGCAGAAAATGCCATTGAAAGGCTGGCAGAGTGTCACTGCAGTCATTTGTGCTGTTTTCACAGTGATGTCTGATTGACCCATTTGGAGAATCAGATACAAAGAGAAGTGAGTATGCACTCAGCATCCTGGGCACTGGGTCTCACAGGAATTCTTTGTGGCTTAACAAAAGCTCTCAAGACCCTTTTGGTACTGACTAATGTTTTCTCATCAATAAAGATACTCAGTGTCTTGAAAGTGAACTACCATGAGGGTAAGGAAAGCTGGTCTGGTGACCTAGAGCCACTGTAGAATTTCTGCCCAGGATTAGCCACAAGGTTGAACATGCCCTCAATCAGTCTTTCTGGCACAAGGTGTACTATGAAACTGATGCCAAATATGAAGGGTCTCCAAAGCATTCATGGAAAATGCCTATGATTAAATGACTATGCACAGATTTTAATGTTTTTGAACCAAAATAAACTTATCTTCTGGTTCAATTTTTCTACTGACTTTTAAGTATCCCTTGTATGTGAGGTCTAAATTTAGACATTGAGGTGTTCAATTTTTGTGGCTGTAGCACTGAAGAGGGTAGCAGCATTTTTAGTACAAGCACTGAAGTGGCTCCCAGATGTTTTTGTCAGCAATGTTAGCCTCACAGGAATGGACAAAGATGTAGAAAATTGTCAACGGTTTGTAAGCACAGGTTTCAGATGGAAAAGCCATGCTGTATCTCACTCAACTGTGGTCCTTCTTTACTAATTTTTTTAATGGTGAATCCTATTCCTGCTTGCTTTCTTTTTTCTGAAATATTAATTCTTTTAGGGGCCCCAAACTTGGTGGCTATAGCTCTTATGTTGTCTCAGTTGAACAAGCAGTAGGAATGCTTTACTAATTCTTTTCCTTGGAAGGTACTTGACTCTTCCCTACAAGCAGAAGTTGCAGAGGTAGGAGTGGAAGGGGTGTGTATGTGTATGTTACTTTATGGAGTAATGGAGGATGAAAACCTGACAGCCTAATCTCAACATGTTTAGATTAAAAATGATTAGTGCTCAGCACACTGAGTTATCAATAAATGTTAGTTTCTTTCTACTCCTCTGTTAGCGACTGTCCTGGAACCAACTAACTAGTTTTGTATCCAAGGAAAAGGACAGAGGCAGCAAAGGCAAAATGCTTTTTACTCTTCTAAGAGAACTGACAGTTTCCTGTGCAGGGAAGCATAGAATTGGCAGGCAAGTGTGGTATTAGAAAATGAACTGCTGCTTACCTGGTGAATTTATTTGGATTTAAAAAATTATTGGGACCTTGTTTTTCCCTTCAATAAAGTAATTACATTGTATTAAACCAATGGTTAAAAGTTCTGATCACCTGGGAAGTATCCAAAATAAAACAGTGCTGATACCACTCATGCCAAGATGACCATAAATTTCCTCATCCAATCTGAGGTATTTACAGAATCTAAAGAGAGCTAAAAATAACTAATTGGCATCAATTGTTCCATAACACATGTCATCTGGGACTCTTCCCAGAAAAAGTGGGCTGTATTTTCTTCCTACCAATTCTTGCCTATTATGACTTAGTTGGTCTAGTGGTGAGGTTGGGACAGTTTCAAAATATCACCAGCTGAATTCAAGGGACAACTAAAGAATCACTGAAATCCTTCTGTTCTTGAAGGATTTACTCCATTTCTTTTCTTTCTTTTTTTTTTGACAGGCAGAGTGGACAGTGAGAGAGAGAGACAGAGAGAAAGATCTTCCTTTGCCGTTGGTTCACCCTCCAATGGCTGCCACGGCCGGCGCGCTGCGGCCGGCGCACCGTGCTCATCTGATGGCAGGAGCCAGGTGCTAGGTGCTTTTCCTGGTCTCCCATGGGGTGCAGGGCCCAAGCACTTGGGCCGTCCTCCACTGCACTCCCGGGCCACAGCAGAGGGCTGGCCTGGAAGAGGGGCAACCAGGACAGAATCCGGTACCCCGACCGGGACTAGAACCCAGTGTGCCAGCGCCGCAAGGCGGAGGATTGGCCTGTTGAGCCACGGCGCCGGCCGGATTTACTCCATTTCTAGTAGTCCTGGTGTCTTTTATGCCCCGAGGCTAAAGGTTGACCTTGGGTGGGTGTCTAAATTCTGTATTTTTGTTTTGTTCTCAGCATTATTCACTGCTTTTTCTATTCTTCCTCATTCTGTCTGGTGACTATACAGGCAAGAAGGAATCAGAAAAAAGAATAGGAAGAGAATCCTGAGGCCTAATTTTGCTTATTTTTCCCTTATGAGAAACAAAAACTCTAAAGCAGTCTCTCTGGAGCCATGACTTACCACAGAGAGAGTAGATTAAAAAATTATTGTGCCTTCTGGGAAGAACATGTTTACTTATTCCTGAATTCCAAGTCACGTTAGTGAACACAAATTAATGGTACAGTCAAGTAAGGTGAGCAGTAGGAATTGTGTGGGACAATTACTCTGCAATTAGTTCTCTGACAATTACTGACCATAGCACCTCAGCATCTCAGGGCTTGCCCAGAGAAGACATGTAACAGCTCTTTCCAGAAGGCACACTTACCACTTAACTAGGATTCAATCTGGTAATGCATAATTTTTTTGTTGCTTCTTATTGTTCTCTTAGAAGAAACTATTCCAATTTTTAAAATTCAGAAAATGCCGTATTCATCAGAATATCTATACCATGTCTGAGATCTCCAAAGGGCACTCCTGAGTCATCTGTGTGTTGGTGTGTTGTGTCACATGATGTCACTCATCCATTCAGAGATCATTCAAAAGAGTGGGCATATGAACCAAGGGCAGCAAGAGTCTTAGCAAAGATAGCGACATAACACAATGCAATTTCCCTTCTCTTGGAAATGAGCTAAGAAAGAGAGGGTGGTTAACTGTTGGGGAGGAGCAGAATTGAAAGGTTCTCAAGTAAGAAAATATGGAGGAGACTATGGAGGTCTACCTGCAACACCAAGATGGGTGTGATTAGAGACTAAAGGAAAGCAGATGCCATACGTCTGATCATGTGTTGTGAACATCATTTCTGGTCCACGAAATCTGTTACCAGTCTGTAATCAGCAAAGAGAAAGCAAGAAAGTTGTGCTTTTAGATTGTGTTGAAATTTAACATTACATTTAATTTAATTTAACATTAAATTTAACATGACAGCCAAATGTATGATTTTTTTGGCTTTCTAAAAGCACTGGCTCTTGATGACTTAGATGAGAAGTCCACTGTGAGTTTAATTGGAGGTCCTCTGAAAGTAATCTGGTGCTTCTCTTGCACGTATTTTAGAATCTTTATGTTTTACTGTGGAGAGCTTGATTACAATGTGTTGTGGTGAAGATCTTTTTGGGTCATATCTATTAGGAGTTTTATGTGCTTCCTGTACTTGGATGTCCCCTTCTTTCTCCAATTTAGAGAAGTTTTCTGTTATTATTTCACTAAAAATGGCTTCTCATCCTTTCTCTCTTTCTGTGCCTCCAGGAACTCCTAGAACCCATATGTTGGGTTGTTTGATTGATAGTATACTGTAGAGTACCAACAGTGTTTTTTAGTTTTCTAATTTCGTCTTCTTTTTGGTCCAACTGTACAATTTACTGTGCTTTGTCTTCTAAGTTGGATATTCTTACTTCTGCTTCACCAATGCTGTTGTTAAGGCTTTCCACTGCATTTTTTATCCGTTCTATTGAATTCTTCATTTCATTTTAATTTCTCTTTAAGATCTGAATTTCATGTTTTATTGAATTCTTCCCCTTTGCTAGCTCCAGCGAAAGACTGGAGTGCATTTAGGGCTAGGAGCTTTCCTCTGATGAGAGATGCAGATGTTGGGGGCACCAAGGACCTCTAGAGAGCCATGGTGAATACATCTGATGGCACAATGCTACTGGTGCATTTGTAGCAAGTCAGTTTCAAGTTTGGGTACCTTATATAAAAGAGTGGGACATATGTTAGACAGTCACAAAGTGGGGCGGTATGGAGTTTCAACATGGTGGAGGTGAGTGGTTATAGAATACAAGCTAGGGAGATAACAATCCCAGCATCTGAATCACAGGGATGCAGAATTGCACGCAGCAGTACACATTACAGATAAGACAATTCCACACTCCCCTCATTTCCCATCTTTAAACATTCCAGGGTATTTATAGAGACTTGAGAAGGGAGAAGGGCTGATGACCTTTCATTATGTAATCATCAGTGTTCTTGATCTGTTAGATTCACAACATATTGTAATCCAGGAATTAACTGAATCATACTACATTTACAATTTACTGGGGGCATGGTATGGGCAATGGAATATAGAAAGCCAGAAAGTGAGGAGTTAGGAAACTCACAGCTATGGGTCTGAGAATAAAGTTCAGAAAGTGATTAAGATTATAGTTGCCAGCCTCAAAAGCCTGAATTTATTCCATAGGCCAATATGGTTTAATGAACACCCCACTAATGGGTAATAAGTGGGAGGAAGATCATACAATAAAACTGTACTTTTGGTCCATGATTACAGGATGGTTTGGGGTTTATGCAAGGAGATCACACATGAAGTCTTACAGAATTAACGAAACCAAGCTCATAGGAGTAAAAGAAATAATGTTAAAGAACAGTTGTCTGAGTTCTTAAGAAAGCAAATGTTAGTACTGAACAGATATCTATTTGGATAACTTAGTCACTTTAATCATTGTATTCTCTTTCATTTTTATCAATAATATACAGGAGCTACAATTTGAATGGTCAATATGTAGAGTGAGATAGACAGACCTCAATGTAGCCTTCTTGAGTTCCTGATGCTGAATAGGCAATCACAAAAGCAGATGGAACAAAATATGTAAATGTCATTGATTTAAGAGAAAATGGTGACTGGGTTAAAAAGTCAGTTTAAAATAGTGAACATTGAAGCTATAAAACATTTTGAAAAAATGAAGTTTTGTTACTTTAAAGTTTATATTGTATTAAGTGTTTTAAGCTAGCATTACATAGAAGATCTTCTGTTTCAATTAACAGCTAACATTTTTATAATTAATGTTGTTCTTTATGTGTCATGTTCTTCTAAACAATTATCCTTAACCATACTTTGATAAGCACTAAATTTGTCCAATTCATTAAAAATAGTTTTGGATAATTTGTCTGAATAAAGAGGCCCTTCACAAATATGTATTTATAGGGGCAGGTATTGTGGAAGAATGGATTATGCTGCTGATTTTGATGCCTGCCTCTCATATTGGAATGCTGATTCAGGTCCCAATTGCTTTACTTTCAATCCAGCTTCCTGTTCATGCATCCTAGGAGACATCAGAGGAGGGGCCCCTGCCATTCATGTGGAAGACCCAGAAGCAGGTCTAGGTTCCTGGCTTTGACTTGACCTAGCCCTGGCCATTGCAGGCATCTAGGGAATGAAATACAGATGGAGTATCTCTTTCTCTCCCTTTCTTTGCCATTCAAGTAGATGACGATAAAAATAAATAAATAAAAATATGTAATTATAGCCAATGTGAGTATAATGTAATTTAGAAACATAGGGAACATGTGGACTTTGGGGAATAGTACATAATTATTGCTAATAGTCTACCAAAAAATCTGGGTGGAAGTCCCGGAAAAGGAGGATTTCAAGCAATTATTTCCATAGTGGATGGAGCAGAGTTCTCCTTAAGCTTGAGCCCTCAGCCACTCTATATTTGTTAAAAAACTGGATTGTGTTCCTCTCAAATTCACCTGTTGAAGACCCCAACAAATTTGGAGATATGCCTTTTAAGGAGGCAATTAAGATTAAATGAGGACATATAGGTAGGGCCATAATCCAGTAGAGCTGGTGTCCTTATAAAAGTGGAGGGGGAAGGAGGGAGCACTTGAGGACTGAGTGGACATGTAGCCATGGCAAACCAGATCAGGCGTGAATAAGATGTTGGTGGTTACTTGAGAGCTTTGCTCTTCACCTTTGGCAGCTGATCTCTTAGGTGGTTGAAGTTAAACTATTGATTTGCTGAATTAATTAATTGAACTCATTGTGATTTAAGAGAATAGTGACTCTGGCAGGTTTTCAAGGCACCTCTGATCCATGAGCTTTTACCACATGGCTTGTGTTTTCATCATTAAGACCTCACTGCCCAGAATGTGGGAAGCACAGAGACCTTGAACGTGTCCTCTTCTAGCTTCTTGGTGCTGTTGTTGTTTCTTTTTCCTTCCCTTTCTTTATATTACACAGAATCTATTTATGGACTTAAAAGGGATAAGAAAAAAATTCACAGAATTAGATGAAGCATATGTCTTAAAGTAAAATATGTCATTTGCAAATGTTTCTTACATTTATGTTTTTAACTTTACATAAAAGAAACTGACCTTCCTGTGGCCTTGGATCAAGGCTCTGGCTTTCCAGGAAAAGTGATTCAAATAGAGCTATTTTATTGCAATTAGATGACTTAGAGAAAAGCTTTTAACAACTTAGAGCCTGTCAAACAAGAAGACATCACCTAAATTCTTTTGAAAAGAAGATTTAAATTTCATTATTACTTCTTATCCATTTGGGAAAATAAAGCTCATGGGAGAAATGCCATTACTGTGTGCAATAACATTTCTAATTTGCACAAATATTTTTGTCATACCATCACTAAGCCTAATCAAGTAAAAGTTGAGAATTGATACTTAAAGAGCTGTCAGAAAAAGACCCAAATTATATTTCTCCCAAATTTAGTTTAATCCATAAAGTATTCCGTAGCTTTATCATTTACTTTTATTTTTAGACATCTATATCATACTACAGACAAATATATAAACACCAAATATTATATAACTAGAAGTAGTTTGTAAGTCAATTTCTTTCCAAATATTTTAGGGCTAATATGTTAATTTTTATAGCTTTTGTTAAAGTAACTCTTTGTTTGAAACTGTTGCTGATGCTAATTCTCTTGTTGCTAATTCTGAAAGGCATATTATTTTGACTTTGAAATTAATTTTACAAAATTACGTTTCCTTTCTCCATAATAAACTAAGCACTTCACTTCCAAGGGAGTTAGTCATAAAGGTTGGAGAGTAGAGATCCATGTTTAGTTCCTAAAAATTCCTTTAGATGTCTCTCTTTCATATCTCATTGGAACAAATACAGCAGACCACTGGGAAAGACATTGCCTGAAGCTGGCTTCCTGACAAGTTGAATTTGTCCTCAAAGGACAAGCTAGTCTTTTTGAAAACAGAATTTGACAAAGTTAATGAGACAAAAATGTAGATGATGGCATGCAGACACATCATTACTACTTCATAATGTTTCATAAACCAAAAAAAAAAAAAAAATGCCATGTACATTGGACAGAAGTTTTTTTCTACTTGACCTGTAGACAATTGTAGTGCATTATACCAATTTAAAACTATTTGGTTTTTTAGTACAATCTGTTTTCATTAGAAGATATTTACTCAAGTTTAAATGACAGAAGCTATATCTAAATGTTCCTTCATCCCACGCCTAATCTTTTTAAAGGATACAGAGCATTGAAATGACTTGCTTTATTACACAGGTGCTCCTCAACCTACGATGGGCTTACATCTTGAATAACCCATTGTAAGCTGAAGACTTCATCAATAGAAAATGCATTCAATTTACCTAACTTACAGACTATCACAGTAGCAATATATTGCACTGGTTGTTTACCTTCATGATTTTGTGGCTGACTGGGACCTTTGGCTCACTGACACTGTCTACTACTTTGAGAAAACATTGTACTAGAAATTGCTTGCTTGGGAAAAGATCAAAATACAAATGGGGGTTCTGATTTCTATTTAATGTGTATCAATTTTACACCATCATAAACTCAAAAATCTATAAGTTGAAATATTGTTAAGTCAGGAACTGTCTGCACAAATGTGTATATGCCTGTTTTTTTAATCTCATGAAATATACAGTAGTGGGAGGGGAAAAGACATTAGAATATATTACTAGAATCTAGTTATAAATACACAAACTTTGTCTTCCCTCTCTTCCAAATTCAATCAAAAATGATAGGAAAAGAATAAAAGAATTCAAGACCCAATGGATAAAGATCATATAAGAAGAAACTAAAAATAATAGAGTGGAGAAAGCTGAGAGGTAAACTGCCTGCAGATGGGGGAATGCCAGACAGATCACAGATCTCCAGAGGGTGATAATTACCTTGGAAGGAAGTTGGTAGGGATGGGGATAAAATTAATAGGCTTCTGATCCGTAGTCAGTTATCTGTTATCCATTGCGACACTGGCCCCACCTTATCTTTTTTTTTTTTTTTTTGACAGGAAGAGTGGACAGAGAGAGAGACAGAGAGAAAGGTCTTCCTTTTGCCATTGGTTCACCCTCCAATGGCTGCCACGGCCGGTGATCTGCGGTCGGCGCATCGGGCTGATCCAATGGCAGGAGCCAGGTGCTTCTCCTGGTCTCCCATGCGGTGCAGAGCACAAGCACTTGGGCCATCCTCCACTGCACTCCTGGGCCACAGCAGAGAGCTGGCCTGGAAGAGGGGCAACCGGGACAGAATCCAGTGCCCAACTGGGACTAGAACCCAGTGTGCCAGTGCCGCAAGGCGGAGGATTAGCCTATGGAGCTGCGGCGCCAGCTTATAAAACCGACTCTGGTGTCGGAATAAGATCGAAGTTGGTGAACTCAAAATGCTTCCATAGCCTTGGCAACTCATGACTAGAGCCTAGGGAGATTACTGACACCATAAACAAGTGTCAATTTGTTAAGTCAACAACAAGAGTCACTGTGCACTTACTACTCATGTAGGATCTCTGTCTTTAATGTGTTGTCCAATGTGAAGTAATGCTATAACTAGACTGAAACAATATTTTACACTTTGTGTTTCTGTGTGCGTGCAAACTGATGAAATCTTTACTTAATATATACTAAACTGATCTTCTGTATATAAAGATAATTGAAAATGACTCTTGATGTGAATGGAATGGGAGAGGGAGCGGGAGATGGGAGGGGTGCAAGTGGGAGGGAAATTATGGGGGGGAAGCCATTGTAATTGTACTTTGGAAATTTATATTTACTAAATAAAACATTAAAAAATTAAGAGGCTTTGTGGAAGGTTTATGGAAAGAGTGAGTCATTATCCACAATGTTATCCCATGACTAGTGAGCCTCTCAATCTGTCTTGCAACTCCTGTGGAAGACAGAAACTTTGCTTCCTGGATCATTGAGCCTAAGAAAGTGTGAAGTTTCAAAAATTTTCATTAATATAAAGAGAACAGGCTTCATGTATTCACAGGTACAGTTCTACAATGTTAACCACAGTTCCTTCTCTGCCTCCCTCCCTCAATTCCCTTCCTTTCTTCCTTCCTCCCTTCCTCCCTCCCTCCCTCCCTCTCTTCCTCGCTTCCTTCCTCCCTCCATCCCTCCATCCCTCCATCCCTTCCCTCTCTTTTTTCCTTCCTTCATTCCTTTTCTTTTCTTTATTTTTTTGAAAAGACAATTTTAATTCCCTCGGTAATCATAGGTTTCCTTCATCACTAACTGTAACATCCAACAGGTAAAAGTATGAAGACCACAGTTCCATTGGAGTATAAGCAAGGGCTGAAAACAATAATCATAACACAAGATGTCTATTTCATTCATATACATTTTTGTATTATATGTTAACTACTCTATCTATATTAGAGAAAACAAGTATTTGTTTTTTTGGACTGGCTATTACCCTGAACATGAGAGTTTCCAGTTGCATCCATTTTGTTGCAAAAGAAAGGATTTCATTCTTGTTTAAGACTGAGCAGTAACTCATAGTGTATACATACATCACATTTTCTTTATGCA
This sequence comes from Sylvilagus floridanus, assembly GCA_949820135.1. Taxonomy (NCBI): domain Eukaryota; kingdom Metazoa; phylum Chordata; class Mammalia; order Lagomorpha; family Leporidae; genus Sylvilagus; species Sylvilagus floridanus. The sequence continues at coordinate 33,508,185 of OX463238.1, read as the reverse complement.
GTCATCAGTTGATGGACGTGTGGGTTGATTCCACATCTTAGCTATTTTTAAAAAATTTTATTTTTTATGTTTTTAACTTTTATTTAATAAATATACACTTCCAAAGTACAGTTTATGGATTACAATGTCTATTCACCCCATAACTTCCCTTCCACCTGCAATCTTCCCCTCTCCAGCTCCCTCTTCTATTCTATTCGCATCAAGAGTTATTTTCAATTATCTTTATATACAGAAGATCAGTTTAGTATATATTAAGTAAAGATTTCAACAGTTTGCACGCACACAGAAACACAAAGTGTAAAAATACTGTTTCAGTCCTAGTTATAGCATTACTTCACATTGAACAACACATTAAAGACAGAGATCCTACATGAGGAGTAAGTGCACAGTGACTCCTGTTGTTGACTTAACAATTTGACACTCTTGTTTATGGTGTCAGTAATCTCCCTAGGCTCTAGTCATGAGTTGCCAAGGCTATGGAAGCCTTTTGAGTTCGCCAACTTCAATCTTATTTAAACGAGGTCATAGTCAAAGTGGAAGTTCTCTCCTCCCTTCAGAGAAAGGTACCTCCTTCTTTGATGGCCCGTTCTTTCCACTGGGATCTCACTCTCAGAGATCTTTCATTTAGGTTTTTTTTTTATTATTTTTTTTTGCCAGAGTGTCTGTCTTTCCATGCCTAAAATACTCTCATGTGCTCTTCAGCCAGATCCAAATGCCTTAAGGGCTGATTCTGAGGCCAGAGGGCTATTTAAGACATCTGCCATCCTTTGAGTCTGCTGTGTAGCCTGCTTCCCTTGTTGGATCATTCTCTCCCTTTTTTATTCTATCAGTTAGTATTAGCAGACACTAGTCTTGTTTATGTGATCCCTTTGACTATTAGACCTATCAGTATGATCAATTGTGAACTGAAATTGATCACTTGGGCTAGTGAGATGGCATTGGTACATGCCGCCTTGATGGGATTGAATTGGAACCCCCTGGCACGTTTCTAATGCTACCATTAGGGGCAAGTCCGATTGAGCATGTCCCAAGTTGTACATCTTCTGCCTCTTTTATTCTCACTCTTATATTTAACAGGGGCATCTTTTCAGCTAAGTTTCAACACTTAAGAATAATTGTGTGTTAATTACAGAGTTCAACCAATAGTATTAAGTAGAACAAAAAAATACTAAAATGGATAAAGTATTAAGTTGTACATCAACAGTCAGGACAAGGGCCGATCATGTCACTGTTTCTCATAGTGTCCATTTCACTTCAACAGGTTTCCTTTTTGGTGCTTGGTCAGTTGTCACCGTTCAGGAAGAACATATGATATTTGTCCCTCTGGGACTGGCTTATTTCACTCAGCATGATGTTTTCCAGATTCCTCCATTTTGTTGCAAATGACCGGATTTCATGGTTTTTGACTGCTGTATAGTATTCTATAGAGTACATGTCCCATAATTTCTTTATCCAATCTACTGTTGATGGGCATTTAGGTTGATTCCAGGTCTTAGCTATTGTGAATTGAGCTGCAATAAACATTACTGTGCAGACGGCTTTTTTGTTTGCCCATTTAATTTCCTTTGGGTAAATTCCAAGGATTGGGATGGCTGGGTTGAATTGTATGGTTATATTCAGGTTTCTGAGGAATCTCCAGACTGACTTCCATAGTGGCTTTACCAGTTTACATTCCTACCAACAGTGGGTTAGTGTCCCTATTTCACCACATCCTCTCCAGTGTCTGTTGTTGGTAGATTTCTGAATGTGAGCCATTCTCACCGGGTAAGGTGAAACCTCATTGTGGTTTTGATTTGCATTTCCCTGATTGCTAGTTGTTGATTTCTAGCTTCTTTCCATTGTGGTTCGAAAAGTTATGCGGTATGATTTCAACTTTTTTGAATTTGGTGAAACTTACTTTATGGCATAGCATATGGTCTACCCTGGAAAAAGTTCCATGCACTGATGAAAATATTGTGTATTTGGCAACTGTGGGAGGAAAGGTTCTGTGGATATCAGGTCCATTTGGTCCATAGTGTCAATCAGCTCTGTTGTTTTCTTTCTAGTTGACTTGTCCATTTATTTATGTAGGGTGTTAAAGTTCCCCACTACTATTGTATTGGAGTCTATATCTCCCTTTAGGTCCATTAAATTTGCTGTAGATAGCCACAAGCCCTGGCATTGGGTGCATATACATTATTATAGTCACATATTTCTGTTGAAAATAATTTTAGCAAATCAATGTAAAGAAGTGTGGAATGGATGGACTCAGCATGTATTTTTTCTCCCACACCAGGTTACCTTTTCCAAAATATTAAAAAGAGCCAAACAAAAAGAAATACCTGAACAAAATGTATTCCTTTCTGTAACTTAGTATAATGTATTTAAAATAAAGCTGGAACAAAAAAATACTAAAAGTGAAAAAAAAACAGAAGAAAAAATAAAATAAAGCTGAAGCATGGATAATGGGCTCTTTGTCAATCCAATTTCTAAAATTAGAATGCTTGCATTCAATAGAGAGTGTGTTCTGTCTCACCCTTTTTGGCATCTATTCATTTCCTAAGTATAGTAAAGCTTTGGTTGATTCAATGACTAACATAAGAGAACATAAAAATTAGGAATGGTGTACTCAGATTGACACATTCACCTTTCTATGTTATAAACCAAACATTGGGAGAAAATGAGCACATTCATGTGTAAGAAAGGCTATGTCTATAAAACTCCTTCAGCTTTTTCATTTGCAGAAAATATTTACTTTTGAGATTGGGGTCTTTTGTCAGAAAATGAATTTCTCTACTACTTCTTTCAGTTCATACTTGCAGTCATTTGTTCTACTTCCTGTGACCATGCTAATAGCACATCCCATACTGCACTGGAACCAATCTGCTAGTGACACATTCTTTTTCACTGTGAGAGATCTCTTTAAGGTTAAATATTTAAGCATTTTCTTCCCCCCCCTCCCCCGACCTTTTTTTCTTGGACAGGCAGAGTTAGACAGTGAGAGAGAGAGAGAGACAGAGAGAAAGGTCTTCCTTTGCCATTGGTTCACACCCCCAATGGCTGCTGCGGCCGGCGCACGGCGCTGATCCGAAGCCAGGAGCCAGGTGCTTTTCCTGGTCTCCCCATGGGGTGCAGGGCCCAAGCACTTGGGCCATCCTCCACTGCACTCCTGGGCCACAGCAGAGAGCTGGCCTGGAAGAGGGGCAACCGGGACAGAATCCAGCGCCCCGACCGGGACTAGAACCCGGTGTGCCAGTGCCACAGGCATTAGCCTATTGAGCCGCCGATTTAAGCATTTTCATGACCCCCTGTTTAAGAATGTTTGAAGAACAGATTAGAATAATGTGAATGAATGAATAAATGATTGAATGTGTAAACTAAAGCACTTAAATATGATACATTTGTCAAGATTTTACATCTTATAATTGTTTGTATGTGTCTGTTTCCTCTCTTGGACTCTGAGTCCTCGTGGCGGTGAATCTCGTTTCACTTATTCAAGGAGCCTCAGCACATAGAATTATGCCTAGTGTCTAACATGCAGATTTTCTGTTAATGTTCATAAAATGAAGAAATAAATGCATAAACCTAGGGGATGTGCAGCATAAGCAAGCTAGGGGGCCTATATCTCATGTTTCAAATGTGCCCCCCTCCTCATTTTCAGTGACTTCAAAGTGTTGTTGAAAATTTAAAATATATTAGTTTTGTTTTTTTTTCCTATACTATTACCTTTTCCACCTTCTAAAATAGCAAGTTTGCTTTTTCAAGATCGATTTTTACTTTTTCTTTTTCCTTTTCTTGTTAACCCAGAATGTGAATGAATACCATGTTTTATAAATGCAGTCAGGATAAATATTTTATAGAACTGATACTTTGACTTATATGCCTTAGCTTCTTTGCCCAGCCAATGCTGTTGGTTTTGAATGACTTAATGAAAGTGCCTTAGGATTACAGGTAAAAGGATTCAGAGCAGGATTGTTAGATGGGCTTCTATTGTGAATATCACTTACTGTAGCATGTCCCTGACACTAAGAAAAAATGGATAAATTATTAATGTTTTCAAAGCCCTAATCTTATATGTACACAAATGCACTGCTTTTGTTTTAACCCTGATTTAGTACTGTTTGACATCAGATGTATATTCTGTCTCCACGTGAGCTGAAAAGAAGCACTTGCTCTCCCTTGTTCATGAGGCAGATGGAGTATCTAGTGATCAGCTCTTTGTTTCTTGGACACACTATCATGCCTACAGAGTGCCTCCCTGGGCAAAAGGCAAAAACCACCAGGAAGATGAATTTTAAAAACAAAACCGAGGATTTTTCAAGGTGGCCAGAGACTTGCCTGGCGTTTGCTTCCTTCTTCACAGAGAGGAGAAAAAACAACGAGCAAGCAATGGTATGTCAAATTGAGTGCCTGAAGGAGGGCGCTCGACCTCTGCAAGGGAGAGGAAAACCATGTAGGACTTGGAATTCTGGAATGACAGTCCAGAGAGAGTAACAAAACCCCCTGGTAATGGGACCCCAGCCCCAGGACCAGGAGGAATCCCCACTGCAGTGGGAGGGAAAAGAGGAGAGAGCTAATTGCAACCCATCTCAATGGATGCTGTGTGCTGGCAATCCTAGCTACACAAGGAAAACACAGCAATTCCAGTTTTGAAGCCCAGAAAAGGGACACAGCTGAAGTACACAAAACGGCTGTACATGAGAGAGGGAACCCAGTGGGGTCCACGTTGTGCTGCAGTGAGTAAAGCTGCCACTTTTGACATCTGCATCCCCTATATGAGAGCTGGTTTGAGTCCTCGCTGCTCCATTTCCTGCTAGTGTACCTGGAAAAGCAGCAGATAATGGCCCAGACACTCAGGACCCTCCCACCCATGTAAGAGACCTGGATGGAGTTACTGGCTCCTGGATTCAACCTAGTAGAGCTCTGGCTGTTGTAGCCATATGGGAGTGAACTAGCAAATGGAGGATCTCTCTCTGTCTCTGTCTCTCTCCCCCCCCTCTCTCTTTCCTCTCTCTTTGTCACACAGCCTTTCAAATAAATAAACAAATCTTAGCGAGAAGGAGAGAGAGAGAGAAACTCACACAGTTTCCCTGTAACTACATAGCAATGTGTCTCCACTGTGAGAAGAGTCATGGTTGGAATCTACCCTGTTCTGTGGGACAGAAGTCCTGACATAGACCCATACCTGCATTCCCACATTCCACGACATCGGCAGAAGGGAATGTAGTTTTATGAACACAATTAGATCCAGTAGCAAAACTATGACCCCAACACCATAGCCCACATAGCACTCTGCACTACAAAGTACAGGGGTCAAAACAGCAGGAAGATGCTTCCCCAGGATCTTAGAGTGCTTGTCTCCTTGAGTGTTTGTCTCCTTGAGTGCTTGTCTCCTCAGTCTGAGTGCCCACATCCCTTCACTCTCTCCTCTCTTTCTACTACCTGGGGTAGTTCTTGCTACCACAGCAATTGACATGCACTAGTACAGCCAACCAGAAAACTTCGCCACACTCTTGTGGGTCACCCTCCCTCTATGGGTCCTTGCCAGGACTTCCCAAAGTATACCTATGGCAAGAACGTCACTGCCAGGTGCTGTATCACCCCAGCAAGACTTCAGGCCTGAATTCCCACAACCTCAGCCCTACTCATACTTCTGCAGGCTGTTTTCAGACTCACAGCTCCAGTGAGATTGAGGACCATCCCAGATACCCACCACTGCTGCCACTAATAGCAGAAATTATGGGGAGACTATTGCATCCAACTGAAACTGAAGCCAAGCTAGGCAACCGAACCAACACCCAAAGAGACATTTTCAGAGAAATTCTTTACTATGGAAGCCACTTTTTAAAAGTAGAGAGAGAGACAGATGCACAAATATCAATGTAGGTGCACAGAAATATGAAAAAGCAAGATGACCTGACCCTTCCAAAGGAACGCAACAGCTCTTAAGCTACAGACTCCAAGAAGAAGGATATTGATGAAATGCATGATAAACAATTCAAAAGGATGATTCTAAGGAAACTCACAAGAAAGTACAGTTTAACAAAATTAGGAAACAATATTTGATATAAATGAGAAATTCAGCAGAGGAGAGAAGTTGGGAAAGAACAAAACAGAAGTTTTGGAAATGAAGACATTAATGAATCCAATAAAATGCAGTTGAAACCTTAAACAACAGACTTAATAAAACAGGAGATAGAATGTGTGAACCTGAAGACAGATCTTCTGAAATACCCTAATGAAATAACAGAGAGAGATAGAGATAGAGACAAAAAAGATTGAAGACGGCCTTAGAAACTCTTGAGATATTAAATAAAAATAATTGAGGATACAAAAAAGAAGAAAGGGTGAAGGATATAAAAAACTGATCAAAAAACGTAATATCTGCAATCTTCCCTAATCTCAGGAATGATTTGGGCATTCATGTACAAGAGATCCATAAACTACAAGCAGACATGACAAGAGCAGACCCTCACCATGATATATTATATTTAAACAATCAAAAGCACAACACAAAAAGAGAAATTTAAAAATTACAAGAAAAAAGTGCCAAATCACATTTATCTTAACCGTAATTAGACTAACAGCAGATTTTCTGGCAGAAAAATTACCTTACAGAAATCTTAAACATGATCTATCACATTAGTAGAATGAAGAATAAAAACCATACCATCATCTCACAAGATGCAGAAAAAGCATTTGATAAAATTCAACATCTGCTCTCTACTGAGACCCTGAAAAATTAGGTGTGAAAGAATTATTTTTCAACATTCTAAAGGCGCTATATGGCAAATCCACAATTAGCATCACATTGAAGTTTGAAAAGCTGAAAGCATTTCCACTAAGATTTGGAAGTGAACAAGCATGTCTACTCTCACTTCTCATCTTCCATATTGTATTGGCAGACTTACAGCAATTATGCAAGAGAAAAAATAGCATGTATATAAATAAGAAATGAAGAAATAAAATTATCCCTTTTGGAAGAAAATAAGGTTTCATATATAAAAAAGGAAACCCTACAGATTCCATCAAAATATTTTCAGAGGGGCCGATGCTGTGTTGTAGCAGGTGAGGCTGCTGCCTGTGGTTCCAGAATCCCATATGGGCACCAGTTCTGGTCCTAGATGCTCCACTTCCAATCCAGCTCTCTGCTATGGCCTGTGAAAGCAATAGAGGATGGTCTGGGTCCTTGGGCCCTTGCATCTGCATGGAAAACCTGGCTCCTGGCTCCTGGCTTTGGATGGGTTCAGCTCTGGGGAGTGAACCAACGGGTGGAGGACGTCTCTGTCTCTCTGCCTCTCATTCTCTCTCTGTGTAGCTCTGACTTTCAAATGAATGGATAAATATTTTAAAACAAAATGACTTTCAGAGCTGATAAATCAATTCAGAACAGTTACAAGATATAAAACTAACATGCAAAAAATCACTTGCCCTTTTATATGCCAATAATTATCTCAATGAGAACACATCATGAGAGTAATTCTGGTCACAATAACTACAAAAATGAAATATCTCAGAATAAATTTAACCAAGGTTGTGAGAGGCCTCAAAAGGCAGTCATAAAACACTGGTGGAAGAAATTGAAGGAGACACCAAAAAATCCATATATTTGATTTGGAAGAATTAATGATAAAGTTTTTATACTCTCCCAAACAATTTACAGATTCAACACAATGCCCATTAAAATACCTGTGAAATTCTTTGTAGAACTGAAGTAAACAGTCTTAAAATTCATACGGAAGCAGAAAAGACCCCAAAATACCCACAATAAACTTGAGTAGAAAGAACAAACCTAGAGGCATCACAGCACGTGGTTTCAAGAATAAGGCTTTTTTTTTTTTTTAAATAGACAGGCATAGTTAGAGAGAGAGAGAGAGAGAGAGAGAGAGAGACAAAGGTCTTCCTTCCATTGGTTCACTCCCCAAATGGCTGTCACGGCCAGCTTGCAGCGCTGATCCGAAGCCAGGAGCTAGGTGCTTCTTCCTGGTCTCCCGTGAGGGTGCAGGGCCCAAGCACTTGGGCCATCCTCCACTGCCTTCCCAGGCCACAGCAGAGAGCTGGACTGGAAGAGGAGCAACCAGGACTAGAACCGGCTTGCATATGGGATGCCGGTGCCGCAGGTGGAGGATTAACCAAGTGAGCCATGGTGCCGGTCCCAGACATAAGGCTTTAATATCCAAAGTAATATGACACTGGCATGAAAATAGATAAGTGTGACAGAATAGTGCTCCTAGATATAAATTCATCAATCAATAGCTAGATTATTCTCCTCAAAGATGCCAAAAAGGTATAGTGGAGAAAGTTCCAACTCTTCAATAAACGGTGCTGGGAAAACTGGATATTTTCATGCAGAACATTGAAATTTCACAACCTTCCACCATTCATTATTCAAGAAGAAAGGACTAAAGACCTACTAAATATGTTACCTGTTATGATAAAACAACCATAAGAAAACAGGGGAATCATTTCAAGATATCAATAAAGGGGATAAAATTTTGGGGGATGAAATTCCAAAAGTACAGGTAACACAATCAGAGGAATGGGGTAATATCAAGCTAAGAAGCTTCTATACAGTAAAAGAAACAACCTACAGAGTGAAGAGATAACTTAAAGAATGGGAGAAAACTTCTGCAAACTTTTCATCTGACAAGGAATTCATATCAAGAATTGTTAAGGATCTCAAAAAAAAAACCAATAACAAAGAACCCCAAATAATTCATATAAAAATAGGCAAATTATGTGAATAGACACTTTTCAAAACAAAAAATGCAAAGGACAAATAAATAATACGAAAAAATTTGCTATATCATTAGCTATCAGGAAAATGTTTGTCAAAACCACAATGAGATATTTCACTCATTAAAATTGCTATTATTTATAAAAAATAACAAATTCTGGTGAGGGTGTGGAAGAAAAATGAGCCCTTATACATCGCTGATGGAAATGTAAATTCATATAGCCATAATGGATGAGAGCATGGAGGTTCATCAAAAACTAAAAATATTGGTGTTAAACTGGAAATTGCATAGACAATTAATCAATTTAAAAAAAAAAAATCATGTAGGATCTCTGTCCTTAATGTGCTGTACATTGTGAATTAATACTATAACTAGCACTCCAACAGTATTATCATTTTGTGTCTCTATGCGAGGGCAAACCGTTGAAATCTTTACGTAATATGTACTAAATTGATCTTCTGTGTATAAAGAGAATTGAAAATGAATCTTGATGTGGGCGGAGGGGGGGAGGGAGCGGGAGAGGGGAGGGTGGGGGGGAGGGAGGGAGGTTGTGGAGGGGGGAGCCATTGTGATCCATAAGCTGTTCTTTGGAAATTTATATTCTTTAAATAAAAGCTTTATATAAAAAAAATAAAAAAATAAAAATAGATTTATCATGTGATCCAGCTATCCTACTTCTGAATACATATGTATGAAATGAAATCAGCATGTCTCATGTTTATTGCTGCACTGCTCACAATAGCTAATATAGGGAATGAACTTAGATGCCCACCAACAGATGAATGGATGAAAAATGTGGAATTCTGGCCGGCGCCGTGGCTCAACAGGCTAATCCTCCACCTTGCGGCGCCGGCACACCGGGTTCTAGTCCCGGTCGGGGCACCGGATTCTGTCCCCGTTGCCCCTCTTCCAGGCCAGCCCTCTGCTGTGGCCCGGGAGTGCAGTGGAGGATGGCCCAGGTGCTTGGGCCCTGCACCCCATGGGGAGACCAGGAAAAGCACCTGGCTCCTGGCTCCTGCCATCGGATGAGCGTGGTGCGCCGGCCGCAGCGCGCCGACCGCGGCGGCCATTGGAGGGTGAACCAACGGCAAAGGAAGACCTTTCTCTCTGTCTCTCTCTCTCACTGTCCACTCTACCTGTAAAAAAAAAAAAAAAGAAAAAGAAAAAAAAAAGAAAAATGTGGAATTCAAACACAATGCATATTTTTAGCCTTAAAAGAAGAACCACATATCCTGTTATTTGCAACAAAATGGATGGAACTAGAGGATATCACGTTACATGAAAAAGTTATACACAGAAAAGACAAGTACTGTATGCTCTTTCTCATAGGTGGAAGCTGAAAAAGAAAATTGATCTGAATATAGAATGTTGATGGCCAGAGAATGCAAAAGAAAATGGCAAAGGGACATAAAGAGAGGGGTTGGATGACAGCTACCAAAACACAGTGATGTAGAAGGTATGAGTTCTAATGTTCCACAGCAAAATGAAATGACTGTTCTTCACAATAAACTGTTACGTATTTTGTGAAAGGAGTGAGGAGTTGGAAGGCTCCAGACACAGAGCAGAGATAAGAACCAGGGATCCTTAAGCAGCCTCATTTGATCAGCACACATCACATACTACATTGATTGAAATATCACACTTTACAGTAAAAACATGTAAAATTATTAAGTGATCATGCAAATGCTTTCAAAAAGTATTTAAGGAGAGAGGAATGAAGCTGAGGTGATCATCACACATAGAATATATGTATCAAACTATCACACAGTGCACCATCAATATGCATAATTAAAGTAGTAATAAGGATGAAAGGGAATACACAGGAGGAAGACTCTGTTAGACATAGTTGGAAGTCTAGTTTGTCTCCTGATGAATAAAAGCAGGTGTAAAGGAAAAAAATTTTGCATGTCAAAACTGGCTACATCTGTCATGCTCAACTGTGCAACAGAGCAAAATGAGATGGGCATATTACGGGAAGTTAAAAAATGACTTGAAATTCAAATTTTTTTCTGAGAGCAATTTAGGAAGCATAGTGTAAGAGTCATTAGGTACAAAATACCATAAGCATCCATGTGAGTTGTATTCTGCTTTTGTTCGGTTCAGTGAGTGATACAGTGTACCTGAAATCTAATGAAGATAATTTTTGCAGGAAGATGCATCAGCACAAACTCTTGGACCAACAATGGATTCTCTGGGTAAGATTCTGAAAACAACTTTTGGCTTTCTTGTTGGAGAGTCAGTGACAGACCAGAGAAGCCTTAGCTTCCGACTCATGAGTGAAGTAATACAATGACCTTTGCTGTGAGTCAGCCACCCTCTTAAAATTGGGGAAAAATGTAGGCAGGGGTGGGGAGCTGGTGGGGGCTGATATGAAGCAAGAAGGCAAGAGGGAAGGATGAAGCTTAAATCATGAGACTGTGCAGGAAGGAAATATGAGACCAAATGAAACTGTTGGCTCAGATTACTGCACTGTGACATCAGGTACTGGACTGGCACACGATGATAAAGGAAGAGTACTCCTCCTTGCCTGGCTCCTGCTGACCTGAAAAGTTATGGAGTACAGTCCCTTGTAAATATTAGTTTGAAGGGCTCACCAACTCTTAGGAGTTTAATAAAACAGTAAAATGCACCATAACTCCCAGGTCTCAAGAGGAACATATTTTTTATGAGTCCATGTTTATGGAATACTCCTTGAGCCCTGTGCAGTGTGACCAATGTAGCCTTTGTCCGAAGACTCTGTACTTTTGACTCACTCCAGTTCATTTTGCCTTGCAGGCGTCACAGGTCTTAACTTTAGAATAAAGCCTCAGCCCCTCATATCTGTTGTATACCAGAATTTTCTTTCCTGTAATCCTCCCTACTCTGAACCACAGGATAGGACCACATCATCTGATCCAGTCTCATCACTACTTTTGTGGCCACATAGTTTCTTTGAAAACTGACCATTATTGTCTCACCTCTGAGTCTTTGCATTTTAGTTTGTCTTTATCTGGGCTTCCATTGATGCCTCAAGATTTAGCCACATTGAACAGGGCGTCTGAAATTTGGGAGAAGTCTCCATCACCTCCTTGAGCTCAGACGGATCATCCCTTTCTCTAAATTTGTAGCTTTCAGTACAGGTATTCAGCCTACTGGTTAAGATGTCTGTGTCTCACATCAGAGTATCTAGGTTCGATTCACACTCCAGCTTCCGGCAAATGTATACTCTGTGAGGCAGCAGTGATGGCTCAAGTAATTAATTGAGTCACCCTATGAGAGCCCTGGATTGAGTTCTTGGCTCCTGGCTATGGCCCAACCCAGTGGATCAGTGAATGGGAGTCTCTCTCTCTCTCTCTCTCTCTCTCTCTCTCTCTCTCTCTCTCCCTCTCTCTCCTGCTGTGTATTCTGGGAAAAGGAAGAAAATTTTCCCTTTTTCCTTCTTCTCGTTTCAAAGCATGTTGTTTACTCAATTCTCCTTCTGCTCTTTGCAAGACTCAACAGTTAGCAACCAGTACTAATTGTCTTGCCACATCGGGAATGATTACGGGTGACCACCCTCCAGCCTTGCCTCTTGTGTGTTTGTGTGTATGTGTCCGTGCCTGCTCCTCTCTTGTTTAAACTTTAGCTCAGAGATGGAGTGGGTACTGCTGGCTCAGTGATAGCATAGGGTCAGTAGAATGGCCTACAGATTGCTTCAGAGGTCAGGATTTCTGAGATGGGCTGAGCAGAAGATAAATTTCCAGTTGGGAAAACTCATGATGAAAATTCACCACTCTTATGTATTTAATGAGGTAAATTCATTTAAAAATCATATCCAGTTTATGGAACTTTTTCATGTATTCATTCATTCACTCAATTATTCATTCATGAATTCATGTGTCATATATTAAGGCCTACTCTTCCAGAATTAATGTGGTAGGGAGGTATATTCATTATCTATTGCCATAATAATCCTGCATAGTAAACAGCCAGAAAACCTCAGCAACATATGACAATAAACATTTATTTAATTCTTGAGTCTGTGAGTCAGATGGGTGGTTTATCTTGTCTACGCCAGGCTAAAATGATCTCAGCTGAGCTTACTCATTCATATTTTGTAAGCTGGCATTAGGGGCTTGCAGATTTGGAGGGCTGTGGCTAGGACAGACAAGATGACTTGATTTTCTGTCCTGGCATCTTTTACCCTTCAGCAGTCTGTCCTCGCCTTGATCACAGATGGTGAGGTGCCAAGACAGTGGTGGGAGTGAGCAAGACCCCTTGAGGCAGGATCAGTGCACATATAAAGTCACTTTTGTCATATTCTAATGCCAAACCAAAAAAAAGAAAAAGAAAAAAGAAAAAAGGATAAGAAGAAGAAGGGAAAGGGAAGGAAAGGAAATAGTTAAAAGTCAGTCCAGCCCAGGTGCAAGCTACTGGTGGAGTGGATCAGGGAATTAATTTCTTTCTTTAAAGGAGGAGCTGCAAAGTCATATTGCAAAGGACATGAGTTTAGGGAGGCCATCTGCACTCCTCATGCAATAAATCTATTATGAGGATAAAGCAGACAAATTCTAGCTAGAATATGCCAATAATAAGAATATAAACGTTTTTAACATGACCATAGATACACGTTTTACAATGTTCTTCTACCTTCATTAAATTGTTTTCAAAGAAACAAGAGGAAGAAGCATATAGGAAAGGGGCAAAAAAAAAATTGTGTTTCTGACTTCTGCCCCTTTCCCATCAAGACACACAAAGGCACTGTTGGAGATCAGTGAGGCTGAAGGCTTGCCTGGAGCAATCCTTCCGAACACTGGGACTGAGTAGTTCGGAAGTCAGGGGCTGTCTTCCAAGGACATGCGAATGCATCTACTGTTTCTCCGGCAAAGAAGGCACTATTCGGAAACTAAACTCTTATTTAAATCCTCAGACACCTTCCTAGGTCTTCAGGGAAGGTTTTTCTGGGTCACTTTTTTTGTTTGTGGAGTCAGTATTGAATGCTAAGCTTCACTTTGGTTTCTCATCCCACATTTGTCATTTGGTGTCATTAGATTTCTGGGTATCACTTGTCTGTCTGATTTAGACTACTGTCAGCTCCAAAGGCGGAGATGGCTGCCTGCCATATTTTACAAAACTTCGCAATGCTAGCTATGGATTTAAATCAATGAGCCTCATACTTCCTCATTTGGCAACCCAGAACTTTCAACATTGCACCAGTAATCTCTCAAAAAGTCAACTTCTGTTTATCTTTGGGTGTTGTTACAGGAAAAGAACCAATTAGAACTTCTCAACTCCAAGCCTCTTGGACATGGCCACAACCCTCAGCACTGGAAAATGAAAAAAGAAACAGAAGTGACTACGTGGTTGTGGGAAATCGCTAGCTCAGAAAGTTTGCTGTCCTTGAGTTATAATCTGCTTGTTCTTTTGGAACTCCCAGTAGCATCCTATTCTGAGAAGAAATAACTTCAGTTGCCTTTCAGAGTGCCTTGTGATGTTTTCTTGGTAGTCATGTACTGGATAAAGGGAACTGTGGTAAATAGGACTTCAGTAATCGATGGGTAAGATGTGTCTATCAGGGTAGCGGGAGAGAGAGCATTCTGTAATAGTATTACTGTGTTTCAATCTCTTAATGAGCTTGTGCTTCTGACTGTGAACCACACCAGTGCTTCTCAGCTCCTCACGTCTACATCTCCTTTGGTTGGTACAGGATGGCTAGAGTGCACTGACATTTTCCTTACCTCTAGATTGCCACGACTCTAATAAACCCTCGAAGGTTTAGGATTTGGAAGATACATTCTTTTTGAGGATGAATCTTGTTAAGAAGAAAAAGAAATGCTCTGGTATATTTCAAAATGGCTCCCTTCCCACCCCCATACTCCCTCCCTTGCCAGAAATGCAAGGAGGATGTTCTTAATGTTCATTTTAAGAACCTGGTTGATATAAAACTCAACGAAAGTATGAATACCCCTGTAATTTCTGACTCTCAGACTTGACACACTGATTGTGCAGCTACTCCTCAACAGTCTGGGTTTCTCTGCTCTGATACTGAATCCTGCAGAGAGGTCTATTCCTAGGCTTCTGCTCCACTAAGTTGCTGTTCTCTGAATTCGCTTGTCTTTCTCTCCCAGTGGGTACCAGCAGTTTTCCTGTGAACTTCCTTTTGATACAGGAAATGTTACTGACTTTTCAAGCCATTTGGCATTTTCTAGCTATTTGGACAGAGTAAGGACTTCTAAGCTCTTTTCATGCCTATGGGAAACTGGAAGTCTATTCCCTACATTTTAGCCCCTTGAATCTTAGGACCGTGAGTAAACCTATATTTAATAATCATAACAATGTAACTGTATTAATTTTTGTTGTCTGAAGATTTTGCTCTAAATAAATTGCTCTGAATGAGTTCATGGGATCAATATCCTTTTAGTCTTTGCATAGTAATCCTTTCTTTTCCATGGTTTCTCCTTCTGTGGGTTCAAAAATTCATGGTTCTGAAAATAAATAAATAAATAACTTATAAGCTTTAAATTGCATACTGTTCTGAATAGTTTGTTGAAATCTCAGTTTCCTGTTCTACCTAGCCTGAAAGATGAGTTTGTCCAATGTATCCATACTGTATGAATTATCTATTCTTAGTCAGTTAGTAGTCATCTTGTTTATTAGCTTAATTGTCATGGTGTCATGGTGCTTGTGTTCAAGTAATCTTATATAATCTTATATAATATAAGGCTATATCATAATGCTTTCATCACTCATTCCAGTTATCTAATCACGTAGGCATTGTATCATCTCACATCATCACAGCAAGAAAGGTGAGTTTAGTATAAGATGATATTTTGAGATAGATAGCATACTCACTTTTATTACAGTGTAGTATTATAATTGTTCTATTTCATTATTATTGTTAATTATTTACTATACCCCATAAATTAAACTTTATTATAGGTATCTAATTATAGGAAAATTATTATATATAGGGTTAAGTACTATCCACATAGCTCTGACAAAAAGCTTAATGGTAGTGATTGCTAGCAGACCTAAGTGGCCTCTAATTGTATCTTTCATCTGGTTCCCATGCCTTTGTTTAGTTTTCTTCTCTTGAGTGTGTGTAGAACCTGTGACTTGATTTTAATTCATAGAATATTGTAAATGTAGTGGGGTTAGGATATAAGGTTACATGTTAGCAGATTGAAGCAATATTTTTTCCTTCCTGGCTTTGAAGAAGTAAGTTCTTAAGCTTTATGAGGGTGTTTGGTGAGGGCCACATGGCCAAGAACCATGGGCAACCTTTAGGAGCTGAGAAAGGTTCTTGCCCAACAGTCTGCAGGAGAATGGAAACCTTACTATTGCAACTGTAGGGAATGATTTTTTTCCTATTCAACCTAAATGAATTGTGGAATACCCTCACCCATTCAGCCTGAATTTAATAAACACATCCTGGACTTCTACCTTGACTTTAATCTATGAGATACTGAGTACAAAACCCAGGGAAGCCATGTAGCACTGGAGCCAGAGACCATGGTAGACAAGGTAGACACACCTGAGCAGAACAAAGTCATTTTTGGTGAACAGATGCCTAGCACTAGATAACACTAGAGTGGCTGAATAGACCTGTGTCTTGGTCAATAGAACAGAACAACAAAGATATAAGTTGGAATTATTTAATTGCCAAGGGTTGAAAAATTTCTTCTGTAAAGAGATAAATAGTAAATCCTTTAGGCTTCTAGGCCATATGGTCTTAGTCACAATTATTTAAATCTGTTGTTGAGGCTCAAAGGCAGTTACAGACAATACTTAGACAAATAGCATGGTTACCTTCTGATAAATCTTTATTGACAACAATATAGGGTGTGCCAAATTTGGCCAGTGGGTTACAATTTGCTGATCTCAGAATTAAACATAAGGTACTGAAAGGAATTCATTTAAAAATTTTTTATGAGAAATTTCAAACAAACAAGGATATTTCAATAAATTTGCAAGAAAATGGAATTAAAAGATGCTTTTATTTGCTGCATAATAATTGAAATCCACTCATTTTTATACTATGAATTTCCATTAACTTTTTGAAGTACCCTCATATGTAAAGAATTCACAAGCACTTAATAAATCCTCATGTATTATCAGCCAGTATCCACTATGAAGAACCTTATGCTATATGAAAAATCATATATTAATCGATTGATTTTTTTATATCTGAAAGGCAGAGAGAGATAAAGTGAGAGAGAGAAATTTTATCTGCTGTTTCATTCCCCAAATGCTCTCTCTTTTTTAATTTGACAGGTAGAGTTATAGACAGTGAGAGAGACAGAGAGAAAGGTCTTCCTTCCGTGGGTTCACTCTCCAATGGCCGCAATGGCCAGCACTGCACTGATCCGAAGCCAGGAGCCAGGTGCTTCCTCTTGGTCTCCCATGCAGGTGCAGTAGCCCAAGCACTTGGGCCATCCTCCATTGCCCTCCCGGGCCACAGCAGAGAGCTGAACTGGAAGAGGAGCAACTGGGACTGGAACCCAGCACCCATTTGAGATGCTGGTGCCGCAGGCGGAGGATTAACCAAGTGAGCCATGGCTCCAGCCCCCCAAATGCTCTCAACAAGCTGGGATTGGGCCAGGTCAAAACCAGGACTCTGGAATTCAATCTGGATCTCCCACATGGATGGGAGGGATCAAGTATTTGAGCCATCATTTGCTGTCTCCCAGAGTATTCGCAGGAAGGGGAGCCAAGACTTAAAACCAAGCACTCTAATACAGGATGTGGCCATCCAGGTAACATCTTAACCACTATGCTAAATGCCCTCCCGTTTCTGACATTCTTATTTCATTTATACCACTTACTTTCACTCAATGATTTTTAATACATAGTTTTGGATTAAAATTACATACATTGGAATGGACAAATCTTACTTGTATAAGAGATTGGTAGACTGTGTTTAGATAAACTCCTGTTACAAAAGCACTATAGAAAAGGGCTGCTTTTTAAAAGTGTGTGAGTACTAATACCTTGTGTGTAGAGACTATAGTACTAGCTGGTCACAACCTTTTACCTGATTTCTCAATGAAAGAGGGGTTGAAACTGTTAGAATAGGGGAGTATGTTTGGCATAATGGTTAAGATGCTGCTTTGGATGCCTGTATCACTTATTGTAGTGCCTGGGTTGAAATACTGGCTTCACTCCTAAGGTTTGTTTCCTGCTAATGTGTACTCAGGAGGTAGCAGATGATGACTCAAGTCCCTTGAATTCCTGCCACTCATGTGGGAGACCAAGATTGAGTTCCAGGTTCCTGGCCCAGCCCAGCTGCTGTAGGCATTTAGGGAGAGGGCCAGAAGATTGGGCAACTCTGCCTGCCTGCCTGTTTCTCTATTCCAAATATACATTTTTTAAAAAAAGTTATTATAATGAATCAAAAACGTTCCAGTTTAGTATCTAAGATTGAAATAGCTACCGTTGGTAACTGAACTATGGTCTCTTAGGAGAACCAACTACACCCTTGACAAAATCATCTGAAGTTCATGCAGCAGGCAACACTGCACATTTTCTGTTTGTGATAGTTTCATCACTTTAAGATACTGAACATTTGTCTCCAAATTGTGCACCTGATGGCTGCTTCAAGAGTATCACTGTTGCTGTCCTGCTTTCTCTTATCAAAGACTGAATCAATTAGAGATAGGAAATTATTTATTTGATTTGCTAATGTGAGTCACTAAACTTAGTGGAAAGTCGAGCTCTATCAGATATAGATAACATATAAAAATAAAAGACTATTGTTGGGTTTTATAATTATGATGTTTGGTAAGCTTAAGTTAATAACTAACTAGAAAAATTCTGTCTCTATTTCATCATCTATGGCATATTTATGGTAGCACCTGTGCTTACTTATTATCAAATATTTAAAGTTTAGCGCCCACAGTGAGGCGCTCAAGTTGTGCATGTATTACATTCAGTTCTGAGATTCTTTGTGATCTCAGCAGCACAATGGTCATCTTAGTTTATTTATTTAATGTTATTTGTTTAATATGTTTAATATAAATATTTAATATATATGTATTGAGTATATGTTAGAAAATGAATGAAATGCTCAGTTTACTGGTGATGAACTATAAAGATGCTAGGACTTGTGGAGTTGGGGTAGGAGATGGAATTACACTAAGGAGTGGACAGAATTATGTGGAGATGAGGCTGGTAATAAGCCATGACCTGGGAGTCTTGGGTGACTTTGAGCAACTGCCTTAAACTTAGAGAACAATGCATGATGGGTTGCTTGTGATTTTGTCAGGCATATTGTAGGGAGCAGAGATATGGAATTCAGAAAGTATTTCCCCAAGAAACTCTTTTTATTCTCTCAGATCTCAATTAAAGCTCTTTTTGTGGACCAACACAAATAAAACTTTTTTACAGCTTGCAGAAAGTTTTAGACTTAAAGAGATCAACTTGTTTAACCTTCATTTTCTCTTTAAGGTAGGGAAGTGAGAGCCCAGGAAATTGTTTTCTCAGTTTCTCTGAACAAGTCAGGATAAGAGCTAAGTAAAATAACCTCAAGTCCAGTTCTCATTCCATGGTATCAAATAGATATAAATCAAATAGAGACTCACACATGTGGAAGGGCAAAGGGTCGTTATTTCCTTAGAGGGCAGTAAGGTAAATGTTCTCTAATGAGGTGATAGGAATAAAAATATCTCATGTCCTCGCCTACTGAAGTCGTGACCTTAGCCTTTATGAGGCTAGAAGAGGGAAGGAGGATTGACATACACAGAGGAGCAAAGGAGACACAAGGCAGAGGCTCAGTTTGAGTCTAAGCAAGGAAGCTGAGAGAAGCCAAGGATGCCTGCTTGGCCTTTGCCCAAGGTCATTTCGCCCTCGCACTCTCCTGTGATGAAATTTCAGTTCCAGCACCTGCTAACTAGAAAGCATTACAAATTGTACTGCAGGGTAAGCTGATGTCAAGTACTTACTCTCCTAAGAGGGCAGTTAAAGCAGAAAAGCCCTAAACATTGAGCCTTAGAGAATTCTGATTTAGTAGCTTGGGAAGTTAAACTGGAGTGGCCTTCCCTAAGCCAGTAAATCAGAATTATCTTGCTAAATCAGTTTACTTTTACTCTCATGGTTAGGATTTTGTGTGGACTCCTTTATGGAACTTATTTGCGTGTTCTATCTCCACAAGTTTAACAGAGATGAAGTGAATGTTACTTGAAATGTTCTTATAAAACAAAATGAAACCTGGCCAGTTAAAACCAAGCTCTGGAAGGAAGAAACACTTGCAGAACTTGTCCCTCTTCAATAAAAATCCAATCACACATCTCTAGTATCTTTAATTACCAGAAAAAGCCAACATTTTATTTCTAACTTTTAATCCACTCAAAACTCTCCCACAATTCCCCAATCATTTAAAATAATTTTATTTAATTGAAGTTAATTTTTAATATAGCTTCCCAAGTGTTATGAGAGGTTCCTGGATTAATCAATCTTTTTTTTGTAAATTTTAACTGTGAAATTATAAAGAATGACCTATATATGCTCTTGATGATAGCACATTTTAAATAAGAAAGTGAAATAAAATTAAATAAAAATTGGCTTGATTTGATTTCAGTATTTGTGTGTCACTGTAACAGGCACAGGCATTGTCTACCACATCCTATGGAACAACCATTCCATGGTGCTCTGTTCGCTTCCACACGCCAATACCCACGTTTCTGTACCCAAGCATCATTTACAAAACAATAGAAGCAAACTCTACCATATGCACAATAGGCTCCTGGTGCCACTGCTGGAGAATTAGCATTGCTCACCTCCAGGAGTAGATCTCAACCAATGACTTCTTGGAGCTTTTATTGTTTTCAAGTGGGGAATTGGAGTGCGTTCTTGTCTTTATCTTTGAAATCTTTATTCTCACCTACTTAAAAGGAAAAACAAAACACACACACATACACATATCTTTCACCCACTGCTTCCCTTCCTGTATTAGTCAGCTTATTTCACCTTAACTAAAATACCCAAGAGGAGTTTCGTGGGAGAGAAAGGGTTCGTTTCTGAATAGAGTTTAGAGGTTACAGTATAGTAACAGGTGACCCTACACTTTTGCATCTGTGGAGGCTGATTATAGAGGGTTTGGAAAAGGGATCATATGGTGATCCAGGGGGCAGGAAGCAGAGACAGAGCAGTCAGGCAGAACTTGAACTCAAAATAATCAACTATAAGAACCACACTCTGAAGACATGCCCCCATGACCTACACAACTCCCACCAGACTCACCTCTCAGATGAAATAATTAAACCACGTTTCCACCCTTAATCCAGCAACTATTAATGTTAAGACACCAGAATTTAAACATCTTGCGTGAGTTTTGGGAAGATAAATTTTACTTAACCTATAACATTTGGCTCCCGGCTCCCAAAAATTCAAGTCCTTCTCACACACAACATTCAACCAATTTCATCCCCATTGTCCCAATGTCTGAACTCATTGCAGCATTAATTTAAAATCCACAGTCCATATTCTCACCTGAGACTGAAGACAAACTCTCTTAGCTATGAACCTATGTAATAAAAATAAAATAAAATAAGATACTCACTTCTAAGATACAATAGTGAGGCAAGCAAAGAGTGTGTTTCCATTCCAAATGGGAGACAAGGAAATAGAAAAGATAAATAGGGCCTAATGGGAAGAAAACCCAGCAGGGGAACTATTAAGTGCTAAACTTCTGTGTCTGGCATGTGCACACTCCTGTTGGGGGCTGGGCTCCTAGTAGCTCCAGCAGCTTTACCCCTATAGCTTTGCTGGTCACAGCCCAAGTTTCAGCTCTTGGACACAGGGATTTTATCTCTGTGGTTCCAAGATGCATTGCCCTGATAAAAACTCCTTACAGTGAATCTGGAACCAATGAAATCCTCTTTGAAATCTAGGTGGATGGCTTCATGTCTCCGTAGCTTTGTTGGACTTTGCTAATGGGGGCTGCTCTCTGAGGCTGCATGCTGACGTCTGCACCTTACCCAGAAGGCCTGATACACCGCTAGTAGCTTTTCTTTGCAGGTGTCTCATGTTGCTAACATTTCTACTGCCTTGGGGTTTCCTCTGCAACTCCACTCTCATAGCTTCATTGCACATTGTTCCACACAGGGGCCACAAACTCACAGCTCTCAGTGGAAGTTGCCACGACCCCATAAGGAGACATGCCTAACCCAGCAAGTCAGAATCTGGAGCTGGTCCTTGGTGAGCAGGGCTTACTGCAGCTCCTTACACTTCTTTGTGTCTGATGCACCTGTTATGGCATGGGCTGCTTCAAGGATCTCTGAAATGTTGTCCCTGTCTTTCTCCCATTGTCTTGCTCGTTAACATATGGATTCCTTTTACCTGAACTTTCCTCTTGTCTTAGCAATTTCTCCATAGTGTTTTCTTGTCCCAAACACAATGCTTTCTTTTCATCTCTTCTCTGGCCTAGCTGGACATTTCCAAATCTTTCTGCTCTGCTCCTTTCTGCTTCTGATTCTCACTGTAAAACTCCCTAAAAGCAGCCATTAAGCCCCACGCTCCAGCCTGAACACTTGCCTGCTTTGAAGTTTCTTCACCATCCTGAAGTTCAGCTTCCCCGGCCGTCAGAGTGCCAATGGAGATGGTAGGGGATTTGGAGCCTCTAGCAAAGAATTGAAAGACTCGGACACAGTAAGAGAGGGCAGCAAAGATTTACTTATTCAAAGAGAAAGTACACTTTTAAGAACTTAGAAGTGGGCTGCCAGTAATGACAGTGAGGACTCCACAGCCCCAAAGCCTTCAGGGATAAGATTTTATACAAGGTTGGTCTGGGGTGATGGTCAGAGAGGGGTTACCATGGAAACTCCGGCCAGGAGGCTGTGATGTTTGGGATGGAACTGTGGAGGAACTGAGTCATTTGTCTCTTAATCTCATTTGTGCCATTTGATGTTTATTCTTTCCAGTTTTGTCCTTCGTGACAAATTGATCCTTGGAGGAACTTTTTGTTTAAATAGATGTTCCCCATGATTTAACCTAAGTTAGTCAGTTCTTAAGGAATTTTACCTCAGGTAAGAAATCTTTGTGGCAATCCCTGGGAAATGTCTTTATACTTACAGGGGCTTCCCTAGATTAAACCTATGTAAGCAACTGTTAAACTGGTAGGAAAGCAGCTAATTTTCAACTTTTGTAGCTTTTGGAGACAGGGGTTTCTCAGGATATAACCTAGTTTTTGCTCTTAAGTTTTTAATCTTAAGTGAGTAACTTCTCACACAGGCAGAGAAGTAAACAGATTTTTGACTCTTATAACACTTGCATCTTCTTTCTTTTTGGTTCCCCAGTTAACCTTTAGCAGTCTCCTGCCTCATCAGGACAGGGACACAATATAGCCTAGTTTCTTGCTACAAGGTGACAGGAATGCCCTGTAGTTCAGTTCCCAAAGAAATCCTCATCAGTGTGGCCTTTACTGTCCACATTTCTACCAGCTTTCTGTTTTCTGAGCCCTCAGCAGAATCCCCCATAAAGCTCATCTAACAATGTGCTGGGCTTTCTCTGGCCTGCTAGTCTAAACTGTTCCAACTTTTCCCAGTAAGTCAATTTCAAAGGCCCTTTCACATCTTCAGGCATGGTTAATACTAATGACTTTGCTACCGTAACTAACACACCCGAGAGTAGCTTCTTGGGAAAGAAAAGTTTATTTCAGCTTATACTTTGTAGGTTACAGTTCAGAATCATGTAGTCTCATAGACTGGCATCTGTGGAAGCTGGTCATGGGCATGGGGAGTGGGGAGGAATGGTCACAAAGGGAGCTATGCAGCTGAGAGGGAAAGAGTGGGGGGGTAGAGAGAGAGAGAGAGAGAGAGAGAGAGAGAGAGAAGTTAGGAAGAATTGCAACTCAATTTTCTCATGAGTATCATGCTCCGAAAGTACCCCCTACAACCTAAATAATTCTCACCAGACATTTGATACCATAATTATATCAAGTCCCTACTTAATCAATCAACCACTAATCTTAAGACATTAGAGTTTAAACATCTTTCAGAAGATTTGCAAAGGCAAATTCTATTCAATGCTAATAGAACTGCAAATTCCCACAACATCCAGGACTGGGTCAAGGCTAAGCCAGGGTCCTGGGATCCCATCCTGGTCACCCACAAATGTGGTAAGAAACCAAGTACTGAGCCATCATCCACTGCCTCCCAGGATGCATTAGTATAAAGCTGGATCAGAAGTGGAGCAGTCAGGACTCAAACTGTTATCCTGATATGGAAAGTGAGCATTGCAACAGTGAGTTAACCCACTGAACCACACTACTCCCCCATAATTTATATTTTATGGCATTTATTTATGGGGTAGAACATGATACTTTAATATATGTATGCATGCCAGAATGATTAAATTGAACTAATTAATATATCTATTATACACATGTGTTTTTGTGTGGTGAGAACATTTGGTAATATTCAAGGACCTAGTCCATAATTAGTAGCTGGAATTGCCATTCTGTATGATAGATCCTCAGAATTTATCTGTCCTCTTTAAATGAAACTTTGTACTTCCAACAACATCTAACCATTCCCAACTCATCCATCCTCATCCCCTGGTAACCACCATCCTACTCTCTTCTTTCATAAGTTTGACTTTTATAGATTTCATTCTAAGTGAGATTATGTAGTATTTGTTTTTCTATGCATGTGTCCTGCAAATTTATCAATATTGTTGCAAGTGAAAAGATTTACTTCTTTCTTAAGGCTGAATGGTATTCTATCAGA
Source organism: Sylvilagus floridanus (assembly GCA_949820135.1). Classification (NCBI taxonomy): domain Eukaryota; kingdom Metazoa; phylum Chordata; class Mammalia; order Lagomorpha; family Leporidae; genus Sylvilagus; species Sylvilagus floridanus. Next base: position 33,483,788 of record OX463238.1, on the reverse strand, counting down.
TATATATGGTTTTCTTTATCCACTGATAGACACTTAGGAATTCATATCTTGGCTTTTGTGAATAATGCTGAAATGTATGGAAATGCAGATATCTCTTGGATGTACTAATTTCATTTCCTTGGGATATATCCCCAGTAATGGGACTGCTGGAATCATTTGATAGTTCTATTTTTTGGTATTTTGAGGAAATCTATATTGTTTTTTGTAATGCCTGTATTAATTTACATTATCACCAAGAGTGCAATTATGCCCTTTCTCCATATCTTCACCGATAGTTATTAACTTTTATCTTTTTGATGATCACTTTAAAAGGTAGGAAGTATTATAATACAAGCATTATGGCTTTAATTTGTATTTCACTGATAATTAGAGATGTTAAACTTTTTTTTTTCACGTACTTGTTGGCTATTGTATGTCATTTTTTGAGAAATTTCTATTTAGATCCATTGTCAATTTTTAAATTGGACTATTTGTTTTGTTGTTCCTCAGTGTTTCAGAGTTCTTTCTGTATTTTAGATATTAACTCCTTATTACTAGAAGCATGCATCTTACCAAGAGTAAATTGTGAAGAAAAAGAAGATGTGAACAGATCAGTAATGAGTGAGGAAATTGAATCAGAAACTAACATTCTTCTCTCTCCCCCCACCAGGAATAAAAAGCCCAAGACCAGACGCTTTCATTGGTGAATTCTACCAAACACTGGAAGAAGTAATTCAGTTCATCTCAAAATCTTCTAAAAGATTGAATGAATGAGAAAAATTCCATGCTCATTTTGTGGATTCAGGATCACTCTGATATCACAGACATTACAAGAGAATAAAAGACTATTATTCTTGATGAGCATGGAAAGCAAAATCATCAACAAAATACTGGTAAGTAAAATTCAATAGCACATTGAAAAAACAAAATTCTCCATGATCAGGTGAGATTTATTCCTGGGAGGCAAGGATGGTTCAATATACAAAAATAACTTAGTATGATACAAAATATTAGTAAAGAATAAAAATTACCTGGTTATCTCAATAGATGCAGTAATAGTATTTGACAAAATCCAAAATCTCTTTACAATAAACCTTTGACAAATTAAATGTGCTAGAAGGAATGTGCCATAGCACAGTAATAACATATAAGACAAACACCAGCTAATATCAAACTCAATGGTTTAAAATAGAAAGGTTTTCCTCTAACAACAGAAACAAGGCTAAGTTGCCCATGGTAAGCATGTCTATTCAGTATGTACTGCAAGTCCTAGTAAGAGCAATAAAGGGATATAAAGAAATTAGAGTGTCCAAATTGGAAAAGAAAAAAGAAAGTCTAATTGTCTATTTCTACAGGCAACATAATCTTTTTTAAAGACTTATTAATTTTTTGAAAGTCAGAGTTACAGTGACAGAAGGAGAGACAAAGAGGGAGAGGAAAGAGATCTTCCATCAATTGGCTCACTCCCCAAATTGTTACGATGACCAGGGCTGGGTTAGGCTGAAGCCAGGAGCCAGGAGCTTCATCTGGTTCTCCTACCTAGGTGCAAGGTCCCAAGCATTTACGCCATATCTGCTGCTTTCCCAAGCACATTAAGAGAGAAGTGGATGAGAAGTGAAACACCCAGGATTTGAACTGAGGTCCATATGGGACTTTGGCACTACAGATGGTGGCTTAATCTACTGTACCAGAGAACCAGATCCAAACAGCAAAATCTTATACATAGGAAACTCTACAGACTGTCACTAAACAGCTAATTAATAGCAACTAGTTAAAACTAACAAATAAATTCAATAATTTTTCAGTTTACAAAATCAATAGACAAATATAATTAGTGTTTATTTATATCAATAATGAAATCTCCACAAAAGAATTCAAGAAAACAATCCCCACTTTTAATAGCAAAATAAAATAATGTAACATGGGAACAAATTTTACCAGCGATATAAAATTCTACACACTGAAAACTATAAAAACTGTTGATAAAAAATGAAAAAACGATACAAACAAATGTGGAGGTATCCAATGTCTGTGTAATGGATTGATTTATGTTGTTAAAATGTCCATACCACCAAAATGATCTACAGATTCAATGCAATAGGTTTAAAAATGCCAATTTTCATAACAATAGAAAAATATCTTCAGATTCATATGGACTGACAAAAGGCCCCAAGTAACCAAAGAAATCATGAATAAAAAGTACAAAGCTGGTGGCATCATGCCATCTGACTTCAAAATAATTTTAAAAAGACGTAGTAATCAAATAAAGCATGTTACTGGAATTAAAACCGACACATGGGCCAATGAAGTAGATTAGATATCATAAAATTAAATCCACAGATGCATGATCATTTAATCATTGATAAAAATGACAATAATACACACAATGGGAACAGAGCAATCTCTTTAATAAATGCTGTGGAGATAACTGAATACCACATGCAGAAGAATGACACTGAGGACTCATCTACAAAAATACAGAAATCAACTCAAAATGGTTTAGAAACTTAAATATAAGACCTGAAGCTGTAAATCTGTTAGGAAAATATCTTAGTGGAATTTCTTTATGATAGTGTTCTTTGCAAATTTTTTTTATTATGATCCCAAAAGTATAGGCAACAAAGTCAAAAATAGACAAATGAAATTGCATCAGATTAGAATGTTTCTGAATAAGAAATAAAACAATATACAGAATTGAGACAACTATGAAATGGGAGCCTCTGTAAAAACACCCTGGCTGGCATGTACCAAAAGTAATATAATTTTGCAGAAGGTGTTTTACATCATTCCCCAGAATTATGCTCCAGTCACTGTGGTAGCAGATTTACAAGGGCAGCCCACCATGGGTGCCTACTCTTCAGTGTTTAGATGCTGACCTGTTCAAATGAGATCTCCCTTTGGGATGAAAGGCATTACAGCTGCAAGGAGAGCTGCCAGGAGGTGTCCTTCAGCCCCCTTCAAAGAATATCACTGCTGGAGAGAACCATCTCATACACGAACACACACCTGTTACATGATAGTTTACATGTGACTGGATCAGAGCTATAAAGGCATAACACTCAGATTAATCTGAGATGGTTAAGAGGGGCTATCCAAAGTTACTTTTAGGATTGGCTGAGGCTTCTCCTTGGGAGTGTATACTGATATCTCCCTTTGCTAATCCTGGTTCCTTCATTTCCTTTGATAGATGTAGATTCTAAAAACACTTCTGAATGAATCTTCAGTTTTCTATTCTTCATCTCAGAGTCTCTTCCTGAGGATTCCATCTGCTACGAAATTAATATTTACATCCCTTCAAATGTATATGTTGAAACTCTAAATCCAAATGTGATGGTATTTAGAAGTAGGATATAGTACTCCCCAAATGGCCACTATGGCCAATGCTGCGCCAATCCGAAGCCAGGAGCCAGGTGCCTATTCCTGGTCTCCCATGGGGGTACAGGGACCCAAGCACTTGGGCCATCCTCCACTGCCTTCCAGGCCACAGCAGAGAGTTGGACTGGAAGAGGAGCAACTGGGATTAGAACCCAGTGCCCATATGGCATGCCGGCGCCTCAGGCGGAGGATTAACCAAGTGAGCCATGGTGCTGGCCCCATCAGCTGAACATACTTTCTGACTATGTTAAAGTTATCGACTATGTTAAAGTTAAAGTTATTTCCTCTACCCTGTATATTTTGTTAAAAATGACTTAAGACACATTAAAGTAAGTCCAGGATATATATATATATATATATATATTTAATAAATATAGTCAATATATTTATAAACATATATATTTAAATTTATGGCAGAGTATAAAATTAGTAAATATATTTATAAACTATATTTAAATATATAAGGTAATATATATATGCGTATATGTAGCTAAATTGTGAAAAAAATTACTGTCTTCTGTCTCCTGTGAAAATGACTAACTCCGTTAGTGAATCATGCAATTCGAGATGGACTTCATTATGCATTACTGCATAGACCTGTGACTCATTGTTAGAGTTCATGTTCCTTAGGCTGTCATGGCAAGTCTAGATACGCTGTGAATATTAGCAAGTGATGTTATTGCTTTATCTCCGCAGGCCCAAAATAGAAATGACCTTCAAGGAATAAAATATTTTCACATGTTGTAGGCATAAAATGCTTGGAAATATATGTTTTGGAAAACCTTCTCTAACAGCTGGCAGTATTCTATATGGCAATGGGGTTAGGGGACTTGGGTAAAAATCTTTAAAGAGAAATTTACCTTTTTTTAGAGAAAAAAAAATTTACTAGATTCAATTCCATAAAGTTAGTTGTAGAGTTATGGGGGTAGTATGGAACATGATTCAAGGAAGTTTCTAATTCATTTATATAGAGCCCCAGAGGTAAATACTGCCTGCTTCAAATTCAGGTTTAACTCTTGAGACCAGGCGATGGTTCACTCTGTGATTGACTTCAATGGACAGTCTGGGCTCAGTGTGTGACCCAGGTTGTTGGCATGGAGGAAAGTCAATTTGACTTGTTTTGGTTGCCTCCTGACAAGGTGTTCCTGACTTCATTCCTGGTCAAGCATCTGAGCCACTTTCTTTCTCTGTTGTTCTCAAGTATGGCACTCTGACAGATTTATCAATATGTCTTTTTTCCCTTTCACCAGGGCTACTGCTCTATTGCTACTTTGTTCCTCCACTAAATGAGCTCATCAAGTTACCTGAGGACTTTCTCTGTTCCCACTGGCCTTTCCCTCAGCACTGGATCTCCTGGATTCTCACTGTGATCAGCTGTAACTGTTACTTTCCTAGCGATATTTCTTGTTTACCTTTAGTTATTGTTGCTCTGCTTTAAAAAGCAATAAAGATTCATGGCGCAGTAAGTTAATCCTCCACTTGTAGCACCAGCAACTCATATGGGTGCCGGTTCTAGTCATAGCTACTCCTCTTCCAATCCAGCCCTCAGCTGTGGCCTGGGATAGCAGTGGAAGATGGCCCAAGTGCTTGGGCTCCTGCACCCATGTGGGAGACCGGGAAGAAGCTCCTGGCTCCTGGCTTCAGATCGGCGCAGCTCCGGCTGTTGCGGCCATCTGGGGAGTGAATCAATGGAAGGAAGACCTTTCTCTCTGTCTCTTCCTCTCACTGTACTTCTACTTCTCAAATAAATAAATTATATCTTAAAAAATGCAGTAAAGATTTAAAAAGCCTAAGCACTTTGCAATATTGTAGGTAAAAATATGGTCACTCATTATTTCATTCCCACAAGGAATTTTGCATATATTATTATGGATTCCTCTCCCCTTCACAAAAAAAAATTAAAGGGATTCTATGATATATTCTCTCTTGAACCTTTATTCATTAGGCCCAATCTGGTTCTGCAAAATATATAGAGTTATGCAAGTTTCTGTTTCCTCAGAGAATGTGGGTGAATTCCATTATTGTTCTTTGGGCTTCTTAATTTGGATTGCCCCTCCTTGTCCATCACAAGAGGACATCCAGTTTCAGTAAAGATGATTTCTTCATTGAACTCTAGATTAAGATAGACATGTATTCAATATTAAAATTTCTAATAATTGGTTCAGAGGAATATGACTCATAAGAATAAATGCCAGCCATTATAAGAAATTTGTCTTCTATAATGACTAAAATACATTAATTGATGAACAAACATAACAGAGATCAAATACAACCACATGAAACTTGCCACAGATAATATCTAGTTCCATTAACTTTCTCAACTTACTCTATTATAATTAATCTTAATCTTTCTCTCTTTATGCGTCTTAGCTAGACAAGTAACTTGTTTATTCAGCTTTAGCTCCTTTGCTTAAATTGGCTCCTAAACCAAAATTCTGTAAGTTTCAGTCATCTGACTTTTCTTTTTGAGAATTTTCTCATTTCCTTTTAGGGTGTTTGCTTTCAACAGCTTGCTACTCTGACTTCCAGGGACTATTGATGTCTGGAGATATTTTTAGTTGTCACAGCTGGGGGAGGGTGTGGTGCTATTAATATCTCATGGACAAAGGCAAGAGGTTGCTAAATATCCTTCAGTACACAGGACAACACCTCCCCTCCATTATGAATTATCTGACCCTAATATCAATGGTGTCAATATTGAGAAATCCTGATTGAGGTTCATTGCCTCTAAGTTGATCCCAGGTGATTGGTAGGCTCTGTATGCAAACAATATCTGCAGTCATAGGTTACTGGTATATTATACCTTACTTTCTTTCTCTTCAAGATAATTGAATTGAGCAGTTGCTTTGAAAATCTCCAGGAATGACTGGGATGAGACTGATTCCCCCATTCTATTACAGGTTGAATTGTGTCCTGGTCAGATTAATTTGTTGATGTCCTAACCCTTAGTACTTAAGAGTGTGAACTTACTTAGAAATAAGGTTATGGTAGTTATGCTTAGTTCAGATTAAGTTGCAAGGATGGGCCTTAATCCACCATGAATAGTATCCTTAAAAAAGGGAAATTTGGCTACCAAGACAGGCACACTTACAGGAAGAATGCCATGTGAAAACAAAGGCAGAGGCCAGGTGGTGCATTTACAACCCAAGGCATTTCCAGAAAAACTTTAAAAGCTAGGAGAAAGGCATGAAATGAATTTTTGCTCACAGCCCTCAGCAGGAGCCAACACTACTAATATCCTCCAGTCCTGTGAGACAATAAATTATTTAAGCATCCCAGTCTGTAGTAGAGTCATCCCTTCCAACACCATGGATATCAAAATCCATGGATGTTCAAGCCTCTCATATAGAATGCTGTAGTATTTGCATATAACCTACACCCAACGTTCTATACACTTTAAATCATTTCTTTATAAACTATAATACTTTATACAATGTAAATTCTATATAAACACTTGTTATACTTTATTTTTTAGGATATAATGGCAAGACTAAAAGTCTGGGCATGTTCAGAACAGACATAATTCAAAAAACGATTTTCAGTCTGCATTTGATTGAATCCACAGATATGGAAACTGGCCACAGAGGGCTGAGAGGACTTTATTATGGGGCCTTAGAATACATGCCCTTGGTTAAGTTTTATTTAGAAAGGATTACTTAAAATATATGTTAAAGGGAGAAACATAGAGAAATAAATACTGAAAATACTGAAAATAAATACTGAAAATTGTTGCCACTATTATTTTTGTATAAATCTGCATCCTGTATTTTCTAAGTTATTGTGTGCAGAGTTATTTTCTCTCATTAATATCTCAGTGTTTCTCATCTTCTATTTTTACCACTTAGTCTCTGCTCTTAGGGACATCATTTTAACATCTGCTGTTCAGATTTAACAAGTCAGTTTCCGCCCTTCCAGCTCATATCCTTGATTCCAGTTAAGGAACATCATTGTTTCTATCATGCCATTTTTTTCCTCATATACCCTTTGACAATTTTTTTCTGAACCACAACATAGCATGCTTGTGACAGCTTTTTCATTTCCAGCCAACAATTTATTCACTTGTTTCATTTATCATTTGTCTCAAAGCCTACCTTTTTATATCTATATATACAGAGATTGATTTTCTCAGAAGTCTAATTTAAAATATGCTGCCTAACCTGCCACTTAGACTGTTTCACATAAATATTATCATATTATTTTGATATTTCTTTTTATAATTCTGAAATATTACTCAAAAATCAGTTTTAATTTTTTTTATAATAAAAACACAGAAACGTAAAACAGAATGACAGAAGTATTTTCTGTCTTAGGAGGAAAAATTTCTCTGTGAATTTAGTGATTTTGTCTACTTGTTCAATAATACTTTCTTAGTATCTAAACTATTTAATGCCAGTTCTACTGATCTCATAACTTTTAAAAGTCTTCAGTTTAGAGATTGTTTGAAACATTCGGTCAACCTGATTTAATGCATGGATACTGACCTTAAAGGAAAGCACACAGCATAATTGATATTTTATCAAGAAGAGAAATAGCAAACAGTTTTCACATATGCTTTAGAACAATCAAAAAACAAAAACAAAAACAAAAATAAAAAAATGGCCAGCACCGCGGCTCAATAGGCTAATCCTCTGCCAGCAGCACCAGCACACCGGGTTCTAGTCCCAATTAGGGCGCTGGATTCTGTCCCTGTCACTCCTCTTCCAGTCCAGCTCTCTGCTGTGGCCCAGGAGTGCAGTGGAGGATGGCCCAGGTCTTTGGGCTCTGCACCCTCATGGGAGACCAGGAGAAACATCTGGCTCCTGGCTTCAGATCAGTGCGGTGCACCGGCCACAGCAGCCACTGGGGGGTGAATCAACAGAAAAGGAAGACCTTTCTCTCTGTCTCTCTCTCTCACTGTCCACTCTGCCTGTCAAAAAAAAAATTCCGATCACATTATATTTGTGAAAGAACAAGAGAATGTTAAGCAAACTAGAATGGAAACTCTGCAGTAGAATGTAAACTGTCAATCAATCTTTTTTATTGCTCAGTGTTATTCCATCATATATATATGCCACATTTTCTTTCTTAAGTCATCAGTTGTTGGACATCTGGGTTGATTCCATATCTTAGCTATTGTGAATTGAGCTGATATACAAATGTGGATACACATAATTCTTTCATATCCTGTTTTCACTTCCTTTGGGTAAATTCCCAGGAGTAGGATGGCTGGGTCTTATGATAAACCTATTTTCAGATCTCTGGGGAAAATCCATGCTGTCTTCCATAATGGTTGTACTAGCTTACATTCCTACAAACAGTATCTCAATGTGTTCTTTTTCTCTACACGCTTGCTGGCATTTATTTATTTATACATTTATTTATTTATTTTTATTTCTGTATTAGAGAACTGAGGAAGAGTTGACATCTATTGTGGTTTTTATTTGTGGCTAGTGATCCTGAGCATTTTTCATGTTTGTTGGCCATTTGTATTCAGCCTATGATGTTCACATCTGTTGCTCGTTTCTTAACTGAATTCCTTGTTTTGATGTTGTTTAGTCTTGAGCTATATATATATATATATATCCTAGATATTAATATTTTATCAGATGCATAGTTTGCAAATGTTTTTTTCCCATTCCTATAGGTTTCATCTTCACTTTGTTGAGCGTTTCCTTATCTGTGCAGAGGTTTTTTAGCTTGTTGTAATACCATTTGCCTATTTTTGTTTTTATTGTCTGTGCTTATGGGGTCTTATCCAAGAAGTCTTTGCCTATGCCAATGTCTTTCAGAGTTTCCCCATTGTGTTTCATGTGTTCCTATAGTAATTTGGTGGCATCATGTAGTAGATTTGGATCCTTTATCCATTGTGAGTTGATACACTGTAGAGATCTCTTTTCATACTCATCCCCATGGGGATCCAATTTTCCCAAAACAATTTGTTGAAGGATCTGTCCTTTCTCCAGGGACTGATATGCCCAAGATCAGATGGCTGCAGAACTGTGAATTTCTTTCTGGGGTTTCTGTTCTGTTCCAAGGTCTACATGTCTATTTGTTTTGAAAGTACCAGACTGTTTTAATTATAACTGCCCTGAAGTATGTCTTTTTTTTTTTGACAGGCAGAGTGGACAGTGTGAGAGAGAGACTGAGAGAAAGGTCTTCCTTTGTTGTTGGTTCACCCTCCAGTGGCCGACGTGGCCGGCACGCTGCGGCTGGTGCACTGTGCTGATCCGATGGCAGGAGCCAGGTGCTTCTCTTGGTCTCCCATGGGGTGTAGGGCCCAAGCACTTGGGCCATCCTCCACTGCACTCCCGGGCCACAGCAGAGGGCTGGCCTGGAAGAGGGGCAACCGGGACAGAATCCGGCGCCCCGACTGGGACTAGAACCTGGTGTGCTGGTGCCGCAAGGTGGAGGATTAGCCTATTGAGCCGTGGCGGCGGCCTGAGGTATGTCTTGAAATCTGGTACTGTGACGCTTTCCTTTATTTATGTTGTTTAAGATTCCTTTAGCAATTTGGGGTCTCTTGCATTCCCATGTGACTTTTACCATATTTTTTTCTAGATCTGAGAAGAATGTCTTTGGTATATTGATTGGTATCTTATGGGAAATGAAAATTTCTCTTGGTAGCTTGGATACTCTAGTTAAATTAATTATTCCAAACCTGGGCATGGAAGATTGTCCCATTTTTTTTGTCTTCTTCTTCTAGTTCTGCCCTTAACATCTTATAATTTTCGTTGTAGAGTTCTTTCACCTCCTTGATTAAATGTATTCCAAAGTATTTAATTTTTTTGTAGTTATTAGGAATAGTGCTGATATTACAAGTACTTTCTCAGCTATGACATTGTATATATGAATACTATTGAGTTTTGTGTACTGATTTTATAACCTGCAATGCTTCCAAAGTCTCTTATGAATTCCAATAGTCTCTTAGTGAAGTATTTTGGTTCCCCTTTACATAGGGTCATGCCATCTGCAACCAAGGATAATTTGACTTCTTTCGGTCCAATTTGTATCCCTTTACTTTCGTTTTCTTGGCTAACTCCTCTTCCCAAATTATATCGAACAGTAAATGTGAGAATGAGTATTCTTGTCTGATTCCAGATCTTAGTAAAAAATGTTTCCAGCTTTTCTATATTCAGCTTGTTGCCGGCTGTGGTTTCTCATATATTGCCTGGAATATGTTGAACTATGTTCCTCCTATACCTTTTTATCATCAAAGGATGTTGTATTTTATCAAATATTTTCTCTGCATCCATTAAGATAATCAAGTGGTTTTTAGTCATAAATTTATTAATGTGATCTATAACATTGTTTTGTCTATGTTGAACCATCCCTGCATCCAACTGGTCCAGGTTGCGATCTTTTGATGTGTTGGATTTGATTAGCCAGTGTATTTTTGAGGATTTTTGCATCAACATTAATGAGTGATATTAGTCTATAGTTCTTTGTTTTTGTATCTTTTTCTGGTTTGATATTTAAGGTGATGTCAACCTCATAAAAGGAGTTTAAGAAGATTACCTGCCTTTCAATTGTTTTGAACAGTTTAAAAATTAGGATTAGATCTTCTTTAAAAATTTGTTAGAATTCAACAGTGAAGCTCCAGTACTGGGCTTTTCATTGTTGGGAAAGTCTTTATTGCTGACTCAATCCCTGTTTTGGTTATTAGTCTATGTAGGTTTTCTATGTTTTCATGCCTCAATTTTTATAAATTACATGTGTCCAGAAATCTATCGAGGTCTTATAGGTTTTCCAATTTGTTGGCACAAAGTTGTAATTCCTAATGATTCTTTTTATTTCAGTAGCATGACTTGTAACATCTCCTTTTTCATTTCTGATTTTTTAAAATAATATTTATTTTTAAAAATATTTTTTATTTATATTTGACAGGTAGAGTAACATTACAGATAGTGAGAGAGAGAGAGAAAGGTCTTCCTTCTGTGGGTTCTCCCCTCAAGTGGTCGCCATGGCCGGTGCGTTGTGAAGATCCGAAGCCAGGAGCCAGGTGCTTCCTCCTGGTCTCCCATGCGGGTGCAGGGGCCCAAGTACTTGGGCCATCCTCCACTGCTCTCCTGGGCCACAGCAGAGAGCTGGACTGGAAGAGGAGCAACTGGGACTAGAACTCGGTGCCCATATGGGATGCCAGTACTGCAGGCAGAGGATTAGACAAGTGAACCATGGTGCTGGGCCCTAAAATAATATTTATTTGTAAGTCAGAGTTACACTCACACACAGAAAGAGGTCATGATATATATAGAGATCATCCATCTGATGATTCGTTCCCAACATGGCTGCCGCATCCAGGGCTAAACTAGGCAGAAGCCAAGAGCTTCACCACGTCTTCCGCATGTGTATCAGGGTTGCAAACATTTGGGATATTCTCTAATGCTTTCCCAGGACATTAACAGGAGATTGTGTTGGAAGTGGAGCATCCAGGAATTGAACAGGTTCCCATATGGGATACTGGCATTACAATTGGTGGCTTTACCTGCTATGCCACAATGCTGGCCCCTTCCTCTATGATTTAATTAATTTGGCTCTTTTTTTGTTTTAGTTAAATTGGATCGATTTTGTATCAATTTTAGTTGTTTTTTTTTAAACTTGTTTCCCTGATCTTTTCTATTTTTAATTCCAATTTTTGTTTATTTCTTCTTTAATTTTTATTACTTCTTTTGTCTCCTACTAATTCGGGGTTTGGTTTGTTCTTGTTTTTCTAGGTCCCTGAGATGTATTTTTATACAATTTACTTGATATCTTTCCACTTTCTTGATTTAGGCACTAATTACTATAAACTTTCCTGTTCACAGTGCTTTTGTTTTATCCTACAAATTTTGATATGTTATATTGTCTTCTTAATTTGTTTCCATGCTTTTTAAATTTTCCTTTGCTTTATTCTATGACCCACTGTTCATTCAGGAGCACGTTGTTCAGTTGCTATGTGTTTGTATAATTTCTAAAATATCTTATGTTGGTAATTTCCAGCTTCATTCCACTGTGGTCAGAAAGATACATGGTACGATTTCATTTTTTTAAATTTGAATTTGTTGAGAGCTGTGGGATGAAAAATTCTGTAGATATCAATTACATCTCTTTGGTTGATAGTGAAGATTACCTCTGTTGTTTCTGTATTTTTTTTTTTTGTCTAGTTGATCTGCCCATTGATGAAAATGGGGTGTTGATGTCTTCCATTATTATTGTATTGGATGTCTTTAGATCCATTAATTTTTGTTTTAAATAGATGGATTCTTTAGCACTGGGTCCTTGTACATTTAATATAGTCACAATTTCCTGTTGAGTTGATACCTTAATCATTACTTAATGACCACCTGGAGACAGAAACATCAGATTACCTCTAAATGGTTTCCAATTAGATTGACAGCAGATTTGGTCATCAGAAACCCTACAGGCTAAGAGCAAATGAAGAAATATAATCCAATACTTTAAAGGAAGACCTAGCAACTCAGAATATTATACCCATTGAAGATCTCATTTGTAAATGAAGGTGGTATGAAGACTTTCCAAAACAAACAAAAATTGAAAGAATGTGTCATCACCAGGCCAGCCATCCAAATGATACTTAAGGATGAACTACACACAGACACAGGGAAGGATAACCATCATCATGAAATAATGTAATGGAAGAAAGTCTGCTAATAATAGTACCAAATTGATCCTAAACAAACAATAGGAAAATTTATGGAAAAGTGGCAAGACCAAGTCATCATTTATAAATAATAACCTTGAATGTAAATGGACTAAACTCTCTAAAAAATACAAACTGGTTAAATGGATTAAAAAGTAATACCCAGCTGTCTACAAGAAACACACCTCACAAGCAAAGATGCACACAGACTGGAAGTCAAAGATTGAAAAAATATTTCATTTAAATAGGAATGAAAAATACACAGGAGAAGCTACCTTAATATCAAAATAGACCATAATTTAAAAATTTTTAATGATTAAATGTTATGAATTCTTGGTAAAACAGTTCCTTGAATCACCTTTACTTAACTACATATGACTCATCACTTTCAAATTTTTCTACACTTTGAAAATAATTAAATTGTAAGTACTATGAAGCCAACTGTCCTTCCCTAAATGATAGACATCAAAAACATTAATTAAAATAATAGACATATATTCCTAGGTATATGTAGATGCATCTATCTTTCTTATATAATTATTTCTGGGCACAAAAGATTATAAGCAGTGGAAGAGAGAAGATTGAGGCAAAACAGCAAATTACCACTTTTCTGAGTTTCCAAATAAAAAAAAATACTGACAAATATTGCTCTATGCTTAATCCAGAAAATACTGACAGTGCTTGCCACAGATTTCTGTGAAGTGATTGGAAGTTGTGGTAAATGTGATGGAAACATTTAGGTTTATGTTTACAGGCAGTCTTTTCTTTGCAGAGTAGTGTGGGCTTATAAAATGCATGTGCAAGGTCTTAATCAATGTGGAGAATAACAGTTGTTCTGTGACCTTTAAACATGTTTATCAAAGCACTAAAAATCCTTTTATTCTTGCTTATAACTACAGAGGGAAATAAAGCTAGTAATACTAGAATTTATTTGGTGTACTGCAATTTAAAACCTTACATACACTGAGAATTAAGATGCTGCAATCCCTAGTAAAGATTGATGAATAGTAATCTCAACAGTGCTCACTTTCCTTCTGAACATGTAGCTTACTGTATGCAGTAAGCATCTTTTCTTCTCTCTTGATGACTTTATTAAATCTCTTCTTCAATATTGAGCAGTTTCTAACACTTTATCTTATAGGCTTCTAACGCTGTAAGATATTCCCAAAATTTTTATGGGAGACTTGCTGCTTGTGCCACTTTTTCTGAGACATTTTCACTCTTTCACTGCAGCCAATTTCCTCACTTATGTTGGTAAGTTCACCTTTGCTGAGTTCCTTTTTATGCACACCTAGAAGAGAGTGGTCTTCTATCTACTGGTTCATTCCCCAAATGGCCACACAGCAGGAGCTGAGCTGATCCAAAGCCAGGAGCCAGGAGCTTTCTCCAGGTCTCCCACATGGTTTCAGGGGCCCAAGGACCTGGGCCATCCTCCACTGCTTTCCCAGGCCATAGCCGAGAGCTGGATTGGAAGTGGAGAAACTGGGACTAGAATCGGCATCCATATGGAATGGCGCAGTGCTTCAGACTGGGGCTTTAACCTGCTGTGCAACAACACTGGCCCCGGTGAATGTCTTGAAGATAGTAATGATTATATGGTTGTTTACTGTTTTATGTATTTGTTAAAATTAGGCTTAATGCACAATCATAATCTAAGAAGTAAAATTATATTTGTGTCCTCTAGTAGGACCCATCGAACTATTGCATTTGTCTAGATTAAATACATAAACATCTCTGAGAACTCTTGTTTGATATTAATGAGAATGAATTTTTTTATTAAAGCTTTTATTTAAAAAATATAAACTTCCAAAGTACAGCTTATGGATTACAATGGCTTCCCCCCCCCACAACATCCCTCCCACCGCAACCCTCCCCTTTCCCACTCCCTCTCCCCTTGCATTCACATCAAGATTCATTTTCAGAGAATGAATTTTAATGAGTGTTTTCTTTGCTAGTCACGTGCTAACTCTAAAACAAAATTATTTAGAGGAAATAAAGTCACAAAAAATTGATTGGCCAGTTCCTCATCCTTTGTTTATTGCTAAAATTATTTTTGGAACACCTTCTGATCTGGGATTTTTCATGTAACTGAACACCTTAGTGCACAGGCTCTGGGAACTGAAGGAAGAAATGGTATACATTGCTGCTCTGCTAATTACATTCCTTTCCCTCTTTTTCTACCTAGTTTCCTCTTCCTTCTCACTGGTTTTCTATACCCTATCATTCACTCATTTAATTTTCGATTTTTATTAAGCCTGTTTTAAATCTGCCAGGTCTTGTGTTTTCAGGGCTGGTGGGAACCCGTGGAGCTCTTGGTTAGCTTTCTCATTGTGCCCTGGATCATCTCTGAGACTGAGCAAGGGTAGCGCTCTGCAGTTCTCACACTTCGGGCAACTGTTATGAAATAAAAGAAAGTGTCCCGCCTGCTCACTGAGCTTCCATTGTCTCATCCCTAATACCACCCATGTTTAGGCCTGTCTTACCTATCCTCACTCTATTCCAGTGTCCTGGTGCACGTTTACACTAATCTGCATAGGACTCCTGCTGCATGAGCCAAAAGGAGTTCAGCCTCCTGTGACTCAGTTCCCCTGCAGATTTAAGTCATTAAACGACTTTTTGTTGACACCCGTGGCATCACTCCCTCCTCAGCTCTTCCATGTGTCCCTGGACACTTTGACATATTCCAAGTACAAAGTACTCCACGGTACTGTAAAAAGGCCACTAGTTCTTCAGTGCCTCAGGATGAGCTATGGCCTTTGGCTTTGTTTTAGCTTCTGCTCAGTCTTTGTTCTTTTTGGTTTAAATCTGAGGTTATTCTTTTGGTTCTAATCAAATTGCTTTTTCTTTCTTATTTTTTTCTTTTCTAGCAGGCTTCTCCACTGTCTTTGTTGAAGTCTCTTAGTGACTCTTGTTTGCCTATTTTCAACTTTTCTTCAAACTCTAGCTGTCTCAGATAATTTTAAAGCCACTGACCGCTGTGTTAAATTGTCCTGGTTTGTTTCATTATGTTATCAGTACCATTCAGTAGAATTTGCCTCCAGTTCTGCTATTTCAAAAAAATATGAAATTTTTTATTTTATGAAATTTAATAAGACTCACTTCTTATCCACACCCTTGCTGTAATTACTTATTTTCCTAGCTGTTGCTAAGTTATTTTATTGTTTAAGGTCTATATCTTTCTATACAGCCCCTTAACAATTCATCAGTGGTCACAGACCCTGTCTCAGAGTACCAAGCAGATCTGAAAAAAATTAGTTTTTATGCATGCATGCATAATCTCTGCGTTATTTCTAAAAATTGTATGAGCACTTGTAGGTGTCTGGTTTGGCATTGGTTCTCTACCATATATAAGAGAAGAATTGTATCTCTTGTTTTATTTTTGGTGGGTAAAATTGTTCATTAACTTCCTCCAATTTTATAATTTCATGGAAGGCCTAGATGAGGTAAATTGCAAGCTAATGCTAATAATGTTCAGATACATGTAATCTGTTTTATAAAAAGAAATATTCATTCCTTTAACTTAAGAACTATTGGGTTCTATGTGGCTATAAACCATTGATTATACACTTTCATTTATTTTCTATAATGAACCAAACTTCCTTATGAGAGAGTTGGTTCCATGATAGAATGAACATCTCATGAGATGATTATGTCTATATGCCTTTGTCTTTTTTTTTTTTTTTTGACAGGCAGAGTGGAGAGTGAGAGAGAGAAACAGAGAGAGAGGTCTTCCTTAACTGTTGGTTCACCCTCCAATGGCCCCTGCGGCCGGCACAATGCAGCCGGCGCACCACGCTGATCCAAAGCCAGGAGCCTGGTGCATTTCCTGGTCTCCCATGAGGGTGCAGGGCCCAAGGACCTGGGCCATCCTCCACTGCACTCCTGGGCCTCAGCAGAGAGCTGGACAGGAAGAGGAGCCACTGGGACAGAATCCAGCACCCCGACTGGGATTAGAACTTGGTGTGCGCAGGCACTGCAGGCGGAGGATTAGCCTAGTGAGCTGGCGCTGGCCATATGCCTTTGTCTTGATATTATGTCAGTCACTATAACAAAATACATGAGAATGGGTAACTGTATTTATGCAGAGTAGAAGTTTGTTTTGGCTCATAATTCTGGAACCTGGGAAGTGCAGGAGCCTGCACTGGCACCTGCCTCACATTGGTGAGGGCTCCCATTGCATCATAACATGGTAGAAGGAGGGCATCCAATGAACAACACGTGGACACATCCACTCAGGTCTCTCCTCTTCTCACGCAGCTACAGGATCCTTCATCGGGATTCTACCCTAGAGACCAAATCTAATCTAATTACCTCCCAGAGGCTCCACCTCCAAAATCTATCAGTATTTGATTTGGGGATTTTCAACATGAGTTTCTGAGAGGACTTTCCTTTTAGGGCATGTTCCACTGTTATTCATCCTATTATTCATGTACTGCCCAGAGTTTGACAAAATCTTGCCCTCATTAAATACTTGATGAACTGAAGACCTATGAAAATTATTTAAAGATTCAAATTTGGAATTTTTTTTACAGTTCTGATAAAGTTTATCAAAGGTATAGACCATATCTTCATCAGGAAACTGTCTTGTGTTCCAAAGACAGGATCAAAAGCTAGGCTTGCTACTTCCCAACGCTTTATGAAATCTCAATTTCCTCAAATGTTAATTGCAGATAAATACATCTGACACTGTTAATTAAAAAAAGAGTAATTGTTTGAAACTGCATTCTTAGAAGCTTAATAATAAACACATTAGACGCTTCCTGATTTCCATATTAATTTTTAAGGTAGAAGAATAAAGATACTTGGATATTTATTCCCTTGTAGTTAACTCGTTTAATTCTATCTCTTTTCTTTTTGCTTTTTGTTTTAAAAAGATATGTTTATTTATTTTAAAGATTTATTTATTTTATTTGAAAGGCAGAGTTACAGAGAGGCAGAGTCAGAGAGAGAGAGAGAGAAAAAGAGAGAGAGAGAGAGAGAGAGAGAGAGAGAGAGAGGTCGTCCATGCACTGGTTCACTCTTCAGGTGGATGCGACGGCCAGAGACGTGTGTGATGAGAAGTCAGCTGTGAGTCTAATTGGAAATCCTCTGAAAGTAATCTGGCATTTTTCTGTGTACATTTTAGAATTTTTTCTTTACGCTTTACTGTGAAAAGTGTGACTACAATGTGTTGTGGTGAAGATCTTTTCTGGTCATGTCTGTTAGGAGTTCTATGTGTTTCCTCTACTTGGATATCTGTGGCTTTCTCCAAATTGTGGAAGTTTTCAATAATTATTTCACTAAATAGGCCTTCTAGTCCATTCTGACTTTCTATGCCTTCTGGAAATCCTAAGACCTGTATGTTGGGTCATTTGATAGCATCCCTTAAATCTCTAACATTGTTTTTATGTTTTATAATTTCTTTTTTCTTTTGATTTACTGTAGCATTTCCAGAAATTTTGTCTTCTAACTTGTATATTCTTTCTTCTGCTTTGCCAAGTCTGCTGTTAAAGCTTTCCATCATATTTCTATTTGATCTATTGGATTATGCATTTCTAATATTTCATTTTCATTTATCTTTAAAATCTCAGTTTCATTGGAAAAATTCTCATTCATGTCATGCATTTTTTGAGTTCATGAATTTGTTTCTGATTGCTTTTGAATTAATGATTAATTTTTTGAATTCCATTTCTAGCATTTTCTCAATTTCTTCATCTTCTCATTCTAATATTCAAATGTTTTTTTTTTTGGAGGGAGAGGTCATGATATCTTCCTTATCCTTATTTTTTCAATTTCTGTATTTATTTTTAGGTATTTGTGGAGTTGATTGATTTTTCCCTCTGATGGTTTTTATCTTTGAGCTATGCCTCCATGGCTTAGTGGAATGTCTGCACTTTTAGTGAATACCAAGAAATGTGTTGTGGGTGTGGCCAGTGAGCTCTGGTCAGTGCTCTTGAGTGGGGCAAGTATCTAGATAACATCAAGTTAGGCATGGTAGATCTCTTCTTGTTTACAGAAGTGGAGGAAGTACTTGATTATCCTGAATTATCCCAAGGGAATCTGGGTAACAGTCTCAAAATTATTGCTGTAATATTTTAGAATACCCATAAAACATGAATAGTAAACAAAATATATGCAGAACAAACAACACAATAAAATACATGCAAGATATTTGAGAAAGTAAGAATATACATGGATGACAAATGAACACATGAAAATATATTCCACCTGCTGAAATATAAATTAAAATGAGAAGGTAATGCCATTGCTAACATAATAAAATGGCTGGAAGTGAGAAGACCAAAACTATCAAGAATCCAGGATGATGTGGGGCAACTGGAACCCTAATTTATAGGTGGTAGAAAAGCCAAGCAGTGTAGTTCACACTGAGTGTGGCTATGATGTTCTAGAGAAACAAGCTGCAAATGAATAAAAGGAAATGAAACTATGGGACAAGGAGCACAAGGAAAAGTGTACATAATGAATGACATTGATGCAGATCATTACACATTTGTCCAAACCTATTAACTGATTGCACTGTCAGATGTCAAAGTGAAGAGACATCTGAAAATGAGGGATCAAAAATTCCTCTTCTCAAATTTCTGTTCCTTGAGAGGGTGTGCATCCCACATTTTGTCACAAAATCCTGTACTAGTGCATTTGCTACTTTCATGTTCATGATGGATCTGGACACCCTGATCAAATGATCCCTCACATGGGAACTGCATTGGTATCATCATGATAATCATCATCATTTTGATGGGCTAAGCAATAAAAATGTATGATCTTACAGTTCTTTAAGTCCGAGTTCTTATCTTGGGCTACAAACAAGACATTGGATGGGCTGCATTGGTTCTGGGAGCTCTGGACAAGGCAGACAGGGGAATCCATTTCCTTTCCTTTTCTGTCTCCTGAAGATGACTTACAGTCCTTGGCTCATGGGCACTTCTTCCACCTGTAATGCCATCAAAGTATCATCAAGTATTTTTCATGTTGTCATCTCTTTAAGTTCTCTGTAATCTGGGAAGTTTCACTGCGATTAGACTCAGGTGATTAAATTGGTCCTACGTGGATGCTCAGGGTAGTTTCCCTATCTCAAAGTTATTAACAGTTATCACATCCACACAGTATTTTTTGTTATATGAGGTGATACATTTACAGATTCTGATTTGGATATGGATATCCCTGGGTGAATCTTAATTAACTCCTTTCTATTTCCTCCACTCTCTCATTTTAAAATCCTTATGGATGGATATTGGTCTTCTATATCCCTGACTTTTCTAGTGTATTCTCCTTGTCTTTGTCCATTTAGTTTTCTAACCTGTTCAACATTTTTCATGAATAAAATTTTAATTTTCAAACATTTCTAGATTTTACAAAAATTATAGCAATAGTATAGTTTCCATATACCCTGCATTTAACTTTTTTATTATTAACGCCTTGCTTTACTGTGGCACATCACTAAAACACATATTTTATTTATAGTTCCTCAATTTTTGACCACTGTCATTTTATTTTGTTCCATTATCCCATCCAAGATACCAAATTATATTTAGTCATCATGTCTCCTTAAACTCCTCTTGACTATGACAATTACTCAATTTCCTTCTTTTAGATGGCCTTGAGAATTTTTAGACGGGTGTTCTATGCAAAGTCCATTAATTAGGATTTATCAAATGTTTTGTCAAGATTAACCTGGCATTATGGGGTTTCTGGAGGAGGACCACAGAGGGAAACTTTCATTCTGATCACCTCATATCAAGAATATATACCATCACTGTGGCTTTGCTGTTGATAATGACCTTGCCCATCTGAATGAGTTGAGTTTTGTAGATTTATCCACTGTAAGTTACTCCTTCCATCTTTTCATACTACTTAGAAAGCTCATACTTCAGGAGTGGAGAGGGTAGCTAATCCACATGAGATTGAGAGAGAAATATCTGGATAAATTGTTTGGAGTTCTACTATATGAGGGATTCATCCATTCTACTTATTTATTTCCTCTATTTATATTGGTATGAATTCAGGGAAGTTTATTTGACATTGTTTAATAATTCAACACTGTTTGTCTTGTTACTCAGCTGTCTCTATCTTTGGTCATTGGGAGCTCTTTCAGTTGACTGCTGTGTACTTTTACCATACCTCAGTCATTGTGGGATTCTTGTTTGTTTGCTTTGTCTAAGAACTTCCTTGCTCTCCAGCAGTACAAGAGGCTACAGGTTCATGTTGTACATTTGCTGTCCTAGCTCAAGCTTTAGTAATGTCTCTACAGATCACTGGCATCTATGTTGGGTGTGGTGTTGCTCTCTGTCCTCTCAGCTGACAGAACATGAAAATACATGGCATTATACTAATGCCTTTGGATAAACACATCTATAAACATGTCTTTAGATAACCATCTGTATTGACATTAGCTAAACAGAAGTTCATACTTCTGTCCCTATCTCTATTCCATCATCCCATGGATCATTCTAGCCCAATCCCCTTTGTTCTCTGTAAACTTCCACTCAAATTGAGTAACCTTACTCCCAGTGGTACTATTATTTTATTACCCTAGCATCTATACTTCCTTTGATTTCTAATCTTACACAGATTTTCTCTGTAAACCACCCTTCTTGCATGCCGAGACCATCTGGTCTAATGGAATTGGTCTTACTCCCAGTGTAGTGATTGTCTTTATTTACTTGGCCCTGGCTAATTAACACCACTGTTTTCCTGTGCTTTGGTTACAGGGTCTATGAGACACATTAGACTCAATTCCAGGACTTTGCTGGGGTAGGTGGAAAAGAAAAACTTTCTGCTGGCCTTGGAGCCATGAAGATGCAAGTCCAATTCTCCAAAGGAAAGCCATGCAGTGGGAACTTTACAGAGATACAATACAAAGAAAAGTGAGCCAAAGATAGGCAGAGATAGCTTTCTGATGATATTATCTGAGCACCTGCATCCAGCCTTGCCTCCTCATGAATGTTACCATTGGGATCCTGTAACTTCCCTTGTAGCTTCAGCCTGTTTGGTTTGGACTTACGCCATTTTTAATCAGAATTTTTGCTCTTTTCCCATGTATGATTAAGTAGATTGTATTATATTTGTAATTATGAGGAACCAGAATGCAACATATACATTAGGTTGATATTCTTTTATCCCATGATTCCAATGTTTGCCTTTAATCTATTGAGCATTATAACAATAGCATTTCTTTGTGTATATTTATGATTAGGATAACTTTATTTCAGGCCACTGAAAAATAAAATGCCATATTTATCCTTAATGATAAACTGCAGCAGACTGAAAATTATTGGATTTTGATTCCCCCAAGCACATTTTCTTTCGTTAATATACCCCTTGTTGAGAATACATAAGCTATGAAGCGAAGAGAATCCTAATTGAAAGTGGCTATCGTTATCTCATTGCCTAAGCTATTGAAGAAAGTTTTGAAACATTAGTAAGGTTTTAGATTTTTCTTCGCTAATGTTTTAAAAGGTGGATTCAAATCTATTAATACCTCTTCCCCCATAGTAACAACATCATGAACTCTTAGCAATTTTTTTCCGTACTTGTTTTTCAAAGCTTTATTAAATGTCTTCTACAGATGAGAGTTAAGCCATTGATTAATTTTAGTGCAAGTTTTTAACAACTTTTAAAGTAGGATGTTGAACTAAATATTTTGCAAACTCTAGTCACTATTCTACCAAGAAGACTGTGTGACTGCCAACCTCTGTAACCTAGGGTCCTCACCTTTAAATTAGAAGAGAGCAGACCAAACAATATCTAGGTTTGTTGAGCAGTCACAAAGCCTTTCTCTTCTTGAAATACCACTTTTTCCAAAATTACATTGCTTTAAATCTTTATTCTTTTACTTACATAGACTTAATAATATTAAACTTCTACATACTCCTTAAGCTCCTGATTACAAATACTTGCTTGAGTGTAGACAAAACTACATCATGGGTTTCTTGGTATAGACATGAAACCATATTGCTAAATTTTTCAGATGCACCTGATCATTTTCTTTTCAAAATACCATTTTTCAGGCTGGTGTCACTAATAAATTCTGCACACAAATAGAAAGTGACATTAATCTGAGTTCTTGGTATTTATATTTCTGTTTAGCTGCATGTTAACATTGAATAATTTATTATTAGAATTAAAAAAGATATCATTTAGACAATTTCAGGGCCAGTATTAATTTTTAGATAATTTCTGGAGCTGATATTGAGGCCTAGTAGGTTAAACTGCCACCTGCTTCCAATATGGGCACTAGATCAAGTCCTGGCTGCTCAACTTCTAATCCAGCTCCCTGCTAATGCATCTGAGAAGGCAGCAGATGACTCAAATACTTGGTCTTCTGCTACTAACATGGGAAATCTGGATGATGCTTTTCAGTCTTGGCTTTGGTCTGGCCCAACCCTGTAAGTTGCTGCAGTTTGGGGAATGAACTAGTGGGTGGAAGATCTCCCTCTTCCTCTTCCTCTTCCTCTTCCTCTTCCTCTTCCTCTTCCTCTCCCTCTCCCTCTTTCTCTCTCTATCTCTGTGTGTGTATGTGTCTCTCTTTCCCTGTAACTGTACATTTAAATAAATAAAAATGAATCTTAAAAAAGACTTTCAAAATATTATTCTGTTCCTGTAAAATAAAGCAATGTTTTAAAGAAAAGACTTTCAATATCTGTTATCCTGCTGACCTCGGGGCCATGTATGAAGATTTTTTATCAAAATTTAAAAAGTCTACTTTTTGGATTGTTTGATCTAATTGTTAACTACAGGCAATGTCGGAAGTAACTCTTCAACTTCAGGATGGCATCAAATGAGAGAATTTATCACTTATTTGAGTTTTTTGACTTCACAATTTAAAAACTTCAGTGCTGTGGGGAGATATTCACTCATGGCCTTGATGTTTTGAGACATCCATTGAAGTATTGGCCCTGGTGTTCCTTCATTCCCTTACTCTCCTTACCTCCTAGGAATCACCTAATGGTGAGTTGAAGAGGAAGTAGGAAAGTATTCCTCTTCATTTTCCTCTTCTCTTCCTCCCAGATAAAATCCTTCATGATGTTTGTGCATCTCTGTTGTTATCTCATCCATGTAGTATGTTAGTAGCAAACTCTTGGCTTCCTAGGAGCACAATTTTATTCTTTAAATTGTGTTTATTTACTTGAAAGATATATATATATATATATATATATATATATATCTATGAGAGAGAGAGAGAAAGAGATAGAGTGAGCAAGAGAGAGAGAGAGAGAGAGAGAGAGAGAGAGAGAGATATCATCCATCCACTGGTTAATCCCCCAAATTCTTTTTTTTAACTTTTATTTAATAAATATAAATTTCCAAAGTACAGCTTTTAGATTACAATGGCTTCTCCCCCCCACAACTTCCCTCCCACCTGCAACCCCCCATCTCCCATTCCATTCACATCAAGATTCATTTTCAATTATCTTTATATACAGAAGATCAATTAAGTATATATTAAGTAAAGATTTCAACAGTTTGCACCCACACCGAAACACAAAGTGTAAAATACTACTTGAGGTCATAGTCAGAGTGGAAGTTCTCTCCTCCCTTCAGAGAATGGTACCTCCATCTTTGATGGCCTGTTCTTTCCACTGAGATCTCACTTGCAGAGATCTTTCACTTAGGTTTTTTTTTTTTTTTTTTTTTTGCTAGAGTGTCTTGGCTTTCCATGCCTAAAATACTCTTATGGCTCTTCAGCCAGATCCAAATGCCTTAAGGGCTGATTCTGAGGCCAGAGTGCTGTTTAGGACATCTGCCATTCTATGTGTCTGCTGTGTAGCCTGCTTCCCATGTTGGATAGTTCTCTCCCTTTTTATTCTATCAGCTAGTATTAGGAGACACTAGTCATGTTTATGTGATCCCTTTGACTATTAGACCTATCAGTATGATCAATTGTGAACTGAAATTGGTCACTTTGACTAGTGAGATGGCATTGGTACATGCCACCTTGATGGAATTGGGGCAAGTCAGCTTGAGCTTGTCCCAAATTGTACATCTTCTGCCTCTCTTATTCCCACTCTTATATTTAACAGTGATCACTTTTCATTTAAATTTAAACACCTAATAATAATTGTGTGTTAATTAAAGAGTTCAACCAATAGTATTAACTAGAACAAAAAAAAATACTAAAAGGGATAAAGTATTAAGTTGTACATCAACAGTCAGGACAAGGGCCAATCAAGTCACTGTTTCTCATAGTGTCTATTTCACTTCAACAGGTTTCCTTTTTGGTGTTTGGTCAGTTGTCACTGATCAGGAAGAACATATGATATTTGTCCCTCTGGGACTGGCTTATTTCACTCAGCATGATGTTTTCCAGATTCCTCCATTTTGTTGCAAATGACCGGATTTCACTGTTTTTGACTGCTGTATAGTATTCTATAGAGTACATGTCCCATAACTTCTTTATCTAGTCTACTGTTGATGGGCATTTAGGTTGATTCCAGGTCTTAGCTGTTGTGAATTGAGCTGCAATAAACATTAAGGTGCAGACAGCTTTTTTGTTTGCCAACAACTGGGATAGGCCAGGCAAAAACCAGGGCAAATAACTCAATCTAGGCGTCCCATATGGGTGGCAGGGACTCAACTTCTTGAGCTATCAGCTGCCAGTCCCCAGGTGCATAAAAAGGAAGCTGAATTGGAAACAAATATAGAACTTGATCCCAGGCATTCAAATAGTGAGTGTGTGCATCCCAAGTGGCAGCTTAACCTTCTGTGCCACAAGACCCACCAAAAGGAACACAATCATGCCTTAAATGCAGTTTTGAATATTACCATTTTTGCTAGCCTTGGATTTCTATTTTATTATCCAGATTATTTAAAAATGGTTTTTTGATATCACTGAGTGGCCTTATAAATTATATCTTTTGACAAAAATAAATATCTTTTCTGATGCTCTACATGAAAGGAAATGCCATATTTATCTTATGACTTGATAGTACCTAAAGCTATGGTAACATTTACAACCCTTGTGACCCAATAAATAGCAGTTAATTTTAGTGAAAATTCATTTTCTAACTTCTTTCCTTTCATTTATTTCCCTTACAAAGTGATATCTGGGAATCAGAGTGGCAATGGTTGTCTTAGACCAGGAAATCTGTCTCCTGGGTGTGGGAATGTGTCACAGCTCAGCTCCTCCTTTCATGCAAGAGAAAAGGGCTGCTGAAGCTGATGGAATATGATTTACGCTATATGCGAGAAAACTGGAAGGAAGGTCTATTATGAGCAAAGTCTACTTGGTTCCTATGAGAGATGGTTAGGAAGCTTAGTACAGGTGAAAGGCAATCCAGAATGAATGTGGGCCAACTCTTGACTCAGAGAGTAATAGGCACATGTGGTTAATTGTTTGCAGATGGTAGAAGGATTCTAACATATTTTCTTTGTGGCAAAGACTTTAAAATATTCAGCAGTGTTGAAAGGGGTCAGCGTCAAACTGTGTGTGTCATTCCAAAAATTAAAATTAAGGCACAGCTGACACTGAGTTGTTGTTGTTTTGGCTTTTTTTTCCCGTTGTTGCAGTGTCATAGAAGGCATTCTGGACTCATAATTACACTGTGTGTATAAAGCATCCAAGTGGATATCACAATGTGTTATCAAGTGGATATCACAACAGTTTCCAATCTCGCACTCAACCTTAGAAATGGTAACTATGTATTTCTATTATCATCCCGTCCCTCCTTTCAACATGGAGCTAGAGGGAGTAGAAAATGTGAAAACAATGGAGAAGCCAGTGCAGACATGGTGCAGAACATTGGAAAAGTGCATGTTTATTGTGCCCACCCACACTGCTAACATCACCTAAAGATTCTTGGCAACCAGGAGAGTCTCTGGGAAGCCATTGCCGTCTGGTGAAATGGATGTACCTAGCCTCAGAAAACTAAACCCATAGTGTTTTTGTGGACCAAGTTCTGCCTGTGGACCCTGAAGGAAGAACAGACCTGTGCCTCTACTAACTCTTACCATTATGATTCTTAATGAATCTTACCTCTCTATGGGTCCCAATCTAATGGGAGAAAGATGATTAGAACTGAGGAAGAAAATGTACAAAAGGAAAATATCTAAATAGGCACAAGGGATGCTCTTGGTGTAGTCCACTTTAATGGGGAATAGGGGATAAAGAGTGCCAAACTAATCATCTTCTTCAGGAGCTTGGATAAGTTTTAGCAGTGCTGTTTGAGGTTGAAAAGTAGATGTAGATTTGGGACATGCAGCCATAAAGGACAGCAACTGTGAATACGCAGAAGCCCTAGAGAGAAACAGATTGCTACACAAGGAGAAACAGAGGAAGATGTTCACATTTAATGCCTTGGGAAGACATGGTTCAGGGTAGAGGAGACTGAGGAGTGTCCTGTGCCTTGACCTGGTGAAATTTTTTCTGATGGTGTCCCAGTACTTATACCTGTCCATGGGTCTCCTTTTGATAAGCCTGCTTTTCTTTAATGATAATTGGTTGGGTTTCTGTTTCTCAAATCCAAAACCACCATTATATTTTCAATAGAAAATGAAATAAAACATGTCTTATCAAATGTTCTCTCTAACTTCTGTTTTATTTTAGCAAAACTTAGGTTTCTTTTTGTACATGAATGAGTATGGCTGCAGAACTATGTTCTTATTCACAGTTTTTTAGTATCTTAAAATGGAAACATCTTGGCTAACCCAGGATCTTGGGAAAACTTTTATCGTAATGTTCTATCAAGGAACACTAGAGCAACAAACTTGTTTCTCCTGGCTACAAAACTTGGTTTGATAAGTACATTACTTTTTTAAAGTTTATTTTTAATTTTTTATTAATTTTATTTGTTACACAAGTTTCATGTATTTCACATATACACATTTAGGAATGTAGTGATACCCACCCCCTGACCTTCCCTCTTACCCACTCTCCAACCCTTTCTCCTCCTCCCTCTCTCTTTTTTTTTTTAACTTTTTTGGACAGGCAGAGTGGACAGTGAGAGAGAGAGAGAGACAGAGAGAAAGGTCTTCCTTTACCGTTGGATCACCCTCCTTTGGCCGCTGCTGTCGGCGTGCTGTGGCCGGCGTGCTGTGGCCGTCACACCATGCTGGTCCGAAGCCAGGAGCCAGGTGCTTCTCCTGGTCTCCCATGCAGGTGCAGGGCCCAAGCACTTGGGCCATCCTTCACTGCACTCCCTGGCCACAGCAGAGAGCTGGACTGGAAGAGGGGCAACTGGGACAGAATCCAGCACCCTGACCGGGACTAGAACCCGGTGTGCTAGCACCGCACGCCGAGGACTAGACTATTGAGCTGCGGTGCCACCCTCCTCCTCCCTCTCTTATACTTAGTGAAATAAGGCAGTCCCCAAAAGACAGATATCATATGTTTTCCCTGATTTGAGGTAACTAACAGAGTACCTAAAATATAATGTATTGGACTGAAAATAGGTCTTTTTAAAGTTTTTATGATTGCATTAATCCAAGATTTATGAAGACCAGCGTCAGAAATCTTAATGCGAGGTGGGCATTTGGCACAGCATTTAAGTTGCTCTTTGAAACCCCACAATCCATATCAATGAGTTCGGTTTGAGACTCAGCTACTCTGTGTCCCATTCAGCTTCCTGCTAATATGTACCCTCCGAGGCAACATATGAAGTCTCCAATACCTGGGTCCCTTTTGCACATGTAAGATTTCTGAATGGATTAGGATCTTGGTTTTGGCCTGGCCCAGTCCTGACTATTGTGAGCACTTTGGGTATGAACCACTGGGTGGAAAATTCTGTTTCTCTACCTGTCTGTCTGTCTCTTTCATTCTCTCTCTCTCTTTCTGCCTTTTACATAGAATAAAAACAAATGAGTTAAAATTTTTTTAAAAACTTTAATTTGGCCAATGCTATAAAATCCGTCAGTTTTGTATTTTGTATTAGGGATGCCAATCTCAGCGTTACTTATGGTTCTAGGGGCGCTGTGCCACTACTACTGTCTGGGTTCCCTGTTGTGTAATATGGCATGTCTAGACATTTGCCATTGTTTTCATTCTCACATCCATTGAGAGGACCCTGGTCTGTGTTAGACCCCTCATGTATGGGGTAGGTCAGTCCTTTTCAAATAACAAGGGCTTTTAAAAAGTTCATGGAGAAGTGAGTGTCTGGTGCAGTGGTTAGGCTGTTTCCTGCGGCACCTACATCCCATATCAGAGTGCATGGGTTTGAGTGCCAGCTCCACTCTCTGTTCCAGCTTCCTGCTAACGTGCAGCTTGGGAGGCAGCCTATGATGTCTCAAGAACTTGAGTCCCTGCCAGCTATTGAAGAACTGAGTTCCTGGTTCCGAGCTTGGCCTGACCCAATCCTAGCTGTTGAGTGAACCACTAGATGGGAGATCCCTCTGTGTCTTTCTGTCTCTGCCTGCCTCTCCAGCTTTCAAATACATAAAATAAATTTTTAAAAGTGCCATGGGAACTTTGCATTATCCATGAACTTCTCCCTTGTCTGAGATAAAAGATGAATTTACTTTCCACAGTTTTTAATTAATCGATCCTTGTATGTAACTAAGTACATAAATGTAAAATTGCTATACAAATTGGTCAATAGCCTTTTATTTTTTAAATGTAACTTCTGTCCACATATTTATTTTTCAAAAAATTTTATTAATATAAAAACAACAAATTTCATGTGTTTTGTAGATACATTTCTAAGAGGATAACTATACTTCCTTTACTTCTCATTCCCTACCTCAATCTACCTCCTGCCTTCCTTTTTAAAATTTTTGAAAAGGCATAATATCAATCCATTCTATAATCCCAGGCTTAATGCACCACTAACCATAATATTCAACAAGTAAAAATAGAAAGATCTCAGTTCCACAGGAGTATAAACAAGGGCTAAGAACAACAATCAAATCACAAGATGTCCATTTCATTCATCTACATTTTCTTTGCATTATATACTAGCTGCCATATATCAGAGAAAACACATGATATTATCTTTTTGGGACTGGCTTATTTAAGCATAATCTTTCCAGTTGCAACCATTTTGTTGCAAAAGACAGGATTTCATTCTTTTTATGGATTATTAGAATTCCATAGTGTATATATACCACATTTTCTTTATCCATTCATCAGCTGATGGACATCTGGGTTGATTCCATATATTGGCTATTGGAAATTGAGCTGCAATAAATATAGGGGTACAAATAACTCTTTCATATACTGATTTCATTTTGTTTAGGTAAACACTCAGGAGTGGAATGCCTGGGTCATATGGGAGATATATTTTCATATTTCTGAGGAATATCCATACTGTTTTATATAAGGATTGTACTTGTTTACATTCCTACCAACAGTGTATTAGGGTACCATTTTCCCCACATCTTTGCCAGTATTCATTGTTTTTTTGATTTTCAGATGATAGCCATTGTAACTGGGCTGACATGAAAGCTCATTGTGGTTTTAATTTGCATTAGCCTGATGGCTAGTGATCCGGAGCATGTTTCATGTCTGTTAGGCATTTGAATTTCATCCTTTGAAAAATACCTTTTTATGTCCTTTGACCATTTCTTGATTGTTTGCTTTGTTGCTATTGAATTTATTGAGCTCTTTATAGATCCTGGATATTAATTATTTATCAGCTGTGTGGTTTGCAAAAATTTTCTCCTGTTTTATTAATTGCCTTTTCACCTTGTTGAGTGTTTCCCTTGTAGTGTGGAAGCTTGTTAGCTTCATGAAATCCCATTTGTTTATTTTTACTTTTATTGTCTGTGCTTCTGGGTCTTTTCCAAGAAGTCTTTGTCTATGCCAATGTCTCACAGAGTTTCCCTAATGTTTCCCTCTAGTGATTTGGTAGTATAGTATCAGGTCATTGATTTAGATTCTTGATCCATTTGGAGTTAATTTTTGCATAAGGTGTAAGGTAAGGATCTTGTTTCATACTTATGCATGCAGAAATCTAATTTTCCTACCACCATGTGTTGAAGACTGTCAGTTTGTTTGTCAAAGAATAGCTGGTTGTAACTTAGTGGATTACATTCTGGTGTTTCTATTCTGTTCCACTGGTCTACATGTCTACATGTGGGGTGCAGGGCCCAAGCACTTGGGCCATGCTTCACTGCACTCCCGGGGCACAGCAGAGAGCTGGCCTGGAAGAGGGGCAACCGGGAGAGAATCCAGCGCCCCAACCCGGACTAGAACCCGGTGTGCCAGTGCCGCAAGGCGGAGGATTAGCCTGTTGAGCCCCGGCGCAAGCATTCTTGTCTGGTTCTGGATCTTAGTGGGAATGCTTTCAACTTTTCTTCATTCAATATTATATTGCCTGTGTGTTCGTCATAAATCGACTTGATTATGTTAAAGAATTTTCTCCCTATCCCCATTTTTGGCATGAAAGGATGTTGTATTTTATCAAGTGCTTTCACTGCATCTATTGAGATAATCATATGGTTTTTATTCTTCAATTTGTTAATGTAATATATCACATTTATTGATTTGTGGTTCTATACCTTTTCAAAAACAGAATCCACAAATCATGTTTCCACATGTGGTAACAATGCCAAATTGTTGCAAGAGTTTTTAAATGCTCTTTATTTCTGATCTTATTTTGTCATGGGCTCCCCCCCCCCCCCACTCTGCCTCTGGGAGCAGACAATTCCCATCTGTTAGCCTCAAATGCCTGGAAGGGTGCGAGCTGGGCCACACTATAGGTAGGAGCTGTCGCCTGCTGCATTGTCAAGAAACTGGAGACGTGAGCTAGTGCTGAGAATAAAATCCAACCACTCTTATGTAGGAAAAGGGCATCTTCACTGGCATCTTCAAAACTGTGCTAAATGCACACTCCTCATCACAGACTCTTAATAACCAGTTTGTGGACCATTCTTCCTTATGCATGAGGCCATTGATTTCTGTGGTCACTTATCAGAACCTGTAGACTTCTTATATGTCATTAGCTCACTTGACTACCTCATACACCCCCTTGGAGGAATGTGAATCTTCAGAATATTCTTCTGTACCATTCCTGTAAGAAATTTGATATTCACTCTCAGACTCCGTCTGCCTGGGCTCTTACCACCCTTGTAAATACTCCTCTTTCTGTCATTTCCCTAGACAGCATCAGGAAATAACACATGAGTGTCACCTTCTCCCTGAGCCTTCACTGCCCTGCTGTAGTCAAACCTTACCTTTGGGCCCATGTTGGTTGCTACCCACTTGTTTTGAGTCCTAGGATTGTAGGGGATGCCAACCCTTATCAAAGATTTTCCAGCATCTGAGCTCTCTTTTGTCTTGAATGCCTTCCTATCCCAGATTAGCCACATTAATCCAGGATCAAGAGTGAGCTAGGGAGAGCCTGGCTCTTGTTTTCTTTTATTTTAATCTTTAATTTATAGAGTAAATTTTTTGTCATTACTTCTTTATTGCTTACTTTTGAGAGACTGAAAATCAAAAACATCCATTATTTATTTTACTTCTGAAAACTCCTTTTACACAAAGCTTTTTCCTTACTGTGAATTCAAGTGTCTATTTTTTTTTTGACAGGCAGAGTGGACAGTGAGAGAGAGAGACAGAGAGAAAGGTCTTCCTTTTGCCCTTGGTTCACCCTCCAATGGCCGCCAACGCCCGCACGCTGCAGCCGGTGCACCGTGCTGATCCGATGGCAAGAGCCAGGTGCTTCTCCTGGTCTCCCATAGGGTGCAGGGCCCAAGCACTTGGGCCATCCTCCACTGCACTCCCGGGCCACAGCAGAGGGCTGGCCTGGAAGAGGGGCAACTGGGAGAGAATCCGGCACCCCAACTTGTACTAGAACCCGGTGTGCCAGCGCCGCAAGGCGGAGGATTAGCCTGTTGAGCCACGGCGCCGGCCTCAAGTGTCTATTTTTAAATCTTAAAGTCAAGACTTCCATCTGTTTTTCTTTACACTGCTGTGTTGACCCTTGTCTAAATCAATGGAATCCCTTGAGGTGAGGATGGTCAGATTCTTTAGGTAATTTCACACAAATAGCCATCTTCCATAAGATGGCATTCAGTTTCCAAAAGGTTACTCACAGATACACAGAAATCTGCCCTTAGCAGTGATTTCCTGTTTCTCACTTTCTAAAGATAAACTGTGGAGCTAGAACTTTCAGGATGGCGTGGAAACCACGGAGGGCCCTGCCTCAGGTCTTCTGCCTCCAGTACCTGCTGCATGAGTGGCTCTGGTCAATGGCGTCAGCTGCTACATCTTGGAATTCACACCTTCACACCAGAAAGGGATGAATATACAAAGAGAAGCAAAAAAAGAGAAAAAAGACTTGCTTTTGACACGTTGGAGAAGATACCATCAGAGGTAGAGGAGATTGAAGGAGTATGAGGTCCAGGCTATGCTTCCCGAGGCTGCTCCCAGATAATGACAAAGCTGTAGCAGGATTCTTCAAATGGTCAGCTTTAGCTTTGAGATTCCTGAGACCACCCTGGAACTGTGCTTCATTGGGTTCTTATCCTACCAATCTTGCTTTTTCTTTCTCCATCACCAGAGTGATTCTTGCGTTGATGTCTGAATGCTCTTCCTACCTACTCTTGCTCTCTCCCTTTCATTGTATACAAATGTACCCATAGGCAAGTTTCCTGCACCTATAGTTATATCTGCATGTATACTTCTCATATGAAATAAACTTGCAAAGGTTGGTAGATTTTACAAGCCTTAAAAAGTGCTGGTTTGAGCCTGGTCTTCAAATAAAAGGCCACAGGGAAAACTATGATAAAACACACGACGGTGCCACAGCTCACTAGGCTAATCCTCCGCCTGTGGCACCAGCACCCTGGGTTCTAGTCCTAGTCGGGGCGCCGGATTCTGTTCTGGTTGCTCCTCTTCCAGGCCAGCTCTCTGCTGCGGCCCGGGAGTGCAGTGGAGGATGGCCCAAGTGCTTGGGCCCTGCACCGCATGGAGACCAGGAGAAGCACCTGGCTCTTGGTTTCGGATCAGCACAATGTGCTGGCCACAGCGCGCCAGCTGCAGTGGCCACTGAGGGGTGAACCAATGGAAAAGGAAGACCTTTCTCTCTGTCTCTCTCTTTCTGCTGTCAAAAAAAAAAAATAAAGATAAAACACAAAGGACAGGCTGTGCTTTCTTGACTGACATGTCTGGGTTTGTCAGAGTTGGTGGCTTCTGACTGTGCCATGGGTTCTTAGGCTTTGCAAAAGAGTTGGAAATCATGGCACCCACTGCTGTTGGCCCAGGTGAAAGAAATGTGCATGAAGCAAACCCATGCACTCTTCTTACCTCCACGTAGGCTATAAGCTGCTGTCCTGTGTTCTAAAGAAGCAAACTGTTTCAGTCTTGATTGTTGCAACAATCCCGACATGGAAAGATAAAACAACAATGGCCATTGAATAGAAATGTATGCTGAAGAATGAGCCAAAAATATCACTTCTCCCAATACGTGATTAGCTGTGAGAAGCGTTGTGTGATAAACAATTCATGTTATTGATATTATCAATTAGTTTATTTTTTAGCTTCCTGAGCCTATTGGAAGTAAAGAATAATGGGATACCTGTTGATTTCTATACACTAAGGTATGATATCTTGTGTAAAACAGCATCCTATTTTTGAAGTGATATTAGAAATGTCACTAACTCGATTTGGTTTGGTTTGAGACTCGTTAGTAAAATATGTATTTTTCTACATGGAGACTAGTAAAAGCTATGCAGCGCCCCAGCTCCCAGCTTTCCCTGTGCTTTTTTGTTGAATGCCCAAAGCTAGTTACACCGCCAGATGAAGTGTTTTCAAGAGACAAAGCCAATTATTTGGGCAGCTTGTTGCTGGGGTGAGGGTAGGAATTCTGCTGGTATAATCACTGGCTGGCATTACACGGCTCTCTGATTGTTCTATTGTGTCCCAAAAACAGCTTTTGGAGAGATGTGGACATTAAAAGACAGTTTGGAAATAAGGAAAATCGATTTGTCTCAAGCATTGTTTAGGAGAGTTAAGATCGCAGACCCAGGCTTCAAGTAAAGGGTTTGTTCTACAGGAGGTGTACCTAATAACACTCTTAACTCAGGTGAAGTGAAATCTGTTGGAACTGCATGTGTCGACAAAGCTGTTTTTTTTCTGCTGCCCGTCCCTCTGTTTCTCATCCCTCTCTCATTTTCTTTTTGTTTTGGAAAGAACTGATCAGACGCACCAGAGTTGGATTGCTGTCACTATGATTTGTGACTGATGATGACTTTGAACAAATTCTGTGGCCTATATGCCTTAGTTCATTCTCCCTGATGTGGGTAATAAAACATGCTTACAAGATTAGTATGAGTAAGGTTGAGGGTAGAGCTCTTTCTTGGGAAACTGTAACATTGGCCCATTGTAATTCATGTCTACATAGTAGTCTTTGGGCTCTGTGTTTTTAAAATAAAGGTTGCTTTTGACATGCTTTGGTGAGTGTTCTTCCATCAGGGGCTTGTTGTCAATCTACTGACCCCCTACACCCCAGGAAGTGGTTCTTTGCAGAAGCCCTGAGACAGAGGAATTTGGTTTCTGCTCTGAGGGTCTCAAGGTGATTGCTTAGCTGGTATGTTGCTAGAGCCTTAGTGAGTTCATAGCTGTGTAAAGATCAAAGAGGATAGAATAAAAAGGCTCAAATGATTTAGGTCTTTCCATCTCAGAGTCCATCTTCTTTTCCGGATAGACCTCCTAGTACCCAGGCTGTTTTGTCTTGATCCTTTTATGCCAGTGTTCTCAATTTCTTCTGCTCAGCCTTAGGGCTTCTTAAACCATGTTAGAGTTGTCCTCTACATTATAGGATCATGGAAATTATGGGATATGAGGTACAGTGTTATCATGCTTATAACCCTCCACCTGCACTATGACTTTGATTCCTTTAGACCAATTGCTTCTTGTCTCTGGGAGGAAGATTAACAGGGAGAACTCACTGTGTGACCAGATGCTAAGGTAAATGTTTACATATGCTATTTTGTGTCATTCCACAGCACCTCTATGACCATGTGTTATGCTGGTGAGGAACCTGAGGCCCAGCTAGAGGTCTTATTATTTATAAATTCAGCTTCCCAACGTGCACCCAGCTTTACTGACTTAGAATTGGGTTGTCTCCCTAGAGTAACCCAGGATCCTTTCTATCTACTACATACTGGCTCCTCATTCAAATCCTCATTCTCATTCTGTGGCTGTACTATGGTAGATTTATTTATCAACTTTTTTCTTCTAAAGCCTGCCTGCCCTTCAAGACTGGCTTTAGTTTTCTTGCTAAGTCCATCATACTGTCACGAAAACCTCAGGTGCCCCCGTACCCTGCCCTGCCAGCTGCCTGCGTTCTAAGGCACTCCAGATTTTCAACTTGTACAACTTTTAGAAATTATTTATTGCAGGGGCTGGCACCATGGCTCACTTGGTTAATCCTCTGCCTGTGGCACCAGCATCCCATATGAGCGCTGGGTTCTAGTCCCGGCTGCTCCTCTTCCAGTCCAGCTCTCTGCTGTGGCCTGGGAGGGCAGTAGAGGATGGCCCAAGTGCTTGGGCACCTGTACCCGTGTGGGAGTCCAGGACGAGGCACCTGGCTCCTGCCTTCGGATTGGCGCAGTGCCAGCCATAGCGGCCATTTGAGGGGTGAACCAACGGAAGAAAGACCTTTATCTCTGTCTCTCTCTCTCTCTCACTGTTTAACTCTATCTGTAAAATAAATAAATAAAAAAGGAAGAAATTATTTATTGCAGATCCAACAGAATGTATTTTGGCAACACAACTCACTCTGTATAACTGATTAATGTTAAAAGCTATCTCAAACTGTTACCATAGGTTCAAAATTAGAGAAAAATAGTTCCACATTTTAAATAAAAGCAATGGAACCTTAAATTTACTTAATGAATATTAATTTAACTTTCTAATAAAACATGACTCAGTGCTCATGCACTTTTTAAAAAAGATTTCTTTATTTATTTGAAAGTCAGAGTTACAGAGAGGCAGAGGCAGAGAGTGGGGAAAAAAAGTCTTCCATCTGCTGGTTCACTCCAAATGGCCACAACACCCAGAGCTGGGCCGATCAGAAGCCAGGAGCCATGAGCTTATTCTGGATCTCCCACATTGGTGCAGAAGCCCAAGCACTTGGGCCATCCTCTACTACTTTCCCAGGCCATAGCAGAGAGCTGGATTTCAAGTGAAGCAGCCAGGACACCAACTGGTGCCCATGTGGGATGCCAGCACTGCAGGCATTGGCTTTACCTGCTAGACCACAGTGCCAGCCCCTCATGCACTTTGTTTTAATAGAGAGAATTGTCTTTTTGTTTAACTTTACAAATTTATGTCAATGCTTTAGGCATATAAGGTGATCAACAGTAGGAACATGGAGAGGTAGGAGAATAACTGGAATTGGAAAACCTGGGTCTCAGCAGTGCAAATATTGAAGCTGTAAGCATTTTTGGAAGTTTCCTGAAAATCTGAAGAGGAAAGACTAAGGTCTTATAAAAAATCTCTGTCTTTCATAAGGTCAACTCTTAATTTGTCAAAAATATAGAGAGAGGGGCCAGTACTGTGGCATGGCGGGTATTCCCACTGCCTGCGGGGCCAGCATCCCATAAGGGGGGTTGGTTCAAACCCTGGCTGTGCCACTTCTCATCCAGCTCTCTACTGTGTCTTGGGAAAGCAGTCAAAGATGGCCCAAGTCCTTGGGCCCCTGCACCCATGTGGGAGACCTGAAAGAAGTTCCTGACTCCTGGCTTCAGATGGGCCCAGCTCCAGCCATTGAGGCCAACTGAGGAGTGAACCAGCAAATGGAAGACCTCTCTCTCTCTCTCTGCCTCTCTTCTCTGTGCAACTCTGACTTTCAAATAAATAAATAAATCTTAAAAAATACACAGAGAATAGATTATACCATCATCCTTTACATTGAAGGGTAGTAAATATTCTGAAAGATGCTATGAAACAATTCAAATTAACATTGAATAGTATTTAAGTAAAAGAATGAAATTTAGAAAAAATGATTTGAACAGAAAAGAAAGAGATCACTTTATAAAATAAGAGCATCTGTTTATTTAAAATTGTGAGAGCTAGGTATTTGTTACTTGGAAGACTGAAACTGGAGGTAAAGGCCTTTCTTTATGGAAATACTTTTTTTAACCACCAATTGCTTTATAACTACGGACTGTAAAACGTTACATGTTAATGGAATCCTGTTAGTTTAAAGGATGTTCAAAGGAATTATAAACACCAACAGAAAAAATGTAGATTTATTCTTTTATTCAACTGACAAAAAGCAAGGAAAATGATTCTATAATTTTAGTGTGTTGACATTCATCCAACTTAAAAATGCATCATATCTCACCAACACTGTTGAATTTCCAGATGTTATAACCTCTGGCACAGGGGTAGTCACCTCTTAATGAAAACTTTCTCACCTGGATGCAAAAATTGCTAGGCTTTCTTGAAGGAGTTGCAGGTAGTGACCGATTATCTATCACTCGCCCAAGTGGCCATTTGAGGAAAGAGGCAGAACCATTGGAGAAGGACCAGCATGTTGTGTGATGGGTTTGCTTATCTTACTTCCACAGGAAGCTGAAGTGGCTACTGGAGTCCTGAAGCAATTTTTCCAAAACCCTATTTCCAATAGTGATATCAGTGTTGTGCTGCAATATCTAGATGTTGTAATCAACAAATCTAAAATGCTTAAGCATTGGAAATCAATTAATTATTGATTTGCCTCAACTCCCACCTAGATCATGTAAAGTGTGCATTCCAGCCACAGATTCTTTGGGAAGGTGGGGTCACAAACCTGAAGCTTGTAAAGAATGAATGCGACCATCTAAAATAGTAGAAAACAACTGAAAGGGAAACTTGAGTAAATTAATGGAGGTTTTCATCCTTGTATGAATAACAGAAGATTTTTTAACCTAGTGGGGATAGAACATTTTACTTATGTCATTCAGATGTCATGATTGCTTAACTCTCCTGAAAAGATAACTATAGGACCCCCAAGAGGTTCTAGCTCGTGCAATGAAAACAAAGACTACCAGACATTTATCAAACATTGTGTAGGCCAAAAGAGGGTGAAGAATGGTAGGGGCTTTCCTAAATGTTATGGATCTTTTCCCTGTTGTAACAACCAGTGTGTCTGTTGTGTAAGTCTCCAATTATAATGTGCATACACTTAAGTCTACTACAATGACCCCAGTTGGCTCAAGCTGGATGTTGCTAATGCACCCTTTGCCAGATCAAGATGTGACTGCCTGGCTGTGCCTGGCAGACCTGAGCCCTGATTCTCAACCCCAGAGTGTTTTCTAAGGAATTTTGGCAAAAATAAGTGGAAGCATTTTTGGATGTACAGCTTGAGGGAGACGGCTGTACCTGTGGCATTTAGTGGTATGCTGCTAAACAACTTAACAGTGCACGAGACTGTCCCCTCAATAAATTGTCTAGTCTGAAAGGTGAATTGTGCTAAAGTCAAGAAACCTTGACCCAACACAAACAACAATGAAACTTGTGAAGAATGGTATAAATTAAAAAATAATAAGGAATAGTTTTTGAGAATGATAAAACTTCTACTACAAATGAAATCATTGAGTCCACAGAGTAGACAGTCACCCTTAATGTTGCATGAATTCATTTGTGTTTATTCCATAGCTTATTTAGAATATTCTAGCATATATTGGTGCAGCCTGTACCTGGAGTACAGCTGTACCTGGAGTAGCCTGTACCTGTGCTCTTCAGGCAAAAGATGCCTTTTTGCTGAGTAAACAACATATGTTATTTCATGTGAGTACTTCATTGTGTTATATGAAGCTTTAGAATGTGGGTACGATAGACATGCCAGTCTCTAGAAGTGACAGCTGATTTTGGATGGCCTGATATAATTTTCATGCTCTTAATGTGTCTGGGAATGAAAAGGGCAAATATGGATTAAGAGATCACTTAAATATAGAACTATTAGAATCACTTTGAAAATTTCAGAAGAAAAAATATTTAGCTCTTGGAAAACATGTGAAAGGAAAATGGATTTCTTCAAGAAGCACATTATTTGCATGATTTACTAGAGAATTTTGGCCCTGTTAAGGAAATTTGCATTTCCTTAACATTTATTTGTTTATTACTTGAGGGTGTGAGAGGCCAGTTTCTACCTGATACTGACAGTATTTTATGGTGAAGACAACAATCATTGGTATTCTTTATGTAGTTTCAAAAAGCATAAAATTGCACCTGTCTGCCTTAGATTGCTAAAATAAAACTGACTTCGAAATAAAGGTCTCCTGGCAACAGATTTATTCTACTTTAGCCTTTTTGTATTGTCATTTGTCTATTTCTTTTTATGGAAAATTTGTTAAGGCCAGTAATGAGTTCTCTGAGAATTATCTATTTGCATTTTTGTTTAAACTCTCAAGGGTTGGATATTATGTGTGAAATTACTTTATTCTAAAGGTAAAAATCTGATCAGAAGGTGACTAGTCTGTTTGACACACTGGTGGCTTAGGTTAGCACTTATGTACTGTCACTGAAATGAAAAACAGAATACATGGATTCAGAATATTAAGAATGAGTACCAGGAATCTGTTCTTTTTCAGTACGCATGCTGGCCTTATCTGCCATGGATTATCGAACTATGACTTTTTGACAGAGTAATAACTCTGTTGTATCTTATATTTTTATAGCCTGCCAACATTCAAGTATTATAAATGCTGTACTTTCTTCTGAGGATTATACACTGTGCTCCAGCTTATCTGCTGTCTCTAATGGATGTTCTTAGATGTGGAAGAGGATATTTGCATAATGTAGACGGAAACCCCTGAGTTGAAGAGAGAATGATAAGATGCCATGAAACTTGTTCTAGTGCAGTGAGAGCAATGGATCCTCTTCCCAGAGAGGCCTTTCACCCATGTGGAGGGATTATATAGCTATTTCTTTTAGCATCCTACAACTCAAATACAAATTTTATTCTTGAATAAGTGGATGCTCAAGGAATGGCATCTTTGTATCCGAGACCCAGTGTCTAGCTTCTCTTTGATTGACATATTAAGTCCATTCAGACTACTCTTGTGTAAAAGAGACTTTAAGTTATATTTTGTAATCCCTTGAGGTCCAAACATAAGCTCAACAGAGAAATTTTTAAGATATCCACCACCCACATTTTCCTTAATATTTTTTCCTACAAAGAAAGATAAGAGGGGAGTGTTCACACATCTAAGAATATTTAAGAATTTAACTCCTTTTACAAATAATGTATCCTTAGAATTGTGATATCCAATATGGTAGCCCCTAGTTACCATTGCCTGTTTAAATGAAAATTAATTGAGATACAAATAGAAATAACCACTCGTTCAATTATACTAGTCACATGTCAAGGTCTTAACAGCTACACACACACACACACTCACACTCACTCACACATGTGGCTGTTGTATTGGACAGGGTGACAAGCATTTCTTTCGTTCTAAAAACATCCATTGAACAGCGTTGATATTATGGAACAAATCATTGTTGGAAAAAGCCACTGAAATTTAGGACCTAATATTATCCTGGGTCTGTGAGAGTGTTTCTGGATGAGATGAACACTGGAATGGGACTGAGTAAAGACGGTTGCTCTCTTTTATGTGGTTGAGCCTCATCCAATTCATGGAAGACCTGAAAGAAACAAAAAGGCTGTGTAAAAGGGAACTCCTGCCTGGCTGAACTGGGGCATTGGTGTTTTCTGCCTTTCACAGACTTAGAGCCAGCTCCTCCTCGGTCTCAGGCTTGCTGGCTTTTCAGACTAGAACTGATACAGTCAGCTCTCTAGGGTCTTCAGCCTCTCTAACTGCAGTTATTAGGACCTCTCAGCCTCTTTAGTAATGAGTTCATTTCCTTGTAACAAACGTCTCCCTCTCTCTTTCTCTCTCTCTCCATACATATATGCTCCTATGTGTACACAAATATCTACCTATATATGCACACACACACATCTTATTTGATTTGTTTCTTTGGAGAATCCTAATATACCAATAAAGGAAGGGAAAGAAGTTTGTTCCTTGGATTTTCTTTCTTTTATCTCTTAAGTTATCAAAACCTTGAAGGGAAATGATATCTTCAGAGACAGGGCTGAGGAAGATAAAAGCACTAAAAATACCAGAAACAACTGTTTAATGTGTAGGAAAGGAAGACATGAAGGCCATCCAATAAACTACAAGTTTGATAAAATGCGGATTCCCAAATTGCAAAATAAAGCAATAAGACTGAGACTGACAATTACTATTCAAGGTGAATCTTAGGTATGCCTAAAACATGATTGATTATTCTTAATGTGCCCACCTGGTAGTTTAGTGATTTTAAGAATCCAATTATGCTGCTTAGAACAAAAATGGATGCACTAGGGCCTTCCTAAGGACTGGTTTCTGTACTCTTGGGTCTGGGCAATAGATCAATGATGCAAGATTTGAAGCTCCCATTTAGCTCTCACCTTATTTTATACTGCAATTTAGCAGTGTACAAAACACCATTGAATCATCGCCGTTTGCAGACAAATAAGCAAACACTCATTCTTTTTCACGATCAAAGAAATAAACAAGAATGGTATTAATTATCTGGCCAAAATAAATTATAATGAATGCAAACTCATTACAGTTGAAATCGATGCATGCATAGCAGAAGGTACATTTATTGAAGTCAACACACTTAATTACATTTGGAGTAATAAAGAGAGTAGGCCTGAAGTCCAATGTCTCTTGAGCCCAAACATTAATTTTGATCTAATTTTCTTTTCCTTGA
This sequence comes from Sylvilagus floridanus, assembly GCA_949820135.1. Taxonomy (NCBI): domain Eukaryota; kingdom Metazoa; phylum Chordata; class Mammalia; order Lagomorpha; family Leporidae; genus Sylvilagus; species Sylvilagus floridanus. The sequence goes on along the minus strand of OX463238.1, from coordinate 33,441,186 downwards.
TGTTGAGAAAATGAAAAAGCAAACACAATTAAGAGACTGATGTTAACTTCATTAGCTTTGTTAACAGGGGATTATAAGCTGTTTGTACCATGTGTATTCTACTTTGAGATCCAAGGAAAGGTCACTTGATTTTAAATCCAGAAATGTTATAAGAAGAAAGGTAGCCATATGGCCTTTCTCACTCTACAGAAATTCAAGAGACATATATAATGCCCATAAGAACCTCAGTGACAAGAACAGAGGATACACAGGATTTTGACACTGGCAGGAAAGTTTATGACACTTCAGCTTCTGTCCATGAATTTCCCTCTTTCTTTAATCACTTTCTCTCATCTAAACTATATTTTTAGCTGTATTTTCTCTGCTCTATATCCCTACATTCTTTCTGTGAACACTGGAGTTTTGTGATTTTGCTTTACATTTCAAGTGTGCTTGTGTGATTTTCCAACTAAAATGTGATAACTGCAATTTAAACTTCTTTTTAAAAATATTTAATTAATTTGTTTACATTTTATTTGGAAGGACAAGTGACAGAGATCTTCTGTCTACTGAATTACTCCTTAAATGCCTGCAGCATTTGGAACTCACCAGAGGGAATTCAGAGGGCTGGAGCTCCCTCTGAGTCTCTTGAATGGCAGCGATCTAAGGACTTGAGCCATCAACTGATGCCTTCTGGAGTGGGCATCAATAGGATGGCGAATCAGAAAGAGTAGCAGAGACTCAAACCAGGCACCAGAACATGGGATGTGGGCATCCAAACTTCTGCCCCTCAGACTTCTTCATAGCACCTAGCACAGTATTCGGCAGGAAAAATAGTTATTAATTAATAAGTATTGCCAGGTAAATAATCATTAAACAAATAAACAAAGAATGAAAATTAAAGCAACTATTACAATAGGTGACTCTGACTGAACACGCTATTTTCCCTGCTGAGGAGGAAATGGCCTGGTCGGTTAAATAGAAAATTATTCTCATATTGCTTAGGTGTTAGAGATCCAGGTTCTGATTCAGACAAGACAGCACTGATTTAGACGGATTTGCTCATCATCTAGAGGCTGCAGAACGGTGACACCTCCAAGTCCCCCTGCATCTGAGCAATGCTTCCTATAAAGCCTCATGCTGAAGTCTGCAAATGTTGAGCTTCAGAGAGAAAATTATTTCTGTTGTTTTTCAGCAACAGAAATATTCAACCTAAAACAATTGTGAAATAAATAAATATATAAGTAGGTCAGCATTGTGGGGTGGTGGGCTCAGATGCTGCCTGTGAAGCCAGCATCCCGTATGGGAACTGGTTCGGGTCTCAGTTGTTCCACTTCTGATCCAGCTCCCTGATAATGGGAAAATACCAAAGGATTACCCAAATATCTGGCCCCTGCCATCCACATGGGACACCTGCATGGAGTTCCACGGAGTTCAAGCTCCTGGCTTCAGCTTGGCCCAGCTGTGGCCCTTGTGGCCATTTGGGGAGTGAACTAGAGGATGGAAGATTCATTCTCTCTCTCTCTCTCTCTCTCTCTCTCTCTCTCTCTCTCTCTCTCCCTCTCTCTCTCTCTCTTTCCCTTTCCCCCACCCTCTTTCTCTCCATCTTTCTGTGACTTTTAAATAAATAAATAAATCTTTTAAAGGATTGTATTATTTATGACATAATTATGTTGTTTATTCATGATAAAAAGAGGGTAAGGGAAAGAAGGGTGCTAGCAAGCATTGCACAGTGTCATCCACATTTTAACACTTCCAGTTGGTGAAATAAGACTGGATATGGAAGCACGTAGAAAACAACCAAGTTCTTCAATCCATAGTAACTCAGCAGGCACATGTTACAGTGAAACATGTCAAAAGTTAAGTCACATAGGGCATGGTTCTCCCATCTAATACACCTGTAAGAGTCCTTTGAGAAGGTCCTGGTGGAAGTTTATCTGGGCCAGATTCTGTCATTGTGAGCATATTTTGCCCTAATATGTGCTATCAAAAGTAGGAAAAGAAAGTAATTCTCTTTCATGTATAAAATGAAGTCAGATAATGTCCCACCCAAGGACTAATATTCCATGACTTAAGGAGAAGAAATTAGCCTGCTGGGTGACATTGATGATGTTCTAGCTCTGTTTGTCATATTATTATATGGCTTCCTCTATGGTTAGTAGTTTCCTGGGCATTGTTACAGCAGAAACCTAATTATATTTAAGTACAACTCTAATTCACAAATGCTTTTCAAGTTTTGCAAACTGACCAGTATGGTCAGAATTACCTGTGCATTTAGTTGTCAGGTATCTTTACTCTCCTTCAGTCTAAGACAGTTTCCAAGATTTACTTATTTTTTAAAAAAATTATTTATATGAGCTGAACAAATTTCATGTATTTCCTGTACACAGATTTAAGAGCATAGTAATACTTCCCATCCTATGCTTCCTCCTCTGCATGCTCCCACCCTCCCTCCTCATTCCTTTCTTATTTTCTCTTAATTTTTACAATAGCATACTTTCATTTATTTTATAATCACAGGCTTAACCCTCCACCAAATAAAGAATTCAACAAGTAGTAAGTAGAAAAACCACTGTTCCTCAAGAGTATAGACTAGGGCTGTAAACAATAATTGAATTGCAAAATGTCAATTTTGCTTACATGCATTATAATTCTGAAAGATAAACTGATTGAAATTAAGAAATCAAAGTTGATTTTATAATTTTAGTTTATGTTTCATAATATCTCTCTGCCAAGATTTGTTTGATGATTTAAGTTGAGCTTCTTTGACAGGAATAGCACAGAAATGATGCTTTTGGCATTCTCCTGGCAGATTCTCAGTTTCTTCAATCCCTGATAACGTTTGCTTTGATCACTTGACAAGGTGATGCTTCCACAGTAAAGTTACTCAATGTAAAGTATTTTGTTCTTTAAAACTGTGTTATTATCTGTCAAATTTTGAATTTATTAGTTTACATATATATATTTAAGATTCACTTATTTGAAAGGCAGAGAGGGAGAGAGACACACACACAGAGCTTCCACTCGGGAGTCAAGAACTTCATCCTGTTCACCCACATGGCTTCAGAGACCCAAGTACATGCCATTCCTAGGCATACTAACAGGAAACTGGATTAGAAGTGGAGTATTATGGACTAGAACCAGCATTCTGATAAGGGATACAGACGTCCCAAATGGCAACCTAACCCATTGTGCCACAACACCTGCCCCATCATTCCTCATTTTGATATTCAACTTGTGCTTGTTTGGCTAGTCTTTTGGTTCCTTTCTTCTTGTCTTTATCCTTTATGATCACTTCCTTGCTTTTTAGCACAAAATATCTCAGTGCCACCTTGTCAGTTTCCCTGTCCTAATTCTAAAATCAGGAATTTCTCCAAAAAATTCTGATTCTTTTATGTGGAAAATGTTATGTAAAAACCAAGGTTTGTCATCCAGATTTGTTCCTTATTAGTAGTGTGTTTCTGCAGCTACATGGACCTCATGGGGAAACAGGGAATTAGAGAGTTACAGAGATGGGGACTTAGGAAATTAGGGGTAATGGATAGATATAGATATCCATGCGTTCATACCAATACCTCTAATTCCGTCCTCAAAGCACATGATTCATTATCATTTTCTTCCTTTCCACATTTGTATCCCCTTTTTCGAGCATTAAGAAATGTGGTCCCCACTATTCTTTACATATTTATCTTTCAATCTCTCTTCCCACAAGTGACCGGTCCCCCCTCTCTGTGATGAAACTGTCCTATCCTCTAAACCAGGACTTACTCTTCACCCCTCCCAGCCCATGTCTTACTTACAGCCCAGGCCCTGATTGCACTGCTTGGGCACCTCTCCTTTGGATCCCTTCCTCCTGTCCTTCAACCCTGACCTTCAGGCCAGATGACCATGCATGAATGCGTACTCACCCTGCTCTGATCCCTCACAGCAAGCTGCTGCCTTGCCAAGGCCACTTCTACCAGGTGCATGCTCTAAACATTTGAGTTGACAATTGAGATGATTTTGATGGTGGAATTCAATGTGGTTTTTATATCATTCTTCCTTTTTTTAAAAAAACACATTATTTATTTGAAATGTGGAGTGACAGAGAAAGAGAGCAAAACAGAGAGACAGAGGGAGAGAGATCTTCCTTTTTACTGGGTCACTCCTCAAATGGCTGCAAAAGCTGGGGATGATTCAGGCCAAAGCAAGAAGCATGGAATTCTGTCCGGGAATCCCGTGTGGTTGGCAAGTACTCAGGTCATCATCTGCTTCTTTCCTAGGCGCATTAGCAGAGAGCTGGATAGGAAGCAGAGTGCTGAGACTTGAATTGGTAATCTGATATGGGATGTCGGCATGGCAGGCGGCAGCTTAATCCACTGCACCAGAACACTGGCCCTGCCATTCTAAATATTTTTCTAATATGTTCATAGCATTCTCTAAATGCAACAGCAGCTAGCAATTGCAGAAGCCATTACAGAGAGGAGTATCCCAGCTCTATCCCATTGGAGTTCCAGAAATCCCAATAGCAGATACTATTGTAGTTAGGTTGTCCTTGTTAAAATCTCATGATATTAACCACCTCTGGAGACTCCAGCAAAGATATCAGCTATGACACCTATTGAATTATACTCCCTCTGTTACATGTTATTCAAGATTATGCAGTTGATAAAATTATTCGCCTTCTCTATTAACCCCCTGCCTGCTTTTTATATTCAACCTTTCCTGGAACCTGATACCTTCCTCTCAGCTGTTCATGTTTTGGGCTTCAAGCTTTGGATTTGTTGCTACAAACTTGAAAATCTCTCTCATTGCTATGGGATTCTAGCCTCCATACTACCAACTAATATGTACAGAACTATATGTGAACTTGCTTAATATCTTATGCTAATGATGAGCTTATTTTTCCAGTAAAATTTCATTTTCACTGCATCTCTCTTGAGGCTCCATATTGTAACTGTAGATTTTTTTTTTTGACAGGCAGAGTGTGCAGTGAGAGAGACAAAGAGAAAGGTCTTCCTTTACCATTGTTTCACCCTCCAATGGCCGCCGTGGCTGGCGCGCCGCAGCTGGTGCACTGTGGCCGGTGCACTGCACTGATTCGAAGCCAGGAGCCAGGTGCCTTTCCTGGTCTCCCATGCGGGTGGGCCATCCTCCACTTCACTGGTTTGAGCTCCAGGTAGCGAAGTTTTGTGGCAGACTGACTGGTCCAAGAATTTCAGGACAGGCTGTCACTCTTGTTCACCTCTGTGCAGCCCAGATGGGTGTGGGACTGGCCTTGGCTTTTGTGAAAAAAGAGGCTTGGGTACACAGGTACCATGAGACTGAGTTCAGAAGCATGCAGTTTATCAGGGAAAAGCAAATCTAAACCACAATGAGGTTTCACCTCACTCCATTAGAATGGCTCTCATACAGAAATCAACAAACAACAAATGCTGGTGAGGATGTGGGGAAAATGGTGCCCTAATCAACTATTGGTGGAAATGTAAACTGGTACAGCCACTGTGCAAGACAGTATGGACATACCTCAGAAATCTGAATATAGACCTACCATATGATCCAGCCATCCCATTCCTGGGAATTTACCCACACCAAAAGAAACCAGCATCTGAAACCTCCATATTCACTGCAGCACAATTCACAATAGCTAAGATATGGAATCAACCCAGATGCCCATCAACTGTTGACTACATAAAGAAGTTACAGTATTTATATACATTATGGAATTCTACTTAGCTGTACAAAAAAGAAAGAAAGAAATCCTGTCTTCTGCAACAAGATGGACACAACTGCAAACGATTATCCTTAGTGAAACATGCCATCCCCCGTATATATATACACACACATACATACATACATACATACATATACATACATGTTTTCCATGATCCAAGGTAACCAATAGAATATTTAAAATGTAATGGTTAGGAGTTAAATGGACATTTTGAGATTCGATGACTGTTACAGCCCTTGTCTCTTCTGTTGAGGGACAGTGTTTTTTTTTTATTATTCATACTATTTGTTGAGCTGATTTACTTATTGTAGGGTTAATATATGATCATCAAATTAACTGAAACTAGATATTTGTAAAAATTAAAAGTGGGAATGTGAGAAGGAGGAAAAAGAATGGTTGGAACTTGGGTGGGAGGGAAGGTTGGGGGGCAAGTATCACTATGTTATTAATCTGTGTATATGAAATATATGAAAATTATACAACTTAAATAGAATTCTAGAAGAAAGAAGCCTGTGGTTTAACTTCTCCTTTGATCAGTACTGCTTCCAATTAGATATTTCATGTGAATTCCACTGTGAAATTCCCTTGGGATGGTGGGGAAAGTTGGATCTCATCCTCTGCTTTGGTGCTAATACATACATTTTATGTTCTCTGCGTTCTCTTGATCAGTGGTCACTTGCCATAATACAGATCTATGCAAAATATTGTAAAAAATATTTTAGATAGGAAGAGAGAGAGGGTAACTGTAAGTAACTTTAGAAGTTAAGGATTTACTGCTGTTTATAGACTGTATTTCCTTTGTTTTGGATTTTAAGATATACTTTTGATATGCTCTAAAAAATGAAAGAGATACATGAGAGTTAAATTGGCCTTTGGGTTTTTAACCAAAACAATCACTGAATGTAATTTCCATATTCACTTTGTGAAATATGTTCATCATTGTCAAGAGGAAATCAGCCACAAAACATTTTTTTCCTAGCAGGATTTGTTGTGTGTTGTTGTATATTCACATGGCTTTTCTTGCATACTTAAATCTCAGAACCCAAGTGAGAGAGACAGTGACAAAGTGATCCTATAAGAAATTTTCAGATACTCAAAGATGGAAGGAGTCGCTACATGGACCTGACGGAAGACTACAGAACCCTAGCCTGAAAACAGACTCCTTCACACCCTTAAATAACACGAATATGTTACCTATGAGGGGAAATGGAGCAGCCCAAGTTTATTACCAGGTATCATGGTAGAACACTTTTCTTACTTTCAAGGTTTGAAACTAAAAGTTAGTTACAATCATAAAGATAGAAGGACTGGTAGACAGGAATGGAGAAGGAAATTTGTCCCACAGGGTATTAATAGGCTTAGGTGAAAGTATTTTTGACAGGCACCTGAGTGGGGAACTCAAAGTAGCATGAAGTCATTGGACACTTGGGGAGAAAAGTGGGAAATGGAGGACCATGAGGCACCAAGCCAAAGACTGGATAGCCTTGCTAAGAGGTGATCATTTAATATGGCCACCAATGCAAGTGTGATATTCTCTGCGAGAGCCACAGATGTTATCAATTTACAGGGAGCCTAGTATAGACCTTGAAGTTGTTTTCCCTACAGAGTGGATGCATAATAGATATTATTTCTCTTGGCCACTCAATTTTGTTTTATTTTATGATGAACTAGCTGTCACTTAATTACATGCTTTATACAAAGTGCTATATAAATAGATGATATATGTTATTTTGTCTAATCTGCTTACTTTTGCTATGAGATAGGTATTATGACCCATGTGTTCCTGAGTCAAAGGTGAAGAATCTGGTCTTAGGTAATTATTGACCCAGGTCTGTCTGGTTTCAAAGATGATGCTTTATTTCATGGAGATAGTATTCAACAGGGCTTCACTCGGGAGGACTGTACTGTGGCTCCCCTACAGACACTCGTTTTTTAACAGTGACTGAGATGTCAGTCAGAGTTCTTATTCTGATTGAGGTGATCTGTTGTTTTCCAAATCACTTGGCTTTTGGTTAGTAATAGATCACTTCAAAACTTTATGACTTGGGGCCCAACATCATGGCACAGCAGGTTAAGCTTCTATTTGTGATGTGGCTATTCCACATGGGAGTGCTGGTGTGAATCCTGGCTGCAACTACACTTGTTCCAATCTAGTTCTTTGCTGATTCACCTGCGAAGGAAGTAGGTGTCAGACCCAGATGGAGTTCATAGCTACTGGCTTTGGTCTATCCCAGTTCCATCCAATGTTGCCATCTGGGTGATTAAGTAGTAGATGGAAGTGCTTTCTCTCTCTGTCTTTCTTGTTCTCTCTTTCTCCCTCTTTCTTGTTCTCTTTTTCTCCCCTTCTCTCTCTCTCTCTGTGAGTCTATCTTTATTAGTTTGATATTTATTTATTTATTTGAAAGGTAGAGTCACACTGGGTGGGGGTGGAGAGAGAGAGAGAGAGAGCAGGGGCTGGGACATTGTGCAGCCAGGAACCAGGATCTTCTTCCAGGTCTCCCATATGAGTACAGTGGTCCAAATACCAGGGACCATCCTCTGCCGCTTTCCCCAGTGCATTAGCAAGAAGCTGGATTGGCAGTGGAGCAGCCAGGTCTCCAACTGGCACACATATGAGATGCTGGCATAGCAAGTGGCAGCTCTACCAGCCACACCACAGTGCCAGCCCTTGTAAGTCTGTCTTTCAAGTACATATTAAGAAAAATCGACTTAAAACACACATTTATTTAGTTCCTGACTCCATGAGTTGGCAGTTTGAATGGGCTTGCTGAGGAACTTTTGTGATCCAGGCCACATTCAATTGTTCCTGGCTAGATTCTCACATGTCTTGGACTCAGCTTCAACTACAGTGATAACCCTCTGTGAGATCAGATATGTTGGCTTGTGTCAGCACACTCGGTGGCTGAAGTGTTTCAAGTGCACCATGAGAAGCCTGAATGTGTGATCACTTCTAAGACTCTATGTGTTGTATTCACTTAGTTTCTAAAGGTCAAACATAGTTTCACAGCCAAACTAGAGTCAAAGAATGGATAAACAGACTTCTTTCTGTAGACAAATCATCAACATCATTTTTCAAGCATCACAAAGAGAAGGTGACACATTATTGAGTCATGAATGCAGCAAGGGAAATAATTAATGATCATTTAAATAAAATTGTGATATTTGCCTAATTCTGCTCAATTCCTTTATAAAAATGTGTATGGGCTTACCATGGAAGAGAACCAGACCAGAATTAGGGATATATCATAGAAAATTTTCATTGCTTCTGAATGAAGACTGACAAATATGAAACTCTCTTGTGTTGGTCAAAAAATGAGAAATGCTCATTGGTTTTAAGCAAATGCAAAAAATTAGGCTGCCCTAGTCATTACTCATGTTGCTTTAAAATTGTCCTTTTTAGTTGAAAGGTAGATTCTAAAGATATTTATAGGCCGTGAAATTGTATGAATTTTCCCAAGTGGCTGTTTTTACAGCAACCAAAAAATAAAAATACCTTGTTCCACCATGCTCTAAAAACCAAGGGAGCCTGATTGTTTGAGCTTTGGGTATTTCCTATGAAGATTAAAAAGTAAGTGATTATATAGTTTACAAAAGCTTATGAAAGCCAAGATTTTGAAAGAAAATAACAATGAAATTACCTTTAAAGGAAAAAATGTTACCATTAAATACCACAGGAAAAGCAAATTACCATAATATATAGAGTTATTCTCTACCACATGGAAACTAAAAAGACTTCTCAGGCCAGCATCATGGTTCACTTGGCTAATCCGCCTGCGGCACTGGCACACCGGGTTCTAGACCCAGTTGGGGCACCGGATTCTGTCCCGGTTGCTCCTCTTCCAGGCCAGCTCTCTGCTGTGGCCCGGGAGGGCAGTGGAGGATGGCCCAATTGCTTGGGCCCTGCACCCGCATGGGAGACCAGGAGGAGACACCTGGTTTCTGGCTTCGGATCGGCGCAGTGCGCTGGCTGCAGCGGCCATTTGGGGAGTAAACCAACGGAAGGAAGACCTTTCTCTCTGTTTCTCTCACTGTCTAACACTGCTTAGCAGAAAAAAAAAAAAGACTTCCCATGAAATTTGTTACCATTAGCATTTGCGGTGTGGTTATATGAAAGTAATGTTTGCAGTGCAATGGTTCATTCCCTTAGAAAGAGAAACAGGGAGAGAGAGAGAAGAGGGAGAGAGAAAGAACGGTAATTACTGGAGCCATCACCACTGCCTCAGAGGGTCTGTATTGGAGGAAGCTGGACTAATAAACTAGGAGCCAATCTCAAGTACTCCAATATGGGACCTGCGCATGCTAATTGTCATCTTAACCACTAGACCAAACAACGGTCTCATTCACAGTGTTTTGATTGGTATTGGGTCATATCTTCCCCTGAAAATAAAAAAACTTTGTCTTGACTAGAGAACTGAAGCACCATTCATTTCATTGCCAGAAACATTGAAACAAAAGCTTTCTCACTTCTCTGCAGGAGGGGACATTGTTATTCTGTCATAGAGTCCATTGCCTTGAGAGTAATGAACTCCTTCGATAAATACTTGTTAGTAGGAGACTCTTCCTTATGTGAACTAAAAAGTAAAATAGGTATTGATTGTGCAGGGAGTTTGAGATGTTTTTATTTTCTTGCTTTTGTGTACCTGGAAAGCCACAAAAAGGGGTTTTAAACAGTGGAACAGAACTCTTTTTCCCTCCAATCATAAATGCTCCACTATAAAAATTTTAACATCACAGTATCAAATTTCAATTTTTCAATTATTTTAATGGAATGTTCGCCTTTTTCATGACAAAACTTGTAGGAATAAGTTACAGGACAAACTTTGGTAATTCTTCTTTGGCAAACCTTGGCTTTAAGATGTAAAACCCTGAGACAAATAAGTTTAATACTTATGACCTTGTGATAATGAACTTGGTGGTCTTTTGTGAATTTTGTGTTATATAAGAATTACTTTTGGCCATGAGTGCATTTACTGATGGCTGTTTTGTCAAAAGAAAGTTTTCAGAAGCAAATTCACCAAATTCTGTTTTCTGAGTGGCAAATTACAGTGTGACCAGTTTCTAAATTGAATGGAAATAAGTAACTGAGCCAATGTGTATCCTACCTTCTTTGCTGACTTTGTTGCTTTGTCCATGAGCCCCTTGGAAGTGGCAGAGAGGGCTGGAGAAGGAAAAAATGATGCTTGAAGAAAGCAATCATTCAAACTACCTGATTATTGATATCCTCTTTTGTTGATGTCATTGTTTGGTTAACATATGTGAGACATATATTTTTCCATTCTCTGCTCATTCATAAAGATCTACGACATATTTCTTTCTCAGGTCTCCTGATCTCAGTATATCACTTTCATTTTATGATGAAGTAGAAACTAAGCTTTATGTATGTATGGGTTACACAATACCCAGTTCAAATTTGGCAGTTTAGGTCACATAGTAACTTGGTGGCCAATGGTCATGTGATCACTCTTCATTAAATCCAACAGAAGCCAGAAATTTGTGTAATAAAAGAACTTTTATCTACAAAGGATGGCATGGATTTTTATTGCAATTTACCTGTAAGGGTCTCTTAAACATTCCATCCTACATCCTTACCTGGCATTAAACCTGTAGGCTCTGTTGGACCCTATAATCCAAGTGATAAACTAGCTCTATGACATCCTGGATCTGTTGAAGAGCCTTCTCTTTTTCTCAGTCCCACCCGCAACTAGTAACTTCTAGATCTCCCAACACATGGATCAAAGTAACTTGCCCACATGTAGTATTTGTGGCCTTCAAAAGCCAAATTGGTCCATTACATAAGTGCCTATTAATGTTCAGATGGGCCAGTAGCACCAACTTATTCTTCACTCTGGAAAGCATTTCAGTGATGTAGTAGATTCCTGAGTTCTTTGGGGATTTATTTTCCCATCCCTGGCAGGCAAGTGTTTTACTAATGTGTATAGAGTGGTTGCTATCTCCTGCTTATCAGGTCCAATCAACACAATTTCATCGATGTAATGGATCAGCATGACTCCATCAGCATGGAGAAGCAATCAAGGTCCCTGCAGACTGGATTATGACATAGTGCTGAGAGTTGACATAACCCCGAGATAGGAGAGTGAAATTGTATTGCTGGCCATGCCAACTGAAAACAAATTACTTTTTGATGGTCTTTACTAAGAGGTATGGAAAAAATAGCATTTACTAGATCAATAGCTGAGAATGTGCTGATTTTCTCCTGAAATGAAATCACATTTGGTACAGTGGCTCAAATTACTTGATAATGTTTATAATAATCTACAGTCAATGTCTAAGATCCATCTCTCTTCTGCACAGGACAAAGAAATGAATATAGAATTTTTGTTTTGCATCTTATTGTAAAGACTCATCCATCTTCATGTGCCTTTCATATAGATCCTACACTCTCAATATATTACTATACATGTTCCTCAGGCTTCTGTCAATATAAACTGGCAAAAATCATACAATTATTTTGCTGTCTGCACGTTGCACTTCTAATGAGTCATGATTTAAATCTCATTCTTTGATACTTCCTGTGATGTGAGTCTAATTATAGGTATTAGAGCCAAGAGAAGTAGTAGGAAGAGATTATGGGGAGGGTCAGTAGTCACAATCAAGATGACTACTTCAGGGGAGACCATTGTAGGTTCCTGCAAGGAGACAGTAATTATCTTAAGAAATGATGGGAGGAATGTTTCTATTGGTGAAAAAGGCTCAGTGAAATCTAGAGTTTCATAGCTTTATTGAAAGTCCCCCTGAGGCTGGTGCTGCGGCTCAATAATCCTCCGCCTGCGGCGCCAACACACCAGGTTCTAGTCCTGGTCGGGGCGCCAGATTCTGTCCCGGTTGCCCCTCTTCCAGGCCAGCTCTCTGCTGCGGCCCGGGAGTGCAGTGGAGGATGGCCCAGGTGCTTGGGCCCTGCACCCCATGGGAGACCAGGAGGAAGCACCTGGCTCCTGCCATCGGATCAGCACGGTGGGCTGACCGCAGGGCGCCAGCCGCAGTGGCCATTGGAGGGTGAACCAACGGCAAAGGAAGACCTTTCTTTCTGTCTCTCTCTCACTGTCCACTCTGCCTGTCAGAAAAAAAAAAGAAGAAGAAAGAAAGTCCCACTGAAGTTCCCATCCTAATTTTTAGTATACCATTCATTTCTAATTAATGGCATGAATTTAACCAATAGGACTAAATGATATCAGAAATTCAGTTTTTGTTGAAATTTAGTCATTTACAGATTAAGTTTTGGGATTAGCTTTTAGAAAATTTAGCCATAACTGAGATTTCTACAATAGTTAGAATTAGGATATAGGCTATAATATTTTAGGACAAACATAGAGGCTTTCAGTTCACTCACACAGATTAGCAATTTAAATCCCTGAGGTCATTTTCTGAAAATACTATCAATTATCTGATTTTATTTTACCCTTATTCACATTTGCATATTTTATTACACTCTTACAACTATAGAAACAGCTTGAATAATGCTGTTGTGAATATATTTGTGAATATATCGTTTTTTTTCATTATGACATGTAGAGTTAGAGACAGTGAGAGAGAGACAGAGAGAAAGGTATTTCCTCCATCGGCCCATGCCCCCAAATGGCCGCTACGGCACCACTGCGCCCATCTGATGTCAGGGGCCAGGTGCCTCCACCTGGTCTCCCATGCGGGTGCAGGAGCCCAAGCACTTGGCCATCATCCACTGCCCTCTTGGGCCACAGCAGAGAGCTGGACTGGAAGAGGAGCAATTGGGACTAGAACCCAGCACCCACATGGGATGCTAGCACCGCAGGTGGAGGATTAACCAAGTGGGCCACTGCGCCAGCCCCGAATATATCTTTCTTTTTTTTTTTTTTTAACTTCTATTTAGCAAAAATACATTTCCAAAGTACAATTTATGAATTACAATGGCTTTTTCCCCCCATAACTTACCTCCTGCTCACAACCCTCCTAACTCCCTCTCCCTCTCCCATTCCATTCACATCAAGATTCATTTTCAATTATCTTTATATACAGAAGATCAATTTAGTATATATTGAGTAAAGATTTCAACAGTTTGCACCCACACTGAAACACAAGTGTAAAATACTGTTTCAGTACTAGTTATAGCATTACTGCACATTGGAAACACATTAAGGAGAGAGATCCTACATGAGGAGTAGGTGCACAGTGACTCCTGTTGTTGACTTAACAAATTGACACACTTGTTTATGGTGTCAGTAATCTCCCTAGGTTCTTGTCATGAGTTGCCAAGGCTATGGATGCCTTTTGAGTTCACCGACCTTGATCTTATTTAGACAAGATCATAGTCAAAGTGGAGGCTCACTCTTCCCTAGAGAAAGATACCTCCTTCTTTGATATCCCATTCTTTCTACTGGGATCTCAGTTGCAGAGATCTTTCATTTAGGTCCTTTTTTTTTTTGGCCAGATTGTCTTGTCTTTCCATGCCTAAAATACTCTCATGGGCTCTTCAGCCAGATCCGAATGCCTTAAGGGCTGATTCTGAGGCCAGAGTGTTATTTAGGACATCTGCCATTCTACGAGTCTGCTGTGTATCCTGCTTCCCATGTTGGATCGTTATCTCCCTTTTTGATTTTATCAGTTAGTATTTGCAGACACTATTCTTGTTTATGTGATTCCTTTGACTCTTAGACCTATCAGTGTGATCAACTGTGAACTGAAGATGATCATTTGGACTAGTGAGATGGTCTTGGTACATGCCACCTTGATGGGATTGTATTGGAATCCCCTGGCATGTTTCTAACTCTACCGCTTGGGGCAAGTCAGCTTGAGCTTGTCCCAAATTGTATATCTCCTCCCTCTCTTGTTTCCCACTCTTATATTTAACAGAGATAATTTTTCAGTTAAATTTAAACACTTAAGAATAATTGTGTGTTAATTACAGAGTTAACCAATAGAATTAAGTAGAACAAAAAAATACTAAAAGGGATAAAGTATTAAGTTGTATATCAACAGTCAGGACAAGGGTTGATCAAGTCACTCTTTCTCTTTCTTAAAATGTTTTCAAATATATTTTTAAAAGTAGATTGCTCCATCAACATTTAAAACTTTTAAGAAAAGTAAATTTCTATCAGATAAAATGATTTTCAGAATGGGTCACAAAGAAAAGTCAACTGTATACTATATGTGAGAGATACATCCAAACAAAAAGATCTAGAAAGTTTAGTAATTAAACATGTGTCAGAGAAATATAAACAAAAAGAAAGCTGGGATGTATATTTTAATATTGCATAATTTAGAATTCAAGATAGAAATTATAAAATGAGGAAAGAAGACTATATTATCATGTAGAGTATTATTCAGTGAAGACAACACTTCTAGATATTTATATAGCATATAATATGGTTTCCATTTTTTAACCATGCATACGTCTTATCCTGTGTGTGTGTCTGTTTTTGTGCGTGTGTAACTTCTACAATGACAGAAAATATGTGATAATTATCTATGTGTCTGGCTTATTTCACATAGCATAACGATGTTTAGTTCTATCCACTTTGTTGCAAATGTCAGAATTAAATTCTTTTAATGGCTGAGTAACATTCCACCATATATACACAACATATTTTCTTTATATGCTCATCTATATTTGGATATCTTGACTGATACCATATCTTTGCTATTGTGGATAGGACTGCAAATAAACTTAGGAGTGCATGAATCTCTTTAATATGGTGACTTTATTTCCTTTGGATATATTCTCAGAAGTGGGATAGCAGCATCATGTGTTAGATCTATTTTTAGTTTCTTTTTTTTTTGAGGAACCTCTCTGTTGTACTTCATAATATCTGTACTTATTTGCATTCCCACCAAAAATGTATTAGGACTTCATTTTCTCTACAACCTCACAACATTTGTCATTTTTTGGTCTTTTTTATTATAACCATTCTAACTCAAGTGAGATGATACCTCTTTGTGTTTTGTGTCTGCATATGCCTCTAATAAAGGCTTAATATCCAAAATATATAAGGAACTATAAAATGGAGCAATAATGAAACAAACAATTCAGTTAAGAAATAGGCAAAGGATCTGAATAGACTTTTTCCACCCAAAATATACACTACAAATGGCCAAATAACGTGTGAAAAAATGTTCAATATTGCTAGCCTGAGCTCATATTCTTTCTTCAAATTCTTTAGCTCATTTGGAGTCAACATTATCACACTATATTTTCATTAAAATGCTTTGTGATAGGAAATTGCTCATGTACAGAGTTGCCTTCTATAGACATTTTTTTTTTTTACAGGCAGAGTGGACAGTGAGAGAGAGAGACAGAGAGAAAGGTCTTCCTTTTGCCGTTGGTTCACCCTCCAATGGCCGCCGCGGCTGGCGCGCTGTGGCCGGCTCACCGCGCTTGTCCGATGGCAGGAGCCAGGAGCCAGGTGCTTTTCCTGGTCTCCCCATGGGGTGCAGGGCCCAAGCACCTGGGCCATCCTCCACTGCACTCCCGGGCCACAGCAGAGAGCTGGCCTGGAAGAGGGGCAACCGGGACAGAATCCGGCGCCCCGACCGGGACTAGAACCCGGTGTGCCGGCGCCGCAAGGCGGAGGATTAGCCTGTTGAGCCAAGGCGCCGGCCTTCTATAGACATTTGACTACAAGTATCTGCAGATGATAATTTCGAGAAATGTTTTGCTATGGCATGACATGAAATACCACTATACTCTTCAACACTGGACAAACTGTCATAACACTTTACATATACTCATATTAAACAGTCAACTCCAGAAAGTCTATAAAAAGTGATCTACTTCAAATAACTCACTTTTAATTCTGTTCCTCTGGAACCACTCTTGGCACTGAATTTTTGTATTAATTGGATTGATAAAGAAACAGAATATATACATACATAAAATGTATATTTATTAAGGTATAATATGCAATGCATTTAATATATGTGTGTGCATGTGTGTATTTACACAATTGTTTGGAGTTAATCAGTCTTTATAAAAGTTTTGGTCTTGTCTGAGGCTGGAATTTGAAGTGTGCAGGGCAGGCCATAGAAAGTTCTCAGGAAGAGGTGATGTTTCTAAAGCAGAGAAGAGCAAGCACAGGCTGGACCCCACCACCGGAGGCTGGAACCCAAGTCAGCACGTGCTGTCCTCAGCCTTGAGGGTTTGGGAATCCTTCAAGAGAAGCTATCGTCTTTTATCAAACGACTAAACACCCCTGCCCATACGGCAGAGATGCTGCGGAGAAACCAGGTGGAAATACACAGAACTGTAGGTCTCGCTGCTGCCTTATGAGCTGAGTGCACAGGTAAGCACAGTGTGTGCAAGGAAAATGGCACACATCCTAACACTGCTGGTAATCTGATGTGCCAGTTTGTCTGGGTTAAGGGACACTCAGATTCTGGCAAACCATTATTCTGGGTGTGTCTATGAGGGTATTCCCAGAGATTAGCATTTGTATCAACAAATGAGAAAAATTTCCTTACCAATGTGAGTGGGCATCATCCCATCCCTTGAAAACCTGCCAGAAAGAACAAAAGGGCAGAGGAAGGGTAAATTTGCTCTTCGTCTGGTGCTGGGACCTCCATCCTCTTCTATCCCTGTACCCGGTAGTTCCCAGCTCTTGGTCCCATGGGCCTACTCTTCCTTGTTTCCCAAAATCCCTCCCTTCTCAGAACTTTTTCAAACTTATTGAAACAGAAATGTAATGATATTTATCATTTTTAGATTTCATGTTTCCTTATTGTTCTTACAAATTTTATTTATATATTTGTGATGGAGAAAGTGAAAGAGAGGAATACAAAGACATATAGAATTCCCATCCACTGGTTCATTCCCCAAATACCTTAGAGCTAGGAACTCAAACCACTCAACCACACGATGTTTCAAGATATATATATATATATATATATATATATATATATATATATATATAACAAAATGGTTACCATAGTGGATTAAGTTAACATATGTATCACCTGCGGTCTTTGGCCTTCCTGTGAGAGTTATAGATTCAGGTCCCCTGGTTCTCAGGACTTTGACTGTGGACTGAATTATACCACTGGCTTTCCTGGTTCCACAATTGTGTAAGCCAATCTCTAAATCATGTGTGTATATGTGTTGTTCTGTAGAAAACCCTAATGCAGCTTCCAAGTAAAGAAACAAAATGATTGCCCCTTCACCTTTTCACTTCTGTCTTCCACCCACCATGCAAAAATGTCTGATGTTCTGATGTCTTCCTCTCTAACTAGAGACCCAGGGGATGTACTTCAGAGGAACATGTTTCTACTTGATCAAATCGACACATTACAATGTATAAGATTAAGGAGGAAACCCTTAGAGCCTTCTCCACCTATATAAAAAAGTGATAAAATTCAATATTTATGTATGATTTAAAAAAAAAAAACCAATAAACTCAGAACAGGACGAAATGACCTCTGCCTGGTCAAGGACTTCCAAAATTTTCTTTCCCTCAGGTGAAATGAAAGGCAAAGATATGCACTATCACCTTGTCTCTTTACTGTCCTACTGGAGGTAGTAGCCAGTACACTAAGGCAGGGAAAAAATGACAAGTATATAGGTCAGTAAAGAAGAAATGAAACTCTTTGTATTCACAGAAGGCATAACCTCATGTGTCTGTGTAGCAGTAATAATCAGAACATTAGGAAGTGCTATGATGTAATTTTTGGCTTACGGGGATATACATGAGCAACAGTACAAGTTTTGGAGTTCTGTGAGGACCATTATAGCTGAAGAATTCAAGTAGCTGGATCAGGAAGAAGAGAAGAATCAGGAGGTGGGATTTGGTAGCACAGATGGTATAGAGATACTCAGAGTCTTTGGGTAGTGACCATTTAATAAACGAGTGAGCAAACTCATACGAACCATCCACCTATCAGCAATGAATCCATGGTTGCTGTTCTTTGGGTGAATCTCTCATTGGCACTTTCTTTCTTTTGTATTTATAAAACTAAACTAGAGGACAGATATCTTAAACATGTGATTGAAGTTTTCAAGTAAATATAAGATACATGAAAATTTCCACTGAGAAATTTCTGGTCTCAGTTGTGCTGTAAGAAATACATATAAGAATCTGCTGGCATACCTATGTCAGAATATTGTACAATTTGAGTTCTATGTGAATGTGTGGAGAAAACCTAAATAATAAAGTGCTTGAATATGGTGAGTTTGGTTGAGCACGTCTTTTGAAAGTGGCTTTGAGCTGGGCTTCAAAGTAAGAACACTTTCAGCAGAAAAGATAAAAAAATCACCTCTCTCAATGTAGCTCTGATATTAGTAACTGAAGAATTTGAGTGGAGTGACACCAATGGTAAAGCAGTTGTTTCCAAAACATCAAGATGAAAACTGTTCTAAACAGTAGGAAATAGTGCCAGGATCTGTGACTTACCTGTTCCTCCTGATTCTGTGAAGGGTAGAGTAGATTATTTTCCCTTTGTTCTTCACACAGTCCCATGAAGTTTAAATATTTCTTCAGTTGGCTTTTCCAGCCCTCTCTGGAACATCTATAGATGTGGAGCAGGAACAAGGACATGAAACAAGTCTTCAGCAAAACCATGGATGAGATATGACTTGACTCAGCTCCTTTCTATTTCCATATGAGAGTTCCTGCACTTACCTAGGGGCCATCATTCTGTTCTTTTTCTTTAATCTATGATATGAGATCAAAGATGTTGATATCTGAGCCATCAGCTGATACACCTGAATGCCTCACAGATGATAAGGAAAAAGGCTTCTGAGGATGTTTACCTTAATAGACTGATCTGGGCAGATTCAGTCTTCAGGATTTCTAACAGTGACTTGCAAAACTTGGAATAGTCATACAAATGATGTGGGCTGATAATACAAAATGCATTTTCTGGAAGCCAGTCCCTACTGGATTTTAAACTAGTTGCCTAGGTGATTCTTGTCCACAGTAAAGCATGAAAACTGTGGTGCTCGAGCCATTAGTTCCACCTTAAAATTTTTTAACAAATATTTTTGGCCAGCATTTGATCCCTCTGTGTTTAGAAAATGTATTTTATATGGAATATATCCGCCTTCAAATTAAAAGTGCCTCTTCCAGCCTCCCTTGCTACTATGGTCCATCATATAATTCCAATAGTCATACCTGTCCCAGAGCTTGAATCAGAAGCTTGTGATATGAAGGGGTTAAAGTTCTTTAAATCCATCTTATCATGGTGGAGGGAGGATATTAATATAGAATGCTGGCTAAAAGCACTCAAACAGTTTGTGAATTGTCCTGATTCTCAAAAAATTAATGGTGGTAATAAATTATAAAGGGCAGGTTTCAATTGAGCTAAAGAAAAAAAATCTGAAAGTTTAGTAGTATCTATTTGTATAAAATAGTCTGTCTAATGATGTAAATGACTTAGTTTCATAAAATTCCCCATAACAAAGAAATAGTTGACATATGTCCTAAAATATTCTGTACTCTTAAAAGCAATACAATTGCATTTATTAATACAATCCTTTTTTTCCTTTCTTATTGACTTTTTTTTTAAAAAAAGATTTATTTATTTATTTGAAAGGCAGAGTTACAGATAGGCAGAGGCAAAGGCAGAGAGAGAAAGGTCTTTCATCTGCTGGTTTACACCCCAGATGGCCACAACATAGGCAGATCCAAAGCTGGGATCCAGGAGCTTCCTCTGGGTATCCCACGTGGGTGCAGGGGCCCAAGGACTTGGGCCATCTTCCACTGCTTTTCCAGGCCACAGAGAGAGCTGGATTGGAAGTGGAGCAACTGGGACCTGAATCGGTGCTCATATGGGATGCCAGCACCACAGACCAGGGCTTTAACCTGCTGCATCACAGAACCTCCCCTTATTGACTTTTTAAAGTTTTAGGAAGTGAACAAATGTCATGTGTTTTCTATATACAGTTTTTAAAAAATTCCGAGTAAGTAACAATAACTATTTTAACTCAGTATACTAAAATGCAAAAACATTTTCAGTAAATATGTGTTTCTCATCATTGACATCAACTGATTAAAAATGAGGCTGAAAACTTAAGTAAATTTTATACATCTGAATCTTAAAAATCAATTCTACCATAATTAATTCTAAATAATTTTAGCATAATTTTTTCTTCAAAAATGAGACTTAGGTAAGTTATATCTTCACTCTAAAAACTGAGTGCAAAATTTACTGGGTTATAATATACAAAGATAAACTCTAACAACAGAAAAAGATTTAAACATAATAATTCCTTTTCAAACATAAAGTTCACATACTATAAACAAAAGACAAGGTGTTATCTCATTCCTAGTGAAGCAGTCTTGCGTATGGTAGCTACCCAATATTTGTTCAACTAGACCTAGCATCAACATCACTCCATAAACACTTAAATAAAAGAGAGCTCATTATCTGTTTAAAAATGTTTGCAAAATACTCTTATGTGTGCTGAAAGTGCTGTCTTTATAATTTGAGAACACTAAAACAGACCTACTCATCAACCCACTTTTTTTTGCAATACATTGAATATTTTTATTTTACCCATCAAGAATGTGCTATCCATGTTAGAATTAATCTCTTTGAGAGTACAATTGACTATGAACAAAACAAAATTGTTGTCAGATATTCACAAATGTAACACATTCCTTATGTTTTAGTAACTCTAGGTAGTTTCTATGATCCATATTTTATAAAGAATTCTGCTTAGATTTTAAATTTATGCACAAAACTTAAAAGGGATAGGTTAGGTAGTAATTATATTTTTGACAATTTTAGCTCTAGATATAGCTTAAAAACAAATAAAAAATGTTCATGACAACTTTGTAAGAGATCTTTGATAATATTTAAATACTTAATTTTGTTTTAACTGATGATTAAAAAGTCTCTATCTTCACATCTTATCATGCAGTAAATTGAACACTTTCTTTTGAGAATTATAATCTTCTCTGTCAATCAACTGTGCCCCCAAATATGGCACATTTAAGTGAAATATTTTAGCTATCTTGAACTCTCAACATTTAACTGAATACTATTTTCAGAAATTCACTCTTTTAACTTACTACACATAAGCCCAAGTAAATACAGGTACACACACAGGACCACATAATTCAAGCAAGGTTCTCCAATTACTATTTTAAGACAATGACATATGAGTATTCAAGAAGATAACATGGCAAAGCCACAGTATGACACTTTGCTATTTGTGCTGCAAATTCCAATGTACATTAAAATTTAAAAATGAAAAAGGCACAAATAGAGTGCTTCTAAATCTTAAAGAACAGTTATCCAATGGTTACTCTTTGACATGTAATATCTAAAACCACTCACTACTTTCTAAGGAAAAGGCCCATTTTGGTAACAAAATGGAAGCGGAAGCAGGCTGATAAACTAAATGGCAAGATGGCTCTGGAAAGGATCTGTGCCTATTTTGAAAATAATGTGTTTTAAAATGGGAGAGAAAAGGGGCTATTAGAGCACTTACTTCAGAAGACACTAACAGTTTTTATCATTGCCTCAAGAAACCATGATGCCAAAAATATACATAAGAAATGAAAAAATAAATCAACTACCATAAGATTCTGTTAGTACAATGACAGGCATTATATTACCTGAAATGTGGGCAATTCTATACACATGGATATTCTTATAGCACAGTATTTGACAATTTTGGTACAAAATGTGCTACTGAACTCAAAAACTTTTTTACAAAATCCTTAGGATTTGCAATAAACACTAGAGTAGGTAAAGGCAAGCTGAAATATTGACTATATGGTATGATTATTGAAGCCACTGTGGCTAGAAATAAAAAATAGAGCAGTGAGTCGATTCTTAATGTACTAGTGTACTTAGTGGTGTGCTTTAGATATAATGGACATATCAACATTATTTTTGATAGATGACAACACTACTTACTGAGGGAATTTTTGTTTTCTTGCAAAACCTTGTTAAAATCCTTAGAAGTGGTTTGTGTGTGTGTGTGTGTGTGTGTACACTTATTTTGTAAATTCCACATGCAAATGTAATAGGCTCAATCTTAGTGATGGAGTAAAGGAAGTGAATTTCTATTTTCAATATCATTTTTATTTAGGATGAAGTCCATTACCAGGGAAGAATATTTCTACTAGTCTGATAGATTCTTCCAATTTAAGTTACCACAACAAAGACTCAACTAAATATCACAGAAAGCAGATAAGATACCTGAAAATGTGATCTTTCAAACTGCTGTCTGCTGTGGATAACAAATGCTCATTTTGATAGTGCCTGCTTAGAGTAAATATGCATCAGTCCTGATATGTTTTGATTCCTTCAGGTAACACCTAGTAAAGAAAGAGCAAGCACAAAATCTATTGTAAATTCTCAAGCTTCCCCTTTTTTTCCTTTTTCCCTGAACTCAAAATCTAAATAAAAAAATATAAATTCTAATCTGCAGAGTAAAGTTATATATGCAAATGCATAGGTATATGCATTTTTCCCCAGTGGCACACTTTTCTCTGTGGTCAAATATAAATCTTATCAAAGTTGGCGAACTCAAGAGGCTTCCATAGCCTTGGCAGCTCATGACAAGAGTCTTGGGTGATTATTGACGTCATAAATAAGAGTGTCAATTGTTAAATCAACAACAGGAGTCACTGTGCACTTACTCCCCATGTAGGACCTCTGTCCTTAATGTGTTGTACTGTGTGAATTAGCAGTATAACTAGTACTGAAACAGTATTTTACACTTTGTGTTTCTGTGTGGGTGCAAACTTTTGAAATCTTTACTTAGTATATACTAAATTGATCTTCTGCATATAAACATAATTGAAAATGAATCTTGATGAAGAATGGGATGGGAGAAGGAGTGGGAGAGGGGATGGTTGAGGGGGGAGGGTGGTTATTGGGGGGAAAAAGCCGCTATAATCAAAGGTTGTACTTTGGAAATTTATATTTACTAAATAAAAGTTAATATATATATATATATATATATATATATATATATATATATAAATCTTACCTAAGATGCACACCGTCACTGCTACAGTAAGTCAGATCCCACAGCCTGACATTGATTGCTTCTCCCTCTCTGGGACTATGCATCAAAACAGACCTTCTTTAGTAACACAACTAACAAACACCTAACATGTATATGTGTTTGAAGCTAAAATTCATTTATAATAAAGAACTGGCCTGTGAAAAGCAGCTTATAAATAGTCTATCCTATTCACATTATGCAGAATTTCAATATGCACAGTGTTAGTACACAGTAAGTGAAACACAATGGAGAAAACAAGGGGAGAAAAGCTTCATAGTGTGACCTGAAACAATCCAAGAGTTCTCTCCTCTGTGTGCATCTTGTATCAGTGTGCAAAGTGTATTTGTCTGCAAATTGTACTAATATACTGTTTGAAGGGGAGTAGACTGCCCAAGATTTACTTATTATTCAGGTGCCTTTTCCAATGTATTAGAACAATATGATTAAATTCAATAATGAATATTTAAAAGCCAAACCAATTCAACTATAATCAAGGAGACCCATTATCTATTATCACAAACATCCCAATTGCTTCCATATGTCTTAAAAAATTATTTCAGAAGTTAAGACCCAAGTAATTACATGTTATTAATTTCCTCAAAAACAGGAAATATATATGTCTCATTCAGCATACAAAAGTTACATATTAAAAGTGCATTTATCTTTCTTAGTTGACTAACTCTTTAAATTTACATTTGGTCATCCTTAACTTTTTTTTATAGAAAGCTTTTATTTAATAACTATAAATTTCATGAGTACAACTTTTGGATTATAGAGGTTCTTACCCCCATACCCACCCTCCCATCCACAAACTGTCCCTCCTCCTACTGACTCTTCCTCCCATTCTTCATTAAGATTCATTTTCAATTATGTTTATATGCAAAAGATCAACTCTATGCTAAGTAAAGATTTCAGCACTTTGGACCCATACAGACACACAAAGTATGAAGTACTGTTTGAAGACTAGTGTTACTGTTAATTGTCATAGCACAACACATTAAGGACAGAGATCCTACATGGGGAGTAAGTGCCCAGTGACTACTGTTGTTGATTTAACAATGGAACTATTATTTATGATGTAAGTAATCACCCGAGGCTCTTGTCATGAGCTTCCAAGACTATGGAAGACTCTTTAGCCCACAAACTCTGAAATTATTTAGACAGGGCCATAATCAAAGTGGAGGATCAATCCTTCCTTCAGAGAAAGATACCTCCTTTTTTGATGGCCCTTTTTTCCATTGGCATCTCACTCACAGGTATCTTTCATTTTGGACATTTTTGCCACAGCGTTTTGGCTTTCCATGCCTTAAATGCTCTGATGGGCTTTTTTTTTTTATTTTTTTTTATTTTTTATTATTATTTTTTTTTGACAGGCAGAGTGGACAGTGAGAGAGAGAGAGACAGAGAGAAAGGTCTTCCTTTTGCCGTTGGTTCACCCTCCAATGGCCGCCGCGGACGGTGCTCTGCGGCCGGCGCATCGCGCTCCTCAGATGGCAGGAGCCAGGAGCCAGGTGCTTTTCCTGGTCTCCCCATGGGGTGCAGGGCCCAAGCACCTGGGCCATCCTCCACTGCACTCCCGGGCCACAGCAGAGGGCTGGCCTGGAAGAGGGGCAACCGGGACAGAATCCGGAGCCCCGACCGGGACTAGAACCCAGTGTGCCGGCGCCGCAAGGCGGAGGATTAGCCTGTTGAGCCACGGCGCCGGCCTCTGATGGGCTTTTTAGCCAGATCCGAATGCCTTAAGGGTGATTCTGAGGCCAGAGTGCTGTTTAGGGAATTTGTTACTCTATGAGTCTACTGAGTGGCTTGCTTTCCAGGTTGGATTATTCTCTCCTTTTTAATTCTATCTATTATTATTAGCAGACAGTTGGCTTTATTCATGTGATCCTTTTGACATTTATGCCTATCTTTATGATCAGTTATGAACTTAGATTGATCACTTTAACTAATAAGATGGCATTGGTACCTGAGAAATTAATGGGATTTGGAATACCATGGCAAGTTTTTAGCTTTACCCTTAGGTGTAAGTCCAAGGGAACATACGCTGAACTGTACATCACCTCCCTCTCTTATTTCCACTCTTATTTTTAACAGGGATCGATTTTCAATTTGATTTAAACACCTAAGAATAATTCTGTGTTAAGTAAAGTGTTCAACCAATGGTATTAATTAGAAAAAGAAAATACTAAGAAGAAAAAAATAGTAAGCTGTTCCTTGACAGTCAGGACAAAGGCTGATAAAGTCATTGTTTCTCATAGTGTCATTTTCACTTCTACAGGTTTCATTTTAGGTGCTCAGTTAGTTGTCACAGATAAGGGAGAACATGATATTTGTCCCTCTGGGACTGGCTTAGTTCACTAAGCATGATGTTTTCCGGATTCCTCCATTTTTTGCAAAAGACCAGATTTCATTGTTTTTTTACTGCTGTATAGTATTCCATAGAGTATATATCCCATAATTTCTTTATCCAGTCTACTGTTGATAAGCATTTAGGTTGATTCCAAGTCTTAGCTATTGTGAACTGAGCTGCAATAAACATTGAGGTGCAGATAGTTCTTTTGTTTGCGAATTTAATTTTCTTTGGGTAAATTCTGAGGAGTGCAATGGCTGGGTCGTGTGGTAGGGCTATTTTCAGATTTCTGAGGAATCTCCAAACTGTCTTCCATAGTGGCTTTACCAGTTTGTATTCCCACCAACAGTGGATTAGTGTGCCATTTTCCCCACATCCTTGCCAGCATCCATTTGTTGATTTCTCTATGTGAGCCATACTAACCTGGGTGAGGTGAATCCTCATTGTGGTTTTGATTTGCATTTCCCTAATGGCTAGTGATACTGAACACTTTTTCATGTGTCTGTTGGCCATTTGGATTTTCTCATTTGAAAAATATCTGTGGCCTATCTCTTAAGTGAATTGTTTGTTTTGTTGTGGATCTTGATCTCTTTGTAGATTCTGGTTGTTAAACCTTCATAGGTTGCATAATTTGCAAATAATTTCTCACATTTTTTGATTGCCTCTTCACTCTCCTGACTGTTTCTTTTGTAGTAGAGAAACTTCTCAATCTGATGTAATTCCAATTGTTAATTTTTGCTTTGACTGCCTGTGCGTCTGGGGTATTTTCCAATAAGTCTTTGCCTGTGCCTATATCTTGCAGGGTTTCTCTGATGTTCTCTAATAATTTGATAGTGTCGGGTCACAGATTTAGATTTTTAATCAATGTGGGTGGATTTTTGCGTAAAGTGTAAGGTAGGGGTCCTGCTTCATACTTCTGCACATAGAAATCCAGTTTTCTCAGCACCAGTTGTTGAATAAGTTGTCTTTGCTCCAGGAATTTGTTTTAGCTCCTTGATCAAATATAAGTTGATTGTAGATGTTTGGATTGATTTCTGGTGTTTCTATTCTGTTCCGTTGGTCTACCCATCTGTTTTTGTACCAGTAACAGGCTGTTTTGATTATAACTGCCCTGTAGTATGTCTTGAAATCTGGTATTGTGATGCCTCTGGCTATGTTTTGTTGTATAAGATTACTTTAGCTATTCAAGGTCTCCTGTGCCTCCATATGAATTTTAACATCATGTTTTCCAGATCTTAGAAGAATGTCTTTGGTATTTTGATTGGAATTGCATTGAATCTGTAAATTGCTTTTGGAAGAATGGACATTTTGATGATATTGATTCTTCCAACCCATGATCATGGAAGATTTTTCCCACTTTTTTGTATCTTATTCTATTTCTTTCTTTAAAATTTTGTAATTCTCATTGTATAGTACTTTGACTTCCTTGGAGAAGTTTATTCCAAGATATTTGATGTTTTGTAGATATTGTGAATGGGATTGATCATAGAAGTTCTTTCTCAGCAGTGGCATTCTTTGTGTTTACAAAGACTGTTGATTTTTGTGTATTGATTTTATATCCTGCTACTTTACAAATCTCTTCTATAAGTTCCAACAGTCTCTTAGCGGAGTTCTTTGGATGCCCTAAATAATCACATTGTCAGCAAATAGGGATATTTTGACTTCTTCCTTCCCAAGTTGCATCCCTTTGATTTTTTTTTCTTGCCTAATCCTCTAGGTAAAGCTTCCAGTACTATATTAATAGCAATGGTAAGAGATGGCATCCCTGTCTGGTACCGGATCTCAGTGGGAATGCTTCCAACTTTTCTTCATTAAATATGATGCTTCTGTGGGTTTGTTATAAGTTGCCTTGATTGTGTTGAGGAATATTCCTTCTATACACAATTTACTTAGATTTTTCATTATGAAAGGGTGTTGTCTTTTATCAAATGCTTTCTCTGTATCTATTGAGATAATCATTTGGTTTTTGTTTGGCAGCTGGTTAATGTGATGTATCACATTGATTGATTTTTGGATTTTGAATCATCCCTGCATACCAGGTATGAATCCCAATTGGTTTGGATGAATGATCTTTCTGATGCATTGTTGGATTCTATTAACTAGAATTTTATTGAGAATTTTTGCATCTATGTTTATCAATGAAATTGATCTGTAATTGTCTTTCTCTGTTGCATATTTCTCAGGTTTAGCAATTATGGTGATAATGGCTTCATAGAATTTGGGAGGATTCCTCTCTTTCAATTATTTTGAATAATTTGAGAAGAATTGGATGGAGTTAGTTCTTTAAAAGTCTGATGAATTCAGCAGTAAATCCATCCTATCCTGGGCTTTTATTTGTTGGGAGGGTCTTTATTATTGGTTCAGTTTCTGATTTGGTTATGGGTCTCTTTAGGTTTTCTATGTCTTCATGGTTCAATTTAGATAGGTTGCATGTATCCAGGAATCTATCCATTTCTGCTAGATTTCCCAGTTTGTTGGTATATAACTATTTGTAGTAATTTCTGATGATTCTTTTTATTTCTGTGGTGTTTGTTGTTACATTCCATTTTTTCAACTCTAATTTTTATGGATTTGGGTCTTTTCTCTCCTTTTTTTTGTTTAGTTGGGCCAAACGTGTCAATTTTGCTTATTTTTTTAAAAAGTCAGCTCTTCATTTTGCTGATCACTTGTATTTTTTTATTTGATTTTGTTGATTTCTTCTCTAATTTTAATTATTTCTTTTCTTCTACTAGTTTTTGGTTTGTTTTGCTGTTTTCTAGATCCTTCAGATGCATTGATAGCTCATTTATTTGGTGCCTTTCCAATTTCTTGATGTAGGCACCTATTGCTATAAACTTTACCCTAACACTTCTTTTGCTGTATCCATAAGTTTTGATTTGTTGTGCTGTCATCTTCATTTGTTTCCAGAAAGTTTTTGATTTCTCTTTTGCTTTCTTCTATGACCCACTGTTCATTCTGGAGCACGTTGTTCATCCTCCATATTCTTGATATGCTCTAGAGATTCCTGAGTTGCTGATTTCCAGCTTTATTCCATTGTGGTCTGAGAAGCTGCATGGTATGATTTAGATTCTTTTTAATTTGCTGAGACTTGCTTTATGGCCTAGTATTTGTCAATCCTAGGGCATGTTCGCTGCACTGCTGAGAAGAATGTGTATTCTTCAAGTGTAGGATAAAAAGTTCTGTAGATATCTGTTAGGTCCATTTGGTCTATAGTGTTGATTAAATCTGCTCTTTCATTGCTGATTATCTGTCTGGTTGGTCTGCCCATTGCTGAAAATTAAGTATTGAAGTCCCCTAATACTATTGTATTGGAGTCTAAATCTCCCTTTAAGTCCATTAACCTTTCTTTTAAATAGCCATGTGCCCTGTAATTAGGTGCATATACACTTATTATAGTTACATCTTCCTGTTGAATTGATCCCTTAATCATTATATAGTGCCCCTCTTTGTCTCTTTCAATAGTTTTTGTGTTAAAGTCTATTTTGTCTGTTATTAAGATGGCTATAACAGCTCTTTTTGTTTCTGTTGGCATGGAATATCTTTTTTCAACCTTTCACTTTCAGTCTGCGTGCATCTTTGTTGGGAAGATGTGTTTCTTGTAGATAGCAAATAGATGGGCTTTGTTTTCTAATCCATTCAGCCAGCCTGTGCCTTTCAACTGGAGAGTTAAGGACACTTACATTCAATGTGACTATTAATAAGTGATGACTTTACCATGCTATTTTTTCCAAAAATATTCCTAATTTATACTTTGAACTTCCTTTGGTATTTTACTGAGAGATTTTCATCCTTTACCTTCTTTCATATTGATGACCATGATTCTGTGTTTCTTTGTGTAACACACCTTTAAGCATCTTTTCCAGAGCTGGGTGGGTGGTGATAAATTCTTTCATTTTCTGTTTGTTATGAAAGGTTTTTATTTCACCTTCATTCACACATGAGAGCTTTGCAGGGTATAATATTCTGGAATGACAATTTTTTTCTCTTAGAATTTGGGCTATATCTCTTCATTCTTTCCTAGCATGCAGGGTTTCTGATGAGAAGTCTTCTGTAAGTCTAATTGGAGATCCTCTGAAAGTAATCTGGTGTTTCTCTCTTGCACATTTTGGAATCTTCTCTTTATGTTTCACTTTGATGAGTTTGATTACAATGTGTCGTGGTGAGGATCTCTTCTGGTCATGTCTATTGGGATTTCTGTGTGCTTCCTTTACTTGCATGTCCCTATCTTTCTCTAAACCTGGGAAGTTTTCTGCTAGTATTTCACTAAAAATGCCTTCTAATCCTTTCTCTCTCTTTCTCTCTTTCCATGCCTTTAGGAACTCTTAGAACTCAAATAATGGGTTTTTAAAATAGTATCCTGTAGATTCCCAACTTTGTTTTTTAGATTTCTAATGTCTTATTTTCTTTGATTTGACTGTGTGCTTTCCTGTGCTTTGACTTTTAAGTCTGATATTCTTTCTTCTACATCACTGATTCTGTTTATAAGGCTCTCCACTACATTTTTTATTTGTTCTATTGAATTCTTCATTTCATTTTGATTTATCTTTAAGATCTCTATTTCATGATCTATTGAATTCTTCACTTAATTTTGATTCTTCCTTAGGATCTCAAATTCATGGAAGAGATTTTCTTTCATGCCCTGCATGGATTTTAGTAGTTCATGCATTTGCTGTTGATTACTTCTATGCAATCTTAAGATCAATTTTTTGAGTTTCATTTCTTGCATTTCTTCTGTCTTTTTGTTTTCATAATTTAGTATTTAAGTGTTATGTTCTTTTCGAAGCATCATGTTGTCTTACTTATTCTTGTTTCTTGGATTTTTGTATTTATTTTTCTGTATTTGTGGAGATACCCGTTGGTTCCTTCTTTTTTCCCCCCACTATGGCAGCTTTTAGCATTGTACTATGACTCTGCAGATAAGTGGATTGTCTGCTTGCAGTGACTCTCTATAGGCTTGTAGTGGGTGTGGCCAGAGAGCTCTTTTTAGTTCTCCAGGGTTCAGGGCATGCCTAAAGTGACATGCCCAGTTTTGGCATAGTAAATCAATCTCTCTCTCTCTCTCTCTGTCTCTCTCTTTTATCAGAAGGGGAGTATATTCTGCTCAGTTGAACTCTTCTCCTCAATGGAGACCAGTGCGTGAGCGCTAGCCCCAGTGGGTATAATATTCATTTGCTCTATCGCAAGGACCACACAAAGGATCTGTGCAGTCCTCAATGTACGTTCAGATTCCCCAGCAATGTCTCTCACCAGGTATACAGGAACCCCCAGACTTGTGCCATCTCCCACTGAGACTGCTCAAAGTCCCAGCCACACTGTGAGTTCTCCCACATACCCTCAGTTTTTTCACAGTCCCAGTGCAGAAACTTCACACAGTCATAAGCTCCTAGCCACCTGTTATTTCTCCTCACCAGAGTCAGAAATCTCCACTCAGCTGATTGCTGGGTATAGACATGAGCTGGTACAGCTGTTAAGTATGTCCAAAATGGTGCCCACTCTATTGGCTTGTTACAGTATACTTTTGTAAAGTGATCAGAGAGAAATGTGTCCTTCCCATCTTTTTTTTTTCTCCTCTAGTTTGGCTGATGCACTTTCCCCCACAGGGCTTCAAGCCGTGTTCCCTCTAGGCTCTTCCTGCTACTTTTTTACCAGTGGGTTGGTCTTCTGAGATCTGATCTCACCTCACTTTCCAGTGCTGGTGTGTAGCTACTTGGCTGGTGGAGTCTTGAGCTGTGGGTGCCCACACCCTCCATGTAGGTCTACCATATCCCTCTAATTTAGGTAGTTTCCTCTGACATTTTTTCCCCTAACTCTTCCCTGAGACTTCACTATCTCCACCTTCTTAAAACTATCTTCTCCTGCACTAGAGCACTAAGCACCCTCTTTATTCTGCCATCTTGGAACCTCCCACCCCCCCTTAACTTTTAACATGTACAGAATTCCTCATATAAATGTAAGTCACCATAAATTTGAAAAAAATTGCTTCAGCAAAAAGCATGATTTCTTGCTGAAATCATAGCCTCAATCAGTTCTCAATCATTGCAAATTTGGATAAATCCACAGTTTGTTGAACAGTCGACATACAAACACCACAAATTTAACCAAAAGTCTGGGCCAACTCATTGCATGTTTGCCTCTGAATAAAAAATAAATTAGAGCTGAAGCAGTGTATTGCCATAACTTACTTTGAAAGTAAGCATGTTCTTCTATATTTATTCACTCAGACTGGAGACATTACTGGTAATCTCTAATACAAGTGCTTTTAAGGAAAACCTACATTTAAACTTTGAGATAGCATAGGACAAAAAATCTAAATTCATTTTTCTTTTCTCAAAATAATGGAAGATCCTTTTGAAACTTAGTGTCTTTAGTTATCAGTATTATTGCATTATTGAGCTACTGCAATACAGCACAGCTTGGTTAAAATGACAAGGCACAAAAAAAAAAAAAAACCCTGAGGTACTATATAAACAAGAAAAGTCACTGAAGATAATTTAATGCCTTGAGGTGAATAAATCAATCTAATTTAAAGCTGAAGAATATACCATAAATTATTAACCTGAAATGCAAGTCATATGCTTTTCACTACCTGTTCTATGGACAAGAAAACAGATATAAACTCTTGCTTATGGTTTGTGTGTTAGCATCCTTCTGGACTGGAGGAGTATAAATCAATTTCATTTTCCTACTGTTCACAGAAGATGTCAGGACTGTTTTAGGCATTTGAGAGGAATGCCAAACTGTGGCACTGTGCAGAGGCTAGTGCTCTGAAGACTTCTGTTACTGAGAGTGTGATTGAATTATGGTCTCCCACCTTGATGTTTCCATTATATCAGTTGCTTGATTGCTGTTTCAGTTTTTCCCATCTTAACACCCGAGTTGTCAAAGTATACTGCACCTATTAGTAAAGCCTAAGGCTTGTATTTTCAACTGTTCTGCACTGGGCAAATCTGCAAGACCAAGGTATCAGCAACATTTTCCACTGAGAGGTTACCACACAAAGCATTTTCACACAGTGCATATTTGTCTGCATCTGCCAACAGTTTTCAGCCATTTTATCAAGATTTGGTGCTTTTCCCATGTAAATGAATTTTATCATTTCTTAATAAACCTCAGGGTTGAAGTCACTTATTTCTACTAGATTCTTTTTGCATTCTTCCATTTCATATTCAAACATTTCATTCAAAGCCAGGGATCAGGCTGCGAGTACAAGGTTATGAGCTTTAAATTCTTGCCCTCTCACAAAAAAACTGCAATCTGTAAATCTCATGTTTTCCCAGAGATCAGCTAAATCTTGTTTAGTCGACATTGAGGCACCTTCAACATATTTGTATTAGTATGTCCTGGTACGTTTACCGAATCTTGGGCCATACTCACCTCAAAAAATAATGTAAGCTTGTCATCTGATAAAAGATCATTGGCTTCATCAAGCAAAAATTCCCTTCTAATGAATTTTTTAAAACCCCAGTCCTTTCCTTGCACAAATTGGTAAATTCTTTGGCTTTTCCTTGCTTTTGTTTCTTCCCTTTTAGCATTCAGAGGGAAAATTTGAATTTTGCGTGACCTTCACTTTTGGGGCAGCTGACTAAAAGCAAACATAAGGACAAGTAGTCTGGTTTCATCATCTAATCCCTTTGGGTTTACCCTCAGGCACCATTTCATTTTTTCATTTGGCCCAGATGAAAATGGTGAACTTTTTAACACTTCACTAAGTTCTTCTCAACCAAAACTGAAATTATTGATGGTACACATTTAGAGAATTTTAATACTTTAATTTGTGTCTAACACTAGCTTTCTGCTATAGGACCAGTGGACATATCTCCAGGTAGAGGTGGGGGTGGTGCCTGAGACATTGTCATTTTATTGTAGTCTTTTGGGATTTAAATAGCATTTCACACAGCAGCTGAGTACTTGTGCAGGGCTGTGCCAGGGAGTTCCGGAGCAGTTTCCTCTTCCACTGAGGTGGCTGCCTCCGTGGCCCAAGGAGCCTGAGCTGTGGTAGCTGAGGCAGCAGGAGTGATGGTGGCTGCCTTGCTGAACTGCATCCCTCCTCCCTGGTCCACCTGTCTTCCCTTCCCCATCTCTCCCTCCTAAACGTCTTCCCCTCATATGTACAGTTTTAACAGCATCATGATACTACCCACCCCACCCTCCCTCTCTCCCTCTCTCCCTCCTGCTTCCTTCTTTTCTTATTTTGCTTTAATTTTCACAGTGACATACATTCAATTTACTTTATAATCACAAGCTTAAAATTCATTCCACTAAGTAAAAAATTCAACAAGTATTAAGCAGAAAGAAAGACCACTGTTCCTCAAGAGTACAGGCAAGGGCTGTACACAGTCAAATCTCAAAGTGTCAATTTTGCTCATATACATAACATTTTTTGTTCTTTACCAGTTACCACAAATCAGGGAAAGCATAAGGTATTTCTCTTTTTGGGAATGGCTTATTTAACTAAGCACAATTGTTTCCAGTTGTATCCATTTGGTTGCAAAAGACAGGATTTCATTCCTTTTTACAGATGAGCAGGTGTTCATAATATATATATATATATATATATATCATAATAAATTTCTTAAAATCGGATTTTTTATCATTTCTAGTTTTCCTCTTCAAAACAACCTGGCTCTCTGAGGGTATTGTGGGTTACAAAAGGATTTTCCTGAGGCAGAGAATCTCATAAGTGGTGTCATTCTGTGGCATTTTAGGTAGACTAGCATTGTTTTATAGCCTCCTATTCATGTCTACAGTCACTGAACGGATGGCTTAGCAAAATAAATCAAGCATTTGAGAGAGAATTAAAATATATTCAAGCTCAGAAGATTTCTCCTGTTCTACTGATTATTTGGAAAAATGTAGGTCAGAGAAAGAGTACAAAGAAAAGAAAGATAGATAAAATTCTTTGGAGTTATGTGCTTCATTTTCTTTTCATTAAAGAAGCAACTATGCATCGAACATAAACCAAAGTCCACTAAATTCTGAATTTTGTAGCAAAAATCCCAACCCACACACAATTGGCAACAGAGAGGAAAAAATTGCAGATTTCTTTTGGTAGATAAATCATCTTGGGTATGTCTGGGGCTTGAAAGATGGGCTCAACATTTTAGTTTTCTGAAATAAGTTGGAATGTCATGTTGGTCATAAATCATACAAGTTTAGTAAGAGGTCTCTGAGGAAGGCTATTGCCAGCTGAGATGGAAAAGAAGCAGCAGAATAGACCCAGTGAGGCTGCTATGTCTCCATAAAATCACATTCCAAATACTGGGGTCATAGTAATTCAGAGAATTTGGGCTTTTAAATGAAATACTAGAATTTATATTTCCCAATGTTTAGATACTTCTTAGAGTGTGAGATGCTACTCTCTGTTCATTTTGATGGGGCACACATGAAGACAAGAGAAGTAATGATAGAGAAACTGAAACCAATTAATTCTGTTGTTTATGTACTAGAGCCAGGTCACTCAGGTCAGAACTATGTCCTTAGATGGCCTTGGGACTTCTAATCCATGGACGCGTTGCTGTTCTATCCTGAAAGATATAGTTGGAAATCCAGTCCCTCTCATCTTGGACCAATGTTTCTTCAAAGGCAACAATAAAAAATGTTTTTTGAAACCCTTTCAGAGGCCATAAATGGTTGTCATTATTAAAATCCACATACCATGTGTCTCTGGAATGAATTGTCTATGTGTTTTCATTTGGAAGTGAGAGAGAGGTTTTGATTCTGTGTAGTAATTGTCCTGACTCAAAGTTAAATTTATGTCCGTGCTAACTAAACTCTCTAATGAAGTTCCATGGTAAGAAAGCTTGCTAGGCATTTCAGATTTGTGAAGAAAGGTGGTAGGTAATAAATCAGTATCAACAGTTCAAGAAATATATTACATGGGGCATCTGTTGACAAAGAATATATTGATGGAGATATCTTACTAATACTTTATCCATTCTTGACTACCTGTCTTTTCATTGTACCTATCAGGAAAATATTTTTACCTAAAACATTTGCATTTTACCTCATCTGCAAAGTAATTTAGGTTTGTGAGCACTACTAGACTAAAAACAAACAAAAATGACATGAGTTAATGTGACTACAAATTTTTAGTCCCTGAGCATAGCTTCATCTTAAAAGTTGCCAAATCTCTCTGCTTCTGTTCCCAGTTCAAATTATATTGCCCTTTTATAAAAGATTTATTTATTTGAAATTCAAGAGTTGCAGAGAGAGAGGGAGACATACACACAGATGTCCCATCCACTGGTTCACTCCCCCAGATGGCTGAAACAGCCAGCGCTTGGCCAGGCTGAGGCCAGGAGCCAAGAATTTCATTTGGGTCTCCCACATGGGTGGAAGGGACCCAAACACTTGGGTCATTTTTCACTACTTTTCCTAGGCCACTAACAGGGAGCTGGATCAGTAATGGAGCAGCTGAGATGCAAACTGGTACCCATATAAGATGCCAGTGTCATAGGCAGTCGCTTTTCTCACTATGCCACAATGCTGGCCCCCCATATTGTTTGACCAACTCTTTCTCCTTCAAAGATAAGAGTTCCTACTAGTCCTTCTCTCATTTTCCACTACTGGTGCCATCTCCCAAATCACGGAAAAAATCAGAGATGAGCAGTCCTATTTTTACCTTCTTCTCCCATCTTCAACTTAACATCTCATAGGGAAAATATCCTATACTTACCTTCTTGTATTTGCCTTCTGCCTTCCACATTCTTAGAGCTCTAACTGCATCAGTTATCTCTTCCCTGGCATTCTCTCTTCGTATCTCTCATAGTCTATAGCCTATGAATGTATTCAATCTCTCCAACCTTAAAAATAAAACCATGAGCTTTTGTCAGCCTCTAACTAAACTATATGTTTGTTTATTTTCACCGTTTTTTTTAAAGATTTTATTTATTTATTTGAGAGGTAGAGTTACAGACAGTGAGAGGGAGAGACAAAGAGAAAGGTCTTCCACCTCCTGGTTCACTCCCCAAATTGGCCCCAAAAGCAGGAGCTGGGCTGATCTGAAGTCAATAGCCAGGAGCTTCTTCCGGGTCTCCTACCTAGGTACAGGAGCCCAAACACCTGGGCCATCTTCTACTACTTTTCTAGCCCATAAACAGAGAGCTGGATCAGAAGAGGAGCAGCCAGGACTAGAACCAGTGCCAATACAGGATGCTGGTGCCGCAGGCAGATGATTAACCTACTGGGCTACAGCACTCAGCCCCACAGGTTTTTTTTTGTTTTTGTTTTTTAAGATTTATTTATTTATTTGAAAGGCAGAGTTATAGAGAGGCAGAGGCAAAGAGAGAGAAAGAGATCTTCCATCTGCTGTTTACTCTCCATTGGCTGCAATGGCTAGAGATGCATGGATCTGAAGCCAGGAGCCCCAAGCTTCTTCCAGGTCTCCCACGTGGGTGCAGGGGCCCAAGGAGTCTACTGCTTTCCGATGCCATAGAAGAGAGCCGGATTGGAAGTGGAGCAGCTGAGTCTGGACCTGGCACCCATATGGGATGCTGGCACTGCAGGCGGCGTCTTTATGGGCTAAGCCACAGCACCAGTCTCCCCCTTCCCCACCCCCATGTTGCCCCATACACAGTTTTTTGAAATAGTAGTCTTAACTCTGTTTTTCCAACATATCTTTCTTACACTTCTTCATTTGTTGTTATAAGACTTTAAAAAAAAAAAACCTCCATTAACTCTGTTCCTGAGAATATCTTCATAGCTCTTAGATTCAAATGGACACATTCTCAATTCTTGTCCTTTTGATTTGATGATATTTGATAATATTGATGACTTTCTCTTCCTAAAAAACTCTCTTTAGTTTCCAGAATTCCATTTCTTTCATATCTTAGGAACTTAGTCAAATCCAGAAGTTCTTCTTCCCCACCAAGTCTTTCCCACCCATTCTTTCACTTAATTCTTTATTAATTTATGGAGTACTGTGTGATATTCTGGTACATGTATAATGTCAAATCAGAATAAATATATCACTTCACAACTTTAAAATTTCTTTCGTGATATGCTGGGATTGGGTAGGAAGATGACTATAGATTACATTAAAGTACTATATTTCCCTCTATAAAGACATTTTTTTATCCATTCACCCATTGATGGACATCTCCGTTGATCCAATGTGTTAACTGTTATGAATACAGTGAAAGTGAGCATGGGAATGCAGGTAGTTCTTTCATGTGATGATTTCCTTCCCTTCAAATATATACCCAGAAGGGAGATAGATGATCAAGTGATAGATCTACTTTCATTTATTGAGAATAAGTATAATATACCACAATGTCCATACTAATTTGCATTTCCACTAACAGTGTATTAGAGTTCACTTTTCTCCACAACCTTTCCAGCAATTTCTATTTTTTGTCTTATTGGTAATATCCATTCTAACTGGAGTGAAATAACATCTTGCTGTGATTTTAATTTGCAGTCCCTGATGACTAGTGATACTGAGCATTTTGTTTTAATGTGTTTGCTGTCTATTTGCATTTCTTATTCTGAGAAATATATATTCAGTTACTCTGCCCATTGATTAATTGGATTGGTTGCTGCTTTGTTTGGTTTTCTGAGTTCTTTAAATATTCTGGAAGTTAGACCATTTTCAGATAAAGAATTTGTGAATATATTCTCCCATTCTGTTGGCTTACATCTCTTTCTCATTTCCAAATCTGCATATCCATTTATAAACAACACCTTCTGTGTATTTCCATGGGTGTGTTGCACAGGAAAAAAATTCACACACACACACACACACACACACACACACATTTTCTATCATATTTACTCTACCATATAATTTCCCTGTAGATGGGACCACCATCAATCAGATATTCAATTCAGAATTATTCCTAAATCATCCCTCAGTTTTCTTCTGCCCTCTCCTTTAACCATGTGCAACCGGTCCCTGTGGTCTAATTGTACCTCTCAAATCACTCTAGTAACTGTTTCTTTGCCTCTCTGATCACTGCCACTGGCTTCCTTTAGACTTTAATCTTTTCCTATATGAAACACTACAAGATTCTATGCCAAAAAGAAAATGAGCTTTTTAAAATAGCTAGACAATTTAATTATACTTTAAGTTAAGTTTTATGATGAGATTTACATAAACTACATATACTTACACTTTTTTGCTGCCATTTAAAATGGTCACTTGGAGATGGGTGAAAAACACATAGTCGAGTAGATGTTAATTGACAATGTAGATTAAAAACATCATGGATTGTATAAATAATTTTTTTCTGGAAAAATCCAAAACACTTTAATTTTTTTTAAAGAATTATTTATTTATTTGAAAAACAGAATGAGAGAGAGAGAGAGAGAGAGAGAGAGAGAGAGAGATCTTCCGACCATTGGGTCATTCCTCAAATGGCGGCAATGGCTGGACCTGGAGCAATTCAAAGCCAGGAGCTTTATCTGGGTTTCCCACATGGGTTCAGTGGCCCAAGCACTTGGGCCATTTTTGCTGCCCTTCCGGGCACATTAGCAGGGAGCTAGATCAGTGTGGAGCAGCAGGGACTTGAACCGGCTCCTATATGGGATGCTGGCACTGCAGGAGTCAGCTTAACACACTAAACCACAGCACCAGCCCCAAAATACTTTAATTTTTAAGACAAACATAAGCATCTCAATATTTTTTATTACAGCACCTGTTATTTTTTCAGAATCCAGTTATTACAAAGGCATATAGATAAATATTAATGGATAAAGTTAAGAAAAATGAAAAACCTTAAGAAAGGAAAATTTAAAATAAAAAATACTGACTTCTAAGGGGGCTAAATATACCATTATATATTACATTTTAAAAGTGTATTGCCTAATGTGGTTTGTGTCCTGGATTCTACAATTAATTTTGAGTAAATACATAAATAAAACTGTGTGCAACTTGCAAAGGGAAAATCAATTGCTCAACTCCAATTCATGGAAAGGCGATGAGAAAGCTGGTATGTGGTAGCCACTTATAATGCTGCCAACGCAATGAACATGAGCCTGTTGCCTTCAGTGATGAGGAATAATCTGCATCCTGCACTGCAAATAATAAACACCACACCTTGTGTGTTGGACAAACATGGCCATGCTTTCCAAAACGTGTACACTCTTTTTCATTCCACACACCGAGCATATTTCTCTTGTCCAATGTGATCTATGTATTTTACTTAACAATCCTTGGAGGAGGCAATAACACCTGGTTCTGGGTCATCACATTTTTAAAGGGAAATCACCCTTTTCCTTTAAAAATACTTTTAGAAATGTGCAAAAATACAAATGGAATTGCTAAATCATAATGTGTATTTTAAAATGAGAAGCATGTCTGTAATTCTTTAAAGTGTCGTATGGAGAATGACATCTTGTAACCCAGAGCCACTTCATTCTAAATCCAATGAGAAAGGACTGTTATGGAATGAAAAGCCTGCACAATTCTTTAGAGCACTTAAAATCTGCTACATGCAACTTGGGCTATAAAACACTTAAGACTTGGTAGCTACCAAGTATAAGCAAATTTTAATGGGCAAAAATACATTATGTGACTATATACATATAATGCATTCCTTTTAAAATCATCTAATTTTTGACAGTCTGAAAAGACAAGTGTCACAGGACTCAACCGATCCTGACATTTGATAAGATAGGAAAACATGGTTTTTCCTAGTTACGTGTTCTAAAACTCAAATTCTAAATGCTATTGTGTAGAGCTTGGTTGAGTTCAGCAGTGAGAGAAGCACATTAGAGACCCCTTGGAAGGGTCAACTCTATTTGGCAGCATCTTACTTTATC
The DNA here is from genome assembly GCA_949820135.1 of Sylvilagus floridanus. Lineage (NCBI taxonomy): Eukaryota > Metazoa > Chordata > Mammalia > Lagomorpha > Leporidae > Sylvilagus > Sylvilagus floridanus. Next base: position 33,400,440 of record OX463238.1, on the reverse strand, counting down.
TTTTAAACTTTGCTAATTCTTTTCCAGTGAATACAGGCACAAAAAATGCTATTTATTTGTATTGATTTTATGTTCTGCGTCCCTCTTGATTAGTAAGAAAAATTTTTTTAAAGATTTACTTGTTTATTTTGAAAGTCAGAGTTACAGAAAGACACACACACTCACAGAGAGAGAGAGAGAGAGAGAGAGAGAGAGTGAGTCCATCTATTGGCTTACTCCCCAGATGACCCAATGGCTAGTGCCTAGGCCAGGCCAAAGCAAGGAGACAGGAGCTTCTTCTGGGTCTCACATGTAGGTGGCAGGGGCCCAAAGACTTGGGCTATCTTCCTCTGCTTTTCTAGGCCATTCCATAGTAGGAGACTGGATTGGAAGTGGAGGAGCCGGGACACAAACCGGCACCCATATGGGATCCTGGTGTCACAGGAGGTGGCTTTATCTGCTACTCCACAATGCTGGCCCCACTAAGAAATAGTTTTCAAATAGAAAACAAAATGATTCCTTTCAACGGGCTCAGCTCCCAGGTTTATCTTTTCTTCCTTCTGTACTCATGAGCACACCATATCATACAGGTCTGATCAGATTACCCTCTGCTTAGGGCTGTTCCCTGCTCCACACCACACCAAATGGCCATGAGGATAAAATCCAAGTCTTTCTCATATCTTGATCTGATCTGGGCTGTGAATATCCGCCTAGCCTCTTTTTTTTTTTTTTTTTTTTTTTTTTTTTTTTTTTTACAATTCCACAATTCACAATGTGCTCTGGCCTTGCTAAATTGTATATAGCTATTTTTCTGAAGGCACTTCTGTCAGACATGGGTGCTTTTGGCATGCAATTCCCTGTCCACAGAGTGACTTGAGTTTCTTCCCTTAAATTATTTTCATCAGAATCTCAAAGCAAGTATGTCTTCTAAGAAGTCTTCCCTGGCGCCAGCCTTGTGGTGTAGCAGTAAAGCCACTGCTTGCATGCAGTGCTGGCATCCCATATGGGCTCTGGTTCAAGTCCTAACTATTCCACTTCAGATCCAGCTCTCTGCTGTGTTCTGGGAAAGCGGTGGAAGATGGCCAAGTCCTTGGGCCCCTGCACCCCGTGTGGGAAACCTGGAAGAAGCTCCTGGCTCCTGGCTTTGGATGGTCCAGCTCTGGCTGTTGTGGACATTTGGGGATGGAAGACCTCTCTCTCTCTCTCTCTCTCTCTGTTCTCTCTCCGCCTCTGCCTCTCTGTAACTCTGCCTTTCAAATGAAAATAAGTCTTTCTTATGCTTTCCAGACCTTCATGACAACATGTAACACAGCACTCATCATACTTCAAGTGTTTATGAGGGCACTTCAAAAATTTCATGAAAAAACTGAACTGAAAGATTTTATTTTGATTCAAAATTGTTTGAAATCTATGCAGTTTTTTCACAATAGGCATTTTCCATTAACCTTTGCAAAGACGCTTCTATGCATGAGTTTCAAATTTTTTCACTAATGTAAACTTATCCTTTAAAAATATTTATATCATTTATTCAAGAGAGAGAGAAACATGCAGAGATACTGGTTTACTCCTCAAATGCCTCCAATAACATGGGCTGTGCCAGACAAAGGGACCCAACCGTTGGTATCATGAGCAGCTACTTACCAGGGTGAACATTAGCAGGAATTTAGAATAGAGAGTGAAACTCTGACATGGTCTGTGTCAGCACCAAGTGTCATTTTAATCACACAATACTCTCACCCTAAAATTATCTTTTAATCCCATTTCCCATGAAGGTTTTTAAAAAATATTTATTCATTATTTATTCCCAATTATTACTTCAAATATATATTCCAATCTTTTTTAAAATATTTTATTCTATTTTAAATTTATTTTTCACAGTTTAAATATACTTCATAGATACAGTTCTAATATACTTATCTTTCCTCCCTTCCTCCTGCCTCCCTGTCTCTCTCTGCCAACCTCCTTCGCTCTCCTTCTTTCTCCATAGAGCTTTTGAAGTGCTTTCGTATCACACTTCTTCCTCATTAGGACAAGACATTATTCTTCATTTTATTGCCAATAACAAAAAGTACTTGCTTTATTATAGTTGTTCAAGACATGTTTACTGCATAAATGCATGAATAAATGAATAAAATAAAACATGATAAGAGATAGAAAAGACTGAAGTGAAATTTAATAATGAATACATAATACATAATCATTTCTTAAAACGGAGTCTGGTTATGGGATGTTTTTGCTGTTTAGTAAAATAGAATTCTTAGCCATGAGACTCAAAACAGGATTATAATTCTTAAGAAAGATATTTTTATTAGCAGTACCTCATTTTTTAAAAATTTTTATTTGTTTTCATTTGTTTGAAAGGGAGGAGAGAGAGAGAGAGAGAGAGAGAGACAGAGAGAGAGAATGAGAGAGAGAGAGAGAGAGAGAGAGATCTAACACTCCTTCTTTGCTTTAGCAGCAGGGTGGGCCAGGCTGAAGCCAGGAGCCCAGAGCACAGTCTCCCATGTGGGTGGCAGGAATATAAGCACCTGAGCCATCATCTGCTGCCTCCTGGGGCATTAACAAGAAGCTGGACCTGGGATGGAATATAGACTCACATCCAGGCACTCCATAGGGGATGTTCCAAGGGATACCCACTGCTGCGCCAAACCCCTACTCCTTTTGTTTCCCTTAATGAAGGGAGATTTTTAAATTGATAGATTTTTTGTAATTTCGCCATAGGATCACTTACTTAGCTGTTTGTTATGAGGACATGAGGCCAAAGCATGTCATACTGAGGAGCTGAGGTTTGGAAAATTTCTTGAGTACAAAACCCACGAGAGCAAAATTTCATAATTAACACTGTATTCATTGTCTGTCTTCCTGGCTGTGGATAGAGTAAATTTTGTTGCTCAGACTTTTTTTTTTAAATTTGGATCTTGTAATTTGCCAAATACAGAAGACTTAAAATACTATTAATTATAAAATTCTTCTCTTAATAGAGTTAGTAAGGCACCCATTATTTTTGGACACGAGGGCCTTTGGGACGTTTGATATCTAGAAATCTTAACCTGAGAGAAAGATATTTTATTTCAAATAAGGCTTATCGTTTATAATCCACTCAGGATGTTTTCTGTTGTGTATCAATAGGGATAGTATCAGTACGTTCCAGATGTGAAGGAAGGAACAAAGAAACCTAGGGAGAATGGCTGCAGCAGAGGCAGAGTTAACACCTCCTTCCTTTTGCTACTTTGTGTCTAATTATTTTTCTACTTTGGTACAAACTTGATTATTTTTTAAGACTTGTCTTTTCTCTGTCAAAAAAATATTATAAAAAAAAAGACTTGTCTTTTCTGATGTGAATCTTTAATGCTACAAATTTTTATCAAAGCACTATTTTAGCTATATCCTGAAAATTCTGACGTATTTTGTTTTCAATTTGGTTTGCTTCAGAATATTTTCTCGTTCCTTTGATAATTCTGCCTTTGTCTACGAGTCATTTAGAAGTATTTTTAAGTTTCCAATATATGAAGGGCTTTCTAAATATCTTTCTAGTTTTGATGTTTAGTTTGATTATTTTTATTCAGAAAACATTTTGTATCACTTCAGTTCTTTTGACTTTTTTAATGTTTTGTATTTTTGTTGCTTACTTTAGTGTCAGGATGTAGTCATTATTGACTAAAACTGCAATAAAACACAATGTGCATGCTGTTGTAATTGGACAGAATGTCCTGTAGATGTCAAATAGGTCAAGTTGATTGGTACTGCTGTTCTAGTCTTTTATGTCCTTGCTGCTTTTTTTGTCTATTTGTTTTAGAAATTCTATAGAAAGAGAAAATTTTATTTTTTTCTTTCTATTTCTATCCATTTTTATATCATGCATTTTGACGTTCCATTGCCAAGTTCATACATGTTTAGAATTTTATGTTTGCATGTTGAATTGGTCCTTTTATAATAATGTAATAGCTCTCTTTAGGTAATATCGTTTGATCTAAAGAAAATTTTGGTGTTAACACATGAATTAATATTTTATGGAGAATATTTTCCCCTCTTTGTTCTGATAAACTATCTATATCATTGCAATTTCATAAGTTTCTTAAACACAACATATAGTTGAGTTTTAAATCTTTATCTAATCTGACAGTTTCTGCCATTTAATTGGTATGTGTACACCTTTTGCATGTTAGGTAGCTGTTGATAAAATTAGATTTTGAACTTTTTATTATTTGTCTTCTTTTTGTTGTTGTTTGTTCCTCTGGTCCTCTTTCTTGCATTGTTTGGGATTATTTGAATGTTTCTGGTTTTCCCTTGAAGCCCTTATTTCCCTTGTTGAGTAAGGGAAAATTTCCAGGTTTGGAGCATCACAAAAGAGCATATAGTATTGGGGTGAACTTGCAGGACTAATGTGTGGTGGCCAGCAATGCGGCGTAGTGGGTTGAGCTGCCTACTACACCAACATCTCATGTGGGTGTCTGTTTGAGTTCAGATGCTCCACTTCTGTCTGATCCAGCTCTCTGATAATGTGCCTGGGAGAGCATCAAAAGATGGACCTAGGACGTGGTCCCCTGCACTTAAGTGGGAGACCTGGATGAAGGTCTTGGCTCTTGGCTTCAGCCTGGCCCATGTCATTTGGGGAATGAATGAGTAGACGGAAGATTCATCCATCCTTCCTCCCTCCCTCCCTTCCTCCCTTTCTTCCTCTCTCTCTCTCTCTCTCTAATCTGCCTTTCAAATAAATAAAATAAATAAATAATTTTAAAAAGAAAAAGCATAGCCTGCAGTCCTTTGTGATCGATCAGAGATCAAGCACAGAAGTCAGTCTTCTGGGCCTGTTGGTCTCAGGTGCAACTTTGTCTCTGAGAGATTCTGAGAACAAAAGGTCATTTCTGTATTTTATAAATTAATTTTTCCTGAAAATGTGTACAATAGGTATGGCTCTTTTAATTATTTGTGTTGTACAGAAGTATCAAACTCATTGCAGAATTTACTTGCTGAAACTTGATATTCTATATCTCACCAAAATTAAAGAGGAGTTTCCCATCCAAAGACTAACCAGATTCAACCCTTCTTAGCTTGTGAGATGACAAAAGTTCAGGTGGGAGGGAGGGAGGGAGAGAACGAAGGAGGGAGGGAGGGAGGGAGGCAGGAGGGGGAGAGGGAGGAAGGAAGGAAGGAAGGGAAGAAAAAAAGAAGGAAGGATTAAATAAAGAAAGAAGAGGGAGGGAAGGAAGGAACTGTCATTTTGTCCTTAGAATTATATCTATGAGGGGCCGGCACTGTGACTTAGCAGGTTAAGCATCTGCCTGCAGTGACAGTATCCCATATAGGTGCTGGTTTGAGTCCTGGCTGCTCCACTCCTGATCCAGCTCCCTGCTAATGTGCCTGGGAAAGCACAGGGAAAGGAGTGAAAGATGACCCAAATACTTGGGACCCTGCACTCATGTGAGAGACCCAGAAGAAACTCCTGGCTCCTGGCTTCACTCTGGCCCAGCTCTGGACATTGTGGCCATTTGGGGAGTGAACCAGTGGTCAGTCTCTCTCTCTCTTTCTCTCTCTCTCTCCCTCCATCCCTCCCTCCCTTTCTTTCTGTCTGTATCTCTGCCTTTCAAATAAATAGATGAATCTTAAAAAAATTATTTCTATGAACTACATGGAATCTTTTCTCCTCATATTCATATTGAATTGTCATGAGAATTGATGAGAATTATGTTGTAGTAAGTATCATTTATTTGTTGTAACCTTGAAAATCTAATGTATTTATAAATATTTAAAACATGAGACATTTTTAGTTACCTCATATACTTTCAAAATTCAAACTTTGTAGAATACAAAACTAACTTTATAATAAAAAACACTTAAAGAATTTTTAAGGCCTGAAATATTTTAAAATGAGATTTCAAAGAATGCTTTGGTTTTATATTTTAAGGGAATTCTGAACATTAACTCTGACTTTAATTCAAGCAAGGGAATTTAAAAGAAAAAGAATGTGGAACTTATTTGTTCCTTCATCTGTGGGGGTAAAATGTTGATGGAAAGTCAGATAATCTGAAGTTCATAAGATAAGAGATTAGAAGAAATTGGCAACTTGCAAAAATAAATAAATAACTACAAAAAGTGAGAGAAGTTCTGCCAAGTCTCATTTTGCAACCCCCTCCTTTCATCTGACTCTTCATCCCCTGTAGATGTTTTCCATCCACGCTCAGATGCTTATCTGGGCTAGAGAAATTCACAGCTTCTCCTATCTCTAACCCTCGCTGTAAACACTACTGTTAGTTGTAATCTGAACATGAAAACTTTCCAGAGCCCATAAATTTGAATCTGGTCTGTGAGTTCCATCCAGTTTGTTTTTCATAATGCAGATATTAGACCATTTTTGCAGCCATTTAAATACACTAACACACTTATTTCAGAATTCTCAGCCTTTATTCCAGTTGATTATTTGTTCCTTTTTTTCCATCATAGCCAAATCTCATCTTTATGCTCTTCTCTGTGCAATTTTATCACATAAACACAGATTATTTTATAGTGGAATAAATTTGTTGCTTTTTGCTATTTTGTGTTTGTTTGTTTTTAGTGTTTTCACTTGGGGGAAGTTATGAAGTGTTTCACGTGTCTGATCAGAGTGATTAGCACCATCTATATGTAGAAAATTGCACATGGCTCAGTGTCTACTTGCTGACTGCCTAGAAGCATTCCAGAGGCCCAGCCAAGCAGCAGGATTCAGAATCAAAGGTTGTGTGGCATTTATCCTAAAGTTAATTTACCCAATGTCAAGTTCTGCAACTCTGGGGGAAGTAGCACAGAGAAATTTCAAGAGAAATTGTTCCAATCTTCACTAATTCCTGGTGAGACTGCTGTAAATACTTTTTTGGGAAGAAGTCAATAGAAATAAAGGATAAAGCAATAAAGGAATGAGGGAAGGCAAACAAAGGACAGGAAGGAGGGAAGAAAAGAAGGAAGATCTCACTTCGTATTTTAAAGTGTTTGCTAGGGAAGCTGTAGAGTTCTGCGAGGGTTCTCTCTTACTAGGATTTCTATAGGCTGGGCATTGGTATATATGTATGAACTTTAATGAAATAAATAAATGATAAAACATAAATTCATATTAGACATTAAGTTTATACAGCAATTTGCTTTTGTTTGATGTTGTAAGTCATACTCAGATTTTTGTGACAGTAGCCTGATTTCTCTGCCTTTGAAGTTGTATAGTTTTGTTAAAGTGCATTAACTACAATTCTAAATGAATTAGCCAGTAAATTAAAATAGGTGAGAGAAATAAATTTGTTTGGGAGGTAGAGAGAGAGACAGAGAAGCTATGCTCTCATCTACTGGTTCATTCACTGCATGCCTTCAATGCCTGAAGTGGGGTCGAGGCCAGAGCCAGCAACTCAGTTCAGGTCTCTCATGTGGCTGACAGGAGCCAACTGTTTAAGCTGTAACTGCTGTATCCCGGAATTTTCCTTAGAGGGAAGCTGGGTTCAGGAGCTGGTTCTGGAAATCAAACCCAGGCACTTCATTATGGGATGCAGGCATCTTAAGTGCAAGGCTAGATGTTTGCTTTTTGTTATGAAACCTAATGATATAGACCCCTGAAATGTTTACATGAAAGTTCTATGTTCTGCTTTTAGAATCAGTGTTTTCCTAATAGTGAAAAATAGCCATGAGTTAAGATATTTTGCCACAAAATAGAAACACCCACTAGATACTCAAGATCAGCCAAGATGATAGTTGTATTTCAGTTTTCCCTGTATTTTGTGGCCATCGAAATTTCAAGGACATTTAGGAGATTTCAGAGATAGAGGAAGTAAGAAAGGCAAAATAATGTTGACCTCTAGAGCTGTGACTAGAGAGTGCACAGTGTGACAGGAAAATAACAAGTCATTTTAATTTTAAAACACAACTTTGAAGATTAGAGAAGCTAAAGAGTACAACTGAAAGAATGTCTTTCCTCTTTCGTTGTTGAAAATGTGGCATGAAATGATGTACAGAAAACTGAAAAGGGAAGCAGGGTTGTCATAAACCTCAGGAGTGAGGGAGGCAAAGTTAAACCTGCAGCCGCACAATGCACCTGAATAACAGGAATGAGAAAGTGCAGCCCAGCCTAATGCCAGTGCTGTTCCCAACTCTAAACTGCTGGAAGTGGGGATTCGAAGCAAGATTAGAAGACAGCAAGATATCCTCCAAGGAAACTTGACTAAAGGGAGAATCAGACAACCTAATGATGATGCTTCAAACTGTGGTCAATGTCACGGAAAGCAACATATGTCCATAGCATGATCCCGGTTTGGCAAAGGAGTCCATCGGTGGAATAAGGGTAGTGGTAGTGGTAGTGGTAGTGGTAGTGGTAGTGGTAGTGGTAGTGGTAGTGGTAGTGGTAGGAGGATGCAAGGTGAGTCCAGAATCTCACCTGCAAGAAGCTTGTGGCACGGCCCGATGTGCTCAATGAGAGTGCTGAGGCTCTGTGACAGTTGTTACTTTTGTATGGCAGGGGAGATGTGTGAGCCAAAACTTATCCATGATCATACAGTAAATCCTCCAGGAATTAGTGAAGCTGTAATTCGTTTCTACAAGGCATGAAGGTGATAATTCTTGTTGAAATAGAAGGGGGCCTTTCACTGATATGTGGTGTAGTTATCCAATAGTCTTACAGTTATGAGACTTTTTCTAAGCAAACAAAGGGAGTATTTACATGAAGATGCTTATATTTGAAGCCAAGAAGTGCTCCCATTGCATTTTACTATTCATTAGCAGTATTTCTTGCCAAAAGAAAGTGAATGAATTATGAGAAAAGAAGTAAAAGATAAGTTTTAATAAAATTTTTTTTATTGGACATCAATTCAGGATATGAAAACTTTGTTAGAGCTATGTTGTCTCCTTTAACTTGCCTGGAATTAGATGTGATATTCATGTGCATTAATTTATATTTATTAATGATCAAATTTTGATGAATTATTCTGAGATAATATTAGAATTACTCATTTTGATGTTGGTACTTTCTGACTTGTTTCATTTTCTTATTTCTCTTTATCAAATAAGTAATTAATCCTTCAAATTATTTCCTTCTGTCTATGGCTATATACTTGTTGCTAATACGAATTTCTTTTCTCTAGACATCATGTCAAAGTTTAGATATTATGTTGTTATAATTGCATATGAAATATCAGGTGACTATGACGGAACCCAAGAAGGGAGCTAGTGTTTATGTATGCTAAGTAATATCTTTTTCAAGTTAGGAATATTATATTCTATGCTCTGTTCTGAGTTCTTTATGTTGGATATGGGATGTGGAATCTTAACCAGTGTCTTAAAAATTTACCAAAATGCTAGCCCTAAACTTATTTAATTTCAGCTTTTCACTAACTTTTTGGAATCTGTATGTGTTATGATCTCCATTACAAAGCTGAAGAAACTGGCACTTGAATAACGTAATAATTAGTGACAGAGCGTGAGTTAAAATGTCTCTCTGCTTTCCTAACCCTAGTTTCTTTCAAAAAATAATAGATGAAAACTGATAAGAAACACACACACAAATAAATAAATTTATAAGTACTCTAGAAGTCATTTCCTGTTAAGCAAAAACCAATTCCTTTAAATCTTCTGAACTTTAACTTCCTATGGTCCACAGTAGCTTTTGTTTTTCTCTTCCTGTTTACTTTCTTTTTGTCTCCAGTGATCTTAATCGCCTTCCTCTTGTCACCATGAGTTCATTAGAGCTGACATGGACAAGAGAATAACAGTATGTAAGGCTAATTAGATCCTCAACCATGAAAGACAAGCTCAGCAAGGAATAGACCCAATGAAAACGACTCACACATGATGGGGAAAGCTTAGTGGCTGTCAGAATGGAAAAAAGATGGCTAGGGAGTTGGAAAATTATATGTGTGTGTGTATATCTGCACACATAATGATTTACATCTTCGGCTTTTTAGAGCCGTTGATAAAATTGAGGTTGGTTGTGTTCAATCAGTTTTGTTGCCAGATTAAATTAGATGGCATCAAAAACAGGAAAACAAAACCATTTCAAGACCCACAATTTCCTGCCAGTAGCATGCTGCTTTTTATTTCATTTTATTTCTTTTTCACCTGAAACCTTTTCTTTAAGGAATACAAACTTCATGCATTTCATAACTGCAACTTTAGGAACATAGTGATCTTCCCACCATACCAATGTGATCTCTTAGAGGAGAATTAATATGATACAAATCTGAGAAAAATTGAATGGCATCCTGTTAAGGGAATGATGGTAGGATCCTTATTAGTAAGGCAGAAAGGTGAGTAATGGGATGTTGACCAAAGAATAGAAGATAAAATTCAACAGAATACCTGACACCATGGAGGAAGGTATGTTGTAGGTGGCAAGAATGTTGATTAATGGCTGGTGCCATTAATGGTGGAGGATTTGAAATTGACATTTTCAGATTTGATGTTTGTTTATAGCCCTTGTCTATACTGTTGAGAAACAGTGTTTTTCTTTTCTTCTTACTCTTTGAAGAATTATTTACTTAGTGTAGGGTTAATCTTACAAGTATAAAATAGTGTGGATCATTGTAAAAATTAAAGGAAGGAATGAGAAAGGAAAGGGGATGGAGGGTGTGGTAGGAAGTATTACTATTCTCCTAAATATACAGCTTAAAAAATTATCTCTCTTGGGGCTGGCGCTATGGTGCAGTAGGTTAATCCTCCACCTGTGGCGCCGGCATCCCATATGGGTGCCGGTTCTAGTTCTGGCTGTTCCTCTTCCAATCCAGCTCTCTGATGTGGCCTGGGAAAGCAGTAAAAGATGGCACAAATCCCCTCCACCCATGTGAGAGATTGGAGAGAAGCACCTGGCTCCTGGCTCCTGGCTCCTGGCTCCTGGCTTCAGATCGGTGCAGCTCCAATCGTTGTGGCCATTTGAGGAGTGAACCAACAGAAGGAAGACTTTTCTCTCTGTCTCTCCCTTTCACTGTCTGTAACTCTACCTCTCATTTCCTATGCCATGAAATCGAGGTACTAGTGCTACATGGAAATATACTTCTTGATAAAAGCGGTAGATGTTGCTGGGATGGAGGCTGGGGTATTACATCCAGGGCAGTCCAAGACAGTTTTTTTTTTTTTATTAAGATGGCACTTGGACAAAGACCTTAAGGAGGTGAGAGAATAAGCCATGTGTATACCCATGGGAATGATAGTGCAAAGCCAGGGTGCCTGGGGAGTGAATAGGGGCCAGAGGTTCGAGAAGAAGTCAAGGATAGCAAGAGTTTTTTAGTATGGTTTTTGAACTTTACTCTGAGCCACGTGGGAGGTTTGGAAGAGAGGAGGGCGTACTTTGAGGCAACTGTGTTGAGAATAGAGTTTAGGAGACAAGGGCCTTAAGGAAAGGTTCAACATCCTAACTACGCCAATAATCATGGCCAGCAGTGGTGCTCCCTGCAGTTGTTAAGTATTAGGGAACCTGGAGCATATGATCAAGTACTTGATTCTAACCAAATTTTTATGCACACATAATGTGCAGTGCATATTGTAAATGCACAGGAAATTTTCACACACATAAAAGATGCACACCAAAATCTGTGCCATCAAAAGACATTCAATAAAAACTGATCATGTGAAATTAAAATTTCCACAGAGTATCCTTTATTTTTTCTTGGAGCACATAGGTGCAAAAGTAGGCAACAGAAAACATCTAAGTTCAACTTTCTCAACTTATTAAAATTTAACAAGTTTAGAAGTTTGTCAAATTAAGTATTTTTTTATTTTATCAGATTTGTTAGATTTTTTCCATTCTCAGCATATAGCCAAGAGCAATGTTTATGAGTGGTAGCTGCTGATGACAAAGTGGATCTTTAGACAGGGATTTATTATTTCTATAATGCCAACAGTTCCATAAATAATGTTGGTAGGAACCTAAATATTATTTCAATTTTATTAGAAGCTCTGACCAAGTATCAACGTATACCCTGGGAAAATTGACAAGTACAATTGAATCCAATGATTCCTTTATCTACAGAGCACTGTAAAAGGAAAATGTATGATGTTAAAAATTAGATGCATGTGTTTTGCTTGTGTGTGTGTGTGTTTACATAACTACCAATAAATACTAAGAATATACCCAAAGTGCAAGTTTCAATTAACACTGCTGCAATAATCAGACATCACTTTGAAAACCAATTTCTCTTCCGTTAATTACAGTACATTCTTTTTTTTTTCCAAAGGAGATATATACTGAAGAACTGATAGGCTTATTAGAGTGAGCCATTAGCAATTTAGATCCCTTTATCTTGGGTATACACAGTGACTTTGAATGGAAAAATATAAAATAGAAAATAGAACAGTGCAAATTCAACAACTCTAGCCAAAGATTTCTCTCCATATTCACTTGTCAGGATGTGTTTTCTCTTTGAACTTTCTTCCTACTGATCATAATAAAAAAAATGGCTAATGTGTATCAAATATTTATTACATACCTTACAATATGCTAAGATATCACATAAATTATCTCATTTGATCCCCACAATAGTTTTTATTAACCTTATTTTAAATGAGAGATTTGTACCAGAAAGGTTAAGAAACATTCCCAAGTTCACAGGAGTGGTAAATGGAAGCATGACTCCAGAGAACTCTCATCCATTGTGACACACTCTCTCCCATTTACATTTAAAAGATTATTAATCAACATTCTTTTTTTTTTAACAGGCAGAGTGGACAGTGAGAGGGAGAGAGACAGAGAGAAAAGTCTTCCTTTGCTGTTGGTTCACCCTCCAATGGCCGCCACGGCCGTTGCACTGTGGCCGGCGCACCGTGCTGATTCAAAGGCAGGAGCCAGGTGCTTCCTCCTGGTCTCCCATGCAGTTGCAGGGCCCAAGCACTTGGACCATCCTCCACGGCACTCCCAGGGCCATAGCAGAGATCTGGCCTGGAAGAAGGGCCACTGGGACAGAATCCGGCACCCCAACCAGGACTAGAACCCGGTATGCTGGCATCGCTAGGTGGAGAATTAATGGCACCAGTTAACTACCCAACTCCTTTTTTGTTTTTATTTTATGCTACTTTAACATATAAAAAACATGCAAACAAAAAACCAGGAAGAAAATTAAACAGGATAGCCATGGGAAAAAGGGAGTACAGAGAAATACAGAACATTTTTTTAAAGGACTTAGCTTTTTAGAAGACAGAATAACAGAGAAGAAGAGACGGGGAGAGTGAGATTTTCCATCTGCTGATTCACTCCCCAAATGTGCACAATTACTAGGGTTGAGCCAGGCCAAAGTCAGAGGCCTGGAACACCATCTAGATCTCCCTCATGGGTGGTAGGGCCCCAAAACTTGGGTCATATTCTGCTGCTTTCCAAGGTGCATTAGCAGTGAATTGGGAGTGGAGTAGTTGGGTCTTAACCCATATGGGACACAGTGTTTCAGGCAGTGGCTTAACCCACTGTACCACAACACTAGCCCCCATAGATCAATTTGTTTGAATATAATAATCTAGACTGCAGGTTGCTATCAGAGAGTTCAGGAGTATCTATATGTTTCTAATTTCCCTGTCTTTCTAGATTCCAGTCCTATGAACATTCATTTATTCAACATTGATTTATTGAGCAGCTATGAATCTTGTGATAGTCTAGGTGGTTGGGAAGCAACACAGAAAACTACTTCCTGCTCTTTATTACTGAAGAGAGAATGGCTAATACAATGAGTTACAAATATATGCTATGATATTATGATATAAAACCAAAATACCCTAGGGGAAATACATAGTGTAGAGTTATAGGGATAGAGGTGCGGTGGGAACATGGTTGTTGCAGCTTCTACCATCCTGTGGCCTTAAAGAAAGAGGAAGACACTGGCAGGGGTAAAAGAGAGAACATGCTCCATCCTCTTTCCAGATGGCACGCAGAGAGTGCAGTGATTTCCACTCGCATCCTGTTGGCCCGAACTTTGTCATGTGGCCATTTCTCGTAGCTAGGAAAGCTGGTATAAAGTCTTTGGCCACGGTTCCATCCCTAAGTGAAACTTTCATTGGTACAGAAGAAAGGGACAATAGGTATTGAGGGGGACAATTGGGAATTTTTGCTGCTAACAGTGAATGCATTTACAGAAGAGGGAAAAAGACAGAGAAGGTAAAGAATACAGGTTTATTGAAAACATGAATACAAACAATATTAATTAAACTAATTAACATGAGCTTAAAACAGAATATTCTAAAACTAGGGGGTAAATGTTTGTAGCATTTTACTTCTCAACTCCATATCATATTTCTAGAAATATCATTTGTAAATAACATGACAAATCTCCCCCATCTCCATCTTGCCTTAAGGTAAATTCCTTCCTTCAATCAGAATTTTTTCTTTCTTCCCCTAAGCATTCTAGAGGCTTTGTACACAAAGGGAAAAATATATATATTTTCAAAGCTTTATTTATCTATTTGAATGACAGAATGACAGAGACAGAAAGAGAGACAGAGAGAGAAGAGAGAGAGGGAGAGAGAGAGAGAGAGATCTTCCCTCCACTAGTTTACTCCTCAAATAGCCTCCATGGTCTGAGCTGGGCTTGGCTGAAGCCAAAAGCCAGGAACTCCATCCTGGTCTCCAATGTGGGTGGTGGGTGACAGCACACTTGCACTATCATCTGCTGCCTACCCAGGCACATTACAAGAGCTAGATTAGAAGTAGATCAACCAGCACTTGAACTGGTGCTCAGATATTGGACGTTGGTGTTGCAAGCAGCAGCTTAACCCACTATGTCACAGTGCCAGCCCCAGGAATATACTTTTATTTTTTTTAAGATTTATTTATTCATTTGAAAGTCAGAGTTACACAGAGAGAGGAGAGGCAGAGAGAGAGAGAGAGAGAGAGAGAGAGAGAGGTCTTCCATCCACTGGTTCACTCCCCAATTGGCCGCAACGGCCAGAGCTGTGCTGATCCAAAGCCAGGAGCCAGGAGTTTCTACTGGGTCTTCCATGTGGGTGCAGGGGCCCAAGGACTTGGGCCATCTTCTACTGCTTTCCCAGGCCATAGCGGAGAGCTGGATCAGAAGAGGAGCAGCTGGAACTAGAAACGGCACCCATATGGGATGCCAGCACTTCAGGCCAGGGCGTCAACCCACTACGCCACAGCGCTGAACCCTGGAATATACTTTTAAATTTATTTATATATTTATTTGAGAGGCAGAGATACAGAGAGAGACATAGACACAAAGAGAGAGATCTTCCATCCACTGTTTCATTCTCCAAATATTTTTAACAGCTTGGGCTGGGCCAGGCCAAATTCAGGACCCAGAGACTCCAACTGGGTCTCCTTCATAGGTGACAGAGACACAAGTACTTGTGCTATCACCTGCTGACAAGGTGCATGTTAGCTGGAAGTTGAATCTGAAGTGGAGGTGGGATCAATCTATGCACTTCAATATGGGATGTGGATGGACCAAGTGGTGTTGTAATTTTTCTGCACAAAATGCCCATCTCTCAAAGAAATTTTAGTGGGAAGCACACAATATTGTTTATGGAGCTAAATTTCTCAAGAATTACTTGCATTTGAATCTTCTTTAGTTTTTTATAGATAACATTTGTCATTCAAGTCAGAAATACTGACTTGAAAGGGTAAAATGGCATCACTTTCCACGTGTATTAGTGGGCCCTAAACATTCAGTTTCCCCTTCTTTTCTTCCCCTTCCTCCTTGTCTTCCTTTTTTCTTTTGATTTCTTCATTTTAATGTTCATCTCCTGATTCCTTTCTTTTCATTCTAATTATTTTATTTTATTTTATTTGACAGGTACAGTTATAGAGAGTGAGAGAGAGACAGAGAGAAAGGTCTTCCTTCTGTTGGCTCCCTCCCCTAATGGCCGCTATGGCTGGCGCTGCGACAATCCAAAGCTAGGACCTGGGTGTTTCTTCCTGGTCTCCCACGCAGGTGCGGGGCCCAAGTACTTGGGCCATCCTCCACTGCCCTCCCGAGCCACAGCAGAGAGCTGGCCTGGAAGAGGAGCAACCGGGACAGAATCCAGCGCCCACACTGGGACTAGAACCCGGTGTGCCAGCGCCGCAGGTGGAGGATTAGCCAAGTGAGGCATGGCACCGGCTTCATTCTAATTTTTATCTCCTACATATTTTTATTCTTAAAAATGTAAGTTTTCATTTTTATTAGATTAACCATATTATATATATATGTATATATAAAAATTTACTTCTACACTTTCTATTTTAATAGTTAATACTTTTATCTCTATGAAAATACCATGCTGTTCTTATAAGATCATATTTTTTTACTGTTTTTCCTGCCTTTTAAATCTTCCTCTTGATGTCTTTTTACCATCTCCCTCACCCCCTTACCTTCTATTTCTTCCTGCTTTTTATTCTCTTTTCATTCATCCACATTGTTTTCAGTTGTACCAAATTTCGTTCTAAAAGTTAGAGTTACTACCATCTCAGTGGACAAACACAAAGTAAAAAAGTCTTTAGGAGTGGGTGAATTAAAATCTGCTTGATGATATACTACATGAAGACACCATGACCTTATTTTACTACTTTCAGTTGTATTCAGTAGTATTCAAATAGTCATATGTCTAACATATTTAATTTATTAAAGTCTAAAGACAATGCTTCATTTGCAGCTTCCTTATAATTACTCTGTTCTCAAAACTCCTCCATACTACCCACCGATAAGTCAAAAATTTGTAGCAATAATTTATAATATTTATATTTTATATGAATATATAATATTATATAATATTTATAAGTTAAAAATTGAAAACCAACTGTGCAAGCCAGGGATCCACAAACTAAGTCCAGGGGGTCCAAATGGCATGTTTTTGTACAACTAACAAGATAATAATGTTTTTACTTTTAAAAATGGTTAAAAAATAAAAAAATGTTTTATGATATGTAAAAGTCATGTGCAACTCAAATGTTAGCATCCGTTAATCAAGTTTTATTGGCATGTAGCCATGCTCACTTGTTTATGTAGTGTCCATGGTTTCCTTCCTTTGTTGTGGCAAACTGGGACAGTCAGTGCATATTCTACAAAGCCTAAATACTATCTGGCCCTTAGAAAGAAATAAGCTTCCTTGTAGGACTATGAAACTCAGAGCATCTGAGTAAGTGAAATTTACCTTTTCTATTGACAATACAAAATTAGCTTATCAAAAGTTGCAGTTAATAGTAGAACATTATAGGGTGCTTTCTGTTTATATTTTAAAAATACGGAAGGTTCATTTTTTTTCAAAAAAGCAAAGAAGTAAAAACACTTCTATATTTATGCAATGTGCATTTATGCATTTTCTGCATAAATTTTGGAAGCACTCATAGGAGCAAAGAATGGTTTGGCCAGGCACCTTCAGTTGGAAGCTGTCTCTGAATTTTCTTTGATGGATTTTTTACACCTGTCTGAGGAGCTGAATGATATTCTCAAGCTGCATTTTAGGACTCTTTCTTGCCACAGAAGGCTTTGGCATTCAGACTGTGTTACAACATACTATTTTCCTCAGTTTTTCTTCCTTATTTCTCCACTTTCTTTATCTACATTTTCATAATTTTTTTATATTTGCAACAAAGCATTCTTTACATTACCCACCATGAACATATGGAGTTTTTCTGTTAATTTTTGGGTCTCACTGTCTTTTGATTTTGGATTATTATTACTTATTATCAATGTTATTATGTGTCAGTTGATTACTATTTGGGCTAGGAAAATGATTAGAAATCTATTCAGCAAAATAACCTGAACTTTTAAAATTTATTTGAGAGATAAAATGTCAGATACAGTGAGGAAGAGGAAGTGGAGAAGGAAGAGAGAGAGAGAGAGAGAGAGAGAGAGAGAGAGAGAGACTTCCCAAATGGCTGCAACAGCCAGGGAAGGGCCAGAATTAATCCAGAAGCCAGGAATTTCATTTGGATCTCCCACATGGGTGGGAGGGGCTCCAACATTGGGCAATTATTTGATGCCTTCCCATGCACATAAGCAGGAAGCTGATTTCGAAGAGGAACATCTGGAACTTGAAATTGCGCTATGCTGTGGCTTAACCTGTGGCACCATAATGTCAGCCCCTAAAAGCACCTAAACTTTTGACTCAATGGACAAGTGTAAAGGCTGAAGTCTATAATAAATATGTGTGTTTCTTCTGAGATGTACACAGACATCTCTAATATGTGTGTATATGAATAAATATTCATGTCAACCATTATGGAAAGTATGTTTGACTACATAGTAATGGGAAGGAAAGATAATTTTTTAATGGAGTAACTAATAAGTAACTATTAAATGCCCTCAGGGAATGGACTATCTGGTTGGCAGGATTGGCTTCCAAGCGACTGATTTTATGAGATTGTAAATTCTTTGAAACCACTTGCTAAGCCAACAGGTTAGCCAGCAGGATTCAGACTAGCTGGACTTTGAGAGAATATGTACTGCATGTAGTCGGATATGAGAACTGAAATGAATGCAGTAAAATAGCTCCATTTTCACTAGAATCAGTTGCAAGGCTTCTTTTTGCACAAAGAAATGATAACATTTTTTGATGTGAATCATGGGTAAAATGGAGGCAGTTAGAAGCTCAGAGCAGACGGCTGCCAGCCGCATTCCCTGCCCAGCTACCTTGTAGACAGGGGGCCAATGTCTCCTGGGCACACTGACTGAGGGGCTTTTGGCTAGAGAAGTTCGTTGATTGAAACGGATCTCATCTTGTTAATGAAGCTACTAATGCTGTTTGTACTGAACTCACCTTTTTCCTAAATCTTGATAATAGATGCAATCTGCATTAAACAATTAATCAGCAAAGATTAGGGACTTAAATATTCTCTAGTTGTTTAATAAATGTATTTCTCATCCTTCAATTGATGGTGATATCTCCTTGAGACCAGTAATTATAGTTTTTCATGTCCTCTCAAGTACATAATACATGCTGAGCAAAGAGAACAGATTTACTTATTTCACTTATTTATTATTTATACTCTATTTACTTCCCAAAAAGATTTGAGCTGTCTTGTAATAATAGATAAAATAGACTCATTAAGTAGTGATTTTTACAAAAGCAAAAACAAGAAGCATTTCATCACAGAATTTAGCTATGACTTTCTTAGTAAAAGAACTCAAGGGAGGGGCCAGTGCCTGCAGTGCCGGCATCCCATATGGGTGCCACTTCGGGTCCCGGCTGCTTCACTTCCGATCCAGCTCTCTGCTATGGCCTGGGAAAGCAGTAGAAGATCATCCAAGTCCTCAGTCTCTGCACCCCATGGGAGACCTGGAAGAAACTCCTCTGACTACTGGCTTCGGATCAACCCAGCTCTAGCTATTGAGGCCATTTGGGGAGTGAATCATCACTGGATGACTTCTCTCTCTCTCTGCCTTTGCTTTTCAAATAACTAAATCTTAAACAAACAAAAAAGGAAATAAAAAAACCTCAAGGGAGTAGGCAGTATCACTAAATTCTGGCTGAGCATGGGCAGAAGGGTCAGCATGTCCCCTGTGGTGTCATAATCTTGTGCAGTTGTGCCTTTGGTCTGGGGACATATAGGTGAAAACATCTTGGAGTCTTGCTTCTGGCAAGAGACTCTGCTTGCCTTCTCTTTATGAAATGAATATAAGGGCTCCTTTCCTGGTAAAGAAAAATTAATTTTAAGGTATCTAACCTTTGACCCTCTTTTGGACATTTGGGCTGATTTCAGGGGTGCTGATTGGTGGTCATGAGGCTTCAGGTCCACCAGCTTCTTGCTTCCAGGTCATCCATCCTACTCTCTCACTATGCAAGGGAATCAAGTAGAGGAGTGTGACGAATTTTACAGCACTTCTCACACTATAAATAAAGTCTGCTAGGGAAAGTAACTATGATTGGAAGTAGGATAACATTATTGCAAGTGGAAACACAGTATTCTTTATGGTGCTAACATGCTCAAATTGTCACAGTATAGGTAAAGTCAACTAAAATGTACAGAACATGGCTGTGAAAGAATATTTTATAACACAACAGACAAGTACTTTAACAGTAATCTTAAGACAATGTGTTATCTAATTTTATGTGTGAATTTGATTGGGCTAAGGAATGGTCAAATAGCTGGTAAAACATTTCTGGATGTTTCTGTGATAGTACCTCTGGTAAGGCTTAGCATTTCAACCAGTAGACTGAGTAAGGAAGATTTTCATCCACCAATGTAGGAGGGCTTCATCCAGTTCGTTGAGGACCTGAATAGAACAAAAAGGTGAAGGAAGGGAGAATTTGCCCTCAACCTCTCCTTTAGGTGGTGCAGCCATCTTCTCCTGACTTTTGACATAGCAGCTCCCACTTCTTGGGCCGGCGCTGTGGCTGAGTTTCAGCACAGCAGTTCCTGCATATTACAGGACTTCTCAGTCTCCAAACCATGTGACTTCATCCTATCATAAATCTTCTCCTTATCTAGCTACATATTCTATCTTTATCTATCATCTACTCTATTGATTCTGTTTCTCTTGTGAACCCCAACTGATGCAGGTACCAAATTTCTTTTCATATGGCCAAAGCCAATATTTCAAGCTACAATTCTGTAAGGCATGGCCCTGAAGAGATGCAGCACAGACATGAGGGATGCAGCTATCTGACCTCAAACTTCCTTTATACTTGAATCTGAAGAAACTAAGAAATAGCACAAATTGAGATTACTCCTTTCAAATTATAATTGCCTTTTTCCCAAGATAACATGTTCTCTAATTCAATAAGCTTTCATTCGGCTTTTAGGCTGATGTTCTAGCTAAGGTTAAAATAAGGGGCAATTTAAAAGTTTTAGTGCTAAGTGAGCTCCTAAATGCAGGCTATCAATATTGTTTATCTAGATTGGGGTCTAAAAACGTTTTTCTCATGGCTGGTCAGATATTAATATCTTAGGCTTTGTAAGCCATCTATCTCTGCTAAAATGACTCAACTCTGCCACTGTAGCAGGAGGGAGGTGGTGTTGTGGGAAAACAGGACTCTGCTCTGCTTGCATTGTTTGTTTTGACTGATGGCAATCTCGGGGGGCGTATTATAATATTCCATTTTACAAATCAGGAAACAGAGCAACTGAGAATTACAGAGCAAAAAATGTAAACACTACTTACATAATTTCTGGGATTTGGATCTGACTTGACCAACTTTATTTTCTTTAATTATTTTTTTCACCATAATTTTAAGATTGGAAATCATACGCCTCACTCTAGTCTGGTCAACTGAAGCCTTCTTCATAGAAAACACTGTGTTATTCATGAAAAGCCAATTTTTTTTTATTGTGAATTATTTATTTATGATTTACCTAAAACATTTGCAATTATAAAGGACTTTCTTCTTATTAGCTCACCTGATTTCATGTATTAGCTTAAGGATTTTTAATCAGCTTAGTTTCCTAAACACTTCTTCCTTTGCAGTGTAGGAAGTCTGGTGTGCTTGCCTCCTCTTGTCCACTCCTGCACTGCCTTGACATCATCACCCATGAACTCCTGCCCCTCTGGTCGGTGCCCTCACTCAGCTTGTCTGGGGACTCTCTCCAAGGCTGCTCCCTGGCCAGGCTCTACCAACGACTTCCTTCTCATTTAGCAGCCCCTGTACTCACTCCATGCTGCCACAGACAGATTCAGGCAAAGGTGCACATATCTGTGTGTTTCAACACAGTAACTTCTTTGTTGTATCAAACATGAGTCATAAAACTGAACACTAAATAGTATCCTAACAATCCGCAGAGCAGGAAGTAAGCAAAATGTCCAGCACACTCAAAGGCGAAGACAAGAACTGCATAAGTAGCAGTGATAACAGTATCAGAGTTTCTGCTGTGGTGGAGCAAGAAAGGGACAGATTTCCAATGAGTAATGCTCTTTAGAACCCAACCTTCAAACCCATGAGGAAATATCCTCCTACAATGGTGTTGTGCAGGGTGTTTTAGAAAGAGAAAGACCTTAAGTTTTGTTCTGCTAAATGATATCTTGGTTTATAATCTCTAAGGTTATTTTAATATTCTAGTATTCAGAATATTTTAAGGATATTTTAATTCTATTATTATTATTATCCTATTATTTTCACATTGTGTTATTATTCTATTATTATTTTCACATTCTATTATTCTGGATATTAATAAGGATATTTCACATCCTTAAGTGTTAGAAATATGTTCACAAGAATCTCAAATAAAACACGTTTCTATTACATGTGTTTTGCTATAGTTATAAGTTAACAACACGCTTGTGTGTGATTTTGATTGTTTTTTACCTAGTTATGTATAAACAAATACTGAAAATTAGATAAAAGTTGAACAAGTTGATGACTTTTGATAGAACATCTCTAGCTGTGCAATGTCTGGGATGTATTCCCAGATACATGGGCATTTCTACCATCTTCAATTGAATTGTTGGGTGTTTGACAAGCAGCTGTCCACATACCCAATAATTTTTTTATCAGCTCTTGACTACAGTAATTTTTTTTAAAAAAGTATTTATTTTAATTTTATTTAAAAGAAGGATAAAGAAGGAGGAGAAGGGGGCAGGGTGAGAGAGGGAGAGGAAGAGGATGTGAGAGGGAGAGGGGAAGAGGGGGGTGGGAGGGGGAGTGGGGAGAGGGGTAGAGAGAGATCTTACACCTGCTGTTTTACTCTCCAAATGCCCTACAAAGCCAAGGCTGAGGCACGCCAAGGCCAGGAGCTCAGAACTCCATCTGAGTCTCCCACATGGGTGGTAGGAACCCATGTACTTGAACCATCCCCTGCTGTATCCCAGAGTAAATATTAGCAAAAAGCTGAAAGTGGAAGTGGAGCTGAGACTCAAACCCAGGCACTCCAATGTGGAATGTAGGTGTCTCAACAACATTTTAAGTGTGCCAGATGCCTAGCTTTTATAGCCAAGTTTGAAAATCATTATAAGCATTCTTCAAAGGATTAAAATTCAAGTTAAAATTCAAACATATATTGGGGCCAGTGCTGTGGCACAGTATGCTAAGCCTCTGCCTGCAGCGCTAACTTCTCATATGAGTGCTGGTTCATGTCCTCACAGCTTCTCTTCTGATCCAACTTTCTGCTTATGGTCTGGGAAAGCAGTGGAAGATGGCCCAAGTGCTTGGGTCCCTGCACCTCTGTAGGAGACTCAAAAGAAGCTCCTGGCTCCTGGCTTTGGATGGGCTCAGCTCTGGCCGTTGTGGCGATTTGGGGAATAAACCAGTGGATGGAGAATCTTTGTCTCTCCCTCTTTCTGTCTGTAACTCTACCTCTCAAATAAATAAATATTATTTAAGAAAATTCAATAATTTAATTCTTTTACCGTATATGATGGAGCAGCTCATATTAATCCAGTTCTTTTGCTGAGTACAATTAAAATCTGGTCTCATCAAGTATGGATCTTTCTGGTTCATTTCTCAGGAGGTCAAATCTCCAGGCTTACACTGGGTATGGGAAGTGGTAACCTGGGCTATGCCAGGCAGGAAGTGAGGCCTAGAGTAGCTGAGATAATGTATTTTTATTTTTTTAACCAGACATCCAGTTATTTTTCTTGATTTTAGCCTCACTTTTCCTACCATTCAGAGGTAGGATTCTTCCACTCCTAAACAACTCTGATTCTGTTTTTGAGTTGGCTGGTTTCCTTTGTTCCTCCTCATGGAGGCTTAAATTTTAGTTTTTTCTTTCAGCCAACTCAACATGAATTGTTTATCTGCTATTTTTGAAAACTTCGTTATTGTCTCTGCTATTTTCCTACTGTTGTTTATCTTGAGGCTTCACATTTTGTTAATTCTCTTAATGATATTTTGATCAGATCTCAGAAGACAGCAATCATGTTTAATCAGAAAATCTCACTTCTTATTTTCTAAAATTATCTTTTATGTTAAGACTATTTTAGTTGTGTTTCTATTTTTATATAAAAGATAGATGTCTTTTTAATATTATATGACAGAAAATGCTATAATCAAAATTAACAGTATTTCTAGATATGTCTCAATGTAAAATTAAAGAATGATTACATTTTTATTGGGTGAAGGGGTTGAATCTAGTTATCTTGTCACCAAGTGCTTGAGATTAGTTGCTTGGTTTCTTCAAGGATGAGCATATCAAGGGGCTTCAACTTTTGTCCTTGGACAATGTGTGGACCTTCTGCAGCAGTTGTAACTAGATTAGTCATGATGAGACAGTGAATCTAAGGAACTGAATTTTTAATTTTTACATAACAGTTTATTTTTTCTTCTTAAATTTTTTAATTTAATTTTTAATTAGTTTTAACAGATTCAATGTGATTTTTAGATACAATTCTAAGAACATACTGGTGTTCCTTTCCTCTATCAGTTTACATATAAATAACCATAGTCACATGTTTCTGTGTTATGGTTTTGTACAGCATAACTCTAGGCATTGCTCTGGAGTAGGCCCCAGTATAAGAGCAAAGAAGAAGGATAAGGGCTTGGTCTTCAGTGTGCTATTGTTAAGCAGGATGGTAAGTCTCAACATTAATATAGAAGGCTCCCTAACAGGAGGGGATAGTTGGGTCAAAGCGAATAGAGAGAGAAGTGATCTTTCTTAAAAAAAATACATTTGGTCTTATAAGTTTGGCTTGGAGATATACACTTATAATTAAATAGTTGTAGTTGCAATAAAATCTTTAAAAAAACAAGCTCTAAGAATTGGAAAGCAAAATGAGACAAATGAACAATTGTACTCATATCACCATATGATAATATAATTATTCATATAGGAACTATCGCTGTGACTACAAAATATAAGAATTTCACTGTAAAGCTATATTTTTCAGTAATTTTTTAGGAGGTAATGTTCAATTGCTACTCTCAAAGGATTTATATGTATTTGTGATAAAGCAAATAGTAAGACAGAAAGAGTGAAAGAATGAGATGAGTATGTAAGATTAATGATGATAAAACTATATTCTGGGATTTGAATGAGAAGTATCAGTATGCTTTCATGATGATTTTTCTCTTTAAAATGAATATGTATGTATGTATATACTATATAAGATAATATGGTACTATTAATGTGTTATCCAAAGATTATATATAATATATGTTTTAATATATATGTGTATTTTCCCTTGCTCTTTTCTCCAGCATCTAGAAAAAGGACATATCCAATAAAAATGGGCATAACTAAGTGTCAGATAGTGATCTCTAAATATAATTTTCTACTAAGAAAAAAGAAAAAAACACAGAAAAAATATCCCTCCCTGGTGAAATGTCTGCTTATAGGTGTGGGGCTAGGAATACACAAGATGAGTGTAGAATATCTTGTTATGCCACAAACAAAGAGTGGTCTTAAAGATTACTACAATTCTGTCAAAAGAGCACAAGCCAGATGAATGGGCTCCCATCAACCAAAACTGGAAAAATAAGGATAATAACCTTAGCATCTTGAATAGTATTGAACACATTTGAATGCATGAGTTCACAATGACACTTCAAAAATTTCTTTGATTAAAGGAGGTACTCAGGCACCAAAGGGGAAACTTGTTGAAGTGAAATGGACACTATGAGAAACAGTGACTTGATCAGCTCTTGTGCTGACTGTTGTTGTACAATGTAATACTTTATCCATTGTAGTATTTATTTTTTATTTTTTTTATCCTAGTACTATTGGTTGAACTCTGTAATTAACACACAATTATTCTTAGGTGTTTAAATTTTAACTGAAAAGTGATCCCTGTGAAATATAAGAGTGGGAATAAGAGAGGGAGGAGATGTACAATTTGGGACATGCTCAATCGGAACTGCCCCAAATGATGGAGTTAGAATTGAGCCAGGGGATTCCAATACAATCCCATCAAGGTGACATGTACCAAGGCCATCTCACTAGTCCAAGTGATCAATTTCAGTTCACAGTTGATCACACTGATAGGTCTAAGAGTCAAAGGGATCACACAAACAAGACTAGTGTCTGCTAATACTAACTGATAGAATCAAAAAGGGAGAGAATGATCCAACATGGGAAGCAGGATACACAGCAGACTCATAGAATGGCAGATGTCCTAAATAGCACTCTGGCCTCAGAATCAGCCCTTAAGGCATTCGGATCTGGCCCAAGAGCCCATGAGAATATTTTAGGCATGGAAAGCTAAGAAACTCTGGAAAAAAAAAAGAAGACCTAAATGAAAGATCTCTGCGAGTGAGATCCCAGTGGAAAGAACGGGGCCATCAAAGAAGGAGGTACCTTTCTCTGAAGGGAGGAGAGAACTTCCTCTTTGACTATGACCCTGTCGGAATAAGATCGAAGTCAGTGAACCCTAAAGGCTTCTGTAGCCTCAGCAACTCATGACTAGAGCCTAGGGAGATTACTGACGCCATAAACAAGAGTGTCAAATTGTTAAATCAACATCAGGAGTCACTGTGTACTTACGTCATGAGGGATCTGTCCTTAATGTGTTATCCAATGTGAAGTAATGCTATAACTAGTACTGAAACAGTATTTTTACACTTTGTGTTTCTGTGTGGGTGCAAACTGATGAAATCTTTACATAGTATATACTGAATCGATCTTCTGTATATAAAGATAATTGGAAATGATTAAAAAATCTTGGTGTTAAATTGGAAATTGCATAGACAATTAATCAATTCTTTAAAAAAACTCATGTAGGATCTCTGTCCTTAATGTGCTGTACATTGTGAATTAATACTATAACTGGTACTCCAACAGTATTTTCACTTTATGTCTCTATGTGAGGGAAAACTGTTGAAATCTTTACTTAATATATACTAAACTGATCTTCTGCGTATAAAGAGAATTGAAAATGAATCTTGACGTGAATGGAAGGGGAGAGGGAGCGGGAAAGGGGAGGGTATCGGGAGGGAGGGAAGTTCTGGGGGGGGGGGACCATTGTAATCCATAAGCTGTACTTTGGAAATTTATATTCTTTAAATAAAAGCTATAAAAAAAGATAAAACAAAAAAAAGGAGATACTCAGAAATCCATTTTTATTTAGAAAAGCTGCAAAAATGTATAAAGAATCAAGTGTCTGTCTAGCATTACTATTACAATTATCACTTTGGTGTAGTTGATGAAGAGATATTTCTATTTTTCAAAAATATTCCAACAACCGAGTGGAGGTGAATAGAATCAGAAAAGGACTATTTTGCAACACCTAAGGAATTAACCGATCTAGGCAGTGATCATTTATGTCTGCTAAATTCACAGTGAAAGAATCAGTAAATCAGTAAACAGTTATTGTTAGAGCTATCATATCACCAATGAAACAGTTTTGCCAAAAACAAAAAAGCAAGTAACAAAACCATTCAAGTGCCTTGACTTATTTAGTCAGAGGAACTAGAAGAATCACAAGAATGTGTGCTGTGGTAGGGGTGGAGAGGGATGTGGGGTGGGTGTCCTGGAGCAGTGGTTGGAGTTGGAGTCCTGGCTACTCTGCTGATGATCCAGCTTCCTTCTAACGCCCTTGGGAAGGCAGCAGAAAATGGTCCAAGTGCCTGGGTCCCTGCCATTCATAAGAGAAATCCAAATGGACTCACTGACTGTTGACTTGGCCTGGATGCAATGCAGCCTTTTGGGTAGTGAACCAGCAAAATGATAACTGTTTTACTCTGCTTTTCAAATAAATAAATGCATAAATAATTAAATATTTTAAAAAATCAGTACTGCAGGAATGAAATCAACAAAATGTACTCTGGGATACATGTAAGTTGTAGTAAAGGGAAAGCTGGAACAGAATGAGGGATCTATCCATTAATATACGTGATACATTAGCTAGTCCGGTATATGGGGCTTATTTGGATATTAGTTAAAATGTACACAATGTAAAAATTATATCACAATTTGGAAATGTAAAAATAAGCTGTTTTAAGGAAAAGTTCATTTATGTGTGTGTGTGTGTGTGTGTGTGTGTGTGGGTTGTTAAATTTAAACACTGTGATCTTTTTGGTAGGAAAAACTTTTTCATTTAGAGATACATACTGAAATATTTACATGGAATTAGATTATGTCAGTAATTTGCTTTAAAATCACCCGGCTAGAGAAGCAGGAGATATTGGTCGTTCAAAAATGAGCTGAAAATTGCAACCTAAGTGAGGGGTACATGTAGTTTATTTCTTTATTCTTTTCTATTTTATATATTTTTGAAAATGTCATTAACAATGGACTACAAATGCAGAAGAGATAAATGATTTTTAAAATAAAAGATCGCATTTTAGCTTTTGGCCTTTGCCTTAAAATGCAATCACTGAAGTAAAGATGGATGGAGAAATTGTAAGGATTTTTGTGTTTGCTTTCAACTTTGCCATCAACAACCTGCAGGTCTACAATTCGCTTCTTTAACACACTTAATAAGGACCTGACCTTATTTTCTTCAATTTAAAGTGCTCTCTGTGGCATTATATGTCTCCAGGAAATCATGGTTAAGTGGTTTCATTTCTTATATCATCTGACCTCCCCAGAGAAATATAAGGACTTGGATGACTTCTTACATGAAGTGTATTTTGAAGAGGTGGACTTAAAAAAAATTGTTCTCTCTCCTTTATTTCCTTTTCATTCTTTAAAATTTTACTTTCTTCTTATATCAGGGCTACTACCTTGTCATTTTCTTAATCACATAGTTTTACCAAGATTCTTAAACACTATATAAGTTATTCTAAATAGTGACCCAGTTCAGCTTTGGGTTGGACATACATTGCTTTGTGGAATTACTCAATGAATATATATTATTCACAGTACTAAGAAAACTCCAGAAAGTATATTCTGTACCTCCAGAAATCAAGAATTTATGATTTAATTAAAAAGGACAACTAATATTCATACATACACAAGGAAAAGAAAGAAAACCATTTCATCCTGAACTGACAAGCAGGTACTGGATTGAAAAATGGATACAGTTTGCATAGTTGTAATGAGAAAAATAGGTATGAAGAATGTGAACAATGATACATGGGTTGAAATTAACTTTTAAGATATGATCAACAGGGCTGGTGCCATGGCTCACTTGGTTAATCTTCCACCTGTGGTGCCGGCATCCCATGTGGGCACTGGGTTCTAGTCCCGGTTGCTCCTCTTCAAGTCCAGCTCTCTGTTGTGACCCGGAAAGGCAGTGGAGGATGATCCAAGTGCTTGGGCCCCTGCACCCATATGGAGACCAGGAGGAAGCACCTGGCTCCTGGCTTCAGATCAGCGTAGCTCCAGCTGTGGTGGCCATTTGGGGGAGTGAACCAATGGAATGAAGACTTTTCGCTCTGTCTCTCTCACTGTCTATAACTCTACCTGTCAAATTGAAAAAAAAAAAAAAAGATGTCTGAAACAATCCCAAATTACTTAAAAAAAAAAGATATGATCAAAACTTTTCTAACAAGAAAGGATGTGAATTGGAGAACAGAGGGAAAGTGGGTCATAGAGATTTTAGTGGTTAGATTTTTGTTGGACAAGGAAAATCAGATACAAAGGAGTCTACATACAAGGGTTATGATAGGCAGTAACAAGATATTACGATTCTTGGCCAAGCAGTGTTTGGGGAAATTTACCTGAAATTCTATTGGGCAGATAGGATATTACTACCCCTAGACATGGTTAAGACCTGCACTAGGTCTCATCGTAGGGGGTACGTATACCCAGTTTTTGCTCATTTCCTGTATGGTCCCTTTGGACCATGCAGAACTGGTAGTGGTACTCATACAGGTTTCTCTTAGGACAGACCAAACCCGGCACTCCCATAGTTTTTCGCTTTTAGAGTACCTTCCAAGATCTACACCCTACCCAAGCACAGAGTCAACCCAATATCTTGAGAAACTCTGGGATTTGAGATAATGGGTCATCCCAGAGACATGCCCTAATTTCAGGAGAGCATCTGAAGAGAAGATCATGATTCTGGCCAGTGAAATGTTTCTTTTCCATGGTCACTGGAGATTAGGCTGCCAGAATGTTATTAACTTATTGAATATAGGTCACTTTCACTCACACTAGCTACCAGATGAATTCAGGATTCAGGGCTTCCAATGGTCTACGAGCTGTGTGCCTGGGCTGTATTTCAACCTGTCCATGTTCCATTATGCTTTACTGCTCTCAAGGGTAGGTAGCAGGGTTAGTGGAGTAAGTCTTTTCCCTGTGCATGCCTGACATTGGCACCAGGGTGGTCATCCTCCACCCATCCCCACCATATAGACTTCCTGGAGATTCCCCTATCAATAACTTCAAAGTGGTTTGAGATTTCTGTTCTAAATGCCAGTGGACTCTTCTGATCAACACCCTCTCTTGTCTATGTGTGCAGTGATGCTGTGCTCTGTAGAACCAGAAGTAAGCATATCCAATGAAGGGCAGTCCTTCCTTGTGTAATTGGCTACTCTTCTCTTTCTGACCAATGCTCCCCTGCTCCCCGCCACTTTTGGGCTCTGCTGAATGTAGGTGTTCAGTTAAATTTGGAAGTGATCCTGTTCTAGAAACATAAATAAGTATTTGGGCCAAAATGTTCAAGAGAACACATGGTTGGAAAATGATGTTTTGTGCTATTGTTGTTATTTCTATGAAATTCTGAATGCACATTAACATAACCAAGAAATAATTATTATTTGTATTTCCTGCATGCTCCAAGTAGGACTTCCATCTGTGGATGTGATTGATGAAGCACAGTAATAACCTGTGAGAGTCATTGGAAGCCAGTCAGTACACACAGGCTATAAAATGGGTGATGGAACATCATGAGTCCTGGTATAACCAGCATTGAACAAATGATGGTAGGGAAATTCAGAGGCAGGAAGATCTAGACTGCTTCAATAAAAAAAAAATCTATGCCTTTTACGAAGAACACAGACTACAAGTAGCAAGCACATTGTTGCCTTTTTCTTATTGTGGGAGATACAAAATCAGTTAGGAATGGCATATACAAACATGAGGAACCTGAAAAGCTGTTTCCTCAATTTGAATAGAGAGAGAAGGTGCCCAAATACCATAAAAAATTCTATGTGTGCTGATAACACAGTAAGCTGTATATAAGTACATCTTCCCTACCAATTCTTTGAAGTTATCATTGATAAAGTCACTATGACTCACAAGGGTCCACCAATTCCATAGCATATGTTTTAATGTAATGATTTAGACAGATGTGGATCCCATAAAAATACTGGTCCAGGATTCTGCACCCTCTAGGGTGGCTCTCAATTGGCGGTGCCCAGTTGAAAGGGTGAAAAAAAACACAGGAAAAAACTGGGTAAAAAGCTATTGCAGTAATCTGGGACAGATGTAAAGGCAGACTAGACCAGGACTATAAAATGAAGATAAGGAGAGTGAGACTGAAAAACATTCTAAAGAAAAAATAAATAGGTTGTGTTACTAGATTGACAGAGATGGAATGAAGCTAAGAACCAAAGGATACTCCTAGGTATCCATGCTTAAAGACTGGAAAAATAGGCTAACTTGGAAACTATGACTTATCAGATGGAAGAAAGAGCAATTTGGGAAGCAGTTTTGTGTTCTAACATGTGGTAAGTTCTGAATTACAAACAATTATTTTATGGAGTGAAGTTCAGTTACGAAACTTTCCAAGTATCTAAGGAAACTGTTTTGTCCTTTCCCACATGTAACAAAGCATTGGCATCCCTTTTGTGGCAAAATTTTCAGACATGACAATAGGCGTTATAGACTTCAGTTCCAGTTCTTCACTTTGAGCCAATTATTTAACATTTCTAAATCTTGGCTTTATTACATAAAGTAATATGAATAATATCTCCTTTACAGTGAAAATTTGGGATGACTGAAACACATAAACGTGCCTAGTACAATGTCTGATGCAGCCAGGCTCAATAAATGCTAGTTTAAGTGAAGTGAAATAAAATCTACTAGGGTCAAATTGCCTTGTAGTTCTGGCAGTCAGAAAGCTTCCTCCTCATTTCATGTTGTGACAGCAGCTCATCTATCACAGCACCTCCTGAGGCTGGGACTTAGGTCTGTGACCACTCTCTTAGGAGCGACGGTGACGATGCCACTTTTCCTAACTGGAAAGTGAGAAATTGAATGTGGGAACACCTCTAGGACAAGATTACCTTCCCTCTATAATTTACACACTTGCATTTTAGAAGTCTCCCTCTAATGTTGTTTGGGATGCAGTCACCAATAATATCGCATTTGTATTGTGTGATGGAGGTTACAGCCTTTAGAAAATGTAAATTAAAACAGCAGTCAGTAAGTCTTTGAGAAACAAAGATGGGAGCTAAGACAGACAGAATTGAAAATAGAATGACACTTCAATAATTTATTTGAATAACACTGTTTCTGGCAATTCAGGATGGGTGTGAAATCTCTATTTCTCTCTGATGAAATAGAGATGTTTTTATGGCCTTTGTTTAACATGATTAAGTATCTAGTCTGTGCTTGGAGAAACCTAATGGCCTTCATTTCTCCCCAGTGCCCACTCCTCTCTCTGGTTGTAAGTTAGGATTTTAAGGAAAGACCTGTTGGTTTGTTGATTCTGGATGGTGGCAGTAAAATATTCCAGGAACCATGGTTGAGGAGACTGTGACCTTAGCCCTTGAAGATTGCTATGTGCATTTAATAGGGGAGAGATTTTCCTCGCTGTAGCTTGGAAGTAGATCAGATGTGTTTTTCTCCCAAGCATAACAAAAAGATGTTCACGGTGACTTACAAGCTATGAAATACCTCTTTTGTTAAAGGCAGTGGAAGTCAACTAATTTATGGAATTTAAAATTTGATTGGAAATGATCCTTGGAGAATTGTCTTCTAGTAAGTTGAAAACTACTTAAAGCCCTGGAAATGAATCCCAGTTTTTCAGGGAAAGGAGAAAGGGCATGATTGAATCCTGCCAGGGACAATTCGTCTTACTTAGGTCACATCAGATCACGAGCTGGAGCTCTGTCTTCAGGCAGAGCAGGTCTGTATTCCAGTCTGACAATGGCAACCTTAGATGCAAGCAGGCAATCCTTCTAGCAAGTTACGTGTGAGAGATTCAACAACATGCTCTCCATCTGTCACAGAACTTGTAAGACATGCAAAGAACTCTGATGTGTGCAGTTTAGAAAACTGACAGCTTTACTTGTAGTCATTGCTGTTTGTTGTTTTATTTTCCCCAATGTTAAGGTAATTGAGGTGCATGTTTGTCATTTACCTCTCACTCTCTTGTGATGGTTCTTCTTCACTTTATCTTAACAGAAGTGAGCCTGCATGATGTGCCTTTTCCAGTTCTCTCTGTATTCTTGCTTTCTTCCAGCTAGAGGCTTCTGTTTTTATTACTCACATTCACTTCCAAAGATACTAGGTGTAATATGCATAACACAAAGGTAATATGTGTTTAAATCCATGGACTGATACGGATCAAAATTCCTTCTCTTTTCTTTATTACCTAGGAGATCTATCATAAAACATTACTTACTATCTCCACCCTCAGTTGTCTCAACTTTCTTGAGTTGTTTAAAGTGTTAAATACATGTTATGTGTTCCATCAACAATATTTGGAATGATCTTTTGATGTGATATGTTGAACACTGACCAGACCCTGGGGATACTTCAGTTAAAACAATGACAATAACAATAAAAATATTTCTCTTGTTGTGACTTACATATTGTCTAGGAGGGCAATAGCCAAGTAAATACAGGATCATGTAATTTTCAGTAGCATTAGGTGCTATGTAGAGACATGAACTGGTGGCTGAGGATATAGAGAAGCAATAGGGAACCGTTCTAGATTGGATGGTGTGAGAAGTCTGTTGGGAAACAAAGTTCTGAAGGAAGTGCAGGAGTGGGTCACACAAATATCTGAAAAGAACATGCCAGGAAGAAAAAAACAAAACTGCTGGTATTTGGGGTGAAAAATGTCTTTGTCAAGGCTGGAGTTATGGTACAGCAGATTAAGCTTCTGCTTGTGGTACTGACATCAAATTTTGGAGTGACAGTTCAAGTCCCAGTTCCTCCACTTCCCATCCAGCTCCCTAATACTGTCCCTGGGAAGCAGCAGATGGTGATTCGAGTTCTTAAGTCCCTGCTACTCACATGGGAGACCTGAATGGAATCCCGGGCTTGTGGCTTCAGCCTGGCCCAATTATGACTATTACCAACATTTGGTGAGTGAACTAGCAGATGGAAGATCTCTCTCTCTCTCTCTCTCTCTCTCTCTCTCTCTCTCTCTCTTTCTCTCCCCCCCAACTCTGCCTTTCAAAAAATACATACATCTTAAAAAGAGAAAACATATTTATCTTTCATACTTGAAGGTATGCTAGGAAATGATGGTAAGGGAAACTTAACTATGTCTGACACATAATTATTGATTCGTAGACAATTTTAAATAGGATTGATAAAGGCTGAATTTAGTCCACTAGTGGAAATGAAACTGCACTCTGGTCTTCCTCTTTTGAGCCCTATAGCATCAACAAGGTCATCTTTGCTTTTTATATTTTGCTGGGTTCTTGTGATACCTGAGTTTCCCCACCGAATTTTATGGAAATCTCTACAGTGGAGACAGTAAGTCCTTGCTTCAAATGGAGGGCATGCATCAGCATTTCTAGGATCCCAGCTCTAGCCCTCCTGGTCTGAATTAGGATGATGTTTGCCTAGTTTTGATAGTTCGATATAGTTAGATAATTTCAGTTTCAGATTTGATAGTAATTTGATAATTTCAGATCTTATGTTAAGGTACTTGGCAAATTTTGAGTTGATTTTTGTTTAAAGTATGAGGTAGAGGTCTTGTTTCAAACTTCTCATGTGGAAGTCCAGTTTTCCTTTGCTGTTTATTGAAGGGACTGTCCTTTCTCCAGAGAATGCTTTTAGTTCATTTGTCAAAGATAAGTTAACTGTGGATGTTTAGATTTATTTCTGGGGTTTCTATTTTGTTCTTTTGGTCTTTCTATTTGGATGCCAGTAACATGTTGTTTTGGTTATAGCAGACCCGTAGTTGTATTTTACTATTGTGATGCTGCCAACTTTGTTTTTATTGTACAAGATTGCTATGGCTACTCTGGGACATTTCTGTTTCCATACGTATTTTATACATTTTTTTTTAGTTCTGTGAGGATGTCAATGGTATTTTGATGGGATTGCATTGAACTCCTAAATTGGATAGTGTGAACATTTTAATAATATTAATTATTCCAACCCAAGAATACGGGATATTTTCCCATCTTCTGTGTATGTCTCCTTTTTCTTTCATTTGTGTGTTTGCAGTTTTCATTGTAGAGGTTTTTCACATCATTCACTAAATTTAACTTTAGTTAATTTTTCAATGTAGCTATTGTTAGTGGGTTTGTTGTTATTAGTTCTTTCTCAGAAAGACCATTACAAAAATGTAAAAAGTATATAAAATAAGATAAATAAATATATAAAATGCTACTGTTTTTATATTCATTTTGTATCTTTCCACTTTGTTAAGTTCTCTTATTAGTTCAATGAGTTTCTTGGTGGATTATTTTGATTTTCCTTTCTTTATAATCATATCTGCAAACGGGGATAACTCAACTTCCCCCTTTATGATTTATATATTTTGTTTCTTTCTCTTGCTTAATGGCATTAGCTGCAACTTCCAGAACTATACTGTGTAAGAGTAGTGAGAGTGAACAACCTTGTCTAGTTCAAGATCTCAATGGAAATGCTTCCAGCTTCTTCCCATGCAACATGATGTTGGCTATGGGCTTGCCATATACAGTCTTTATTGTGTTGAGGTATATTCCTTTTATACCAATTTTGTTTAAAGATTTTATGATGAAAGTGTGTTGTATTTTATCAAATAATTTCTCTGAGTCTATTGATTTAATCTTAAAATGTTTAAGTTCTTCATTCTGTTGATTTAGAGTATAGCATTTATCAGTTGGCAAATGTTAAACAATCCTTGCATTCCTGAGATAAAACCCACTTGGTCAGGGTGGATGATCTTTTGATATGTTACTGGATTATATTTGTTAGTATTTTGTTAAGAAGTTTTGAATCTATATTCCTCAGGAATATTGGCATCTGGTTCTCTTTTTTGTTGTATATATGTCTGGTTTTAGAATTAAGATATGGCTGGCCTAATTGAAAGCATTTAGAAGAATTCCTTTTCTTTCATTTGTTTGGTAAAGTTTGATAGAATTCAGGAGTGGGCCAGTGCCACGGCTCAATAGGCTAATCCTCCGCCTGTGGCGCTGGCACCCCAGGTTCTAGTCCCGGTCGGAGCGCCAGATTCTGTCCCGGTTGCCCCTCTTCCAGGTCAGCTCTCTGCTGTGGCCCGAGTTCTTGGGCCCTGCACCTGCATGGGAGACCAGGAGAAGCACCTGGCTCCTGGCTTCAGATCAGTGCAGCACCGGCCGCAGCGGCCATTGGAGGGTGAACCAACAGTAAAGGAAGACCTTTCTCTGTCTCTCTCTCTCTCTCACTGTCCACTCTGCCTGTTCAAAAAAAAAAAAAAAAAGAATTCAGGAGTGAAACTGTCTTGTCTTGAAGTTTTTATTTTAATTGATTCAGTCTCATACTTAGTTATTGATCTGTTCAAATTTTTTGTCTTCATGGTTCAATTTCATTAACTAACATATTTCCAGAAATCTATCCATTTCTTTAGGTTTGTCAATATGTTGGCATACAGTTGTTCATTTTAGTTCCAAATATTCTTTGTATTTCTGTGGTATGAGTTGGATTATCTCATATTCCTTCTCTGTTTCTATTGATTTTGTCCTATCTCATTTCCTCTGTGAGTCTCATTAATGCTTATTGATTTTATTTATTATTAAAAAATTGAAGGGAATGACTGTTTCACATTTCTGCTGAATTTCAACACTGCACCCAGTATTTTGTATAAAACAAGCAGGCAATATATATTTTCTGAGATGGTGGGGAAAGACTAATGTATTTACAACACTTAGAGGAGAGGAATTCATGCAGGTTTGAAATCTTTAAAGGCAAGGAGATTTACATGCAAGTGGGTGAAAAATTAGCTTCTGTGGAGTTACTGAGTACAGCTGGACAAGGGAGTAGGTGAAGTTAGTGGGGTCTGCAGCTCCTCATTTCCTGGCTATTGTAGCTATCACCAGGGTACATTAGTGTGTTCAAGGGCAAGTGTGTTTTCCATGCATACATGTGCACTAATCAAGGGGAACTTCTCTTCAAATACCCTCAACTTTACCTGTGCGTTTATTGTGTAGACCCAATACTTATTTTTATTTTTTTTTTACACAGGCAGAGTGGACAGTGAGAGAGAGAGACAGAGAGAAAGGTCTTCCTTTGCCATTGGTTCACCCTCCAATGGCCGCCGCGGCTGGCGCGCTGCGGCCGGCGTACCGCGCTGATCTGATGGCAGGAGCCAGGTGCTAGGTGCTTTTCCTGGTCTCCCAGGGGGTGCAGGGCCCAAGCACTTGGGCCATCCTCCACTGCACTCCCGGGCCACAGCAGAGAGCTGGCCTGGAAGAGGGGCAACTGGGACAGAATCTGGCGCCCCGACCGGGACTAGAACCCGGGGTGCCGGTGCCGCAAGGCGGAGGATTAGCCAGTTGAGCCACGGCGCCAGCCTAGACCCAATATTTTATAATATTATTTCAAAATGCAATAGCCAGCTTTATTGTTTTTGACTCACTTCAAATATGGATTTGCTTTAATTTAAAAAGTTGTGATTAACACGTCATTCATAAAGATTTTTATGGGCTTCATTACAATATCTCAATACATATACACAGTGTAAACCAATCAAAACTGGCAGTTTATCTACTTCCTTTTATTTCTGTTTTGAGTGTGCCAGCTCTTTTTCAGCTATTTGCACAAGTTATAATGCATGACTGAACTGTAAGATATACCATTGTTCCTTGTTACTTCTATCTGTGTTTTGGTACTACTTTTTAAATTTAATTTTATTTATTTTATTTGTGAGAGTTACAGACAGTGCGAGGGAGAGACAGAGAGAAAGATCTTCCATTGGTTCGCTCCCCAAATGGCCACAATGCCCAGAGCTGAGCTGATCCAAAGCCAGGAGCCAGCTTCTTCTTCCAGGTCTTCCACACAGGTGCAGGGGCCCAAGGACTCGGGTCATCTTCTACTGCTTTCCCAGGCCATAGCAGAGAGCTGGACTGGAAGATGAGCAGCCGGGACTAGAACTGACGCCCATATGGGAACGACAGGCAGAGAATTAACCTACTTGCACCATGGCGCCGGCCCCGTTACAACTTTTAATTTTAAAAATTTTGTTTTGTTATGATCTGTACCTTCTGGCAAGTGATACCGGTTTGCATGTATAGTCATGGCATGTTATAACTTTTTATATATAGGTATGAAATTAAGTGGCATATTTTAACAAAAAATAAAAAGGTCATATGTGGAAATGCTCACTATTTTAAAGGTAACAAGAAAATGACTATTTTTGGAGAATAAAACCTGTATTTTTTTTTTTTTAGAAAACAAAATGTAGTATTTTACTATTTATAATTTGTGGTGGAATGAGAAGGCCATGCCAAGGTGGCCACTGGCAAGCGAGCGTCAGTTACTCAGGAATGGCTTTGAAACCCACCTGGCAATGGAGCCTGCCTGGCAACAGGCTGTGATTGGATGGCTTTGGAAACTGCCTGGCAACAGGCTATGATTGGAAATGTGGTGGAATGAGAAGGCCATGCCAAGGTGGCCACTGGCAAGCGAGCGTCAGTTACTCAGGAATGGCTTTGAAACCCACCTGGCAATGGAGCCTGCCTGGCAACAGGCTGTGATTGGATGGCTTTGGAAACTGCCTGGCAACAGGCTATGATTGGATGGATTTGAAACTGCCTGGTAAAAGGCTGTGATTGGATGGCTTTGGAAACTGCCTGACAATAGGCTGTGATTGGTTGGGGCATAGACCGCCCCTTGACCAGATTGGCTGGTCTTGGCTATATAAGATGTTGTACCAGCTGTAATAAACGAGTCTGCGGGCTGCTCGCCTCGAGCCTGCTTTCACCCGACTCCCGGGGTCTGTGTGTTGACTCCGCGCCTCTTGCCCCCACCACGCTGCTCCTCTCAGAAACGAATCCACTGCAACACTGTTGAGAAATCAACTGCAACAATAATTTCCCTGAATTTTAAAATTTTCTATGAGAGCAAGCTATCTCCTATTTTTTAAAGATTTATTTTATTTACTTGAAAGACAGAGTTACACAGAGAGAGAAGGAGAGGCAGAGAGATACAGAGAGGTCTTCCATCTGCTGGTTCACTCCCCAATTGACCGCAATGACTGGAGCTGGGCAAATCTGAAGCCAGGAACCAGAAGCTTCTTCCAGGTCTCCCATGTGGAGCCATCTTCTACTGCTTTCCCAGGCCATATCAGAGAGCTAGATCGAAAGTGGAGCAGCTGGGACTTGAACCAGCACCCATATGGGATACCAGCACTGCACGCAGAAGCTTTACCTGCTATTCCACAGTGTGGACCCCTCTCCTTTTTTAAAACAATTGTTATTATATGACAGGAAGGGGAGAAATCAATAGCAAAGAAAACAACTTCCCAATATTTTTTTTGTGTGAAAAGGCCTTTATATATCCTATTAATACTAATAAAGAATAATGGGACCTGGAAAAACTTGAGAGAGGGAGAGAGAGAGAGAGAGAGAGAGAGAGAGAGAGAGAGAGAGAGAGAGGGATCTCATTATGGCTAGTATGATGGTCTAGCTTTGAACTCATGATTCATACAAATCCTCCTGTAAATGCTAAATCTCAAAGAAACTTTGGTCCTGAAAAATAAATTAAGGAACAACACCAAAAATAATTTCAGATTGCAGAAACTGAAATTTTTTTTCAATTGTCAGTCTGAACTACTCAGAAAAAAATTAAAAATTTCCATTTTTGATTTCTCTCATAATGGTTCATGTCAACCAATTTTTATCTCATGTTTAAATGTGAAGCTGCATGTTTGGATGATTTCACAAATAAAATTTGTATTTGGCCTCGGAGACGACTGATGTCCAGTATCATCAGATAGCTTTCTTAGATGACAAACTCCCTGAATTATTGTCACTGTATTAATTCCCAAGACAGACAACATAGACAATAGAAAAGCATCGCTGTGCCATCGCAGGGGGCAGAGAAGGGAAACCAGTCCTAAATCCACTCCCTTGATTTAAGTTGGAATGCATATATACTGTTCCTAGAGTATTCCTTTTTTAATATGTGCAAAATATACACGATGTTCTTAAAGCAGTCCTTTTATGTCCTTTTTTATCCTTTTTATACCCTCTCCATTTAAAGTTCTGAAGACATGACCTGTTTTAGAAATTATCATGATAACCATTAAGATAATTAAAATGAGTTATTTCCATTATTCCGTGGTATGTACCATACCCTTCTAAGACAAATTTATCATTCTTTGGCATCCAATTACGCTATTAAAAAGGAAGAGAAGCTTCCAGTCAATTAAGCAAATAAGCTCAGTGTGTAGCTTTCCTTTATGGCACCTTTTTCTAACTGTGATTATAAAATCATAGTGCAAGGAACCGCAAATCTAATCAGAATAAATAAAAATCATTCCAAGGAACTTCAGAGAAGAATGCTTAAATTGTTGAAGGAAATATTAATTTAGTTTAACATATTTATTGCATGTTTTAATAATTACCATTATTCATCTTATTATTTTCAGTTTATAAATAATAGATTGAATCAGAGTGAATATAGCTGGGCCAGTGGCCAATTCATAACTTAGACATGTACATATTAAACAACTTGAGCAAGCGATGAACACAAATATTTAGTGCCTAACATCAAATGATTTCTTAGGTGCTGTCTGCCCCTGAAGTGAGTTGGCTAAAGGATCTAGTCTTGAGTCACACCATATGAATGAGCACAGGTTAGGGAAAGAACAATTATTGATTGATACAAAGCATTTTCTGTGCCAGCCTGTTCTGTTTTATATATTTATTGTCAAAGCAATGTAAATATATAGTTCCACAACATGTCCAGGTGATTTATGGGGAACCTATCCAGTTTCTATGTCAAATTGGCTCTCTTTGATGCATCTCAAGATCCATATTTACTTTGGATCTCTCTGCAAAGGGCCATATGCACGTCTGTTTGTCTTGGTCTGGTCTTTCCAACAGTTTTACTGTGTGGGATGGCAGGACTGGAAGTATTTAAAAGCTGGCCAAGGTTTTTTGGCCTGTGATTATGGCACTATTTCAGTACATCTGGGAAGGGCCCTTTTTCATCAAGATATATCCTCACAGAACTATATTAATTCTTCTATAAATCAACGTTTAATAGCAAATTACTTGTTTGTAGCCTTCGCAACATATTTTTTATCTCTTGGTTAAATTGATAGCAACCAAAAAGACAAACACTATAATTATTTGGCAAGAGGGCTTTCTATACATCTGAATTGCTTTTGCTTGATATATCATGTGAATGTGTCATGAAGTAAGTTTTCCTCTAATAGGTTATGTCAATAACTTGCTTTGCTGTATCTAAAGCCACAAATGAATTTATTTTCATTGCCTTTGTTAGAGTGATGCTTTGTGCAGATTGTAGAAGACATTTTAGTCAGATTTCTCCCTTGTGTGTCTCAGAAAGACCATATGCAGTTTTAGGGGATAGCTTGTAAGAACTGTTATTGGATTTGCTAAAGAAATAATATCTTCATTTAAAAATAATTATAAAATTAAATAAGTGGGCATTACTGTTGCATTCCTCCCTTCCTTATATGGTATTGTACTTCATGTACAATTTTGAAACAACAAATTAATTCAAATAACATAGATAATATTTTGAATTATGTAGACAAAACTCACACTAAAAGACACAGCAGTGTAACAGGTTCTATTGAATACCTCCACAAATCCAGTGCTCATCATGAAATCCTGATAGGCTGTCACAATAGAGACATCACTCACCTATTTGTCCTTTGCTCTTCAGGGTTGCCTTAAATTTATATTTTTTTCAAATACAAATTCTGTTGCTGCTAGGAACCCATGAAAGCATCCATTCTAAAAAACTAGCTTTGCACAAGAAGATTCTGAGATACAAATGTTTTCAGAAAATTATTCACTATCGGGCTGGTGCCGTGGCTCACTTGGTTAATCCTCTGCCTGTGGTGCCTGCATCCCATATGGGCACTGGGTTCTAGTCCTGGTTGCTCCTCTAGCAGTCCAGCTCTCTGCTGTGGCCTGGAAGGGCAGTGGAGGATGGCCCAAGTGCTTGGGCCCCTGCACCCACGTGGGAGACCAGGAAGAAACACCTGGCTTCTGGCTTCGGATCGGTGCAGCGCTTGCCATAGTGGCCATTTGGGGAGTGAACCAACAGAAGGAAGACCTTTCTTTGTCTCTCTCTATATATAACTCTACCTGTCAAAATAAATTTAAAAAAAGAAAGAAAATTGTTAATTGTCACTATCACCCAGCTTGTCTGGTACATACTTAAAACAAAACTGTGGCTATGGTTAGTGGAGTCCATGGCCTTGTGGGCAAAGTCATCTCATATTGAGTCTTTGATCTTGACAAATGACCTAGAATTACTTCATTTCTTCATCCATCAAATGGGAATCAATGAACTACTATATAAGGGATTGTACAGATTGATTTCAAGAGGAGTTCTCAGTGCACGCCCTGTACATTGCCTGGAACATTCAACAAGCCTGATATGTAATCATTCCAAGGCTCTTTGCAGGACAACACTGAGAAACAATTGGTCTCTTCAGCTTTTCTTTTGCTTTTTGTGGTTGATCATTTGTAGGGTAACATTTTATTCTATAATTACTGGTTTTTATAAACACCGAAAGAAGTTTAATAAAATTTGAAATACACTGCTTGGTGACTTTTTTTGAAGACATATTTATTTGTTTGAAAGGCAGAGTACAGATAGAGGAGAGAGAGAGAGAGAGAGAGAGAGAGAGAGAGAGACCTTCTATCAGCTTGTTCATTCCTCAAAGGGCCACAAAGGTCAGGGCTGGGCCAAGCTTTAGTCAGGAGCTAAGAGTTCTTCCAGGTTTCCCATGTGGATGCAGGGGACAGGGGCTTGGGCCATCTTCTGTTGCTTTCCTAGATGCATTAGCAGGGAGCTGGATGGAAAGTGTAGCAGCTGGGAATCCAACCAGTGTCCAGATGGGATGCTGACACTGCAAGTGGAGACTTCAGCTTCTACACCACAGCACTAGCCCAGTTTGGTAACATTTTAAGTTAATTAATGAATAATTTAAACAAAAAAATAGAAATTTGATCTAACCCGGAAATTGTAAATTATGCTTTCACCAATTGTGTTAGCTGGATTTATCTTTTCCAAACTCTAAAATATAACCTTGTAATGATTTTCAAGAGCTGGCTTGTGAAGCTTAATTTTAGATCTGACTCTGTGATTTAAATTATTATAACATACCCCTCACAGTGTAGCTCATAGGTTCTGACCAGTGTTCTTCATTATTTAGCTATGAATTACATGGAAGTTCAGGGATCATCAAGATGAAATAAATTGAGGGTTTTTTTAAGTACTTCAGTTGTGTTTTTTTTTTTTTTATTAAGTAAATAGAACATTTTCAGATCAATAGAAATTTTTTTTCTTGTAAAACTATCAGCAAGGTGGGCAGAGGATTTAGCAAAGCTTTGTGCAAAGGATATTGCCAAATGTTCCCAGGGGAGCACATTCTCCTGACATAGGGCAAGATGCCAGTCCTATGCAGGCTCATTGAGGGCAAACCCTCCCAAGGGACTGCGAAGGCAGAAGGCAGCAGGGTGGGTAATCTGTAACTAATGATGAATAGTGGTTTGGGGAACTCAAGGTTGTAAATAAGATTCTGGATCCTCGTGACATAGGTCAGGATGGACTGCATGATATGGAACTTCTTGCTGCCTCTTTCCCTGGAACATAGGATTTGGTATTTCATGGTCATATGGTGAGCTTTGGTTAATGGATTGCTGTGCCTA
Organism: Sylvilagus floridanus; assembly: GCA_949820135.1. NCBI lineage: Eukaryota > Metazoa > Chordata > Mammalia > Lagomorpha > Leporidae > Sylvilagus > Sylvilagus floridanus. The sequence continues at coordinate 33,356,787 of OX463238.1, read as the reverse complement.
CAGGCTTGCTAGCTTGTAGAATTGTCTGTGCCCTCTAATAAAAAGTGCTGGCTGAGACTATCCAGCAGTGCTCTCTTCTGATGGAGGGTTCTATGTCTCATCTCTTCATCTGAAAACCCAGCGGCCCTGGTAGATATAAGTATCTTAGTATTCAGGAAAAGGTGAAGCTTTGTTAAATAATAGCCAAAGTTTAAGGAATATGAACTATAAGCCAGATGTTCTGTATGTTAGTCAGCTTTTCGTTACTATAATGAAATACTGGAGGTAGCCTGATTTTATAAAGGAAGGACATTTTTTTTTTTTTGACAGGCAGAGTGGACAGTGAGAGAGAGAGACAGAGAGAAAGGTCTTCCTTTTGCCTTTGGTTCACCCTCCAATGGCCGCCGCAGCCAGGTGCTGCAGCCGGCACATCGCGCTGATCCGAAGCCAGGAGCCAGGAGCCAGGTGCTTTTCCTGGTCTCCCCATGGGGTGCAGGGCCCAAGCACCTGGGCCATCCTCCACTGCACTCCTGGGCCACAGCAGAGGGCTGGCCTGGAAGAGGGGCAACCGGGACAGAATCCAGTGCCCCGACCGGGACTAGAACCCGGTGTGCCGGCGCTGCAAGGCGGAGGATTAGCCTGTTGAGCCACGGCGCCGGCCAGGACATTTATTTTTGCTCACAGTCCTGAGGTTCACAATCCAAGATCATGTGGTCCTCATGGTCCACTGTCTAGCGATGGTGTTCTTGCTGGCAGAGCCTTGAGAGTTGGCACACAGCTTCCTGTAGCAGACACAGGGAGCCTGAACACATGTCTGTGTCTATGCAGTCACTTCTAAAACTTCAAGGATTTAATCGTGAGGCCTCCACCCTCTGATGATCCACCCCAATGTGGTCATCATCTCCCAAAGGCACCATCTGAAAACATAATTAGATTTCCCAACCTCTTAATACTATATAAAAATATCCTGAGGAATAAACCCCTAAGTTTTGGGAGATAAACACTTAAACCTAACACTGTTAGAGACTCCTTAGTGGATTAGGTGATATGAATGAAGTCTTTCACTAAGTGTGAAGGTAAGCTAAGATTGAAAAAAAATGCATCTGATTCACAAACCAGTGCTCATTTGTCTTTACAAGTCAGATATCCAAATTGTTATTGTGGCTCCTTTAACGAAATATCAGTTCTGCATTCAATCTGACATGCTCTAGGATCAGAACTAGAAAGTCATTGTATATTCTGAATTAAAATGATAGCATTGGTGACAATTACCCTTCACTTACAATTGTACACAATATGTTTTGCTTTTGTTCTAAAATAATTGGGCTTTTAAAGGAATTTGAACTCTAGTTGCTTCAGTGTTCATGTAAGAAAGCAATGAGAATATAGCTTAGTCAGGAAGGGCTAAGGCAAATTCCAGTCACTTATGGAATGAGCTATAAACATGCATGCCTAGGGAAGGAAGTGATGATCTGAATACATTTTTCAAATAAAATAATAAAATTTATGGTATAGATTGCTGTTCCCTAGGACTGTCATAACAAAGTGTGAAAAACTGGATGGCTTAGAAAAATAAAGCATTTACTGTCTCACAATTCAGAAGGCAGATAGTCATGTCAAGATGTTTGTCAGAATTAGTTCTTTCTGAGGAATGTGCGGGAGACTTGGTTCCACACCTCTCCACCAGCCTTTGGCAATTTGCTGGCAATTTTTGGCATCTCTTATTCTACAACTGCATCACTCCAATCTCTGCCTTCATCTTTTTTTTTTTTTTTTACAATTTATTTATTTGAAAGTCTGAGTTACATAGAGACAGAAGGAGAGGCAGAGAGAGAGAGAGACGGGGGGGGGGGGGGGGTCTTCCATCCACTGGTTCACTTACCAGTTGGTTGCAATGGCCAGAGCTGTGCCAATCTGAAGCCAAGAGCCAGGAGCTTCTTCCGAGTCCCCCACATCGGTGGAGAGGCCCAGGGACTTGGGCCATCTTCCACTGCTTTCTCAGTCCATAGCAGAGAGCTAGATTGAAAGTGGAGCAGCTGGGACTTGAACCAGAGCCCATATGGCATGCCAGAACTGCAGGTGGCGGCTTTACCTGCTACACCACAGCGCCAGCCCCATCTGCCTTCATCTTCACATGGTGTTCTCTGTGTGTCTCTTCATGTCATATTTCCCCATGCAAGGCTGGTCCCTTCACATAACATCTTAAAGTAAAGGCATCGGTTATATTAGCTGAGGGGCCTCTTTACATCTTTGGCGTTCATCTTTATTGAATATACCTCCAAAGGCCATGTTCCCAAATAAAGTCAGATACTGAGATACTTGGAGTTGGTATTTTTTGGGAAGGGGGATACAATTCAATCCATAACAAGGACTAAATAGTAAAAGTAAAATGGGGAGAAAAAATTACCTAATGAATTTGGGTCAAGTTAACAAGAAAACATGGATTATTTAGAAAAAAAGTAACATGCCTGACTGCATAATTGGGACTGCAAGATTCCAGATGACCACTTTAGGTAATGGAGGCCAAGAAAAAGAGAGGGAGTCATCAAAGGAAAATTGAGTAAAAGAAGGGAAAGAAGTCAAGAAAGAGGAAGGGGGTCAGGGAAGCTCATATAAACCAGCCCTCTCCCTGGCAGACTGTATGAGTGTGCCATGCTCTGATTGTAGATCTGGATACAGCTTGACAATAGAGCTCGAATCTACTGAACTGTGTTCCCAATTATAGCTGGTTTACGAGTTTAATAATTACTAACATCTCATGTCCACTCATTGAAGAGAAATGTGTCTTTAGAGTCCTTTCAAAATCGGATGCATCTGATGTTTTAAACCTAGAGGAGCTTTTAATTTGGACCATTTGTTTCCATGTAAAGAGAATTGATTTTTTTTTTTCATTTGTAGAACCCATAGCCAGAAGTAACACTATGCACACACTTGATGTGGATTAGTTCAGCAGACATTATAGGGCACATGATAGCTGGGTGCTGGAATGTTATTGTTTCTATAACTTTGGAGATTGAAGATGGAAAAATCCCTGTTCAGTCATCCAGTACATCTTTCTGCCAAAGTCAAATTAATTTTAGCACATTTCCTTCCAGGACTTTATATAGTTCAAGTTTTAAAGCATCAAGGTCATACAATCTCTGGGAAATCTGGTCCATCAATATACTTCATGGTAATGTAGTTAAAGGACAGGTTCATTATGGTTCATCAAGGACCACTGTACCAACGTATGTGAGTGAGAACAATATAGATTAATTACTTTTGGCTCTGGATTGAGATTGCTATACAGAATTTTGCTCTGAATTTTGTTTACCATGGCTTTACTTTTTAATTATTACCTCTGTTAGTTCTTGCTACATCCCTGCGAGGAAGGCAGGATAATTGTTTTTATGTCTATTTAACAGATTTAAAAAGTGAGGATTATAAATGGTGGAAGCAATACTAAAACCCATGCTGCCTATTTTCTCATTTATTTCTCTTCCCACTTAGCTCATTGACTTAGCAGAGTATGATGTATTTCCAGTTTCGTTATGAGTGCCAAATAGTTGCTTTGAATATAGATTACATAATAATTAAATTAAAGGAAGCAATTAAACAAAATCATGGAATGTGAGAAAGAGGCAGCTATGGTGATGAAGAGAGGAAACCATGACAATCATTCTAAACTGGAAAGGCTGCTTAACATGCTGGCTAGGCAGACCTGAAAAGGCTGATCATGCATACTTACAGGGGCAGAAAGAAGTACTCTCCAGAGAAAATTACCTGGAATATGCAGTGAAAGACTGTAAGTATTGTTGATCTCTGAGATTCCAGATATAAATTTCATTTTCTAATCAGTCTCTTTCCATTTTACTCACTCTAATATGTGTCAAATTGTAATTATTTGCATGAAAATGGACTGTGGTATTTCAAACTCTAGCCAAATCAGCCTAGTGGGAGAACAGTAGGGAACCTACTTACACAAGATATAATCTGTTTATCACTAGTTCTGTGAAAGTTTAAACAAAAGTAAAAAGATACTCCAAAGAGGAGTCTAAGAACTATACTTAAATTAAGCAAAGGAGATACTGATGATTAAATTTGTCAAAGGTTTTGGACATTGCTAACACAACCATCCATTCTCAAATTCAGTAAATTGACAATTACTTGTCAACGTGCTACAAAACATTATTATTTAAACTTGTTTGCAGAATTTAAGAAATAATAAGCATTGTGTTGCTTTTAAATGGCTAAGAAGTAGAAAATAACTTAAAGTGCTATGCTACAAATAGTATAAGGAAAAATGTAAATCAATGACAGCCAATACAAAACTCAAAAAGTCTCCGTCCTTTCTTAGAGATTACTGTGCAATCACTGCTTCCTTTAACGGGGCAAGCAAAATTCAGTCCTTAGTTTATTCATTCATAATGCAAGTATTGGCCTGTGTCTGAAAGTCTTTCAACAGGCTACTATATTTTATACTGCCCTCGGTACATTATATATGTAAAAATTTTTGAAAACATGCTTAAAATACTTATTAATATGAATACAACAGATTTCATATATTTCACAGGTACAGTGCTAAGAAAATCACCTTAATTTCCTAAAACTTTCTTTTAAGATTCCATGTCAAATGATCAAACCCATCTTATTTTCTTTTTGAAGAGAGGAATGGTGTTCTGGACTGACTATGTTTCTACAAAAGCATAGGGCTGTTCCATCATGTATCCTGCTGTGTCTCCTAGACAATAAAAAATCTCAAAGCTCATCAATGCCTCCATTCATGCACTTATTTACTGACTCATTAATATGGTCAATATTTACTTAGTGACTACCAGATGTCAGGCCTTGAGCCAGCTACTGAAATCCCACATATCATAAAATCCAACAAGAAGAGACAATAATCTAAGCTCTCTGTCAAATTTTCCAAAAGCAGTTTAATGTAATATGCCTGCATTCCACAAACCCAAGAACATCCACACACAGGCATACTGATGTAATCCCATTAGTGATGTAAACTGGACCACAAATCCGTCTCAGAACAAATGCTGCACAGTGACACTTTCTTAGCAGAGAAGCTATAGCAAGTGCTTGTAAAGGTCTGAGATTTCACTGAAAGGAGAGAAAAAAAGTGAATGGGATTAACATGAGTTGCTAGCTTCTTATTTTTGCCAAAGAAAGATAATGAATGGAAAGTTCATGGAAATTAAACTGAAAGTTCATAAAAAATAGAAAATTTTTGGTGCGAAAAATTTTGGATTCCATGCAGATGGAACATTTTAAAGACTCCTCATATGCATGGGTTTGAAATATTTTCTTCACCAAAATCATCTCAGTTTCCAATACTAAGTCCACAAACCTTTTGAAGTACTCTCACGTATCCCAAAGCAAAACTACAATTTACCATGACTTTCATTTTTTTTATTTTATTTTTTATTTTTTATTTTTGACAAGCAGAGTGGACAGTGAGAGAGAGAGACACAGAGAGAAAGGTCTTCCTTTGCCATTGGTTCACCCTCCAATGGCCGCCTCGGCCGGCGTGCTGCGGCTGGCGCACCTCGCTGATCCGAAGGCAGGAGCCGGGTACTTCTCCTGGTCTCCCATGGGGTGCAGGGCCCAAGCACTTGGGCCATCCTCCACTGCACTCCCGGGCCACAACAGAGAGCTGGCCTGGAAGAGGGGCAACCGGGACAGAATCCGGTATCCCGACCGGGGCTAGAACCCGGTGTGTTGACGCCACTCGGCAGAGGATTAGCCTGTTGAGCCGAGGCGCCGGCCTGACTTTCATTTGTTTAGCAAAAGGATTTGAAAATAAAAATCCTTCCCAATGAAGAAAAGAGTAGATCTGAGAATAAAATTAGTCATTTAAATTGAATGTATTTAATTGCATGGAGTATTTAAATAGGAGTATCTTAGATATTGAATATACTTAGCTGTATGTATATATTTAGCTCACTGTGTTCTTTTTCTTGTTTTCTTTCATGAACACTTCTCTTATTTCATTGTGTAAAGACTCCTCAGGGGCCAGTTTATAAAACACAATTTGGGAAATGCTGACAGAGAAGGCAGGAGCTGCAACGTTGTGATCCAAAAGATTCACAGCAGAACCTGGTCTTAAGCACTTGTTAATGCCAGACCTTGGTCACGTTGCTTTCACATAGCTCAGCTGCACAGTGAGAATTCTAAGGGAATTATATAGCCCATATAAAAACTTACATAGTCCCTGACAGATGGCAGCAAGCTGATAGATATTGGAACAAAAACACCTAAAATAGTTTGATTACCCCCAAATACCCATGCTTTGGATTCTACACCCTCTCTGTCAAGAACTGTGATGCATATGAAGTTTATACAACTTCTAAGGTAACAGATTAATCTGTCATACTTTTTTAAAAATTTTTTGACAGGCAGAGTTAGACAGTGAGAGAGAGAAAGAGACAGAGAGAAAGGTCTTCCTTTTTCCATTGGTTCATCCCCCCAAATGGCTGCTGCAGCCAGCACACCTCGCTGATCCAAAGCCAGGAGCCAGGTGCTTCTCCTGGTCTCCCATGTGAGTGCAGGGCCCAAGCACTTGGGCTATCCTCCACTGAACTCCTGGACCACAGCAGAGAGCTAGACTGGAAGAGGGGCAACTGGGACAGAATCTGGTGCCCCAACCGGGACTAGAACCCAGGGCAGGTGGAGGATTAGCCTACTGAGCCACAGTGCCGGCCAATCTGTCATACTTTGAATACTGGCAAGAGACATGGTTTCTTGGGTCAGAGGATAGTTAAGTGTTCTCAGAAAGAACAGTAGCCAGAATATCGGGATTTGTACCAAGTCCTGAGCTCCTCACTCCAGGCAAAGTAATGCTACAAAGGGCCAGGAGATTCTACACTGCATTCAGAAGAATGCTGAGTTTAGGGAACCAGAATCTTTATAATGTGCAGTGAGCTCACCTGACATTTTCTGTGAAGTGAAATATCTTCATCACATTAAGCACAGTAAGCAAACTGGATCCTGTGGTAAAGAGGGAGACACTAGTTCTACATTTCACAGTTGTTCCCCATAGAAAACTTGAGAAGGCAGTCCGGAGCAGGCAGCTGATGCTCGCTCCCAGGGCATGCAGGAACACTAGTAGTCCCTGGAGAATGGCTTGGCAACTCTCCCTACTTTTGAGAAACTATCCTCACCTGATTGACTCTTCTCTCTCCTGTACACTTGAGTTCTCTCCTTGTTAACAAAATATTTAGAAAGTCTTGAATATTTACTTAACAAGGAATATGTAAATTAACCAGCTCCTCCCCACTTTCCAACTTCCTTTAGTTACTGCTGTACTCTCTTCACAACCCAATTTCTTAAGAGGTTTCTGTTCTTGCTTCTCCAATTGCACAAAGCAGTTTGTTTGTCTATGAAAAAATGTAACATATACTGAAGAAATACAAAAATCATTTATATACAGTTTAAGGAGCAGGTGTATAAGCACTACAGCTGTCTGGAGACAAAACAATATCGATTCCTCTATGGGCCAGTAATTCAAGTTCTAGATACATATCCTTGAATACATAAGCTAGGCCACATGTATACAAATGTGTATAGCAACATTATTAATCTCATAGAAAACACAAACAACCATATGCCAAATGATGGTAGATGCATTATTTCCCCTTTTGATACTCATCCAAACTCATTTCTTCTCCTTCTATAAGCACTCAATGTCCTTACTTCTATGGTAATAATCTTGTTCCATTCTGTAATATTACCATATGCTTTAGTCTTTCCTGGTTTTACATTTTATACAAGTATAATAATTTCCTTTTTCGTGTCTGTTTCTTTCACTGCACGTGTTTTTATGAAGTTTATCTATATTCTTGGATATGACTTAAGTTTACAGCTGTAGGTTATTTCTTTTCATTCTGTATAGTATTTTATTATAGATGTCTTTTACCATTTATCTACCAATTCTTTTGTAGAGAGTTGTCTTCTCTTCTGTAATACTAAGAAATGCTTCTATAAATGTTCTTCTAAATGTGTCTATAGTATGTATTCTAAGTTATATATACTTAGAAGTGGATTAATATACTCCAGAATATATGTATTGTAATGATGATAAATCACACCAAATGTTTTTCAGAATAAGTTTTTCAAGTATTAGAGTTCCTAGAAAAATATTAGGGTTTCTCCTTTACCACATTTTATTTAATTAAATATAAACATTTACATAAAACAAATAGTAGTACTTCCTATGTGATAGGCAATATTCTAACAACATCAATTTTAAATGTTATAATTTAATTAAAATTAGGTACTACTACTATTCCTAATTTACAGATAAAAAATTGAGACACAAAGAGGTGAAGTGACTAGATTCAGGCCACATATTTGAAAGAGGTTGAGTTCTGCTTAAGAAGTGAAGTTCCTAACTGATCTGCTATGATGCCTCTCTCCTTTACTTTCACATTTGTATAATTTGTATTATGTCATTTTTGCCAACATAGTAAGCCTGGAGAAACACCTAACAATTATTTTATGTTGTTCATTTATTTATTTATTTATTTATTTTGAAAAGCACACACTGAGAGAGAGAGAGAGAGAGAGAGAGAGAGAGAGAGAGAATCTTCTATCTTTAAAAGCTTGCAACAAGTGGGCTGAGCAAGTCCAGAGTCATGAGTGTACTCCTCGATCCATATCTCCCATTTGGCTGCTGACTCCCAGGGTACACATTTTCAGGAAGCTAGGGGGCCAGGACTTGAACCACATACTCCAGTATGTGATGCAGGTGTCACAAGAGCTCTAACCACTGTGTGAAATGGCTATTCCTAACAGTAATTTTAATGTGCAATTTTCTTAATAAAAATGACACTGAGCAGTTTTTCATGTTTATTTTGAACATTTGGATACCTCTCACATTTTTTGAAAGCCTTTTTTTTGTTGTTGTTTTTCAAGATTTGTTTATTTGAAAGGTAGAGTGACAAGGAGAGAGGGAAAGACAGAGAAAGATTTTCTATCTGCTGCTTCATTCCCCAAATGATCACAAGCACCCAAACTGGGCCAGGCCATAAATGGGGTCTACAATCCCATCAAGGTGGCAAGTACCAATGCCATCTCACTAGTCAAAGTGATCAATTTCAGTTCACAATTGATCACACTGATAGGTCTAAGAGTCAAAGAGATCACACAAACAAGACTAGTGTCTGCTAACAGTAACTGACAGAATAAAAAAGGGAGAGAACGATCCATCATGGGAAGTGGGATACACAGCAGACTCATAGAATGGCAAATGTCCTAAATAGCACTCTGGCCTCAGTTTCAGCCCTTAAGGCATTCGGATATGGCTGAAGAGCCCATGAGAGTATTTTAGGAATGGAAAGACAAGACACTCTGGCAAAAAAATAAAAAGAAGACCTAAATGAAAGATCTCTGCCAGTGAGATCCCAGTGGAAAGAATGGGGCCATCAAAGAAGGAGGTACCTTTCTCTGAAGGGAGGAGAGAACTTTCACTTTGACTATGACCTCGTTTAAATAAGATTGAAGTTGGCGAACTCAAAATGCTTCCATAGCTTTGGCAACTCATGACTAGAGCCTAGGGAAATTAGTAATGCCATAAACAAGAGTGTCAAATTGTTAAGTCAACAACAGGAGTCACTGTGTACTTACTTCTCATGTTGGATCTGTCCTTAATGTGTTGTCCATTGTAAAGTAATGCTATAACTAGTACTGAAACAGTATTTTACACCTTGTGTTTCTGTGTGGGTGCAAACTGATGAAATCTTTACTTAATATATACTAAATCGATCTTCTGTATATAATGATAATTGAAAATGACTCTTGATGTTAATGGAATAGGAGAGGGAGCGGGAGATGTTAGGGGTGCAAGTGGGAGGGAAATCATGGGGGGGAGCCATTGTAATCTGTAAACTGTACTTTGGAAATTTATATCTACTAAAAATGTCCATCTGTGACTCCCACATGGGTGACAAGGTCTCAAGTACTTTGAACATCATGAACTGCTTTCTCAGGCACATTAGGAGAGAGCTGGAATGAAAGTGGAGCAGAGCTGAAGTTTCCATTGGATAATTTGCCTTTTCTTTTTTGTTAGCAGAAGTTGTTTATATGTGTTTGATAAAAAGCCTTTTTCATACATATATGTTGTAAAAGTCTTTTCTATTCAGAATCTTCCTTGCCTTCTCACTTGCTTAACTTGCATGTTTTAAGTAATAGATTTTTTTTAATTTTAATCTTTAAGTGTATAATTCATTCCTCCGTGGTTATACATTTTGCATCTTATATTAGAAATCATTCCCACTCAAGGGTGTATAATAGATTATTTTACATGCCCATATTATTTTCTAAATACATACCTTTTATTGTGGAGATCTCTAATAGATAACAAATCAATATTTGTACGTGGTATTTTTATGGTTAACTTTATGTGTCAACTTGGCTAGGAAATGGTCCTCAGTTGCTTGTCAAACACCAGTCTACACAGTGCTGTGAAAGTGTTTTATAGATGTCATTAAATTTTATAATCAGTAACCTTAAATAAAAGAGATTTCCCTTGGTAATATTGGTGGGCCAAATAAAGGCCTTATGAAGAACATCAATATATGAGATTTCCCAGAGGAGAAGGAATTCTGCCTCAGTACTGTAACAGAAATCCTGCATGATCGTTCCAGGCTCCAGTATGTCCTATAGACTTTAGGCACAAAACTGCAATATCAATGATTGCCTGAGTTTCTAGACTGCTAGTCTAGCACACAGATTTCACTCTTGCCAGCCCTACAATCATAGGAGCCACTACTTTAAAGTAAGTCACTTTGTATACAGTATATATCTTATTGGATCTATTTCCCTGAATAACTCTGATTACAGAGTTTGGTGCTGAGAGTGGTTGAACAAGAATAGTCTTGTAGATTCAAGAAGAGAGAATGGATTAAGATGCAGGAGTAGAGAAGGAGCTTTCTGCTCTAGTCTAGGAGAAGATAGTTTTAAAAAAGTGGAGAGAGTTCAGTCTCAGGGATGAGTCACAGAGAAAACAGCAGAGGAAAGTCTATGCAAATTGAAGGGACACAGTGGACCCACGTGGAGTGCAAGGACACATACAACTCAGGGCCACAGCTGCCAAGAGCCTCTGCACCAGTGTTGGGGAGCAAAGCGAGACCAGACTGCAACAACCCAAGCCACTGGCAAAAAAAGCTGCAGGAAGAGCCTAGAGGGAATCTGGCTTGGAGCACCATGGGGGAAAGTGTACCTGACAAACTAGAGGGGAAATACAAAGAGGGGGACACTTTTTTTCTCTTCCTGATCACCCTGCAACTGCGTCCTGTAACAAGCTGGTAGAGAGCAGGTGCCACTTTGGACATACGTAACAGCTACACAAGCTCATGTCCATACCCAGCAACCAGCCAAGTGGAGACTCCTGAGTCTATTGGGGTAGAACAGACAGGGGGATAGGAGCTCATGACTGTGGGAAGCTTATGGGCCAGGACTGTGAAAACACTGAGGCTGTGTGGGATGTGGCTAGGATATTGGGCAGTCAATGTGGGAAGCTCCACAGAATCAGGGCTCCCTGGTTACCTAAGAAGGGACAAGGCTGGGCTGGGGAATCTGACCTTACACTAGGCACTGCTGAGATCCTTTATTTGGTTCATTTGGCAGAGTGGATGAATAATATATTCCCTGGGACTAATGCCCAGGCACTGGTCTCCTTTGAAGAGAGAAGCTCAGCTGAACCAACGCCAACAGACAACAACAAATCTCGCCTCTGATACAAAAAAATTTACCAAGCCAAATCTGGGTGTGTCACCTCAGACATACACTTCATCCTGGGGCACTGAGCTACTTGGCACACCCACCAAATGCCTCTAGATATTCCCTGAAAGCAGACATTCCACTAATCCACACAGGCGTAGTCCAAAGATAAAAGCCACCACAGTGAAAAAACAAAGAAGAAACCAATGAGTATCTCCACATATGCCAAATAACAAATGCACCAATTCAAGAAATAAGAGTAAGGAAGACAGCATTATGAGCCCAAAAGAACACAACACTTGAATACTAGATTTTGAAGATGGTGAGACTGAAGAAATGTCAGAAATGGAATTCAAAAATTGGTCATAGGATTACTTAGAAGTAATCAGAAGCAAATGCATGAAATAATGATATCCATACATAGCATGAAAGAAAATTTCTCCTATGAAATTGAGATCTTTAGGAGAAATCAAAATGAAATCTTGGAAATGAAGAATTAAATGGAACAAATAAAAAATGCAGTGGAAAGCCTTAACAACAGAACTGGTGAGTAGAAGAAAGAATATCCAACTTAGAAGACAATGCACCAGAAATTATCCAGTCAGACCAAACACAAGAATAAATTAGAAAAATAAAAAACACTGTTGGTATTCTACAGGATACTATCAAATGACCCAACATATGGGTTCTGGGAGTTTCTGAAGACATGGAAAGAGAGAAAGGATTAGAAGGCCTTTTTAGTGAAATAATAACAGAAAATTTCCCTAAATTGAAGAAAGAAAGAGATATCCAAGTACAGGAAGCACATAGAACTCCTAATAGACATCATCAGAAATGTTCTTCACCACCACACATTGTAATCAAACACTCTACAGTATAAACATAAAGAAAAAATTCTAAAATGTGCACCAGAGAAAAGTCAGATTACTCAGATTGCTCAGAGGATCTCCAATTAGATTTACAATAGACTTCTCATCAGAAGCCCTACAGGCTAGGAGAGAATGGCAAGATATATTCCAAATCTTAAGAGATAATAACTATCAACCTAGAATGTTGTACCCTGCAAAGCTCTCACTAATAATTAAGATGAAATAAAGATCTTCCATGAAAACAAAAATTGAAAGAATTTGTCACCACCCATATAGCCCTGAGAAAATTCTCAAGGATTTATTGTACAAAGAAACACAGAAACTGGTCATCACTATGAAAGAAGGTAAAGGAAGGAAATCTCTCAGTAAAATCATGAAGGAAATTCAAAGTAAAAAATAGGAATATTTATGGAAAAATGTCAGGGCAAGGTCGTTACTTATCAATAGTCACCTTAAATGTAAATGGCCACAACTCTCCAATTAAAAAACAAAGACTGGCTGAATTGATTCAAAAACAAAACCCCTCTATTTGCTGCTTACAAAAAACACATCTCACCAAAAAAGATTCACAAATATTGAAAGTGTAAGGGTGGAAAAAGATATTCCATGCTAACAGAAACCAGGAAAGAGCTGATGTAGCCATCCTACCATCGGAAAAAATAGACTTAAACACAAAAACCATTAAAAGTGACACAGAAAGGCACTATGTCATGATTAAGAGACCAATTCAACAGGGGAATGTAGCTATTACAAACATACATGCATCTAATAACAGGGCACATGTTTATTTAAAAGAAATGTTAATGGATCTAAAGGGAGACATAGACTCCAATGCAATAGTAATGGGGGATTTCAATACCCCACTTTCAGCAATGGATAGATCAACCACACAGTAAATCAGCAAGGAAACAACAGTTAATTGACACTATAGATCAATTGGACTTAACAGATATCTACAGAATTTTTCATCCTACTGTTGCAGAATATGCATTCTTCTCAGCAGTGTGCAGAACTTTCAATGGGATTGACCACATGCTAGGCCTTAAAGCAAGTCTCAACAAATTCAAAAAAATAAAAATCATACCATAAGTCTTCATGGATCATGATGGAACAAAGCTGGAAATCAGCAACTCAGAAATCTCTAGAAAATATGCAAATACATTGAGACAGTGTGCCATAGAAGAAATCAAAACAGAAATAAAAAAATTTCTGGAAACAAAAGAAGATGACAATACAGCATATCAAAATTTATGGGATACAGCAAAAGCAGTGTTAAGAGGAACGTTTATAGCAATTGGTGCCTACATGAAGAAATTGGAAATGCATCAAATAAATGAGCATCAATGCATCTCAAGGACCTAGAAAAACAACAGCAAACCAAACCCAAGACTTGTAGGAGAAAAGAAATAATTAAAATTAGAGAAGAAATCAACAAAATTGAAAACACAAAAGATTAGCAAAATGAAGGGCTGGTTTTTTGAAGAAAAAACAAAATTAACACACTACTGACTTAACTAAAACAACAACAACAAAAAGAATAGAGAAGACCCAAAGATATGAAAAAGGAAATTTAGCAACAGAAACCACAGAAATAAAAGAATCATCAGGAATTACTACTAAGAGTTGTATTTCCCAACAAATTGGGAAACCTAGAAAATACGGATAGATTCCTGGACACATACAACCTACCTAAATCGAACCAAGAAGACATAGAAAACCTAAAAAGACCCATTACCAAGATGGAAATTGAATCAGTAATAAAGACCCTCCCCCAAAATAAAAGTCCAGGACTAGATGGCATCACTGCTGAATTCTACCAGACATTTAAAGAACTAACTCAAGTTCTTCTCAAGTTATTCAAGACAATTGAAAGGGAGGGACTCTTCCCAAATTCTATGAAGCCAGCATCACCTTAATTTCTAACCTTGGAAAAGACACACCAGAGAAAGAGAACTACAGATCAATTTCCCTGATGAACATAGATGCAAACATCCTCAACAAAATTCTAGCCAATAAAATCACATCAGAAAGATCATTCAACCAGACCAGGTAGGAATTATCCCTGGTTTGCAGGGATGGTTCAACATTTACAAATTAACCAATGTGATGCATCACATTAACAAATTGAAGAACAAAAATCATGATTATCTCAATAGATACAGAGAAAGCATTTGATAAAATACAACACACTTCATGATGAAAACTCTAAGCAAATTGTGTATAGAAGGAACATTCCTCAACACAATCAAGGCAATTTATGATGATCACATGGCACTTGTCATACTGAATGAGGAAAAGTTGCAAGCATTCCCACTGAGATCTGGAACCAAATATGGATGCCCACTCTGACCATTGCTATTCAGTATACTACTGAAAGTTTTATATAAAGAAATTAGGCAAGAAAAAATTCAAAGGGATACAAATTGGGAAGGAGAAAGTCAAAATATCCCTATTTGGAGATGACATGATTCTATATATAGGGGATCCAAAAGATTCCACCAAGAGACAGAACTCATAGAAGAGTTTGATAAAGTAGCAGGATATAAAATCAATACACAAAAATCAATTGCATTTGTAGTCATAGATCACACCATGGCTGAAAAAGAACTTCTGAGTTCATCACGTTCATAATAGCTGCAAAAAATCAAATACCTTGGAATACATTTAACCAAGGATGTCAAAAATCACAACAATGAGACTACAAAACATTAAAGAAAAAATAGAAGAAGATACCAAAAAAAAGGAAAAATCTTCCAGGTTCATGGATTGGAAGAATAAATATCATCAAAATGTCCATTCTTCTGAAACCAATTTACAGATTCAATGTGAAACCAAGCAAAATACCAAAGACATTCTTCTCCAATGATGCAGGAGACCTTGAATACCTAAAGAAATCTTATACAATGAAAATAAAGCCAGAGGCATCACAATACCAGATTTGAATATACATACTACAAGGCAATTATAATCAAAACAGCCTGGTACTGACACAAAAACATATGAATAGACAAATGGAATAGAACTGAAATGCCAGAAATCATTCCAAGAATCTACAACCAACTTATATCTGACCACAGAGCTAAAACCAATCCCTGGAGCAAGGACAGTTTCTTCAACAAATGTTGTTGGGAAAACTGGATTTCTGTATGCATAAATATGAAGCAGGACCCCTACCTTACACTTTACACAAAAATCCATTCAAAAATGGATTAAATACTTAAATATATGACCTGATACCATACCATCAAATTACTAGAGACCAAGAGACACATGAAAAATGCTCAGGATCACAAGCCATCAGGGAAATGCAAATCAAAACCATAATGAGGTTTCACCTCACTCCAGTTAGAATGACTTTCATACAGAAATCAGCAAACAGAAAATTCAGGTGAGGATGTGGGGAAAAAGGTACCCTAGTCCATGGCTGGTGGGTTTGTAAACTGGTAAAACCACTATGGAAGACAGTTTGTTGAACTCTTAACAGACTTAATCATATGTGTATAAGGTCAACTGAAAATATATCTTAGTAAAAAATTAGAGTGGAAATAGTGAGGGAGGAGGAAGTTTGTAAATGTGAAGCTGCATAGTTCTGCATACCTCCCTTGCCATGTGACCCCAAATCCCATAAAATCAGGTGGTAAAAATTCCATCTTAAGTGTTAAAGTGATCATATTGATAGGATTAAGTGTTCAAGGGTTCATATACATAAGATCAAGTTTCTGGTAGTAATAATAGAATTAAAAAGGAGAGAACGCTTTAACATGGGAAGCAGTCCACACAGCAGACTCATAGAATGACAATCACTTTAATTAGCACTCTGAGCTTAGAATCAGCCCCTAAGACATTCTGGTCTGGCTGAAAAGCCCATGAGAGTATTTCAGGCATGGAAAGCCAAGACACTGGCAAAAATTGTCTGACATGAAGAAATTCTATGAGTGAAACCCTAGTGGAATGAAGTGGCTATCAAAGGAGGATGTACTTTTCTCTGAAGGGAGGAGAGGCTCATACTTTGCTTTTGGCCTTGTCTAAATACTGATGGATATTGTGGATTCAAAAGGCTTCCATAACCTTAGAAGCTCATTTCAAGAGCCTCACGTTATCACTGATGTCACAGATAAGGTATTAATTGTTCAAGTAATTGTTAATTGATAAATTAACAACAGGAGTCACTGTGCACTTTCTTCCCATGCAAGACTTGGTTCTCAATGAGTTGTATTATGAGAATTAACTGTAAAACTTATTATCAAGCAGTTTTGTGTGTGTGTGTGAAAATTGTTGATATCTTTACTTAGTGTAGAGTTGGTCTTCTGTGTATAAAGTTAATTGAAAATGAAATTTAATGAAAAATGGAACTGGGAATGGGAGAGGGAGGAAGAGGTAGGATGGGAGTGGGGATGAGAAGATAGATATGGTCGGAAAAATCATTGTATTCCTTAAGTTGTAATTATGAAATCTGTACTCATTAAATAAAATATTTCTTTGCAAAAAAATGAATTGTCTTACTCTGCTTAAAATGAAATTAAAAAAAGAACAGTCTCTAAGGTATGAGTTTTCTAAATGGAGTTCAGGGTATTTAGATTGGTTCTGTAATATGAATAGACCTGGAAGCACTAATAACTGCTGCTAGTGGTAGAGAGAGTTCTTAAACCCCATAGCATGATGCAGGACTAGATTCACAAAATATCACCATTGATTTGGTTGGTTGCTCATAATTGTACTTGACAGAGTGGGAAAAGAAGAGATTGAGCTTAAATGCTCATAAATTTCCAGTTCAAGTATTACGTAAACAATCTGAAAGTTTCTATTTTTGAGCTAAGATTTTAAAAACAAATGAAAATCAAATACCCAGAGTCTCATGCTGTGAGTGGCTGAATCATAATCTACATTAAATTCCCAAGCCCTCAGGGTGTCCTCTGTTAAAGTGAGGGTATTGACTGTGTGAAAGCAACAGATCCTAGAAATTGAGATAGATTCTGATGAAACTGGCAGCATTGCATCCCTAAATTCTGATGCATGGTTGAGAGTAGAAACAACCACCCTATTGCTACATGAGGAACCTGTAATGGCTTTCCCTGAAGTAGCTGCCTTGCAGGATGCTATTGATTCTCTTCAGAACCCACTCTTACTACCTGTTTAGCCTTCTTAAAAAGTTTATCTAATTGAAAGACAGAGTAACACAGAAGGAAAGAAGGAGAGAGAGAGGGAGGGAAGGAGAGTGAGAAAGAGAGAGAGAGAATCAATTTTCCATGCACTAGTTCATGTTCCAAATGACTGCAACAGTCAGAGTTGGGCCTGGCTGAAACCAGGAGCCTGGAACACTATCTAGGTCTCCCACATGGATGGCCAGGGCTCAAATGCTTGGGAGAGGAGGAGGTGGAGGAGGATGGAAAATATTAGGGAGAGGGAAAGGGAAAGGAGTAGGAGGAGAAAGACAAAGAGAAAGAGATTTAATCTAGTGAAGCATCTTGGAGGTAGTATAGTTCTTATTTGAGTGCGCCACAATGGCTTGTTTTCTGAGTGACTTGAAAATCTGCTGGCTTTGAAGGAAGCGTAGAACAAGAAAAGGCTCTCCAACAAGTTTAGGCAGCCATGGAAGGTTATAGGGCAAAGTACTGTCATCATCTGTGGATAAATATTCCTAAACAGCTTTTGGTCTACCAGTGGGCCTCAGTAGTAGAATGATGTACCACAGGGCACTAAGTTACCATATAGTATGAGCTTTCCATCCTGAGATGGATTATGACTGATCCACTAAGCAATAAAGTTGGCTTGATGATGAGGTAGTACTCTATCATAACACAGAAGTGGTGTGTATGATATTGATCTCAAGCAGGGTTTGAAGGCACAGGTAAGTTACACAAAGTAGTGACACAAATTCTTGTAGTCTCTACTTCTGCTTTATTACTTTCTCTCACCCAAGTTGAACCCATGACCTCATGAGGAGTTTCCTACAAATGATTGATGGAGGAAGAAAAAACTCAGGTCTGTTTTATAGATGTTTTTGCACAATGTACAGAAACACTCAAAATGAGCCAGCTCATAGAACTGCAGTCTCTTTCTGGGACAGCCATAGAGAATGGTGAAGGGAATTTCTTCCAGTGAGAACACTGCAAAGTGCATATGGTTGGTTATTGCACTTAAAAGATGAGTGGGGTTGGGTGTTTGACACAGTATGTAAGACACTGCTTAAAACAGCTGCATTCCATATTGGAGTGCCTGGATTTGAGTCTCAGCTCTGCTTCCAATCAACTGGCTCTCTGATATGGAATGCTAGCATGGCAAGCAGCACCACAATGCCAGCTCCAGATTTTAATAACTAAGTGGATAGAATGACCTTCTCTGTAGATACAAGTCATGCTATTTCCACAGGCACTACCTTATTTCTTTAAATATTGCTGGTACTCATTTTCTCCCCTTTTTCAGGAACTACAAGAAGATCTACTCAAGGCTTCTCCATTCTGTCTTTCCTCTTAACTCTTCTGCTTTATTTCTCCTCTTTCTCCTCTTCCTTCTTCTTTTTTCATCTTCTCCCTTCTCCCCTCTCATCCTTTACCTCCTTAGATACCTCCATTTCAATTTGTGGATATTTTCTTCAAATCTACCTTCTATTTCACCAGTAATTATTTTTTCTCTTTTGTGCAATTTACTGCTTTACCTACCCTTTGAGGTTCCCATTGAGTTGAGACGTATTTTTCAGCTCTAAAGATCTCTTGATTCTTTTCCAAAGTTTCTGTCACTTCTTCTGTTTCCCTTTCTCATGAAACAGCCCCAAAGTCTGTTTTATGTCTTTTATGCATATCATTTTTCATAAGATGTCTGGTAAGTACAGTATATGTAGTCATTTTCTTCTGATTATTGCTTCAAGCAACTTATTTCCTTGTATACTTGATTATCTTTAATTGTATGTTGTACATTGTCTGAAAAAATTATTTATGAATATTGCTTGAGGCTTAGGAAATATGCACTTCTTTTAGAAATGATTTACATTTGGTTTATTCAGGTGTTTAGGAGTACTATTAGTTTAATAGTAACTTTAATTTATAGCTTGCATTTTTTTGGAATGCCTTGATAATAATAAAAAATAATATAGGCTACATATATACCACTCATGGTTATAATGTCTCAAAATATTTTTTTAGGTATAAGATCTCCTTGTTATGCTTAGTGGCAAAGTAGATTTTGGGAAAGTCCTGCAGTTTGATGGTGAAGGAATAGGCTTATATCTAGTTCCTTCTTAAGCTTAAGATATTGCTATTTGGAACTTAACCATACCCTTAAACATATGGTTTTTTAAGATACCAGCTTAGAGTGTGTGGTTTCTGATTAAATCCACTAACCTTAGCTGTTCCTTGGCTAAGATCTCTGTCCTCTTGCTTTACAAGTTCATCAAAATCATTGCTTAGTTTTACTGTTCTCTCTTGATCTTTCAGGGCTACTATAACCTAGGATCATAGACTAAGTGATTCATAAATGACAATAATTTATTTCTCATATTTCTGGAGGATAGAAAGTTCAAGATCAAGATGCTGCTAGATTTGGTGTTCCTGGTTCACACAAAGTTGTTCATTGTTTCCTCACATGGTAGAAAGGGCTAGAGATTTCTCTATGCTTCCATAAAAGCATTAATCTCATTCTTGAGGGTTTTGTCTAATGTAGTTACATCACAAAGGCCTTACCTCCTAATACCATCACATTAGGTTTCAACTTGGGCACTAGGTTTCAACATATGAACTTTAGAATGAGCCAGACATTCTGTCAATACCAAATTAATTTTATTCTAGATGAATTAAAGACTTCTACATCAAAACAAGTTTTGAACATCCTGCTTTAGTTTCTTATTTTCTCATGTACTTTGAGTTGATAAATCTTAAATACAATGTAAGCTTATCAATATCATAAAATGTTTTATCCATTTTTTGATTCTTTTAGTCTGGTGTATGTGTGTAATATTCTAGCATGATATGACTAAACAATAGAAATCTAAACATGCTAAATTTGACTTTAGGGATATTTGAAACTTTTCATTAAGCATCAAAGAGTTGGCAATCACATGTTCCCCCTATCATTCTACATTTAATCTGAAACTTTTTTAAGAAATACAAATTTCTTAAGAACAACTTTAGGAATATAGTTATTCTTCCCACCTACCCACCCTCCCACCCACACTCCCACCCCTCCTTCTCCTCCTTCTCCCCTTCCCAGTTCTATTATCCATTAAGATTCACTTTCAATTAACTTTGTACACAGAAGATCAACTCTATACTAAGTAAGGATTTCAACAATTTGCACACACATGCACACATACACATTAAAACTGTTTTGAGAACCTGTTTTACAGTTAACTCTCACAATACAATTCATTGAGGAGATAGGTCCTGTATGGAGAGTTAGTGCACATTGACTCCTGATTTTTTTTTTTTTTTGGTTTCTGCTTGTTTATTCATCCATACATTCAACAAACAGCTATTGGGCACTGCTACATATTAGACTATTAAAAAGACACCTACTGTTTGCTCTCCAGACATGAGAGCATAGTAGAAGGCACTGCAATTAAAAGATAAACATACAATGAGTGTGGTTCACTGAAATTGCTGTAAGTGCCAGGAAGAAGATGCCTGCGTATTGAGACACAATGCCAGAGATCACAGTGACGGGTCAGGAAAAGTAGATGCAATTATGCATAGCTCAGTGATGAGTGCACTTTCTTTCTTTTTTTTCTTATAAAGCTTTTATTTAAAGAATATAAATTTCCAAAGAACAGCTCATGGACCACAATGGCTCCCCCCCACCACAACTTCCCTCCCTCCCCCCACCCTCCCCTTTCCCGCTCCCTCTCCCCTTCTGTTCACATCAAGATTCATTTTCAATTCTCTTTTACACAGAAGATCAATTTAGTACATATTACGTAAAGATTTCAACGGTTTGCCCTCGCATAGAGACACAAAATGATAATACTGTTGGAGTACTAGTTATAGTATTAATTCACAATGTACAGCACATTAAGGACAGAGATCCTACATGATTTTTTTTTTAAAAAAAATTGATTGTCTATGCAATTTCCAGTTTAACACCAAGATTTTTAATCATTTGCAATTATCTTTATATAAAGAAGATCGATTCAATATATACTATGTAAGGATTTCATCAGTTTGCACCCACTCAGAAACACAAAGTGTAAAAATACTGTTTCAGTACTAGTAATAGCATCACTTCACATTGGATAACACATTAAGGACAGATCCCTCATGAGACGTAAGTACACAGTGACTCCTGATGTTGATTTAACAATTTGACACTCTTGTTTATGGCGTCAGTAATCTCCCTAGGCTCTGGTCATGAGTTGCCGAGGCTATGGAAGCCTTTAGGGTTAGCCGACTTCGATCTTATTCCCACAGGGCCATAGTCAAAGTGGAAGTTCTCTCCTCCCTTCAGAGAAAGGTACCTCCTTCTTTGATGGCCCCGTTCTTTCCACTGGGATCTCACTTGCAGAGATCTTTCATTTAGGTCTTCTGGTTTTTCCAGAGTGTCTTAGCTTTCCATGCCTAAAATATTCTCATGGACTCTTGAGCCAGATCCGAATGCCTTAAGGGCTGATTCTGAGGCCAGAGTGCTATTTAGGACATCTGCCATTCTATGAGTCTGCTGTGTATCCTGCTTCCCATGTTGGATCATTCTCTCCCTTTTTCAATCAGTTAGTATTAGGAGACACTAGTCTTGTTTGTGTGATCCCTTTGACTCTTAGACCTATCAGTGTGATCAATTGTGAGCTGAAATTGATCACTTGGACTAATGAGATGGCCTTGGTACATGCCACCTTGATGGGATTGTATTGGAAACCCCTGGCACAATTCTAACTCCATCATTTGGGGCCGTTCCGATTGAGCATGTCCCAAGTTTTACATCTCCTCCCTCTCTTATTCCCACTCTTATATTTCACAGAGATCACTTTTCAGTTAAAATTTAAACACCTAAGAATAATTGTGTGTTAATTACAGAGTTCAACCACTAGTACTAGGATAAAGAAAAAAAAATACTACCATGGATAAAGTATTACATTGTACAACAACAGTCAGCACAAGAGCTGATCGAGTCACTGTTTCTCATAGTGTCCATTTCACTTCTACAGGTTTCCCCTTTGGTGCTCAGTTAGTCATCGCCAATCAAGGGAAACAAATGATATTTGTCTCTTTGGGACTGACTTAATTCACTCAGCATGATGTTTTCCAGATTCCTCCATTTTGTTGCAAGTGACCGGATTTCATTGTTTTTGACTGCTGTATAGTATTCTGTAGAGTACATGTCCCATAATTTCCTAATCCAGTCTACTGTTGATGGGCATTTGGGTTGGTTCCAAGTCTTAGCTATTGTGAATTGAGCCGCAATAAACATTGCTGTGCAGACGGCTTTTTTGTTTGCCAATTTAATTTCCTTTGGGTAAATTCCAAGGAGTGGGATGGCTGGGTTGAATGGTAGGGTTATATTCATGTTTCTGAGGAATCTCCAGACTGACTTCCATAGTGGCTTCACCAGTTTGCATTCCCACCAACAGTGGATTAGTGTCCCTTTTTCCCCACATCCTCTCCAGCATCTATTGTTGGTGGATTTCTGAATGTGAGCCATTCTCACCGGGGTGAGGTGAAACCTCATTGTGGTTTTGATTTGCATTTCCCTGATTGCTAGGGATCTTGAACATTTTTTCATGTGTCTGTTGGCCATTTGGATTTCCTCTTTTGAAAAATGTCTATTGAGGTCCTTGGCCCATCTCTTAAGTGGGTTGTTTGATTTGATGTTGTAGAGTTTCTTAATTTCTTTGTAGATTCTGGTTATCAACCCTTTATCTGTTGCATAGTTTGCAAATATATTTTCCCATTCTGTCGGTTTTCTATTCACTTTCCTGACTGTTTCTTTTGCAGTACAGAAACTTTTCAATTTGATGCAATCCCAGTAGTTAATTTTGGTTTTCAGTGCCTGTGCTTCTGGGGTCTTTTCCAAGAAGTCTTTGCCAGTACCTATGTCTTGCAGGGTTTCTCCTATGCTCTCTAGTAATTTGATGGTGTCGGGTCGTAGGTTTAAATTTTTAATCCATGTTGAATGGATTTTTGTGTAAGGTGAAAGGTAGGGGTCTTGCTTCATGGTTCTGCACGTGGAAATCCAGTTTTCCCAGCACCATTTATTAAACAGACTGACCTTACTCCAGGGACTGGTTTTGGATCGTTGATCAAATATAAGTTGGCTGTAGGTGTTTGGATTGATTTCTGGAGTTTCTATTCTGTTCCATTGGTCTATCCATCTGTTTCTGTACCAGTACCATGCTGTTTTGATAACAACTGCCCTGTAGTATGTCCTGAAATCTGGTATTGTGATGCCTCCGGCTTTGTTTTTGTTGTACAAGATTGCTTTAGCTATTCGAGGTCTCCTGTGTCTCCATATGAATTTCAGCATCATTTTTTCCAGATCTGAGAAGAATGTCCTCGGTATCTTGATTGGTATTGCGTTGAATCTGTAAATTGCTTTTGGGAGAATGGACATTTTGATGATATTGATTCTTCCAATCCATGAGCATGGAAGATTTCTCCATTTTTTGGTATCCTCTTCTATTTCTTTCTTTAAGGTTTTGTAATTTTCATTGTAGAGATCTTTAATGTCCTTAGTTAAATTTATTCCAAGGTATTTGATTGTTTTTGTAGCTATTGTGAATGGGATTGATCTTAACAGTTCTTCCTCAGCCGTGGCATTGTCTGTGTATACAAAGGCTGTTGATTTTTGTGCATTGATTTTATATCCTGCTACTTTGCCAAACTCTTCTATGAGTTCCAATAGTCTCTTAGTAGAGTTCTTTGGGTCCTCTAAATAAAGAATCATGTCGTCTGCAAAGAGGGATAGTTTGAGTTCTTCCTTCCCAACTTGTATCCCTTTAATTTCTTTTTCTTGCCTAATAGCTCTGGCTAAGACTTCCAGCACTATATTGAATAGCAGTGGTGAGAGTGGGCATCCCTGTCTGGTACCAGATCTCAGTGGAAATGCTTCCAACTTTTCCCCATTCAATAGGATATTGGCCGTGGGTTTTTCATAAATTGCTTTGATTGTATTGAGGAATGTGCCTTCTATACCCAGTTTGCTTAGGGTTTTCATCATGAAAGGGTGTTGAATTTTATCGAATGCTTTCTCTGCGTCTAGTGAGATAATCATATGGTTTTTCTTCTGCAGTCTGTTAATGTGGTGTATCACGTTGATTGTTTTGCGAATATTGAACCATCCCTGCATACCAGGGATGAATCCCACTTGGTCTGGGTGGATGATCTTTCTGATGTGTTGTTGCAGCCTATTGGCCAGAATTTTGTTGAGGATTTTTGCATCTATGTTCATGAGGGATATTGGTCTGTAATTCTCTTTCAATGCTGCATCTTTTTCTGGCTTAGGAATTAAGGTGATGCTGGCTTCATAGAAGGAATTTGGGAGAATT
Organism: Sylvilagus floridanus; assembly: GCA_949820135.1. Taxonomy (NCBI): domain Eukaryota; kingdom Metazoa; phylum Chordata; class Mammalia; order Lagomorpha; family Leporidae; genus Sylvilagus; species Sylvilagus floridanus. The sequence goes on along the minus strand of OX463238.1, from coordinate 33,331,767 downwards.
CCCTCTTTTTCGATTGTTCTGAATAGTTTGAGAAGAATTGGGGTTAGTTCTTCTTTAAATGTCTGGTAGAATTCAGCAGTGAATCCATCTGGTCCTGGGCTTTTCTTTGTTGGGAGGGCCTTTATTACTGATTCAATTTCTGACTCACTTATGGGTCTGTTTAGGTTTTCTATGTCTTCATGGTTCAATTTAGGTAGGTTGCATGTGTCCAGGAATCTATCCATTTCTGATAGGTTTCCCTGTTTGCTGGCATACAAGTCCTTGTAGTAATTTCTGATGATTCTTTTGATTTCTGTGGTGTCTGTTGTTATGTTTCCTTTTTCATCTCTGATTTTACTGATTTGGGTCTTTTCTCTTCTTTTTTTAGTTAGTTGGGCCAATGGGGTGTCAATCTTGTTTATTTTTTCAAAAAACCAGCTCCTCGTTTGGCTGATTTTTTGTAATGTTTTTTTGGATTCAATCCTGTTGATTTCTTCTCTGATTTTGATTATTTCTCTTTTTCTACTAGATTTGGGTCTAGTTTGCTGCAAATTTTCTAGATCCTTGAGATGCATTGAAAGCTCATCTATTTGGTGCCTTTCCAGTTTCTTGATGTAGGCACCTATTGATATAAACTTTCCTCTTAACACTGCTTTTGCTGTATCCCATAAGTTTTGGTATGTTGTGCTGTTATCCTCATTTACTTCCAGAAAATTTTTGATTTCTCTTTTGATTTCTTCAGTGACCCATTGTTCATTCAGGAGCATGTTGTTCAATCTCCATGTGTTTGCATATGCTCTAGAGATTCCTGAGTTGCTAATTTCCAACTTCACTCCCTCATGGTCTGAGAAGTTGCATGGTATGATTCTAATTCTTTTGAATTTGCTGAGACTTGCTTTATGGCCTAATACGTGATCAATCCTAGAGTAGGTTCCATGTATTGCTGAGAAGAATGTGAATGCTTTACGTGTAGGATGAAAAGTTCTGTAGATATCTGTTAGATCCATTTGGGCTATAGTGTTGTTTAAATCTACTGTCTCCTTGTTGATCTTCTGTCCTTTCGATCTGTCAATATCTGTGATTGAAGTATTGAAGTCCCCCAGTACTATTGTGTTGGGGTCTAAGTCTCCCTTTAATTTTCTTAACAAATTTTTTAAATAAACCTGTGGCCTGTAATTAGGTGCATATACATTGAGAATTGTTATATCTTCCTGTAGTATTGATCCCTTAATCATTATATAGTGCCCCTCTTTGTCTCTCTTAACAGTTTTTGTGTTATAGTTTATGTAGTCCGATATTAAGATGGTTACACCCGCTCTTTTTTCATTTCTGTTGGCGTGGTATATCTTGTTCCATCCTTTTATTTTCAGTCTGTATGGATCTTCGTTGGAAAGATGTGTTTCTTGTAGGCAGCAAAGAGATGGTTTTTGTTCCTTAACCCAATCAGCCAATCTCTGTCTTTTAACAGGACAGTTTAGACCTTTAACGTTCAATGTGACTATTGATAAGTGGTAAGTTTGCCCTGCCATTTGCCAGATATTTTCTAATGTATGCTTTGAATTCCCTGTGATCTTTTGCCATGAGGTTCCCTTCGTTTACCTTCTTTCATGTTGATGGTCATGTTTCTATGTTTCTGTGTGTAACACGTCTTTAAGTATCTTTTGCAGGGCTGGACGAGTGGCAACAAATTCTTTCAATTTTTGTTTGTTATGAAAGGTCTTTATTTCACCTTCATTCACAAATGAGAGCTTTGCAGGGTATAATATTCTGGGCTGGCAGTTTTTCCCTCTAAGTACCTGGGCTATGTCTCGCCATTCCCTTCTAGCTTGTAGGGTTTCTGTTGAGAAGTCAGCTATAAGTCTAATTGGAGATCCTCTGAGAGTAATCTGACGTTTCTCTCTTGCACATTTTAGGATCTTTTCTTTTTGCTTCACTGTGGTGAGATTAATTACAATATGTCGTGCAGAGGATCTCTTTTGGTCATGTTTATTAGGGGTTCTATGAGCTTCCTGGATTAGGATTTCTCTGTCTTTCTCCAAGCCTGGAAAGTTTTCTGCTAGTATCTCCCTAAAAAGGCCTTCTAATCCTTTCTCCCTCTCCATACCTTCAGGAACACCTAGAACCCGAATGTTGGGTTTTTTAATAGTATCCTGTAAATTCCCGACGATATCTTTTAGTTTTCTAATTTCCTCTTCTTGTCTTTGGTTTGACTGTTTCCTCTCCTGTTCTCTGTCTTCTAGGTCCGATATTCTCTCTTCTGCTTCACCCATTCTGGTTTTAAGGCCCTCAAGATTGCTTGTCACTTGATCTATTGAATTCTTCAATTCATTAAGATCTTTTGTCACTATCGTAGCTTCTTGTTCTACTAGTTGTTTCATTTCGTTTTGATTTCTCCGTAGTACTTCATTCTCGCGAGAGAGATTTTCTATCTTATCCATTAAGGATTTCTGTAGTTCGAGAATTTGTTTTTGAGAACTTCTTAATGTTCTTATCAATTCTTTGAGATCTGCTTCTTGCATTTCTTCTATCTCATTATCTTCATAATCCTGACTTGGGGTGTCTTTTCCGTTTGGGGTCATCATAGCGTCTTCCTTGATCTTGCTCCCTCGGAATCTGTTTTTATTTGGCATTTTTTTTTCCCCACACTCTTTCTCTGGGTTGTCAAGGTAACGGAGTTTGTGTGCGTGGTGTGTTCCCAGTTTTTGGATCCCCTTCAGGTTTCTACAGGCTCGGGTTTTTGGTTCCGTCTGCCTCAGTGATGGGCGGGCGGGCGGGCGGGCGGGCGCACCTTGTCCCACTGCGTTTAATCTAGCTCGAATTAGCAGGGTGGGTGACGAGAGAGGCTAGTGTCCGTGCAGGCTCGCCTCAATTGTGCTGTTTCCCCCGTGGGGGGTCTGCTTCCCCCCGCCAGTGTCTCGGGATCCCTGTATCGGCCCCCGTTCAAGCGCTCAGTTCCAATGGCGACTGTGTTCCGCCCAGCTTCCGGTTCAGCCGGCGGGCGCGCGCCGTCCCACTGTGTTCAGTCTAGCTCGAGTGAGCAGGGTGGGCAACGAAAGAGGCTAGTGTCCGTGTGGGCTCGCCTCAATTGTGCTGTTTCCCCCGTGGCGTCTGCTTCCCCCCGCCAGTGTCTCGGGATCCCTGTATCGGCTCCCGTTTAAGCGCTCGATTCCAATGGCGACTGTGTTCCGTCCGGTTCCTGTCCCTCCCGGCAGCTCCCGTGCCACTAAGGCACGATTTGCCGTTCGCAAACTTACTTTCCCCTAGGTCCTCTGTGTCTCATTCACTGGGTCCGGAAGAATTTCCACTGCATTTTTTTCCATGAGATTTTTCCTGAGGCTACAGTAACTCTGTTTTTATAAAACTATCTTTTTGCGGACTGCTAGTGCACGTCCTCACTATTCCGCATCTTGGCTCCACCGACTCCTGTTGTTAATTTAACAATTAGCACATTATGTATGAGCTCAGTGACCACCCATGGCTCTTGACATGAGCTACCTAGGCTATGGAAGACTTTTGAATCCCTAAACTCTGTCAGTATCTAGATAAGGCCATAAGCAAATTAGAAGTTTTCTCCTCCCTTTAGAGAAAAATACATCCTTCTTTGATGGACACTTCTTTCTGCTGGGTTCTCACTCACAGGGATCCTTCATATGGAACATTTTTTTTTTTTTTGCCACAGTGTCTTGGCTTTCCATGCCTGAAATACTCTTATGGGCCTTTCAGCCAGACCAGGAAGCTTTAAGAGCTAATTCTGAGGTCAGAGTGCTACTTAAAGTGATTGACATTCTATGAGTCTGCTGTGTGAATTATGAAGCTGTATTTCTAGTAATTTCCCTTATTTTTTTCAGCAGTTTTAATGAGTGAGAAGGAGGAGTGTTAAAATGTGAAGACTAGAAATCAGATATACTACTTTGATATGTTTAAATATGGTTCTGAATCATAAGTAAGAGTACAAATAGATCTTTATCACCAGAGGCCATTGTCTGTTTTACCTCTAACTCCAAAAATGGCATTTGAGATTTGAGTAATTAATGAGCTCTGCCATTGTGATGGAAAGTTTGCTGTCACGACAAGGCCTTCATTAAATATTGATTTCATGAAAATCTGCAACATTCAAACTTGCTATTTTGTATGAATTAATTTAATTTCAGATCATGCTGATTTCATAAGTTTATAGCATCACTAACTGTTACTACTGGAAAGCAGTATTGAATTATGACTTTTACAGTTTTAATTCATTTCTATATGTTAAGAATTTGGCAAAAAATGACAGTGCTAGTAAAATAGTGTTTAAAAAATCACAACTCAGGGTAAAAGGCTGAAGAAATAAGTGGATATTTATAGGGGAGAGGTTGCTGAGGGAAAAAAAATTAATCTGAGAAAATATATTAGCAGCAGGTAGTTTCTTTCTCTCATGCAATAATACTCAAACTTGGCCTCATTGAAATCACCTGGGAAGCTTCAAAAATATACTAATGCCTTAGTCATCACAGTAGTACTGAATTAATTGCTCCAGGATTTCACTTGGGCATCGGGAATGTAAAAACACAATAAAACAAAAACCCTCTCCATTGGATTCCATTGTGTATGGAATGATTCACTATCATTTACATTAGGAAATAAATTCCTGCAGTGCAATACTACCCTTATGAAACTTAACTTTGAATATTCTGACACTCAGATATATCATGAAGTAGAGAATACTAGACAATCAGATTCCTGCATGACCATTACAAGTAGAGCAAAGGAAATAGTGATTCAACTGTAGCATAAGGAATTTTAATGGAAAGAAAAAGAAAATATTTCCTTAGAATTTGGTTTGCATAATTTTGGGATGGTAAACTAAGCCAGGTTGTGGCATTTTGTTATTTGTTCACAATAATTTGAGGTAGTTTTGTATCCTAAATTCTGACAAATCTAGGCTTGATTTCCTACTCTCAGACTTATAAACTTCAAAAAAAAATCTTTGAAAAATTTGGAATCTCCATGACTCACATGGGTCATTCATTCAAATATGAAACACATTTATAAAAAAAAAAACAGGAAGGCACTACACAATATACTGGAGATGCAACAGTTTGCAAAAGAAAGTATGCTGGACATAATTGCACACCTACCTCATCAGGTTGTTTGTAAGATTTACCTGAGAAATGTATGTAAAGTAGTTAGTAGAGTTCTGGTTACTATTATTAAAATTATTTAAAGTATTATCTCAAGTGGGTAAGCAAAATTAGACTAAAGTTAAAGATCAGTGGAGATATTTATTAACAGTCTATATCAATGCTAACAGATCTTATTGCCCTTGGTATTTCAAATAAGACTTAAAAAAGTTATGTCACACCATCCACGTGAACAAATCAAATAAGTGAGCAATGACAACAAAAATACAAAGGACTTGATATGTGTCTTGGGACACTGAGCAAACAAAATGCCTCAGAACTCAGTCACAGACACCATTCTCAGCATGTTCAGCCTAACAAGCAATGGATCTCTTTTATCTTTAATCTCCTCACTTTTTGGAAAACTGGATGTCAATGATGAAAATAAACCAAGTCCACTTACATGAATTGTACATTCCAAAGGACATCACAGAAATATTAAATTGAATGACTGATTTAGCAAGAGTAGATAAAAGATAGATAGATAAATATACTGGTATGTATAGATATAGATAGGGGATTCTATCCCTTAGTTGGACAATTAAACAACCAAGAAAAGTTTGTGCTAGAGTGCTAGAGCTACTTACATGGTGAAAATTGAATTTTCTTTGGCTTATTACAGCTTTTGGCATAGAGTAAATCTTTGATGGTGTTATGTTCTCTTTTTTGCCTTGCCTTTGTAGCTCCTCCTGTGTAGCAAGATACCAGAAAAAACAGGGGTGGATGAATACTCACTTAATCTGATTCTCTCAAGGACCCTGATGCCAGTAGGTTGTGCTGCAAAAGTAACCAGATAATATCATACTAAACTCTTCTGTTTTCTTGTAGACTTGCTTGTGTACAATCAATGTGACTGATTCTCTACTTAATCTAATTTGATTGTTAATATGTCAAAAATCTCTAGTCTAAATGCTTCTAAATCCCTTGTTTACAGTATGCAGATGTGGTCTGACTTTCTAACCCTTGCTGGTAAGGAACGTAAGGATGATCCACATTAGGAAATCACTCCAAAATTTTTACAGTAGAAGCCCTAACCACAATGTAGCATTTTTCAGAGATGGTGCTTTTAGACGGATATGGGAGGTTCAATGAGGTCATAAGGCCAAGGCCTTAATTTAATAGTTGTCATTTAAGAGGGAGGCACCAGATTCTGTCTCCCCGGGAGTAAAGAGGAAAGGCCCTGTGAGCACACAGTGAGAATCTGGCTGTCCACAAGCCAGTCAACCTCAATAGAAACCAGTTGTGGCACCTTGATCTTAGACTTCTCTTTTCCAGAAATATGAGAAAATTAACATTGATTGTTTAAGCTGTTTAGCCTGTTGTGTTTTGTTATGGAGCCTGAGCATACTAACGAGGTCATAATTCTTCTTTAGACCATCTGCTTTAAAATTACCTATGTTACAGTTGACATCAGACATTACTTTCTTCTAAGATTATCTATATCAGTGACATATTTTGCAATGTTCAGTTGTACTGGAATTGAAACTCTTTATGGAAGGAATTACACGTTAAAAATTGTAGGAAATATCAGATCAGCTTCTCCTGATATATATTATGCAAAATAATATTTACAAATGATAAGCAACTGATTGTATTTTACCAAAATAAATTACATTATTTTTCTGAGAAAAGACCAAATTTAGATGTTCTGGTACCCATGCAACACTCTTTCTGCTCACAGTCATTAAACTTTTTCATTATTCTTCCAGCAGTCAATGTCTGCTAAGTATTCCTCCTTCATAAACTCTAACCCTCCCCTCCTTCTTCAATAAGTCATCTTCTGTTTCCTTCCTGCTGCTCATAGTTGATCTCTAGATCTATTATTCAGTTATTCCTTTTCTATCTGTATAGGCAAATAGAATGGCAAAAAAGATGAAGATTGCTGCCCTAAATTTTTTATTTATTCCCAAAACATAGTGAGATAAACTTTTAAGAGCATAATTATAATTATATATGTGCACAATAAAATATCAATACTTACTTCATGCAATAAGTGATGATATATGCTGAACTTAAGCTATAGGAGTTTTGTTATTGTTTGGATTTTAACAATTTGACATGAGGACATAGGGGTTCAGTGAGAAATGTAGAACTGATAGAGGACAGTATACACACATAGACACAATATTTTCTTCAAAGTATAAATAAATGAAAACTTCTTGAACCTAAAGGGTTATGAATGAACATCTGTCTTTTTTTATAGCTTACTAATATCAAAGTGGGAAAGAAGAAAAAAATGAACATATTTTTAGCTTGGGGCTTCTTTTTTACATTTCCAGTAGCAATCGCCTCTGTCACCCAACTAACCCTTGCTGATAGAGTAATAGCAGAGAGAACAAAGGAGACCAAATGGAAATTGTTGCAGCCAATACAATTAAAAGTTATAGGAAAATTTTACTACTTTACATTAAATGGCAGAATGGCCTCTTACCTCATTTGATCTCCAATTAAAATTGAAAACCATCCATATGCAATTGAAACCATTAAAGTTTAATATATTTTTCAGGTAATGAAGATAGACTTGCTGAGATTTTGTTCCCTTTTTTGTGATGTGATTATTAACTAAAGTCCATACTTTGATTCTCTTGGTTTGTTTTTTTTTCAAGATTTTTTTTTTAATTTATTTGGAAAGAAGATGGGGGTGTAGAGGGAGAATTGGAGAAACAGAAAGCAGTGAGGGAGACAGAACGAGATCTTCCATTTGCTGGTTTACTATCCAAATGTACACAACAGCAAGGTCTGGACCAGGCTGAAGCCAGGAGCTAGAAACTCCATACAGATCTCCCCATGGGTGGTAGGGGCCCAAACATTTAGGTCATTCTCCAGTGCTTTCCTAGGCACACTTATCAGGAAGCTGGATTAGAAGTAGAGTAGCTGGGCATCAAACAAGCACTCAGATAGGGGACGACAGCAATGCAAGCAGTGACTTAATCCACTGCATTACAATACTGGCCTCTGGACTATATTCTAAGTATTGGGAAAAGCATGGTTGATCCAGAAAGAGATTTATCCTGTCTTCTAGCCATAGAAAGTCCAATACTGCATGCATTTTATATATGAAATCTGAAATAGTTGATCTCATAAAACTAGCAAGTAGAATTGTGATAACTGGGAGATGGGGCAGTTGGGAAGATGTTAGTCAATAGTCAAAGGATACACAATATAATTAGATAGGAAAAATAAGTTAAATGGCTATATTGGATAACATGATGTCTATAACTACAATATATTGTATTTTTAAATATTGCTAAGGGAGTAGATGTCACATGTTCTCACCACAAAAAATGAGAAAATGCACATATTAATTAGCTAAGACTGAGTCATCCTAAAATGAATATATACTTCAAAACATGTACATGATAAATGCTCTCTCAATTAAAAAAAGACAATAAAAAAGATAGATTTTCAGCAGACTTGGGAAAAATGTCAAGAATAGTATGGTGATTACCTAATATTTATCAAGCATGTATTCTGACAGTCACTGCCATCATCCTAGTTATGACTGCTAAAAATGTGTGTGTGTATGTACATATATATATATATATAATATATATAATACATTGTCTTAAATCTCCAGAAAATTGATATCTGGTGAAGTCCTTACATTTCGCACATGGATGGTGAACCATCATCCTCAGTTTTCATATCTTCTCCACCGTTTGGTTCACATTTGATAGCACACAGCTTTTAGGCAGCAGTAAGTCCCAAGTTTTTTTGACTTGTGTTGACTACATTTAGTTCAGAGTAGATACCTAGATCAGACATCAAGAAACTAGTTTCTGGTCTGGAGTGAAACTTTGGGATTTAAGTGAACACCTTCATTTTACAGCAGCTCGCAGGAAGACATGAGTGGTGAGGTGGCTCAGCTGAAATGCCCATCTGGGAACTTCACAGGAAATGGTGGAAACGTCTATCCAGCATTGTTCTTTCCTTTGGGAGCTTTCTTGCCTTCAACTCTTTTGGTGACTCTGCACCTATCACAGAACTGAGGACTCACTTTCCTCAGCTCTGAAATGGAATTATGTTTTGCTGCATTATTGTAAAAAAAAAATACTCATGAGTATCCCTGCAGAGTATCCTGCAGCACTTATTCAGAATATTCGTTTCATCACTATGTGGGAGGGAGCATCCTTGTTGAGTATCACAGTAGCAGAGAGCCTGTCTCAGAGCACAATCTCAGAACACCTCATGTGTCCATAGTGAGACCAATTTTTTCCCTAATGAATACGATTGATGTGGAGTATATTTAGTTTATTTTATACAACGTGGTTTTAAATTTTTCCATATTTTGCAGGTATTTCCTCTACATTTTTAAAAGTATAATATAGTAGTATGACTAAAGAACTAATCTAATTAATATTAGTATGGTATCAGTGGCTTCTCTGATAGTATAAATTCTACTTTTGCAATATAAGATAAATCTTACAGGGTGGCACATGAATTGGTGAACAATTCTGAGGCAATTATTCTGTTTACCACAGTGTGACCTGAACAATGCTGTGTAAATCCTCTAATACACTATTCCTTTTCAAGCAAAGTGAGTGCAATAGATTGATGTTTTCTGAATCCTTTTGTAATTATAAGATAGAATCAAATCTCAGCTATCTTTAATCATAAACAGAACAAATGTTTGTGGGGCCAAATGGCATTTTCTGTGAAAATAAGTTGTTGCATGCTTTCCCGGAATAAAGGCACTAAAATCTAGGTGAAAGAGCAGAAAACCTTAAATTAGTGGTACTAAGTCTCCTCTGACAATAAAATGTACTCATAAATTTACTGTAGTTGTAAAATGAAAACAACTATGAATTCAAAATTGACTTAGTGTATTCAGAGACACTAGAATGAAACCTATTAACAGCCTAACTGAATTTAATTGAATACCATGAATTATAAAAGAGAGGTCCAGGGGTGAATGCTAAGCACACTTACGGATGATTCTGAATTGGAAGATTTGACTCTAGTGGAAAACTGGGTTCCCACTGTGTATGTGCTGATTTGATTAAAGAGGCAAAATTTCCATCAATGCAGAGAAAATAACAATGCCTGACTGGAGGCCAGATTAAGCTCCTACCCAGCTCTGCTTCCTGGGGTATCTTCCCTCCCCTGAGAAGGTGCAGTGGCTAAGCTTGACTTTTCTGCCTTCATCTGGCTCAGGAATGTCCAGTGGTTAGAAGGCAAAGAGGCGGAGCAAACACTATGGATGCTGGATGGCTTGGAATCTCCATTTCTGATTCTGATTATTAATTAGTTGTTTGAACTTGAGCAAGACATTTAACCTGTCCGGATGTGTTTCTTTACTGTCAAAATGAACAATGTCAATGTTTTCCTGTTCTGTCCAATCCTTTTGAGATGTCTTTGCATGATTTACATTCCATCTTGAATCTCTAGTTTATACCAAACGTTAATGCTTTCTGCTTTTGCCTGTGAGATAGACATCCCCACCTTGTACCTTGATGATGCCCCCTATTCTTTTACTGTGGCTCTGTAACTAGTTCCTCTTCTGATTTCTAGATACTTAAGCATATTATTACACACATATCTTGATTAGGCAAGACAGAACAAGCCTTTAAGTGGATAACAAGTACTTCCAGATAAAATATGAATAGTAGAAAATCAACAGTGTGTTTGAAGTAGGCAGGCATACAGGCTAAAATTGATTAGGTTTGTGAGCTGGAAGAGCACGCCTTCACCACGCCCCTTGGTGACCTCACTCCCTACCTGATGCCTTCCCCAAGCCCCTGTGTGACCTCATTACCCCTACTTGGCCACACCTGGGTGCCCACCAGCCAATCAGGTTAATTAACCACTCCCCTTTGGAAGTGGGTTAAAAGCCTGGGACACGGTGTGTCACCCTTCTCTTCTTCCCTGGCCTCTTGCCAGGAGGGGGCATGCTGTAGCCCTGTGCCTTCTAGGCTTCCTGGCCTCGATGCTCCACCACGTGGCTGGTTCCTGGTGCTCGGTATGAACCCAGATTTACCTCTCTCTCTTAAATAAGCCCTCACTTTCCTATGCACCTTTTGCACTAAATAAAGGCTTAAAATATAGCATGTTGCCTCGTTTATCTGTACCAGTATTTAGAATTCTTCTCTAAATATTAGGCAAGAACCCTCTCAGGCTTATTAATAGTGGGGAATTATTAATAAGCATATGGTGATATCGTATGGCACCGCAAATTCCGGTAGCATATGTGGCATCCCAGATGGCACTTCTGGGGAACTCTAAGGGGCCACTTTTTTGTTTAAATTTTAGGGGGTCATTCTTGATATTATGTTCACTAACTAATAAAATGTTAAGATTAATTAATTTATGATCAGTTACATTTCCCTAGTATAAAATGTAATGCTTCCACCACCTCTTCAAACTTTTTTTTTTTTCAAGGACAAATATTTTTGTTTTTATTTTTTGACTTTATTTAGTAAATATAAATTTCCAAAGTATAGTTTATGGATTAGAATGGCTTTTCCCCCGATAACTTCCCTCACATCCACAACCTCCCAACTCCCGCTCCCTCTCCCATTCCATTCACATCAAGAGTCATTTTCAACTATCTTTATATACAGAAGATCAATTTAGTATATATTAAGTAAAGATTTCAACAGTTTGCACCCACACCGAAACGCAAAGTGTAAAATACTGTTGGAGTACTAATTAAAACATTAATTCACATAGTACAATACATTAAGGACAGAGATCCTACATGAAGAGTAAGTGCCCAGTGACTCCTGTTGTTGACTTAACAAATTGACACTCTTGTTTACGGTGTCAGTAATCTCCCTAGGCTCTTGTCATGAGTTGCCAAGGCTATGGAAGCATTTTGAGTTTGTGGACATTGATCTTATTTAGACAAGGTCATAGTCAAAGTGAAAGTTCTCTCCTCCCTTCAGAGAAAGGTACCTCCTTCTTTGAAGGCCCGTTTTTTCTACTGGGATCTCACTGGCAGAGATCTTTCATTTAGATTTTTTTTTTTTTCCCAGAGTGTCTTGGCTTTCCATGCCTGTAATACTCTCATGGGCTCTTGAGCCATAAACTAATGCCTTAAGGGCTGATTCTGAGGCCAGAGTGCTGTTTAGGGCTTCTGCCATTCTATGAGTCTGCTGTGTATCCCACTTCCCATGATGGATCGTTCTCTCCCTTTTTTATTCTATCAGTTGCATAGTTTGAGAATAATTTCTCCCATTCTGTTGGTTGTCTCTTCACTTTGTTGTTTCTTTTGCAGTGTAGAAGCTTCTCAGCTTTATGTAATCCCATTTGTGATTTTTTACTTTGATTGCCTGTGCTTCTGGGGTCTTCCCCAAGAAGTCTTTGTCTTTGCCAAAATCTTGCAGAGTTTCTCAAGTATTCTCTAGTAATTTGATGGTATCAGGTCATAGATTTAGGTCTTTGATCTATTTTGAGTGAATTTTTGTGTAAGGTATAAGGTAGGGGTCTTGCTTCATACTTTTGCATGTGAAATCCAATTTTCCCAGAATCATTTCTTTAGGGGACTGTCTTGATCAAAGGATTGATTTCAGCTCCTTTGTCAAAGATAAGTTGGTTGTAGATGTGTGGGTTGATTTCCGGAGTTTCTATTCTGCTCCATTGGTCTACACATCTCTTTTTGTGCCAGTGTCAGGCTGTTTTGATTATAACTTCCCTGTAGTATGTTTGAAATCTAGCTTTGTGATACCTCTGGCTTTGATTTTATTGTATAAGATGGCTTTAGCTATTTGGATATTCTCTTGTGTATCTATATGAATTTTAGCATGGTTTTCTCTACATCTGAGAAGGATATTCCTGATATCTATTTATTTATTTATCTATTTGTTTGTTTTAAAGATTTATTTATTTGTTTGAAAGTCAGAGTTACACAGAGAGAAAGAGAGAAAGAGAGAGAGAGAGAGAGAGAGAGAGAGAGAGAGAGGTCTTCCATCTGCTGGTTCACTCCCCAGTTGGCCACAATGGCTAGAGCTGCGCAGATCCGAAGCAAGGAGCCAGGAGCTTTTTCCAGATCTCCCAAGTGGGTGCAGGGGCCCAAGGACTCGGGCCATCTTCCACTGCTCTCCCAGGTCACAATAGAGATCTGGGTCAGAAGTGGAGCAGCTGGGACACAAACTGGCTCCCATATGGGATGCTGGTTCTGCAGGTGGCAGCTTTACCCACTATGCCACAGTGCTGGCCCCTTGGGCCATTTTCTATTGTTTCCCCAGGCCATAGCATAGAGCTGGATAGAAAGTGGAGCAGCTGGGACTTGAACCAGTGCCCTTATGGAATACCAGCAATACAGGCGGCAGCTTTTTCTGCTGTGCCACAGTCCTGGCCCCATCTGGATATTTTGATTTGGATCGCATTGAATCTATAAGTTGCTTTTGGTTGTATACACATGTTGATGATATTGATTCTTCTAATCCGTAAATATGAAAGTTTCTTTTTTCTATCTTTTGTGTCTTATTCTATTTCTTGATTTGATGTTTTATAATTTTCACCATAGAGTTCTTTGAATTCCTTGGTTAAATTTATTCCAAGCTACTTAAATTTTTTGTAGGTATTGTGAATGGGCTTGGTCTTAAAAGTCCTTTCTCATTTACAGCATTGTCTGTGTATATAAAGGCTTTTGATTTTTGTGTGTTAATTTTATATCCTGCCACTTTAACAATCTCTTTTATGAGTTCCAATAGTCTCTTAGTGGAGTCTTTTGATCCTCTATATATAGAATCATGTCATCTGCCAATAGGGATAGTTTTACTTCCTCCTTCCCAATTTGTATTCCTTTTATATTTTTTGCCAACTGGCTCTGGCTAAAACTTCCAGAACTATATTGAATAGCAATAGTGAGAATGGGAATCCTTAGCTAGTTCTGAATCTTAGTGGGAATGTTTCCAACTTTGCCCCATTCAATAAGATTCTTGCTGTGGGTTTGTAATAATTTGCCTTGATTGTGTTAAGGAATATTCCTTCTATACCCAAGTTGCTTAAGGTTTTCATCATGAAAGGATTTTGTAGTTTATCAAATGCTTTAGTCCTATTTTCTATTTCAATTTAATATGCAAGAGAGTAGTTCACTCTTTTTATTTGGAATCCACAACGATATGTTAGTTCTTTCCTGGGATACTGCAGATTCTGATCTTTGCTCCATGGAAAAGTAATCATCTATTGTATCTTAGATTATAGCTTTTCTTTTATGTGCCTTTTTTTCTTTTTTAAGACTCTCATTATAAATTTATTGGATCACTTCTCCGTAGTCTACATACCTGTTTTCATACTTTTTGAGAAAGATTTATTTATTTATTTGAAAGACACAGTTACAAAGAGGCAGAGGCAGAGAGAACAAGAGAGGTCTTCTATTCACTGGTTCACTCCCTAAATGGCCACAATGACTGAAGCTGGGCTGATCCAAAGCCAGGAACCAGGAGCTTTTTCTGGGCCTCCCACATGGGTGTTGGGGTGCACGGGCTTGGGCCATCTTCTATTGCTTTCCCAGGCCATAGCAAGGAGCTGGATCAGAAGTGGAGCAGCCAGGACTAGAATGGGCACCCATATGGGATGTGAGCACTGCAGGCAGTGGCCTTACCCCCTATGCCATAGTGCTGCCCCCCCCCATTTTTAAAAGATTTATTTAAAAGGCTGAGAAAGAGAAGAGAGAAGATCCCACATCTGGGGGTTCATTCCTCAAATGGCTACAATGGTTGGGGCTGGGCCAGGCCAAAGCCAAAGTTTAGAACTACATTCAAGTTCCCTGCATAGATAGCAAGGGATCACATGCTTGGGCCATCTTCTACTACTTTACCAGGTACATTAACAGGGAGCTGGATTGGAAGTGGAGCAGCTGGGATTCTAAGTGGCATTTCAATGTGGATGCTGACTTTGTAGGCAGTGGCTTATGAAGATTTTGTATTGGGGCAACCTAAAAAGCCATTTGTGCCTCACACCTTCCAATTAAGTACCTGCCTACTCTTCCTTGAAGTCCCCTCCCCCTCTTTTGGCACAGCCGTACTCTGTACCCTTCACAGTGCACTCTGGGAAGTCTTCCCTCTCCACTCTGCCATCTTCACCTCAGCAAGGCAAGGCAGATGCATGGAAGGATTGCTAGAGGTGCCTGTAAGGGATGGCAGGCTACTTCCTAATTTGGGGAACACAGAGAAAAGAATGGGAAAAATTGGGAAATAAAACTTGAGATGGGCAGCAGTTACATCTATATGGGTTTGATCCAGAAGAAATAAATCTAGGCTCATAATGAAATTAGGAGATACTAGCTTAAAATTGTGTAAGTAAGCTGGAAGTTGTGGGTGAGGGGGCCTCATGCCGGGTCTCTGTGAGAGATGGAGATTGTTTTCAAATAGGGCTTTTATTGCTGCCTGTCCCAGTGATGTCAGAAAAAGTATATGACATGAAAGCAGGAGCTCAGTTGGGAAGTGGTAGTTTGGAACTAAGTGTGCTCTAGCCATGCTAGATTGAGTAGATGGAAGCTCTCAGATGAGCAGTCCTAATTTAGATACACTCTTAATGAAAAGAGGCAAGACAGCAGCCAGCCTGCAATGCAGTCATCTTTTGTCCTTGAAGATGTGTTGGCAAGCCATCCTTCAAACCAGTTTTATTCTCTGAAGTGACAGGACACCAAATACTGGGTTTTTTTTATACAGATGGACAATAGCCCCACAGTGGGGATCTAGTGCCAATCCCTATCGTATCATTGTAAATATTATAAATTATATTACTTTTGTCCTTTATCCACTATTAATATTTGCTGAGACTTTGTTCAGTGTGATGGTTACAAGGATGGAAGATCTGCCTTTCGCATTCAGATAAAGGACATGAACAAACAGAAGCAACTACAGAGCAGTCACACATTTTTTAAAAAATATTTGATTATTTTGAAAGGCAGAGTTGCAGATAGACAGAGGTAGAGCGAGAACGAGAGTGAGAGAGACAGAGAGAGGTCTTCCATCTGCTGGTTCGTTCCCCCATATGGCTCCAACGACTGGAGCTGTGCCCATCCAAAAGCTAAGAGCCAGGAGTGTCTTCTGGGTCTCCTATGTGAGTGCAGGGGCCCAAGGACTTGGCCACCTTCTACTGCTTTCCCAGCCTATAACAGAGAGTTGGATTGGAAATGGAGCAGCTGGGATTTGAACTGGTGCCCATATGGGATGCTGGTGCTGCAGGTGGCGGCTTTCCCCACTACACCACAATGCTGGCCCAACAGTCACACTTTTTAAAACTCATTTTCTCCCTCTTTTCTTTGAGAAATTTTGAAGCTGTTTGCTTATATCACTGACATGATTCACACATAGTGAAAGGGTTAATTCTGTTATTACAATTTAAAATTGTTATTCAAAGTATTTTCTTTTTAAAAAGCATCATCTCATTCTTTACTTTTTACAGTTTTTTTTTTCTTTTTGTTTGAAGTGACATCAAGGTCTAGGCTTTGCAGGTTTGCCAACTGCCCATGGCCATCTGCAATGTCACTTGTGTTGTAGGGAAAGCGAGACTTCCTCAACCGTGTACAGCTCAGCATCAGCTTCTCATACTTCAGAAACACTATCTGGCATTGACATAGAACATTATGCTTTTCTTTTCAGTTCTTCACCATAAGAGAGATAATATATAGCCTTAGGCAGCCTTTAGCTGTTCAATTAGATGCAGTTCATGACAAATTACACTTCCCATTAAGCACCATTTCTAGGGTCCTTCCTGTCTGGTTTTATTTATTGACCACTTGAAAGGTCATTTTCCCAGGGTGGGATGTTCTCCATTCCTCTGTATCACTTGCTTGTTAGACTAGTGTGGAGAACAAGGCTTCTGCCAAAGCATTCTCAGTTGAGAACACACTTGTCCTGACCATAGGGTGTGGCTGCACAATGTGGGAAGAGCTCCTGCCACGGCATTCTCAGTTGAGGACACAATCCTCCTGAATACAAGGTGTGGCTGCCAGGACTGCTCAGAGATCATAAATGACCTATTAGCAAGAAGATGAATTCTCACGGGAACATTGTGTCCCCTGAGGACATGAAGCTACTTTCTAGGCTTACTTATTTAGTAAACCAAGCACGTGGTGCCCCACCAATGTCTTGACGGTCATGATCTGAAGATTATCGAGTAACGTTACAAGTAATGTTAGAGCACACACATGTGATGTACAAATGGCTGATGTAATCCTTGTCAATAAAACAGGTACTCTGGGAACTAGTCAGCGGCGTTCTTCAGAGCAAGAGTTCCTATGTCCTTCTCTCTGTTTACGAACTCTCTGTTTGTTTAGGAATGAGGGTAACTCAGAAAGTAGGGACAAGATCGCAGCCTTCTGAAAAACAGTAAAAGGGTGACTGCTTAGCTTCCTGATTAATGTAGTATCTATTGTTTGAAAAGCAAGCAGTAAAAATACATCAAAGTTCTTCTCCATTTAATTTCCAGATGTGTCATTCTAGTTCAAAGGATAGATTGCATGCAGACCACAGATAATGATGCTTTACCCCATGGCTGTGCAGTTAAAGTTGAAGGAAATGCCTGACAAAGTACATATTTGACACTATCCTATATTTTTCAGCTATTTTTAATGATTGTCTTTTCGTGTAATTCTGCCTGCAATTTATCTTCATGTTTAGAAATAGCTCACCATGACCTCAACCCAGACTTTTCTGAATGCAGGTGTGATAGGCTAATGAATATCATAGTCGTTTTATTGTTTACATGGAAGCTATGAACAAATTTAAACTGAAGCAGTGTTGCTGAGTGAAAAGAAGATCCATGTCAGGTAACTTAGAATCAAGTTGTTACTCCATACTTATTGATTATTCAATCGTAAATGAGCAATTGGAATCAGCTACTTAATCATGAAGCAGCAATTATCATGCTTGTTCGTAAGACACCACAGTGGCATTATGAGAAGCAAATGTGTTAACACTTGTAAAACTCATTAAGTTCATTAACACTGTAGACCAAATTACTATCACACCTGTAACATTGGCTTCATCAGTGAACTAACCAAGCTAAGAGGTCACAGAGGACTCATTAATATTTATTTATTATTTATTTAAGGAAAAGATGATAATTAATCAATTTTTAAAAAAAAATCATGTAGGATCTCTGTCCTTAATGTGCTGTACATTGTGAATTAATACTATAACCAGTACTCCAACAGTGTTTTTCACTTTGTGTCCCTATGTGAGAGCAAACTGTTGAAATCTTTACGTAATATGTACTAAACTGATCTTCTGTATATAAAGAGAATGGAAAATGAATCTTGATGTGAATGGAAGGGGAGAGGGAGAAGGAAAGGGGAGGGTTGCGGGTGGGAGGGAAGTTATGGGGGGGAAGCCATTGTAATACATAAGCTGTACTTTGGAAATTTATATTCTTTAAATAAAAGCTTTATATAAAAAAAGAAAAGACATTTTTGCCAAGTTATTAAATTTACATCAGCTTTATCAAACATCTGGGGTCTTATTATTTTTTAAAAATAATCTTTCCTTTTTTATGCATAGCACATGTAGATTTTCAAACTACAACATAATTTAGCAGCATAAAGGCAAGCATACCAAATGAGATCAAAGAACCACAGATCAACTTTTGCTATTTTAATTAGGAGAAAAGGACAGGCAACTAAAATCGGAAGGTATTGTATAAAAAAAGGAAGTGACAAAAAATAGGTCTTTTATTGTCATTTAAGGCTAATTGGAAGCATGCCTTCTAAGTAGCATTATGATTTACAGACAAATACCACAGACATCTTGAGATTAGCATGATAACTAGAAATCATAAAACGATAGATGAGTTCGGAATTTGGCCATTAAAGGCCTTTAAAGGCATGGATATAAAATGAAACATAAATGACATATTTTACTTTAATTGATGTATAATACATTCCTCTGTAAACAGAGGATGGTAACAATTTGTTTTTACCTGTAGTTTCAGGGTGGAGGGAATGCCAGAGCAAACAATTTTTTCACAAAGTAAGAACTTTTGGTAGAATATCCTGAAAGACTCTCTTTTTTTTCTTTAGCCCTCAGGTTATGAAAGAAGTGTATAAACCTGTCCTTATTTTTATATGTGAATATGAATTTTCCTTTCATTTTGCAAATAAAAAACTGAGATAAAAAATTAAGGAATATAAAAGCCCTAATTATTTTATCTGTTTTTTTTCTTTTTACTTTTTCATAGCTTTTCTTTCTTTATATATATATATATATATATATATATATATATATATATAAAGCTTTTATTTAAAGAATATAAATTTCCAAAGTACAGCTTATGGATTACAATGGCTTCCCCCCCGCATAACTTCCCTCCCACCCCCAACCCTCCCCTTTCCCGCTCCCTCTCCCCTTGCATTCACATCAAGATTCATTTTCAATTCTCTTTATACACAGAAGATCAGTTTAGTACATATTACGTAAAGATTTCAACAGTTTGCCCTCACATAGAGACACAAAGTGAAAATACTGTTGGAGTACTAGTTATAGTATTAATTCACAATGTACAGCACATTAAGGACAGAGATCCTACATGATTTTTTTAAAAAAAATGTTTAATTATCTATGCAATTTCCAATTTAACACCAAGAGTTTTTAATCATTTTCAATTATCTTTATATACAGAAGTTCGATTCAGTATATACTATGTAAAGGTTTCATCAGTTTGCACCCACACAGAAACACAAAGTGTAAAAATACTGTTTCAGTACTAGTTATAGCATTACTTCACATTGGATAACACATTAAGGACAGATACCTCATGAGACGTAAGTACACAGTGACTCCTGATGTTGATTTAACAATTTGACACTCTTGTTTATGGCGTCAGTAATCTCCCTAGGCTCTAGTCATGAGTTGCCGAGGCTATGGAAGCCTTTAGGGTTCGCCGACTTCGATCTTATTCCAACAGGGTCATAGTCAAAGTGGAAGTTCTCACCTCCCTTCAGAGAAAGGTACCTCCTTCTTTGATGGCCCTGTTCTTTCCA
The DNA here is from genome assembly GCA_949820135.1 of Sylvilagus floridanus. Classification (NCBI taxonomy): domain Eukaryota; kingdom Metazoa; phylum Chordata; class Mammalia; order Lagomorpha; family Leporidae; genus Sylvilagus; species Sylvilagus floridanus. The sequence continues at coordinate 33,311,700 of OX463238.1, read as the reverse complement.
CTGGGATCTCACTCGCAGAGATCTTTCATTTAGGTCTTCTTTTTTTTTCCAGAGTGTCTTGGCTTTCCATGCCTAAAATATTCTCATGGGCTCTTGTGCTAGGCATTCAGATCTGGCTCAAGAGTCTATATCTTTTCTTTCTTTTTTTTTGTTTTTGTTTTTGTTTTGTTTTGTTTTGTTTTGTTTTTGACAGGCAGAGTGGACAGTGAGAGAGAGAGACAGAAAGGTCTTCCTTTGCCGTTGGTTCACCCTCCAATGGCTGCCACCGCCGGCACACTGCAGCCGGCGCACCGCGCTCATCCGATGGCAGGAGCCAGGTGCTAGGTGCTTTTTCCTGGTCTCCCATGGGGTGCAGGGCCCAAGCACTTGGGCCATCCTCCACTGCACTCCTGGGCCACAGCAGAGGGCTGGCCTGGAAGAGGGGCAACCGGGACAGAATCCGGCACCCCGACCGGGACTAGAACCCGGTGTGCCGGCGCCGCAAGGCGGAGGATTAGCCTGTTGAGCCACGGCGCCGGCCTTATATCTTTTCTTTCTAATAAACTCATTGTGCACTGTGCACTGGAGCAAAGACCATGATTTCTCCATCACTGATCAGAACAGATTTGGATATAGTTGCTGGGTGTGCTCCATCAGAGGGCACCTCACTCTGTTGCTAATACATTCATGAAGTAAATGGAGATAGCAGGTCTGTGATTTTTCCTCTAGTCCTAGCAGTATTAACCAAGGGCATTTATAGGAGGATATCACAAAGCCAGGAGGTTTCTCAAGAGGACCTTCCTATACAAAGGTTCACTTGACAGACTTGTAGAACTTACAAAAGTTTCTTATAGCAAACTTAGCAAAGTAGGGAGACATGTAGGGCAGGCTCCAGGAGAATTCCAAGAATGAGCTTCCAGCTGGCCTCTCCTAGTGGCATCCATGGACCATGCTTTATCCTCCCAGCAATAATGTGTGGCATCCATTGATAGGCATCGCTAACCAGAAACTCACCAAAGCCTTAGTGTCCAGAGATCTTACTGGGGACTAGCCACCTAGGAAAAGATGAGCCCTCACACTGCTGACCTTAGTCTCCAGCCCCTTCAGAGGTCCAGTGGGTGCCACATGGTTCAAGGCCTCATCATAAAAGAAGTTGCTGGCCAAGATTATCCACAGCAGCACAAGATTTCCAGTTAAACAAAGAAATTTCGATAAAGTAGTCGATTTGAAGGGTCTAGAGACCATAACACAGGAGCTGGGCTTACATGCAAAGTTAATTGATATATATATCACTCATATTATAATAATAATATACACTAATATTATATACTCATAATGTACACTCATAATATTATACACTGATATATATCACATATTATCAATAATATATATCTATAGATATATGTAATATAAAATGTGATATATAATATTCATATAATATACAATAGAGTATATGTTACATATATTCTATATTATGTAAATATATAATATGTAGTATGTTATATATGTAATATATAATATGTATGTAATATAGTGCATATTAGATAGTATATAATGTTAATATATATTGTATATATATGCAACACATCATATATTATATATTGTATTTCTTATATGTTATTGTCATGATGCATACATTGTGGTGCATATAATTCTAAAATATATAATATATAATGTATATAAAATATGTGTTACATATTATATATCATATAATACATGTGAAAAATTATATATTAACACATATAATATATAATATGGGATAATTATACATGATATATGTTATATAGCATACATGATACATATATCATATATGAATATGCCATTTTATATATGACTTATATGTTATATGATGTTTTTACATTATATTATCATATTTTATTATAACAGATTATATAACAATGTGTAACAATATTGTATAATATATAGAGATAAAATTGTGTATTTTATAATTATTATATTACATTATGTGTGCATCATACACATTAATATATATCTATAGCTTATGTGTAATCGATAATATAATACATTAAACAACATATTATAAATATTATATATAATAACATATATAAAATGTACTGTACTATATTATATATTATATATCATGAAATATATAGTGGTGTATTATAATATAATATATAAAATATATTATATGCAATATGACACACTATATTGTATGCTCAGATACCATATATCATATCTCACGTTATATGTGTAATGTATATGAAATATGATTTATATGTAATATGCAGTATTTCATATGTGATTTATATTATATGTCTGATATATATCATATGCAATGATGTGTAAATATATATGTAGATATATAACATATAATATGTATTACACAAAGTATAATGCATTACATATAATATAATATAGATATATTATACATAATATAATATATTCTATTATATTGGGTATTATATATGACATAAAATAAATAACATGATATTATATGTAATACATGATATATAATACATGATATATAATATGTGTGTATTACATATAACATGATATGTAATATGATATAATAATACTTATTGTATATTATTGTGGGGGAGGCTGAATCCGGAGAGGCCTAGAGGAACTTCCTAAGCCTGCCTGGAGTTGAAGACCTGTCTTTAAGTTTTGAATACCTGGTGGTAAACAACCCAGCCCCAGAGCACTTTTTGCCTAATGGTCACTGAGGTGGTATAATAGGATTGGCTAAAACTCTTTTGTGTCACATCACCCCATCCCTTGCCTGAATCCGTTCTGTATTGCTGCCTCATAAACACTTCCCCTTTTTACAATAAAGTGAGATCCTGCTTCGACTCCACTCCCCACTGCATCTGACTGTCCCCTGGGTTCAGGGAGACTGAGTGGCAGGTGGCGCACTTCCCCTCCTCAGCCAAGACAGGCTGCAGGCAGCCTGCCTAGTTCTCTGGCGGTGAAAAGGAAGAGTCACTGCATATTATGATATAATAATATAATGAATGTATTATATGTTATAGTATATATTATATATTCTAAATAAAATAATACATTATATTTTATTGTATCATGTAGTATTATAGTACAATACATAATATATATTATACATAACAAAATAATATTATTTAATATATAATATAGTATAATTATATAATTTTATATTTTATTATAATTATGCAATGTGTTAAGATTATATAATTATATAATTATATTAGATGTAATAAAATGATTATATTATATATTATATACATATTATATAAAGTATACCCTAATATATACACTCATAATATGCACTCATATTTCTAACACTAAGTTTATTGTATCTTAATATGCAAGGTAAGTGTGAATTGGTTGAAGTTGTTATGTCTCTTATCACTGATATTGGTCCTCAAGTCTTGCTAATGATGAGACATGATTGTGCTAGATAAAAAGGACTTGCTATTAAGACAGATATAAAAGCTGAAGATATTTAGAGATGATGGCTTCTCCTAATAGCGTGGTCCATGTTGAGTCAATGCCTTGTCTCAGGAACACAGTCCCAACAGATGAGGAAAGTTTGGGGATATTTGGAGATTATCCAGTAGGATTCATGAAGCCTCCCAAAAGCTGACGCCAGTCACTCTTCAGGATTTTTTCTGCAAATGTTTTCTTAAGGCTAAGTGAAAGTGTTACTGAGGAAATTGACTTTATGATCACTCCAAATCCCAGCTACTGGCTGATGGCTGTGTAGAGTTGGCACTGGATTAGATAGCTGACATTATCTATCTGATGCCCATAAATGATTCACCTCTTAAATTTTTCTGATAAAGTACATCAGCACCCCAAAGCCTTATTAGAAATGAATCTATTGTCTGTCTTTTGGCATCTTGCTCACCATTGTTCCTGGGCATGCATATGCACTCAGCCATATGAACATAAATATTGCTCTGCAACGAAAATGAAACACCCAAGCCAATCCCTTAGTATGAGCTCTTTACCAGTCAATAACTGATTCCCTTTCACAGGCTTTCAAACATATTCAAGTCTACCCTACCTCAAAATCAAAAATAGTCCTTAATCTCCATACCTACCTCCTTCACCCAAATGCTGCCTTTACTCCAAGACAGCACTCTTATTACCAACAATGTTACCTCTTGGTGCCTTAGTTTCGTTGTCTATGAAGTGAGAGTAGTAATAAAAATCGTATAAGAAATGTATTATTCCCATGTTCCCCTTTTTTGTTTAAATGCCAGTTTCCCTAGGGAGACCTTGCTGACTTAGTTGTCCTTCATATGTCCTTTAATACTCTACCTCCCCTTTCCTATCACTCATGATGCTCCATTATTCCCTCACAGTAACTAACACACTGTAAGCTTTGAGATCAGGAAACTCTTTTATACTCACAACTGTCTAGTGCCTGACAGAATAGCTGCTTAATAGATGTTGATTTGATACAATCTTTTTTTTTTTTTTTTTTTTGGACAGGCAGAGTGGACAGTGAGAGAGAGAAACAGAGAGAAAGTCTTCCTTTGTCCTTGGTTCACCCTCCAATGGCTGCTGCGGCTGGCGCACCGCACTGATCCGAAGCCAGGAGCCACGTGCTTCTCCTGGTCTCCCATGCAGGTGCAGGGCCCAAGCACTTAGGCCATCCTCAACTGCCCTCCCAGGCCACAGCAGAGAGCTGGCCTGGAAGAGGGGCAACCGGGATAAGAATCTGGCGCCCCGGTGGGGACTAGACCTGGTGTGCCGGCGCTGCAGGTGGAGGATTAGCCTATTGAGCTGTGGTGCTGGCCTGATACAATCTTATTTTAACTGTCTGTGTGTGGAGTGATGTCAACAAGATGAGGAGAAACTCCTACAACTTAATAAGAAAAACAAGACAAAAACAAACAAAACAAAAGATAATTAAAAGGGGGCTAAAGATTTGAATAGGCATTTCTCTAAAGAAGATACGTGGTCAAGAGGTTTATGAGAAATACTCAACATCATTAGTCTTCAAAGAGGAAATAAGTCAAAATTCCTAAACCACCATGGGATATCACTTCACAGCTGTCAGGGTGGCTATTATGAAAAAAGGAGACAGAAAGTTCTGGAAGGAATGTAGAAAAAGAGGAAATTTGTGCATTATTGCCAGGAATGTAAAATGATGTGACCACTATGAAAAACAATATGCAGGTTCATCAAAAAACTAAAAAGAGAATTACCATATTATTTACCAATTCACTTCTAGGTAAATTGAAATTAGGATCTAGACAAGGTAGTAGTACTTTCATGTTAATTACAGCACTATTCATAATAGCCAAGATGTGAAAAAAATCTTAATGTTTATTTACAAATGGATGGAAAAGGAAAATAAAGTACATACACACAATGTTGTATTATTCAGCCTTACAAATGAATGATACATGCAGTAGGTGAAAACATGGTACATATTAAGAATATTATGCTAAGTAGAGTAATCACAGAAAGACATATACTGCATTATTTGAACCATATGATATGTCTGAAATAGTGAAATTCACAGGGTCAGAGGGTCTAGTTGAGATTGTCAGGGGATGGACCAGGGCAAATGGGGAGTCACTAATCAACTTGTAAATCATTTCAGTTAAACAAAATGAATAGATTCTAGAGACCTATTTTTTTTAACATTATACCTATAGTCAACAATGCTATGTAATGCACTTAATGATTAGTTAATGTTACATGTTTTTTGCCACAATAAAATATACTTTTAGAAAAGTAAAATATTATCTTATGGATCCAGAAATTCCACTTCCAGGAATAAACCCAAAAGAATTGAAAACAGTTTCTTAAGCGATACTCATATAGGAAATTTCATAACAACATTATTTACAAAAGTCAAAAGATAGAAAAAAAAACAAATGTCCAATATCAAATGATTGGATAAAAAAACAAAATGTAGTATTTCCTTGCAATGGAATAATATTCTACCATAGAAATGAAAAAAAAAACTGATATATGTTTAAAAGTGAATAAACTTCAATCACTAAGTGAAGGAACCCAAAATCATTCTAGACCATATTCTATGATTTAAATTATATGAAATATCCATAATCAGTAAATCTGTAGTGGCAGAAAGCACAATAGTGGTTGCCAGGGACTGAGGAAGTGGGAGAGGGAAGTGATTGCATAATGGATATAGAGTTCCTTTGGGGATGATGAAATGTTTTGAAACATGCTAGAAATAATAGTTGCAACACATTGTGATTGCCTAAATTACACTGTATGTTGTGTTTTAATACTGTTAACTTTATGTCATGTGAATTATGCTTCAATACAAGTTAAATAAAGGAAAAGCATATTATATGGAATTACAGTTGTCAATGTGTTTCAAGGATGTAGTTCAGAGATATCTTATTGTATAAAGTGGTATTTTGGTCAGAAGACCTCAAGAAATAATGCATGAAGCACAGTATGGTAAGCATTTTATGTTGTCAGGAACAGAATACTTTATTCTGAGTAGATGTTCCAAGCTGGTAGGAGGAAGGGGATTAGGAATATAGAAACTATTATAGTTTTTTTTTTTTAACTTGATTTAGCCAAAGGTAAAGAAACAATTATCATTGTTTTTTTTTTTTTTTAAGCAGCCTGGGATTCATTTCTTTAAAAATTTTTCCCAGAGAAACTTTTTATTTAATGAGTACAAATTATATAAGTACAACTTTAGGAATATAGTGATTCTTCCCACCATACCCGCCCTCCCACCCATACTCTCACACCTTCTCCTCCCTCTTCCATTCCTAGTCCCATTCTCCACTAAGATCCACAATTTGCATACACACACAAACTGTTCCTCAACAGTTGAAACCTAATGTACCCATTTGAGTATTAAGTGCTTCTAAAGTTTAGAGATGCCTCTGGCTTACTTCAGAAAGGACATTGTGATATTATACCTATATATCTTCTTTCCATTCATTTCCTCCCCCCTGAACTCCCTCCCAAAGTAATACATCAATTTGTTTTCCTAGGACACATTTGATTGATAGATACGGCGGTAGACTCTCAGGAGGCTTGGGTATAGCAGTCAAAGTGTCATTCAACCAGAACTGATGGAACCAAGACTCCATATCACTGCTTATTGAGTATAATTATCCTCACAAAACCTTTAGAGCGTCCCTGTACAATGATACAATTACAGGAGTTCAAATTGCTCCAGAAACACTTAAAGAGAATTTGTTCAATGTTACAAAAATGTTACATGCATAACATTTAGTATCAACGTGCTTTATAAATTGCAATCCCTATGTTGTGATTTTACAAATGAGAAACTTAAGGTTTAACAAGAAGGATTAACTCATGTCTTAGGAGCTCTTGAGAAATATCAGCCTTCGGATATCAAGTCCTGGGCCCCCCTAGCAGAGCAAAGACCATTGCACAGGAGGTAATATTTCTCAGTCACAGTTGCTTTCAATACACTTATTAAAATTAGGTGAGATCCAGGATAATCACTTCAATAATCTTACTGTCCTCTGGATTTTCCACTACTAGGAATCTTTCCCCTTGTATGATCCTCTGAAAATGAACAAGGAGGTGCAACATAAACTCATTGCAACTCTATTCTTAGACACAGACTTAATGATTAACTACCAGAAAATGACTGAAATATAGAACTAAAATTTATTGTTTCAGGCACTAAGAACAATTTGTGGTTTGGAGTTGATCAAGAAACATTGAATACTGAAGGTGGCCAGAGTTGCTTTTCCTTGTTATTCTCTGTGCCTGAGTTGGAACCTGGCACCAAGCAAGAACTCCACACACACTAGCTGATGATGCAGAAAGTTCTATTAGCTCATCCTCTCCTGTGATAAGCTCACTCTAGCAAAGTCATCTTTTATCCAAAGGCAATGTGGTGACTTTTTAATGTGTGGCCTCTGCCGGGCTTCATGCCAGACCTGATCATTCTTATGCATGTGACAGTGGACAAATTAATTACTTTTCTGCATCCTTGTAAAATAGTTATGGTAACAATACGTGCATAAGAGCATTGCATCGTTGTTCAGGCTAAGTGACTTTTATGTGCTTAGAATATTGCCTGGCTTTTTATAAGTACTGTATAGGTTCATAGTTACTACGAATATAATCCTAGTGTCTTAACTATGGATGTCCATCATAGTTAAACAGATGTTACATGGAAATGGGTAAGTAAGCTTGGAGGTTACAATGTGTACTTTATAAATGTATCTCACTAAGGAATTTTTATGAAATATAGTTATTTCTCCTTTTAAAAACCGCTACCTTTATGTTCCTGCAAATAAAACTGGTTAGTAGAAGTTTATCATTAGATTTTCAGAAACTGTTATTATATCATTTCAGTGATAAACTGAAACAAGAGTTGGTAAAACAATATTTCATAAAGAAAATGGGTTTCTTGATTCACAGAAGCTGTGCATTCACAGTGTGAATGAATGTGATAGTAGGTAGACTGTCCAGTAGTAGAAGAGGATCTTTACTCAAACAAGAAACATTGATTAAAACTGGCTCATTACAAAATGTATTACTCATGGAATACAAAGTAACTTAGCCATGAATTACAAATCCCTATTCAGCATCCAATACATATCCCTTTGCAAATGCATGGCATGCACCAAAAGCTAATGAAAAACTTAACTCTGTAGTATGGATTTTTTTTCTGACCTTGTCTCAGTTTTTCTATTTTCTTATGTCTTGATTTATTCTGGGATGTTACTGTCTAATTTCAAGATCCTTATTTCTTTTTTTCTTTTTTTTTTATTATTTATTTGACAGAGTTAGATGGTGAGAGAGAGAGACAGAGAGAAAGGTCTTCCTTCTGTTGGTTCACCCCCCAAATGGCCGCTATGGCCGGTGCTGTGCCGATCCAAAGCCAGGAACCAGGTGCTTCTCCCTGGTTTCCCAAGCGAATGCAGGGCCCAAGCACTTGGGCCATCCTCCACTGCCTTCCCGGGCCACAGCAGAGAGCTGGACTGGAAGAGGAGCAATTGTGACTAGAACCGGCGCCTATATGGGATGCTGGTGCTGCAGGCAGAGGATTAACCAAGTAAGTCACAACGCCGGCCTCAAGATCATTATTTCTACTTGTGGAAAATTCTTAGTACATAAACCTATAATTCTTCAAAATGTTATTTACCTATGAAGCTATTGTCAACTAAGCTGGGTGATGCAGACTGTCCAATAAGCTGGTCCCTAGGCCTGCTCCAGGCTGCCATCTTTTGCATCACCCAGGGAAGAGAGGGTATCATGTTTGTTGGATGGTCAGGAAGGTAATACCCTAGTGCTTTGCTAGACAGAGTGACTTCCTAAGTGAGATTTAAGCTAAAAAACTGTATTTTATGTAACTACTATATCAACTCCAAACCATAGCAATTTATGGATAAAATGTTTTGCCATTTTATTCAGTATCAGTTAACTTAGCATGCCACTTCAAAGACAAACACTGCCTTCATGAAAGAGAGATGTCAGTGGGTGCCCTCTACCCTCCTTAGAAAAACAAAAGATAGTTTATAATATTTAATTTTAAAAACTCTGAAATATTCAATAAAATACAGTGAGCGTCACTATTTCTATTAATAGACATGAAAAACCAATCAGATAAAAGTTACGAAAAAGTGAATTATGTTCATGGACAAAAATGAAGTCATATAAAGTCAAAGATTCAAGGACTGGTAAACACATAAAATCACAAACAATATACTCAAGCTAATATCTCTAATCAAGCTCTATAATTCATTTCACAAATATACTGTAACAAATGCCATCAAAATATAATGTGTCATACATCATTCTCTTGACAGAGCTCCATAAACCAAAGAGTTGGTGAAAATAAATCATATTGTCTTCTATTTTTCCTTGAAAGTAAACACAATACTCTCTATAGAAAATACATGAAAAATAAAAACCACAATTTGAGGATAAATTGTAAATTCATTAGACTGTAATGAACATTAAGCATTTCATATTTTAAGAGTCCATCGAGTAATTTTTGTTCTCTAGTAAGGGTTTACATATTAACTTATGATTATTATATGTTTCAGTTTTGCAACAATATTCTTAACTGTCTCAACTCTATGGTAAGGATGGTTAACAAAGGATAGGGCAGAATCACATTCTTACTGAAGGTTGCAAAATTTATCTTCACCCTCCAAAATCTATCTCAGAGCACACCATTACTAGTGGTTTTCCACTTGCTTAGAAAATAGCCTATACAGATAGTTCAACTCCCACTCTCTCCTTAATTCCCAATGTTCTCTGCCATTTTATGCTCCAGCCAAACCACTATCACTCAACATTCCCTTCTGTTACTTTGTCCACAATTTCTTTCCCATCTCTTTGCTTATTCAGATGCCAGGTAACCTTCTCCCACTCAACGTTTGCATGCTCAAGCCAAGCCATCATGTGGGACTCAGTGAAATGCCAACTTTTTACATGAATTCTCTCCATACAAAATTCTTCTTCTGATCGTCTGCCTCTGATATGTATGATGTACTTTAAATTATCATTGCAATATCTGCTTTAATTCCTTTATAAAACCGGAAGCTCTGTAAAAGCAGGAGGCATAGGAGATTAATTTTAGTATCCCTTAGAATACAGAGTAAAGTGTCTGGAATCTATGCTGATTGAAATTATATTATGTATCTTTGGGGTTAAAAGAAGAACTTGATTTTGATTTGAGTGATTTTCTCCTTTCATGCTTACTTGGATCCGCTAGTCTTATAAAGTTACTTAAAAAGCTCAAGCAAAATTGAAATAAAAGATAAGTTCATTTTGGTGTTGAAATTTTGGAAATACATGCATAGTTATCTACCGACCCATTTTCATGGTTTTCATGAAGAATTCTCTTAAGAGATGAGGAAGTGGGGAAGAAAAGGAAAGAAAATGAGTTCTTTCAGGTTCTTTATTATTAGCTTCTAATTTTTTATTTTAATTTTAATTAGGTTTTAACAGATTCAATATGATTTATAGAGACAATTCTAAGAACATAATGATATTCCCTTTAGCCCAGTTTTTTGTCTCTGTACCAACAATAATCTGACTACCTAGTCTTGTTTCAAATACTGAGCTGATAACTCATATCTCAGAAATCAGTGGATTTAAGCAAAGTATATTATAAAATAATTATAAGAAAAATAAAAGTGTCCTTAAATGAAAGGGAAATACAACACAGAGATGGGACATGTCCATTTATGTTCTCATTATATGAACATACAACTTAAAATATTAGCCTTTTAGGGCGAACAGATTCTCACAAATAGCAAATGTCCTATCATAATCTATGCTGGGAAAATAAAGACATATTTTAAAATGTGGCAAATATGTGAAACAAAAGAGAACCCAATATTTAACTCAGACACTTGGGAGAAAGTATACCAAAGTGAAACTGGAGATGGTAATTATATAATTCCATATTTTGGAGGGAGGTCACTCGTCAGAGTTCAGAGTAAAGGTAAATCCAGGGCTCCCTAAGCAGACACATTTTTTTCTTTTTAATTTCCAAAACCATTTGTCAACCTGTTTCACACATCAGCAGCAATGAATTACCACACAGAAAAATTGCACATAGATTGGGAGCAAAGTGAGATTAACCTGGTAGGCCATATCTTGTTTTCAAGTGCTCACTTCCAGCATCAGATAAAAAAAATGACTTTATTACATTGACATTGATAAAAGTAGAATTTGTTCTAGTGAATTCTCCTTTCCTTTCAATCTTTTGGGAACATTTTTTTCAATTATTTTAAGCCAGAAGAATAACAAGATCCCTGAAGTTTTGCTACCAGAATCCAGACAGCACTGTTAATATATAGAAGCCTAGAAAATGTCTTGGTATTGAATGGCTATGAAAGTTGAATTTTTTCTGGCACATTAAATGCCCAAGGAGAGCTGTCAGACTCTCATTTTCATAGTAACTCTCATTCGACCTAAACTCCTAAATTCATCCCTTATTGTATACAACATCCTCAGAAGGACATCAGTATATTTTACTCATGTGGTATTAGTATGCTCTAAATTTTCAAAGCTTGAAGATTCAGAGTTTAGTCTTTGTACATGGTCCTAGAGGATGTGCATAGCACCAACCCAACCAGTTCTTCAACTCTGCTTCACCATCTTATTGCATATTGCTTATCTTTCTCTGCTAATGCCATATCTGTAAATCTATATAATCTTGGCATAATCTTCCATTTCCTCTAAACTTGGTTCTCAGCTATTATCATTCACATGAAATTGTCCCTCTCCCCATCACTGGTGCCTAAAAATGACACTCTCTTTTCAAAAAAATTCCTTGACCTTTCTACAACACCTTGAATTTATGGCCGACCTTATTTTCTTGAAAATGTTATTTGATGTGTCTGATTGCTTCTATGTATCTTTCATGATTCTTCTATGGGTGTATATGTATATGATCACTGTTTATCATTTCACTTCACTAGACCTACTGCTCCCTATATGTTGGCAATTCTCTGGATCTCACTCATGGTCCTTTTATACTCTATTTATTTGAGTCATATCGTACTGAGACAGAGGCCCCTGTTTCTAAATGCCCCTTCAGTATGTCCACACAGAGGCTCTGCAGATCCCTTAAAATTAGTACATGCCAAACAGAACTCATTTGTTCTTCTCTTACAATCCTGTTTTTCCTCACTAGATGTTATCAGTTTTATTAAGGGCTCCCACTGAGTGTTCAACAAAGGGACCGCAGGATGAGTTTTATACCCACTCTCATTTCCCTTTCACTGCCTAACGTGTCATAAAGTATTACAGATTTACCTCCACAGCATTTCTTAGATGATTTTTCTTTGCTACTTCCACTATTTAAGTCCTTGATTAGACCATCTTTTTTTTTCCATCTAGCCCCTGACCCTATTTTTCCTACATTCAATTCCTCCCTATTACACCATTTTAACTGCTGTCAAAATTCCCATTCCAAAATATATAATTATTTATAATTATTTCCTTCTATAAATTCATTAAAAACTTTTCCCTGCCTGTAAAATAAAGTATAAATTGTGGCATGGTGGTGGTCATTTGGCAGGGCAGTTAAGTAACCACTGGGATACCACATCCCATATCTGAGTACTTTTTTTTTTTTTAATTTTTTTGACAGGCAGAGTGGACAGTGAGAGAGAGAGAGACAGAGAGAAAGGTCTTCCTTTTTTTCATTGGTTCACCCTCCAATGGCTGCTGCAGCTGGCGTACTGCGCTGATCCAAAGCCAGGAGCCAGGTGCTTCACCTGGTCTCCCATGTGGGTGCAGGGCCCAAGCACCTGGGCCATCCTCCACTGCACTCCTGGGCCACAGCAGAGAGCTGGCCTGGAAGAGGGGCAACTGGGACAGAATCTGGTGCCCCGACTGGGACTAGAACCTGGTGTGCTGGCACCTCAGGTGGAGGATTAGCCTATTGAGCCGCGGCGCCGGCCTCTGAGTACTTGTGTTGGGGTCCCAGCTCTACTTCACTTCCAGCTTCCTGGAAGCTGCTCTATGCATGCTTTGGATGACAACACATGATGACTCAAGTACTTGAGTCTCTGTCATCCTCATGGGAAACCCAAATAGAGTTCCAAGTTCATGGCTTCCACCTGGCCCAACCCTATCTGTTACAGATATTTGGGGAATTAACCAGCAGTTGGAAGAATTTTGCTGTCTGTGTCGTTCTCTATATGTTTTGAGTTTCAAATAAAAATGAAAATAAATAAATAATTAAAGGAATAAAGTAGAACCAGGAAAAAGACAGAGGAATAGTGGTTGGCTGGTACCAGCTTCTAGCTCTTAAGAGCTGATTGGGTACATCTCTTCCCAGCTCTGAATTCATTGACTCTCATTACTTGATTTAAACTGGTCAGTGCAAATGGCAGAATGAATCAAGAAAATGATTATTCACTGCCATAAGTTTATTACCAAAGATAGTTTTATTATGTAAAGGAGGGAGCTGTTAATACTTGTGTTAAGTATTTAGAGATGCATCGGGTTCTTACTTTTAACCATTTTAAATAATAGGAGGTGAATTTTTTTTTTTTTTACTTTCTGATCATCATTAAAAGGAATATAATACATGAGCACTGAAAAATAAGCTACATTTCACAGCTATCATACAAAATTAATATTGAAAAGGCAAAATGAGCTAATTTCTAGCATTTTTCTCTACCATATTTGTAGTTCTTCTATTCCAGCAATATTGCAATTCATAATAATTCTTCATTTCACAAAATATTAAAAATGAGCCTTTTAGTGATGAAAATAGTAACACTTAAGGGACATTATGAATATTTGATTTCTTGGTAAAAAAAACCTATATAATTTTTAACTATTTATTTATTTATTTATTTGAATGGCAGAGCAATAGAAAGAAAGGTCTTCCATCCACTGATTCACTCCCCAAATGGCTGCAATAGCTAGGTCTGGATCAGGTTGAAATCAGGAGCCAGGGACTGTGTTGGGGCCATCTTCTGCTACATTCCCGGGAATGTTAGCATGAAATTGGATGGGAAACAGGACAATTAAGGTCTGATCTGGCTGTCTCAAACAGATCTGCCTATGTCACAAACAGCTGCTATCCTACTGTATCATAATGCTAGCCCCTATGATTTCATTTTAAAAAATTAAACTCTAACTCTTGTATTTTTAAAAGGATAATAGCACATGAGAAAATAGATTCACACAAATATAGCCAACTGTTTTTGGTGAAGGACAAAGACAAAGACTGCAACAGAGAAAAAAAAATCTTTTCAACAAATAATGCTGGAATAAATAGATATCCATATGCAAATACAAAGAAAAAGAATCTAGACAGAGACCTTAATCTTTTCCCAAAAATAATTCAAAGTGGATAATAGATCTAAATGTAAAACATAAAACTATAAAATCCCTAGAAGACAACATAGTAAAAAAAAGTAGATGATGTTAGATTTCATGGTAACTGACTAGATAAAACATCAAAGGCAAGAGTATGAAATAGGGGCTGGCACTGTGGCATATCAGGTAAAGCCGTTGCCTGCAGTGTCAGCATCCCATATGGGTGCTGGTTCAAGTCCTGGAGGCTCCACTTCCAATCCAGCTCTCTGCTGGGAAAGCAATAGAAGATGACCCAAGTGCTTGGGACCCTGTACCTACATGGGAGATCCAGAAGAATCTCCTGGCTCTTGGCTTTGGATTGTCCCAGCTCAAACCATTGTGGCCATCTGGGGAGTGAACCGATAGATGGTAGATCTCTCTCTCTCTCTGCCTCTGTCTCGCTGTAACTCTGCTCTTCAAATAAATAAATAAATCTTCCAAAAAAAAAGAGTATGAAATAAATAACTGATAAGGTAGACTTATTAAAATGAAAAATTTCTACTCTGAGAAAGACACTGCCAAGAAAATGAAAAGAAAATCCACAATTTTCCTAAGGAGCATTTTTGATAAGCAATGTTATCTAAAATATATGAAGAACTTATAGAACTTAGCAATAAGAAAAAAAAAAGCAGTAAACCAGGATGGACACTTCATGTCACAGATGGCAAATAAGCACATCCAAAGGAGCTCGACATCATATGTTATTAAGGACTTGCAAATAAAACAGTAATGAGATACCACCACACCCTAACAAAATGTCTAAAACATCAAATGCTGGTGGGGATGTGAGCAAAAGGAACTCTCCTTAATTGATGGTGGAAATGCAAAACGGTAATCCACATTGGAAGACATTTTGGCAGCCTCTTACAAAACTAAATACACCTTTACCATGAAATCCACCCATCATGCTCCTTGGCATTTACACAAATGAGCTGAAAACTTGCATTTGCACAAAAACTTATATATGATATTTATAATAGCAGTATTCATAGTTTGTGTTAGTCCATTTATGCTGCTGTAGCAAAAATTCTGGAGACTGGGCAATTTATAAAGAACATAGTTTGTTATATAACAGTTCAACAGGCTGGAAGTCCAAGACCCATGCCCTGGCAGGCTTGGTGTCTGGTAAGTGCTGTTCTCTGCTTCCAAATTGCACCTTGCTGCTGTATGAGAGGAGACAGATTGCATCTGCACATGGTGGGAGAGTGAAAGAGCAAGACATTCAAATGATGTGTGAAGCCCCTTTTATAAAGGCCTTCACCCTCTTCCAGAGGAAGGAGCCCTCACGGCCCAGGTGTCTCTGACAGGCCCCACCTCTTGATATAACACTGGGCTTTCAGATGTAAGATCTGAATTTTGAAGGGAGACATTCAAATCAGAGCATAATCACCAGACTTGGAAGTAACCAAAGTGTCTTTCAGTGAGAGGATGGATAAACAAACTATAGTGCATCTACTCTCTGCATTGCTTCAGTTCTTATGAATTGTTGAATCTGAGATTTTGTTGTTGGTTTACTTTTCTTTTTTGGTTTATTCATCTTATTGCCATTTTTATTAGAGAATATCTCCAATTTCTAGTGATATATGGCTGGCAAGTTATATTTAAAAGATGTTCAAAAAGTTAGTTGGGCACAAGCAGTCAAAAGAAAAAATAAGTAAGTAGGACATGATCAAAATTAAAGCTTTTGGGAGCAGGTGTTTGTTGACCTGCCTATGTCTCACATTTGAGTACCTGATTTCAATTCCTGGCTCTGAGTCCTGACTCTCCTTTCCCACCCCTGCAAACCCTGAGAGGCAGCAGTGATGGTTCAAATGATTAGTTTCCTGTCACCCACATGGAACGCCTCAACTGATTTCCCAACTCCCGGTTTCAGGCCCAGCCCAGTTCCTGCTGTTGTGGGCATTTGGATAGTGAACCAAGTATGGAATTTAGATATTGAACCAAGTATGGAAACTCTCTCTCTCTCTCTCTCTCTCTCTCTCTCTCTCTCTCTCTCTCTCTCCATCTCTTTGTCTCTCAAATAAATAATTTTTAAAAATTAAAACTTTTGTGTTCCCAAGAACATTATCAGGAAAGAGAAAAGACAATTCATAGATCAAGATAAATATTTACAAATCAGGTATCTAATGCCTAGTGTTCAGATTGCATAAACACTTCTTAGAACTGAACAATAAAGAGACAAGCAGTTTATTCAATTTTAAAAATTGGCAAAGGATTTGAGTAGACAAGGAAAATAAACAAATGGCCAATAAACACATGAAAAGGCTTCTAACATGCTTAGCTGTCAGGCGAATTTTCAGGAAAATAAATTAGTGTGAGATACCACTTAACATCCAGTAAGATATCTGTCATAAAAGAAGTGGAGAGGAGTGAGTATTTGGTGCATGGTTAAGACACCATTTGGGATGCTGGCATCTCATATCAAAATTCCGGGGTTTGGGTCTTGTCTCTGCCTCTGATTCCAGCTCAGCTAATTTGCATCTGGGGGGGGGGCAGCAAGTGATGGCTCAAGTGGTTGGGTCACTGCCATTCAAATGGAAGACCCAGAATGAGTTATGGGATCCTGGATACAGATTAGCCCAGACCTGGCCCTTGTAGGCATTTGGGAAGGGAACCAATAAGTTGAAGATTTCTCTATCTCTGCTTTTCAATATTTTTTAAAGGGAGAATAAGAGAAAATGCAGAATAACAAATATTAGCCAGGTTGTGGAGAAATTAGAACCTTCATTCATGGTTGGCAGGAATATAAAATTGTACTGCCATTTTATTATTTTATTCAAAACTTGGAACAATTTTGTTAATTGGAACCTATCTCATAAAAACCAAAAAATTGAAATAACCCAAATATCTATCAACTGATGAATGATTAAACAAAATGTGGTACATTTGTAAAAAAGAATATTATTCAACTATAAAAAGGAATGTAGTACCAATACATGCTACATGATGAAAGTAACTTTAAAAAATTATATAGGCCATTGACACAGTGAACATGTGAACCTGGAGTTGAATCTCACTGGGGAAATTCAGTGACTCAAGGCATTCACCCCACATTGAAGCAGTGGAGAGAGGGGTGAGACTGTAACTGGTTATTGGAAGAAGGCCAGAATAGGAAGATCTTCAGAGACAGAAAGCAGATTAGTGTTTTTCAGGGGCTGCGAATGGGAAGTGACAGTCAATGGGTATACAGCTTCCTTTTAGGACAAAAAAATACTTGAAATTATATAGTGTTGGTAGTTGCACTGCACTATGAATATAATAATGGTACTAAATACTGAATTGTGTACTGTAAACAGGTAAGTTATACTTCTCTAAAAGTGTTAAGGGGTATGAGACATCTATGAATTATGTATGACTTTGACTAGTGGCTGTTGGATTTCACTATTAGGAGAATACAATGAAAGGGATGAGCAATTTTAATTTATCTCCCAATAATATTATAGTCCTTTATTTGGACCTTACTACATTTCCCCCAGGAAAAGATTTATAATTATTTCATGTACTTTGGCTGTAGGAAAGGAGACTAGGATTTTCAATATTTACCATCTAGACTTGTGCTCTATCCACCTGGCTCAGCAGGAGGCTTCAGTTCAGCTGTGTTTGGAATCTTGGATTCTGAGACATCCTGTTTCTTTCTCTCAAGAGCTTAAATCTAATAATGAAAGAATCATGAAGAACCATTTGCCATGTTGCTGACAGCTCAGCAGAGGTTGCGAGAGTGAAAGTTTCATGTTATAAACATTTTTAACCCCATTTGCTTGCCCTCATTTTAGGACCACAGGACAGGCATCGGCTTGTTTCTCCACTTCCTCACTTGCTGATGAAAATGCTGGTATCATTGGGCTTGCCAATCAATTTTCATACATCTTCAGTTTACAAATATGAGTTACTATTATCTCCTCTTCCTTCCTCTTTGGATTTGTGAATTTAGTTTTTTTAATCCTTTTTTTGTCTGAGATAGACAGAATAATGCTCCTCCAAAGCATTCTATGTTATCCCTTTAGTCTGTGAATGGGTGGGATTACATGGCAAAGGGAATTAAAGTTGCATATCTGCTGACTTTAAGATAAGGAGGCTATCTCATATCATCCAGTAGATCCAGTGTAATCACAGAAGTCCTTAAATGTGGAATAGCACATAAAAACTCTGGAAGAGCAGTGTTGTTGCTGGCTTTGAAGGGAGAGTAAAGGGCCATGAGCTGAAGAAATTGGATAGCCTCTACCCCTTGGCAAAGCTTGAAGGACAAGAAAGTAGATTCCTCTTAAAAAAACACTGTCATTTAGAAGGAATAAATTTGTTGGGGCTGGCATTGTGATGTAGCAGGCTGAGCCTACACCTTCGATGCCACCACCCCATATGGGCATCAATTTGAGTTCTGGCTGTTCCACTTCAGATCTAGCTCCCTGCTAATGCGTCGGGAAAGCAGTGGAATATAGCCCAAATATTTGGACTCCTGCACCCATGTGGGAGACCTGTAAGACGCTCCAGGATCCTGGCCTTAGTCTGTCCAGTCCTCAGCCATTGTGGCCAAAGACTTTCTCTCTCGCTCCCTTTCTCTCCCTCTTAATCTTCTCTTCTCTCTGTAATTCTACATTTCAAATAAATTTTAAAAAATCGTAAAAAAAGAAGGAATAAATTTGTGTTGTTAAGCCACCAAATTTGTAATAATATATGACAACAGCAATGGAACATTAACATACTGCCCTTACAGTGAGTTTAGAAAAGTATAGTGTTCAATCTTCCATGTTTAACTAGAAATCTCTCCTTTTATAGTCCACATGTTGAAATCAATTTACTGCACTCTAAATCTTCTCTTTGGCTGAAGCATTTTTTTTTTCGACTACCTATTCTGCCATTTTGACTTCTTAGCCAGTTCATATAATTCAACTGCTGTGTACCAATATAGACTAACTGCTGGTTTCACTACTGATTGGTTTATTTCTGTTCCTTAATAGTCACCAAATGTTCTAATTGTTACACCTGATCAGAAAAACACAACAACTAAGAGATGAATATTTTATTTTTTCTACTCAGTCAATACCCTAGGTTCTCAGGACTTCTCATGCATTGTAAATGGAAATTACTAGATTTTATAGCAAATCAGTTGTGCCATGTGACCTTACATCATACTTTCGTCACAGATAAGGGAATGCACTAATTCTCTCCTCCCTGACTGTAAGCTGCTCTGAGATCAGAACAGATACTTTATAAGATTGGCATATCCACACTTGGAACCTGATTTGCAGGCTTTCAGCCGATTTTCAGCAGGATGTGCCTTTAAAGAAGATCCTAATTTAGACTTTGTTTTACACCTACATTGAAATTATGTTACCTAGAGTCAGTGTGTTTTTTTTTTTCAACATGCTGTATCACTAGCATTAGACAAAGTTTCATAAATAAAGTATTCGAAGCTTCTCAAAGAAAACAGACAGCCAGATTTCTATGTTCTAAGCTCTTCTTGAATTCTGAAGCTGAACCAAGAGAGGTTCATCTCCCCAGGGTACGTCTGACTAAGAAAAGCAAATACTTCAAAGACCAAACCATCAATCTCCAGTGTTTATATCTAATCCAAGCTCTCTAGCTTTATCCTCAAACTTGATTTCACCTTGAACCTTAGCCTGAGCTATAGCAAGATGTGAGCTTTTAATAAATCATTCTTATAGTAGTCACAACACAATTCTCAGATTCTCTTTTCTGCCTTAGAAATCATAGTTTATAAACTCTTGACCTTTATTTAACTCTGCAATATTCCCCCTCATTTTCTCTAAATGTCACACCATTTAGTCACAACACAAATTATTTGGGAACTTTAAGAAACAATTATTATGATCCTAGAGTGACTTTTGGAAAATAAACCATTTTCAGCATAAAAGCTAGATCCTCTTAACCCACCGCATTGAATAACATTTTGCTAGTAAATTCATATTTTAAAATGTTTTATGGATAGGGAAAAGATGATATTTCAAAATGATAGCTTAGATATTTAGATTTTATGAGAAAATCAAAGAAGAATGAGCATATTGGACTTTCTGAGAAATTCCAGGAGCTAACTTCATTCAACTTTTAATTCAAATTCTCTTGTATTTAAGGAAAATTGAAAATGCAAAAACAAATGTAATGCATGAGTAAGATAAATAACACATTAGATTCAAGTGAGTGATATGGGCAAAATAAAGATTAGAATAAAGGACTAAGGATCAGAGATCCTCAGTGAGGCCAAGAGTGAGCTTTTAAATAGGAGGCTTAATGAAAGTTTTAAGTCAATGCCAGAATCCCAAAGTGGATGAGTGGGTAAAGAAAATATAGTATCTATAATGCCCAAAGGAATATTAATCAATTATTTAAAACAATGACATCTTGACATTTGCATCAACATGAATAAGAACAAGGATTTTTATCAAGTGAAATGAGCTAGAGAAATATAAATACTACAAGTTCTCTCTCATATGTGGAATTAAAAAAAAATGCTGACCTGAATTTACAATAGCTATTGCTAGAGGGTGGGAAGGTAAGGGAGGGAAACTAGAAGGAGGTTCTATAGCGGGTACCAAAACACAAATAGAAGTAACAAGTTCTAGTGTACCACATCACTGTGGGGTGACTGTAGTTCACAATAAAAGAGTATCTACCATATGAGGAACTGGAAGAGAGGCTGGTAGGCAGTGAAGAATGGAAATGCTAATTGCTTCACTCAATAACATTAAGCTATACATAAATATTGAGATATTGGACTGTACCTAAAAAAAGTAAATGTATTGTAGATTATTCAAATTGGTAAAAGTGAAATAGAATGGTTATACTGAAACTCACCAAGAGGAGAATATTTAAAACAAGAAAAGATATGAAGCAGATAAACCTGTTCCACAGAAGCATCTAAGGAGAGTCTTGATGAGGTAGGTAGTAGACTGATTTATACAGGGGCGTTTGCCTCTGACTCCTTTACTGGATTCAGTACAGACTGGGTATGTTGGGGCAGCAACTCTCCCCTAGCCCTAGCCATGACATACGGTGACCACTCAATACATGGATTCTTTTTTTTTTTTTAAAGATTTTATTTATTTGAAAAGTAGAGTTACAGACAGTGAGAGGGAGAGACAGAGAGAGGTCTTCCACCTGCTGGTTCACTCTCCAAATGCCTGCAACGGCTAGAGTTGGGCCAGTCTGAAGCTAGGAGCCAGGAGATTCTTCTGGGTCTCCTACATGCGTGGAGGGGCCCAAGTGCTTGAACCATCTTCTACTGCTTTCCCAGGCCATAGCAGAGCTGGATCAGAAGAGGAGCAGCCAGAACCATCACCATATGGGATACCAGTGCCACAGGCAGAGAATTAATCTACTGCGCCACAGTGCCAGACCCAGTACGTGTATTTTAGAACCTAATTGCAGCTTTTAAGAAGTATAGAATGGAAAATACTGCATGATCCCCATCACATATTGAATCTAAAAAACACTGTACTCACAGCAGTTAAGAAGATAATGGTGGTTGCCAGAGGCTAGGGAGAGTAGAAGGAAGTGAGTGATGGGAAAGGTTGGTTTACAGATGGAAGATTATAGATAGGAGATAGAAGTTCTGGAGTTCTAGTACACAGTATGGGGACTATAGATAACAGTAATGCACTTACTTTTATTTTTGAAAACATCTAGAAGAAAAGGTTTTAATGTTTTGACCATAAATACAACTCACTTGGCTAATCCTCCTCCTGCGGCGCTGGCACTCTTGGTTCTAGTCCCGGTTGGGGTGCCGGATTCTGTCCTGGTTGCTCCTCTTCCAGTCCAGCTCTCTGCTGTGGCCTAGGAAGGCAGTGGAGGATGGCCCAAGTGCTTGGGCCCTGCACCCGCATGGGAGGCCAGGAGGGGGCACCTGGCTCCTGGCTTTGGATCAGCGCAGCGCACCGACCATAGTGGGCATTTGGGGAGTAAACCAGCGGAAAAGGAAGACCTTTCCCTCTGTATCTCTCTGTCTAATTCTGCCTGTCAAAATAAATAAATAAATAAATAAATAAGGATTAAATGTTGGAGAGATATGGTTACTCTGATTGAACATGCACTGTATATATGAATCAAAACATCACATGGTATCCCAGGAATACATAGAATTTTTATGTGTCAGTTAAAATTTCTGACAATTAAATACATCTGAGTGGATGAAGTCCAAGCCTCATGAAGAGGAGTTCAGCCCTCTATTGAAATACTTCCTTGTTATTCTAATGTATATTATGGAGAAAACATCCTCTTTACAAAAGGATCTCAGAGCTGGGGGAAGAGAAGGAAGAAGAACTGAATGAGGTTTGTTGAAAGAACATTGTGCATTTGTTACTATATTGAATCTATTCCATTTTTCACTTAGGATTTGGTCATGGTAGAAAGTTGATTCAGATCTGTGCATTTCTTAATTTCTAAAAAAATCTGCATTTCAAATCCAAGTAGTTTGTTTTGTCCAGACTTATTTTTTTAACTTTTACTTAATAAATATAAATTTCTAAAGTACAGTTTATGGGTTACAATAGCATTTTCTCCCCCATAACTTCCCTCCCAACCACAACCCTCCTATCTCCCGCTCCCTCTCCCATTCCATTCACATCAAGAGTCATTTTCAATTATCTTTATATACAGAAGATCAATTTAGTATATATTAAGTAAAGATTTCAACAGTTTGCACCCACACCGAAACGCAAAGTGTAAAATACTGTTTCAGTACAAGTTATAGTGTTAATTCACATTGCACAACACATTAAGGACAGAGATCCTACATGAGGAATAAGTGCACAGTGATTCCTGTTGTTGATTTAACAAATTGACACTCATGTTTATGGCGTCAGTAATCACCCAAGGCTCTTGTCATGAGTTGCCAAGGCTATGGAAGCATTTTGAGTTTGTGGCATTGATCTTATTTAGACAAGGTCATAGTCAAAGTGGAAGTTCTTTCCTCCCTTCAGAGAAATTTACTTCCTTCTTTGATGGCCCATTCTTTCTACTGGGATCTCACTCAAAGAGATCTTTCATTTAGTTTTTTTTTTTTTTTCCAGAGTTCTTGGCTTTCCATGCCTATAATACTCTCATGGGCTCTTGAGCCATATCCGAATGCCTTAAGGACTGATTCTGAGGCCAGAGTGCTGTTTAGGGCTTCTGCCATTCTATGAGTCTGCTGTGACTCCTCTTCCCATGTTGGATTGTTCTCTCCTTCTTAATTCTTTTTTTTTTTCATTTTTTTAATAACGCTTTTATTTAAAGAATATAAATTTCCAAAATACAGCTTATAGATTACAATGGCTTCCCCCCCATAACTTCCCTCCCACCCGCAACCCTCCCCTTTCCAACTCCTTCTCCCCTTCCGTTCACATCGATTCATTTTCAATTCCCTTTATATACAGAAGGTCAGTTTAGTATATATTAAGTAAAGATTTCAACAATTTGCCCTCATATAGCAACACAAAGTGAAAAATACTGTTGGAGTACCAGTTATAGTATTAATTCACAATGTATAGCACGTTAAGGGCAGAGATCCTACATGATATATATATTTTTAAATTGATTAATTTTCTATGCAATTTCCAATTTAACACCAAGATTTTTTAATCATTTCCAATTATCTTTATATACAGAAGATCGATTCAGTATATACTATCTAAAGATTTCATCAGTTTGCACCCACACAGAAACATAAAGTGTAAAAATACTGTTTCAGTACTAGTAATAGCATTATTTCACATTGGATAACACATTAAGGACAGATCCCTCATGAGACGTAAGTACACAGTGACTCCTGATGTTGATTTAACAATTTGACACTCTTGTTTATGGTGTCAGTAATCTCCCTAGGCTCTAGTCATGAGTTGCCGAGGCTATGGAAGTCTTTAGGGTTCGCCGACTTCGATCTTATTCCGACAGGGTCATAGACAAAGTGGAAGTTCTCTCCTCCCTTCAGAGAAAGGTACCTCCTTCTTTGATGGCCCCGTTCTTTCCACTGGGATCTCACTCGCAGAGATCTTTCATTTAGGTCTTCTCTTTTTTTTTGTTTTTCAGAGTGTCTTAGCTTTCCATGCCTAAAATATTCTCATGGGCTGTTGAGCCAGATCCGAATGCCTTAAGGACTGATTCTGAGGCCAGAGTGCTGTTTAGGGCTTCTGCCATTCTATGAGTCTGCTGTGTATCTTGCTTCCCATGTTGGATTGTTCTCTCCTTCTTAATTCTATCAGATAGTATTAGCAGACACTAATCTTGTTTATGTGATCTCTTTGACTCTTAGACCTATCAGT
The DNA here is from genome assembly GCA_949820135.1 of Sylvilagus floridanus. Taxonomy (NCBI): domain Eukaryota; kingdom Metazoa; phylum Chordata; class Mammalia; order Lagomorpha; family Leporidae; genus Sylvilagus; species Sylvilagus floridanus. The sequence goes on along the minus strand of OX463238.1, from coordinate 33,286,696 downwards.
ATAATCAATTGTGAACTGAAATTGATCACTTGGACTAGTGAGATGGCAATGGTACATGCCACCTTGATAGGATTGAATTGGAATCCCCTGGCACATTTCTAACTCTACCCTTTGGGGCAATTCTGATTGAGCATGTCCCAAATTGTACATCTCCTCCCTCTCTTATTCCCACTCTTATATTTAACAGAGATCACTTTTCAGTGAAATTTAAACACCTAAGAATAATTGTGTGTTAATTACAGAGTTCAACCAATAGTATTAAGTAGGACAAACAAAAATACTAAAAGGGATAAAGTATTAAGTTGTTCACTTGATCAATGACTTGTCCAGATTTTTGAATATTATTTTTGGATTTTGCTTCAGTTCTGGATTATGTTGACAATGTTTTGTTTTCCTAGTGATGTTATTCATTTTAACTCACAAATCAGATATCCGAATGGATAGAATTTTATGAGGGACTATGAGCATATTGTTGAAGACATTTATTTGAGAGGCAAAAAGAGAGGGAATAATAGAGAAAATTGAGAGAGAAAGAAAGCATGCACTTATATGTGCTGGTTTACTCCCAAAAATGCTTCCACTGGCCAGCGATGGACCAGGGACAATGCCAGGAACTAAAATCACAGTCTAGGTCTTACATGTGGATGAAAGGAAAACAAATATTTAAATCTTCACTGCTACCCCCTAACCTGGAGTAGGAACTGGAGTCAGAAATCAAACTCAAGTATTCTGATGTACCACAAAGATGTCTTAATCAGTGTCTTATCTTCTAGGCTAAATGCCCACCCTTGTTGAAGATTTTTTAGTTTATTAAATGTAGGTTGCATGATTAAGTACTGGTACTTTATACCAATATCCTGAGCCTATATTCTTTGAGAGGCTACATGAACTTAAGAACCTTAACTTTTCTGAGCTGCCATTTCTTCCTCTGTTAGATGGAAATTTTTAATTTGAGGGTTTTTTTTCCAGATATTAACTTTGATAAAGGAATTTTTGTTAAAGTACTTTATTTAAAAAGTATTTAAAAACCTGTATGAGGGAGAAAAGTGAAACAGGGAGAGGAGGGTAAAAATCAAAATGTGCTGAGGGAGTTATGATGTGAGTCCTGGAGCTGAATCCCACTGGGGATACTCTGTAAATCAGGACAGTTACTGCATAAAACATAGGTGGAAGCAGAACCCAGATACAATGCTTGTTAATTTAGAAAGCTGCTCTAAGTGGCTTGAATTCCTTGGTAGCCTACTAGCCTACACACAAGCTAGTGCCCTTGGATTCAATAGTCAAGGAAAGTCTTGGTTGAAGGTTAAAGAAATGCAGTTACTGGAGACTGGAGTTGGACAACTTGCACTGAATTACTAAGAGTAGGAGAATATAGATGGAGATCAACAGCTCTTATCCTGTACAGTTATTAGGAAAACTGAATGAAAGAATGCATATGAACATTTAAAACATAGTAAATTCTCAAAGTTTCCATCTCTCAATCTCAGGCTTCTTATCAAACTTCATGAATTAACTTTCTTTTTTAAAAATAATTTTTATTCATTTACTTGATGTATTTGAAAAGAAGACAGACACACAAATAGTAATCTCCCATCCACTAATTCATTTCCCAAATGCCTTGTAAAAGCCATGAGATGGGAAGTTAATCTGGGTCTCTCACATGGATGGCAGGGACTCACTCAACTACTTTAGCCATCACCGGCTGCCTCCCAGAGTGTGCATCACCAAGAAACTGGAATTAGAATAGAAGAGGAAGTGGGACTCCAACTGAGACATTCCAATAAGGGATGCAGGCATCCCAAGGATTATAATAACCAATATACCGAACACCCATCCTATATATTCCTTTTCTTATATATCTACTGGAAATTTGATTAAAATCTTTAACATAGATATTTTCTAACATAATACATTGGTAATTAAAAATGTAATCTTTAAGAATTACCATTAGAAATGTTTCTATAATTGTTATTTATTTGTGGTGGTATATTAAAGTGACAATATTGTCAGCAAAATCGCTTCATTTTTTCCTCTTTTGGTCCTTTCTCAGGGGTAGCTGTTTAAAAAAATAAAAAATAAAACATGCTATGCTTTTGCAACTGCCATATAGCAAAGTCAATATAACAGCAAAAGAATAAACTGTGTTCCATTCTGTGTCATATATCAACGAAATTGCCCCCTGAGTTCAGACATGCTGTTATTTGAGATACTTGATGATATATGGGCCTACCAAATATAGCTGGAGTCCCAAGTTACCATTCAGTTTATGGCCAATCTTAGTATGATTTGTAAGGAAAGATAAAATGATATGAAAGGTATTGATAGGGAACACATAGCAGATAGACACTACTTTAACTGTCCATCCTGGGCTTTATAGAGTTACAAAAGATATTTCTAATCTATTATTGATTGACAAATCTTTAAAAGCAAAGAATAGCAGTGTTTCTCAGTCCAATGATAAGACACATAACCACTTGAAGGCTAGCTATTAGTGAGATGGAGTGGATTTTATGACACAGCTATCTCATTTATTATGTCCATTATTAGTTATTGGCAGCAGTCTTGCTTTACATGTCCAGGATATGAATAATAAAGTTTATTTGGTTCATGTACAAGCTAAGTGAGAATTTCAACACAGCTTTAAGTTAAGATGGCTTTTAGTACCATCATCTCTTTTCTGCATCTAAACAGTGACACTTCGATTGAAAGTTCTCATATCTGTTTATCTTGCCCTGTAGGCAAAATCTCCTGGTCCACGTTGGTGGGGATGGAATGGGGTTTCTGTAATCCAAGTGAAAATTTCCATCTTTACACTCCTGCCTGCTCACCAAATCTTTCAAAAGAAACTTGGTGGTGATATTAGTCATTTGGTTGGTATCATTGGATGTCAGTTCACACTTGCAAGAAAAAAGAAAGAAGATGGAGAAAACTTAGGCTCTTGGGTTCCTGTGATTGTTTCCAGGAAGTGAAATAAATGCACCAAAGTGGAGCTAGGCAAGTGTGTGTCACCATCCATAGACAAACCCATGCAACAGTCTGGAAACAAGTTCAACATGAAATCAGCTAGCTACTGGATTACATTTTGGTTTGAAATGTTTCTTAGAGGGACAGGTGTTTGACCCAGCATTTCAAATGCCTAGATTTCGTACTCCAGTGTCCCAGTTAGATTCCAATTCCAGCTCCCAATTCTAGCTTCCCAGCAATGCATACCCTGGGTGGCAGCCAATGATTTCTCAAGTTATTAGGTCACTGCCACCCATTTGAAGGACCTGCATTGTATTCCAAGCTCTTGCCTCTGGTCACAGCCCAGTCCTGGCCACTGCAGGTGTCTGTGTGAGTTCTCTTGCTCTTTGTCTATCTTTCTCTGTCATCTGTGTCTCTCTCCCTCTCAAATAAACAAATAAAACCTTGATAGATGTTAGTCACATGAATCCTCAATGAGATTAAGATATTTAAGAAAACCCAGGGAGGAGTTTGGGCCTTTTGTGTTACTGAATTAGCCCAGGCAAAGATAAAGTGTTCTATTAACCAAGGTAACATGTACAAATTTGATGCTAATGTGAAGAAAACACCTCTTGATTATATATCATTAAGCAAATGTTCTGAATAAGTACTTGTTATATATTTTTAAAAGATAGATAAATGCAAAAATAAATGTGTAGTATATTTTTATGAAAATAAATACCCACTAAATTATCTCTGCATGCTCAGACACGTCTCCTGAGTTGGTAGCCTCAGGCTAATGTACTGTGTACTTGTCCTCATTCATATTTAATCTGGAGCCCCAGCTTCTTTCTCTTCATCTCATTTACTTGTGAAATAAATGTCTACAGTGTTTCTCCTTACTTGATGCATCCATGGTTGTAGTGTCGGCATAAAAAGCATCAGGAAACACAATTGTGCTCTTTTACCTGGAGATTTTTAAACAAGAAAGTAATATAATCAAAGGTGTTTCACTGTTGTAACTCTCACAACCAAGTACGCTGTGGCTGGTGGCAGGCAGTCAGGAATCTGAAGTCCAGTGGTGAGATTATCAGCTTGAGTGTGCATGCTATGAGTGAGGATAGAGAAGGATGGACAGATGTGAATGCTCTGTTTGTGCCAGAATCAATAGAACCTGGTGACTGATTTCACTTGCTTAATGAAGAAGTCCTTTGTGTTTCCATTTCTGTAATGCGGACAGGAAGTTGTACGTAAGAGATGTTGAAATTTCCTTTTGTGGAAGCTTCGGAGGAAAAATGACAGAGCATCTTATTCATATGTATGTTAATGTTCCTGAGTCATTGTGGGAATCAAGTCACATAATATTCATGAGTTCAATATAGAAGGCATAAAGCACCCTGTAAATGTATGTTTATCATTATTGTCCTTGTGAATAGTTTTCCATTATTAATTAACATAATTTGGTGCTTTATGGTTTATAAAGTAATTTAATATACATTATGTTATCTGCCATCCTATTCATATCCTCATAAATATACCAAGCTTTTTTCCCATACAGTGTGTTTGCTCAAGTGTTTCTTTTGCTGAGAATACCTCAGCTATACTCTTTACCTGGAAATCCACTTACCCTCCCTGGTGTCAATGGCATCTTTTTGTGTCACCGATCAGAATTTACAGGAAAAGGTTTTTAACTTCAGAACACTCACCATTATTTGTAATTGTACGGTTATATGTGTGATGTTCCTGTGAGTGAGTTCCTCTATGCCCTAAGATTTGTGATAGGAGGCCTTCCTGAACTGCTTGGACACCATTAAATCACCAAGTCTGTCTCACAGTAAAAGGTAAACAAGTACATTTTTGTTTTTAAGAAGGAAAGATGGAAGCAGCGATGTGGATTAACAGGATAAGCCTGTGCCTGCCATACCAGCAACTGTTATGGGTGCCAGTTCAATTCCTGGCTACTCCTCTTTCTATCCAGCTCCCTGCTAATGTGCCTGTGAAAGCACCAGAAGATGGCCCAAGTGTTTGTGCCCCTGCACCCATGTGAGAGACCCAGATGGAATTCCTGGCTTCTGGCTTCAGCTTGGCCCAGCCCCGGCTGTTGCAGCCTTTTTGGGGGTGAACCAGTGGCTGAAAATTCTCTCTCTCTCTCTCTCTGTAGCTCTGTCTTTCAAGTTAAAAAAAGAAAGAAAATAATAATTTACAATTTTTTCCTTTTTGTATACAGAAGCCATACTTCACTTCTTTCACTGTGTCTGACTTTAATAAACCACAAGTTTTGTGTCACTATTTTCAAATCCAGATTCATTGTCATTTTTTCTGGATATTCTAGAGCATGATCTGCTGTGGTTTTGTCACATCTCTTTCATCTTTGCACCTCCATCCCTTAGTTCAGGATCTAGAACAAAGTAGATACATATTTTTTCTGAGTGAGTCCTTGAGAATCATAAGGAGACTTCACCTACAATTCATGTGAACGTTAAGATGACCAGTACATGGGTAACAAGTTGTATGAAGTGAGATAAAACAGAAGCAGATGTAGAAACAGTGTAGGCTGGACACTTGTAACTTTCATATGCTGCAGATGAGAGAATTACAAAATGAAATTTCAAATCCAAGAGTGGAAGCTTTGAGAGGAAAATGTTACATTTTATTAAGTTGAACTAAGTAAAATTATAGTTTTTTTTTTTTTTTTTGACAGGCAGAGTGGACAGTGAGAGAGAGAGATACAGAGAGAAAGGTCTTCCGTTGCCGTTGGTTCACCCTCCAATGGCCGCCGCTGATGGCGCGCTGCGGCCGGCGCACCGCTGCGGCCGGCGCACCGCGTTCGTCCGATGGCAGGAGCCAGGAGCCAGGTGCTTTTCCTGGTCTCCCCATGGGGTGCAGGGCCCAAGCACCTGGGCCATCCTCCACTGCACTCCCGGGCCACAGCAGAGGGCTGGCCTGGAAGAGGGGCAACCGGGACAGAATCGGTGCCCCGACCGGGACTAGAACCCGGTGTGCCGGCGCCGCAAGGCGGAGGATTAGCCTGTTGAGCCACGGCGCCGGCCAAAATTATAGTTTTTATAAAAAGTCAATACTAGCCTTTCACATGCTTCAAGATATAACAATGATTTTTGTAACGTAGAATTTGAGATACGGGTACTACCTTCAATATTCATTCCACATTCAAGTTGAAAATTCTCCCAAGTTTTGGAAATATTTGGAATATTACCAGGATTCACCCATTTGAAAGTCATTCAAAATATGGTTATTTGGATTTATGGAGGAAAAAAGAAATCAAGAGAAAAATGTTTGAAGTATATATTTATTAAAGGAAATTTAAGTCATTTCTGTATTTTTCCAGTTGTAAACTATGTTTTAAATTGCTATGTGTATTTGAACAATTTTCTTTTTAGTTTTGCTCTTGTCTCCTTTTTTTTAAATGTCTTTATCTATTTATTTGAAAGAGTAACAGAGAGGGGGAGAGATAGACACAGAGAAAGAAATATTCCCGTTTCCTAGTTCACTCTCTGATTGGCCACAATGGCCAGAAATGGGCCAGGCTTAAGCCAGAAGCCTGGAACTCCATCTGGATCTCTCTTGTTGGTAACAGGAACCCAAGCACTTGGGCCATATAAGCTTCTTTCCCAATGGTATTAGCAAGGAGCTGGATCAGAAGTTGAGCTGCTAGGGTTTCCTACTGGCACCCATATTAGAGGCTGGAGATGCATGTAGAAGTTTAACCTATTATGCCACAATGCAGGCCCCTGCCTCTTTTATTTACCATAAGTTCCTAGAAGATGTATTGAAAATATTTAAATATATTGACATGCTTTCCTTTAAAAAATTGTTTTAAAATTTATGCCACACAGGTTTTCTCTAGAAGAAATTACATAGACTAATAAAAAATATGGAAACTAGAGAAAGTGTATATACTAACATTTCATTTTCCTTGACAAAAATATTCATTAAAACACTGAATCTGGGAGCGGGCCTTGTGGCACAGTGAGTTAAGCTGCTGCCTGTGAAGCCGACGTCCCATATGGGCACCGATTCATGTCCCAGCTGCACCACTTCTCTTCCAGCTCCCTGCTAATGAATGGTCTGGGAAAGCAGCAGAGGATGGCACAAATACTTGGGCCCCTGAACTCATGAGGGAGACCCAGATGAAGTTGCTAGTTCCTGGCTTCGGCTTGGCTCAGCCCTGGCCATTAATGTTCTGTAGAAGATCTCTCTCTGTCTCTCCCTCTCTCTGCAACTCTGATTTTAAAACAAATAAATAAATCTTTAAAAAAACAAAACAGTGAATCTCCAATTTTCCAGTCTCAAAACTCTTTTACACTTTATAGTTGTAACAATTGTCAGGAATCCACAAGAATGTGTATATATATATGAGTTATATCTATTTACACTTGTCATATTTTAAAAATGCGTAATTTAAAACTATAGATTAATTCATTTAAAAATATAAATGTTAAACTCATTAAAAGTTATAAATATATGTTTTATAACAAGATAAGACTAAAGTTAATGAGAATTGGCACGAGTTTTTGGAATTTGCTTTATATTTCTGGAAATCTCAATAATGTCTACCTAATAGAAGGGAGCTGGATCCTGACGCCTGCTCTTGCACCCATTATGTTTTAATGTGTTGTTCTAGTTGAGACTATGATTAAAATCTAGACTTACATGAGTATATAATTGGAAAAGCGGGAGGTGCTTTAATAGCCTTTCCAAGAAATTATAAATAGTCCTCTCTGATACTATATTAAAACTTGGCCAGTGTTAGCTTCTTTCAGTTAGGTACAGTATGGACTCTGACCGAGATCCATGAACTTTTTACACCTTGTTATGCCAATATCTATCTTGCATTTTTAAATGATATGTACTCTTACATAATTTCATAAATGTGTACATTTGGAAAATATCAATTCAGTGATTTATGGAATTCTCCCAGGTAATGATGTAGTCTGCTATATAGCAAGAAATAATCAAATCACCTAGTATCACTATTGATCTCATCAGAAGATTTCTTAAGTATTGGGAAACTGTCAAGATCGATCATGGCAGCAGGTACAAGTTTTCCAAAATCTAAAATTTCACTGGGAAGCTGAAAATTTATCATTTCCTGCACATACTACAAGCTTTTTTTTTTTTTTTTTGAGAGCTGCCAAAAATCTTAGTTTGTCCATTTCATTGTTTCAAGTAAAACATGTTCCATTAAGAAAGCAGCAATGTCGGCTCAAAACTCCAAAATTCAGAAATTTCTTAGAGACAACTATTGTGCTTCAGTGTATAACAGAAGTGCTATTCACGAACCTCCCATTTTATCACACAAAACAGATGAAAACAATGTGGACTTGATGGTTGAAATTTAATAAAGTGAATGATTTTACTGTTAGTCAAGGCATTCTTATGTGAAATTCGTTTGTTCTTTTTTCCAGTGAGCCTGTGGAAGGGAAGGCTGTAGTGACTATTATTAGTCTGGTGCTTAACCAATAGCCTAACTGCAACTTCTTTTTCCCACTCTGCTCCCAGAGATAAGGCGCCTCACTGAGAAGCCTCTTTATCAAATCAAAAGAACACAACTCCGGCTCATCCTTAATAGCTGTCTGTTCCTGCAAATCTACAGGATTATTTAAGCAAGCCAATGCCATCAGGGGCCACCTCACATTCTGGATAGAGTAAAATGTGCCTTCTACAGCCCCAGATTGTTCATCATCTTCCCTCTACGCTGCTGTCAATCTCTGTCCAGTGTTGGGTACTGCAGGTTTGGTCATCTCCATGACCCTAGAATGGGGGAATCCTCTCTCATCCAAAATTGAAGAGGAAGTGATTGATATAAACACTTGGAGTATCTTGTCACTATTTGTAGGTATCATCAATCACTCAGATAAAAGATCTTCTATAATTAATTGGGACTAATCCAAGATGAATACAAGCACAGAGTAAATCTAGCCAAGTCTGTAGATTTGTCCATTTGCAAGACAAAAGTGCAACTCTATAGGTAGGATGTGAACTCAGTCTTCATGTTTGAAGCAAAGTCTTTATTGTGTCATTGGACAGTGGCAGTGTCATGATTTATTTCACCAACATTTTATCTAGTAGGTAATCAACATTGTAAACCCAATAAGGTTTTGTTAGTCTCTCTGCTGTTATATGTGCTTTTTCAGCCACTGCACTTTATGATATCTGGTAAGATGCTTCAATAGCTTATTTATTTTGAGTTTGAAAGGTTGTAATGATTCCTAGCTTCAAAAATAACTAATCACATAAGCATTTACATGATTCACTTATTTATATCAAAAGCGCTGACTGATTGGTCTCAAAATGAAACCACAACTTAACTGGCATTTTGATGCTATATGAAAATGTTATATTGAATAATGCACAAATAAGGTAAATCAGTAGCATTTATTGCCCCTAAAAGAAATATGGCCTTTGTCAAATAGCTTTTCTAATCTATAATAGTACTAATTTCCTTGGAGTAGATTTCTGCCTAACTCTAACTCATCTTTATTGGCATCTTGAGTCACGGCCTTTGTACCTGGGGAATAAGAAACAGTCTTCTGCTCTGTCTGTTCAGCCAACGATTTAGCCATCTGTAGAAGGAGCAGAGAGAACAAATGCCATGTGTTTAAGAAAAATATTATTTAGTTCATAGTTGTAGGAATTTTTTTTTAATTTAGAAAACTTTTCAAAAATTAAGCTATTAAAACAAAACAAAAAATACACTTTTTTTCTGGTCAGGACTCCTGTATAGATATAAAGAAAACCTTGGATTTCAAAATGATCATATTTTGAATTATAATAAAGTAGCAAATTACATAAAGTGTAATCCTAAATGGAGCTCAGTAGAGATACTGAGAAAATGTTAATCTCAATGATTTCCTCTCTAAATGCCCACAGTGGCTGAAACTGCACCAGGGCCAAAGTCAGAAGCTGGGGGCTCAATCCAGGATCACCAGGTGAATGGTAAGAATCCAACGACTTCAGCCATCACTGTTGCCTCCCAGGGTCTGCACTGTCACAAATTGTAATCAGGAGTCAGAGCTGAGAATCAAACTCTGGTACTCCAACGTGGGATGTGGGCTTCATAACTGCTAAGTTGAACACCTGCTCCCTATCTATATTTTATTTTATTTTAAAGGCTATAAACCTAGGTTAAACATGCACCACATCTATATTTTATCTTGTTGAACAGTTTTTATTATTTTTATTTTTTATTTATTTTGAAAAGTACAGAAACATCGAGAGAGAGAGAGAGAGAGAGAAAGAGAGAGAGAGAGAGAAATCATATCTTATAGTTCATAGTTCATTCTCCACATACATGCGGTAACTTGGTCTGTGTTAAGCTAAAAGCATGGGCTGGAGACTAACTTAGGTTTCCACACTGTGGGCAGGCACCCGACTACTGGAAATATCACTTGTTGCCTCCTGGAGTATGCATTAGCAGGAAGCTAGAATCAGACGTAGAGCTGTGATTTGAACCTAGGTACTCTGATAAGGAACGTGGTTCTCCCAAGTGGGGTCATAACCACTGTACCAAGCACCCACTCCTTATTATATTAAACTTTCCTAATTTTCTATTGTCTTTGTCAGCCGACAAATTTACTACTCTTTCATCTATTTTATTTTACTCTTACAAAAGAAAAATTCCTACCACCACTTAAGAAAGGAAATTAGTATCCCCCTAAAATAAAACTGGCAAAGGGTAAGACATAGTGGTTAACAAAATAATACATATTGGGGTCAGCTCTGTGGCTCACTTGATTAATCCTCTGCCTGCAGTGCCTGCATCCCATATGGGTGTCAGGTTCTAGTCCCGGTTGCTCTTCTTCCAGGCCAACTCTCAGCTGTGGCACGGGAGGGCAGTGGAGGATAGCGCAAGTGCTTGGGCCCCTGCACCCACATGGGAGACCAGGAAGAAGCACCTGGCTTCTGGCCTCGATGGGCGCAGCACCAGCCATGGTGGCCATTTGGGGAGTGAACCAAAGGAAGGAAGACCTTTCTCTCTGACTCTCTCCCTCACTGTGTATAACTCTACCTGTCAAATAAATTTTTAAAAAATTTTAAAAAACCAAAATAATACATACTAATTCTCCTCAAATATTTGAAAAGGTACACAGCTCCATTAGTGATCAAGAAATATAAATTTAAATAAAAATAATTTTTTAATAAAAACACTTGAATTTAAGTAAAAGAAAAACATTGGTAATACCAGGTTTAATAAGGATGTGGGGAAATCTAGACATCGACAAATAAAATTAGTAAAACAAAAAAATTTGTACAATTTATATATTTGCAAATATAATCTCCACCTATAAATTGGTGCAATCTTTCTAAAAAAAAACTTGACAATAGCTCTTGCCTTTGGGAATTTAGCTTAAGAAGAAACTGAATAAGTATTTATTTTTCATATTTATTTTTACTTATTTGAGAGAGAGAGAGAGAGAGAGAGAGAGAGAGAGAGAGAGAGAGAGAGAAAGGAATTAGATCCTCCATCTTGTGGTGCATTTACCAAATTCCCCTAACAGTTGCGGCTGGAGCAGGCCAGAGTCAGGAGCCCAGAACTCAGTTCATATCTACAACATGGGTGGCAGGAACCCAAATACTTGAGCCACCACCTGTGGGTGCATCTTAGCATGAAGCTAGAATCAGCATCAGAGCTAGGACTTGAACCCTGGCAATCGATATGGGATGAGGCTACCTGAGGTGGTTTCTTAACCAATGTGCCAAAACATTCACTCCTGGGTTGCTATTTATAGATGTGTGTGTGAATGTGTGTGTGTGTGCATATATATGATGTGTGTGTATATGTGAATAATTAGTTTTATTTAACCTACTTAGTATATATAATAGTAAAGAAATTCAGAACAACCAGAATATATATAATAGGACTTTGGTTATAGAAAAGTTGACTCAACCCATAATGGAATACTATGTTATCACTGAAGAGTATGATATAAATCCTTTTCATTGTCAGAGATAGAAGCCTGATGCTTTAAGTAATTAAAAGTAACACATGGTACAAAAATGCCAAAATAGTGTTAATATGTTTAAAGAATATTAGGCATGGCTAAATAAATAGATAAAAATGTGAATAAAAAGCTAAAGAATGTATTCATATGTAGCAAAATTGCTGGAGCTTTTTAATTTAATTTGATATAAAGCAGAGTTTCCCAACAGTATGCATGGAAAGCAAGTTTTTTCCCCCCTCTGGCCATTGTGCAAACCCTGGGAACAGTGTTGATTGTCAGAATTTGGAGAGTGCTACTGCCATGAAATAGACAGAAACTAGGTATACTGCTAAACATCCTACAATTCCCAATCCCAAGATTTCAATAGTCCCAAGGTTTTAAGGTAATTCAAGCTAACTCAAATTTTCAAATATTTATTAAGCACCTAATGTGTGCAAGGCCTTGGAAACACAATGGGAAATGGAGTGATACATGGGGCAGGCACGGTGGCTTGTAAAGCTACCACCTGCAGTACCGGCATTCCATATGGGCACTGGTTCAAGTCCCGGCTGCTCCACTTCCAAACCAGCTCTCTGCTATGGCCTGAGAAAGCAGTAGAAGATGACCCAAGTCCTTGGGGCCCCTGCAGACTCCTGGCTTCAGATCACCACAGCTTTGGCCGTTGCGGCCATTTAGGAAGTAAACCAGAGGATGGAAGACCTCTTTCTCTCTGCCTCTGCCACTCTGTAACTCTGCCTTTCCAATAAATAAATAAATCTTTAAAAAGTGTCACATAATTTCCATATGAATAATGATATTTATGATAACATATAATGACTCATTTATAATTATTAAAAATCATAAAATGGCCTTAATTAAAAGAAAAGGAGGAGTGAACCTTGATAATATGTTCTCTTCTGTGCTTTTATTATTAGTCACAAGAACTTTTCAAGGGAAATAAAATGTTCATACAAAAATTTTTGTATGACATTGTTTACTGAATTATTATTTTTAATAAGAAACTTGGAACAATGCAAAAGTAGGGGTGTGTTAAAATAAAGTCTGAATATTCAGTTGATGACCTACTATGCAGCATTTAGAATTCACATTTTTGAAAAATACTTATCAGAGAAATGTTTATCATGTAAAGGAAGAGACAGGCCACAGATCTCTAAAAACGGTATGAGTCTAACTTTTTTTTTTTTTTTTGACAGGCAGAGTGGACAGTGAGAGAGAGAGACAGAGAGAAAGGTCTTCCTTTGCCGTTGGTTCACCCTCCAATGGCCGCCGCGGACTGCGCGCTGCAGCCGGAGCACCGCGCTCATCCGATGGCAGGAGCCAGGTGCCAGGTGCTTTTCCTGGTCTCCCATGGGGTGCAGGGCCCAAGCACTTGGGCCATCCTCCACTGCACTCCGGGGCCACAGCAGAGCTGGCCTGGAAGAGGGGCAACTGGGACAGAATCCAATGCCCCGACTGGGGCTAGAACCTGGTGTGCCGGCGCCGCAAGGCGGAGGATTAGCCTATTGAGCCACGGCACCGGCCTGAGTCTAACTTTTAAAAGCACACATGGAGCAAAGGACTAGTAGGAAATGCATCAAAATGAGTCACAAGTGACTGTCTTTATGGTGCTGTAATACAGGAAATTAAAACATCTTTTCTTTATACTCTAAACACTTACTAAATCATCTAAGCTAAATGCATATTTTCTAAAACTTATTTATTTGAAAGAGTTACAGAGAAATGGGGAGACACACAAACACACGCACACAACACACACCGAGCAGGGGGGTGAGATCTTCATCAGCTGGTTCACTCCTCAAGTGGGCACAACAGTCAGGGCTGGGCCAGCCTGAAACGAAGTTTATCCAGGAGCTTCATCTGGGTCTCACACATGGGTACAGGGTCCAAACATTTGAGCCATTTTCTGCTGCTTTCTCCAGGCCATTAGCAGAGAGCTGGATTGGAAGTAGAGCAGCTGAGACACAAACTGGTACAGAAATGGGATGCCAGCATTGCAGGCAGCATCTTTACTTCCTATTCAGACAGTGGCTCTATGCCTTTATAATTAGCGAAGAAGGCATGCCCTGTTGATAAGTATATGCAGTGCCCTATATCAATACAGAAGGAAAAGAAGGTATGATTTGTTTTCCTCTTGAGGAGCTTATATATAAATTGGAGAGCTGAGTAATACATTGTGGAAAGCTTATAATTAATAATAAGAACAAATACAATAGTACACTTATTAAAATATCTGCCAGTCTGGTACTGTGCTAGGTATGATCACTGACACTGGTGCATTTGTGTTACCAGCAATTCTATAACACTGTTATTATTATTCTCATCTTAGTAATGAGAACATTTAAGCTTATTGAGATTAAGTATCTTGCCCCAGGCCACATACAGATATTAATTAGAATGAGGATCCAATCCCACATCTGAGCCATTTTTGTAAAAAATGATTGTGTCTATTTTGTGCACTTCCATTCTGGAGGTTGGGGAAAAGATTGCTATAATCATTAACTTAAGCATTTCAGTGGGAGCCATGAAAACTCAGCCATTTTTCTCCAGAGTCATAGGGATAGTCACCTACCAGAAAAGCTGAAAAGCTCTTTTTAATCCCTTCAAGGAATAGTGCAGGGAAAGTTGTGTGCTCAGTGTGTTATGAGTACAAAAACTTAATGTTTCTAATGCTTTCTTGTTTTAAAAGACTTAACATGAACCTTTGTATAGTCATCAATTGCTTCTGCAAAAGGGGAGTCCTTAACCCAAGGCAAAGCCGTGATATGTGACTGATGACAGCAGGCAGGATACCTCTTGGGCCATCCGCTTTATCTACAAGTGATACAGCTTGGCAGCAAGTCAGCAAATGGATGTTTTAATCAACTCTGCCTTCATTTGTGACAGATTCTTGTCTGAAAGGGAGTGGGCAGTCCTGTGTCTTTCCTTCCTTTCATCTATATTATAGGGTCTTGGTCTCCATTTTCTTTGACATAGGACAAGGATTTATTCAAAATAATGGTTCTCATTTAGATAGGAGAGTTAGATCTATCATTGTGCCCAGACAGCACTACCAGACCTAATTCTCTCTCTCTATTAAACAAATAAAACATCAATCTTGTGTCTGTTACTGAAAAAGGTCTGCCAGTAGCTTAGGATGTATTAGTTGGTTCAAGCTGCTTTGTTACAAGAAATCTAGAATTTCTTCTGTTGTTTAACTGAGAACTTAACCTACAAAAGGGTTTTGGGATGGAGAAAGAGAGGAAATGGATATTTGAAAAAAAGACATTAAATAAATTTTATGCCACTTTAACTTTTATGCATTAAAACTGAAGCTTAGATTATTCATCTTATTGATTCAATAAGTCTTTATAATTTTTTTCTTTAATGTGACATGAAATAACTTGAGAAATAGAAAATTTGTCATGATCACAAAAACTAGAAGCTAATTTGTAATTGTATCAGTATATCTAGTATCCAGATATCAAATCTTGAATTAAACTTATTATTTTATACTATTATTTATTTATTTATTTATTTATTTATTTTACAGGCAGAGTGGATAGTGAGAGAGAGAGACAGAGAGAAAGGTCTTCCTTTGCCGTTGGTTCACCCTCCAATGGCTGCCGCGGTCGGCGCGCTGCGGCCGGCGCACTGCTCGCATCCGATGGCAGGAGCCAGGTGCTTCTCCTGGTCTCCCATGGGGTGCAGGGCCCAAGCACTTGGGCCATCCTCCACTGCACTCCTGGGCCACAGCAGAGAGCTGGCCTGGAAGAGGGGCAACTGGGACAGAATCCGGCTAACAAGCATCATTTGAGTGTGCACCTGAAATACACAAGTAAGTATTATTTCCCTCACTTTCTAAATGAAAACATTTATGATCAAAGCATTTAAACAAATTATTCTGGTTCATATAGCAGCAATTGTTTTATTTGGAATTCTAACCTAATATCTCTAAATTCACCTTCCATGCTCTTCCACCCATGATGCTCGGCTTTATGTCAAAAAGATTTGTCAAAGCAAATACAAATCTGTTCAGCTTCAGTAGTCATTATGGTAATGCAAATTAAAACCAAGTGAGATACCGCTTCACATTAGGAACAAAGAAATAAAACTCAGAAAATCATAAAATAATAAGTTGGTAGCAATGTGGAATAGTTGGCACCCTTGCATACTGCTGAAGGAAATGTAAGCTGGCACAGGCACTGTGGAAAAGAGTATGGTAGATTCTTGAAGAAATAAATGTAGAATTATCATGTGATCCAAAAATTCCACTTTAAAGTATATTCTAAAAAAATTAAAAGCAGACACTTAACAGACATATTGATATATATCAATTTCCATAGTAACATTAATCCCAATGAACGAAAAGTGGAAGCAACCCAAATGTCCATTAACAGATGAATAGGTAAACAAAATCTATTATATACACATGGTGCAATATCATTCAGCTTAAAAAATTAATAACATTATGATATGGATGAACACTGGAGAAAAAATATTAAGTGAAATAAGCCAGACAAAAGGATAAGAATTGTTTGCTTCTACTTACATGAGGGACCTAAAATAGACAAATTCATAGAAAAAAATAGTAGAAGTTAACAAGGGCCAAGGAAAGGGGGAAACAGGCAATTATTTCTAATTGTTTTTATTTATTTGAAAGGCAGAAAGGCACAAAAATAGACAAAGATCTCCCTTGTTCCAATTCATTCCACAAATGTTTGCAGCAGCCAGAGCCAGGTCAAAGCCAAGAGCCTGGATCTCAACCCAGCTCCCATGTAGGTGACAGAAATCCAAGTACTTGAGCCATCACTTGCTGTCTCCCCAGACTCACATTAGCGGAAAGCTGGAATTGGACCTGGAGCTGGGCCTTGAACTCTCTGATATGGTACTATGATATGGGATTTGGGTATCCCAAGTGGCATCTTAACTGCTGGCCAAACAACTGTCCTAGGAGTTATTTTTTAATGGGCACAAAGTTTCTGCTTAAGATGATGAACTATTTCTGTAAATGTGTAGTTGTGATGGTAACACTGAATCATACACCTACAAATGGTTAGAATCATAAATTTTGTTAAATACATCCCCATGATAAAAATATAATTGTTTTAAAATAATAGGAATAGAGTTTACAGAGCTATTTCTCTGATACATATTCAGAGTTGATCTTTGATATTTGATAACAAAAGTGTTTTTGAACTATCAGACCAAGTTATAAGAGATACTGAGGATTCTATCGTCTGAGAAAAAGAAATGTATGGACTGAGAAAGATAATTTAAAAACATTATTACAACTTAACATCTCGAGTTACACAGCTGTAAAACTTGAGAGACTGTAGAATTCAATCCAACAGTAATTACATTAGTTAAAGGAAGTTAAGTGAAATTTCATTCAGGTCACAGACTTTATGCAAATTGAGTGATGGAATTAAATGCAAGTATGGATTTAATGCTCCTGGCCAAATATTGAATTTAAAGCACTAAGCATACCAACTTGAATGTCACATGATCACTCTGTATATATAGGGCCCTTGGGCTCTGGCCATTAAGTGACCACATTGTTATCACAAATTGTCAATCTCACTTCCCCTGAAATTAAGTACAGAAATTACAAAACATATTAACCCATAATCAAAAAATTATTTTGAGCTGAAGTTCTGGAGAAAACTTTTAAAATTATTGGGGCAGTTGAGTATATTTGTTTTTAATATATTTATAATATTTTATAGACTCATCTATTAAAGGATCTGAGCATAGATTAAAATACACCAGGAATTCTGGAATAATACTTTTCTATTTATATTTTTAAAAGATTTATTTATTTATTTATTTATTTATAACGCTTTTATTTAAAGAATATAAATTTCCAAAATACAGCTTATGGATTACAATGACTTCCCCCCCCATAACTTCTCTCCCACCCGCAACCCTCCCCTTTCCCACTCCCTCTCCCCTTGCTTCACATCAAGATTCATTTTCAATTCTCTTTATACACAGATCAGTTTACTATATATTAAGTAAAGATTTCAACAGTTTGCCCTCACATAGCAACACAAAGTGAAAAATACTGTTGGAGTACTAGTTATAGTATTAATTCACAATGTATAGCACATTAAGGACAGAGATCCTACATGATATATTTTTTTTAATTGATTAATTTTCTAGGCAATTTCCAATTTAACACCAATTTTTTTTCATTTTTAATTATCTATATACAGAAGATTGATTCAGTATATACTAAGTAAAGATTTCATCAGTTTGCACCCACACAGAAACACAAAGTGTAAAATACTGTTTCACTACTAGTTATAGCATTACTTCACATTGGACAACACATTAAGGACAGATCCCTCATGAGACGTAAGTACACAGTGACTCCTGATGTTGATTTAACAATTTGACACTTTTGTTTATGGCGTCAGTAATCTCCCTAGGCTCTAGTCATGAGTTGCCGAGGCTATGGAAGCCTTTAGGGTTCACCGACTTCAATCTTATTCTGACAGGGTCATAGTCAAAGTGGAGGTTCTCTCCTCCCTTCAGAGAAAGGTACCTCATTCTTTGATGGTCCCATTCGTTCCACTGGGATCTCACTCACAGAGATCTTTCATTTAGGTCTTCTTTTTTTTCCAGAGTGTCTTGGCTTTCCATGCCTAAAATATACTCATGGGCTCTTGAGCCAGATCTGAATGCCTTCAGGGTTGATTCTGAGGCCAGAGTGCTATTTAGGACATCTGCCATTCTATGAGTCTGCTGTGTATCCTGCTTTCCATGTTGGATTATTCTCTCCCTTTTTGATTCTATCAGTTAGTATTAGCAGACACTAGTCTTGTTTGTGCGATCGCTTTGACTCTTAGACCTATCAGTGTGATCAATTGTGAACTGAAATTGATCACTTGGACTAGTGAGATGGCCTTGGTACATGCCACCTTGATGGGATTGTATTGGAATTCCCTGGCACATTTCTAACTCCATCATTTGGGGCACGACTGATTGAGCATGTCCCAAATTGTACATCTCCTCCCTCTCTTTTTCCCACTCTTATATTTCATAGGGATCACTTTTCAGTTAAAATTTAAACACCTAAGAATAATTGTTTGTTAATTACAGAGTTCAACCAATAGTACTAGAATAAAAAAAATACTAAAATGGATAAAGTATTACATTGTACAACAACAGTCAGCACAAGAGCTGGCAGCAGCAGCTCGCCGAATCCCGGGGCCGAGGGAGCGTGAAACCGTTAAGAGATTTATTTATTTTAAAGTCACAGTAACACAGAGAGATGGAGAATCAGAGAGAGAGAGAGATAGATATCTTCCATCTGCTGGTTCATTTCCTAGATGGCCACAACACCAGAGTTGGACCAGAGTGACACTGGGAGCTACATCTAGGTCTCCCATGTGCGTGGCAGGGTCCAAAGTACTTGGATTATGTTCCACTACTTTTCCTAGGCCATTAGCAGGAAGCTGGATTGGAAGTGGGGCAGCCAAGAATCAAACCAAAGCCCATATAGAACAAATAGGACACTTATGTTGCAGGCTGCAGATTTACCAGCTAGACTACAATGCTGGCTTCTGTAATTGTGCTTTTAAACTAAAAATATACCTGCAAATTTGACTAGATTTGTAGAAATGTAAAATGGAGATGCATTCTCTTCATATGTTTACTTCACCATATTTGCAAGACTGTTATAAACACAAGGACTTGTTTATTTTGCTAGGGACTTGATTTTGAGTTGTCGGGGAAATTTTTAAATGCTTTAACAATATCAACCATATTAAAATTATACCTACAGTCTAAATATTTTAGAAAATATAATTTTCTAAATTTGCAAGTGAGGCTAATTGTTTCAAGTAATTTAGTCTACTCAACTTGAGTTAATTGGACATCCATCAAGCCATCAAAAATTATTCTTTATTAGCTTATATAAATAGTAGAACAAGGGGCCAGTAATGTGGCAAGGTGGGTTAAGCCTCTACGTGTGGCACTGGCATCCCATATGGGCACCAGTTCGAGTCCAGGCTACTCCTCTTCCAATCCAGTCCTGGAAGTTTTAGCCAGAGCCATTAGACAAGGAAAATAAATCAAAGGGATATAAAGTGGGAAGGAGGAACTCAAAAAATACTTATTTGTAATTGAAATGTTTGTCTTAATAGAGGATTTAAAAGATTCCAGTGAGAGACTATTGGAACTCATAGAACAGTTTGGTAAAGTGGCTGGATGTAAAATCAACATACAAAAACCAATAGTCTTTGTATACACAGACAATAACATGTCTGAGAAAGAGCTTCCAAGATCAATCCCATTCACAATAGCTACAAAAAAGCAAATACCTTGGAATAAATGTAACCAAGAACATCAAAGATCTCTGTGATAAAAATTATAAAATATTAAAGAAAAAATAAAAGAATCTACAAAAAGGGGAAAATCTTCCATGTTTGTGGATTAGAAGAACCAATATTATTAAAATGTCCATAATACTGAAAGCAATTTACAGATTCAATGCAATATCAATCAAATTACCAAGGAGTTCTTCAAAATTCATATGGGAAGACAGGAGAATCCAAATATCTAAAGTGATATTATACAATGAAAGAAAAGCCAGAGGCATCACAATATCAGATTTCCAGAAATACAGGGCTGTAATAATCAAAACGGCTTGGTACTGACACAAAAACAGACATGTAGACCAAAGGAACAGAATAGAAACTCCAAAAATAAGTTCATGCATCTACAACCAATTTATCTTTGACAAAAGAGCTAAAAATCAATCCCTGGAGTAAGGACGATCCTTTAAACAACTGGTGCTGGGAAAACTGGATCTCCATGTACAGAAGTATGAAACTAGACCCCTTCCTTATACCCTACACAAAAATCCACTGAGAGTGAATCAAAGACCTAAATATATGCCCTGACACCATCAAATTATTAGAAAACTTAGGAGAAACACTGCAAGACATTGGAATAAGCAAAGAGTTCTGGGAAAAGACCCCAGAAGCACAGGCAATCAAAGCCAAAATTCACAACATGGGATTCTATCAAATTGAAAAGCTTCTACACTGCCAATGAACACTCAGGAAATTGAAGAGGCAACCAACAGAATGAGAGAAATTATTTGCAAACTATGTATCTGATAAAAGTTTGATATCCTGAATATACTAAGAGTGCAAAAAATTCAACAACAACAAAACAAAAAAATCCAGTTAAGAAATGGGCAAAAGGCTTGAACAGGTAGTTTTCAAAAGAGGAAATCCAAATAGCCAACGGACACATAAAACATGCTCAGGATCACTAGCCATCAGGGAAATGCAAAGCAAAACCACAATGAGGTTCCCTCTCTCCCCTGTTAGAATGACTCTCATACAGAAATCAATAAACAACAAATGCTGGCAGGGGTGTGGAGGAAAAGGTATTCTAATCCACCATTGGTGGGAATGTAAAATGGTACAGCCATTGTGGAAGACAGTATGGAGATACTTCAGAAATCTGAATATTGATCTACCATATGACCCCACCATCCTACTCATGGGAATTTACCCAAAGGAAATGAAATCAGCATATGAAAGTGTTATCTGTACCCCCATGTTTATTGCAGTTCAATTCACATTGGCTAAGATATGGAATCAACCTAAATGCCTGTCAACTGAACACTGAATAAAGAAATTATGGGATATATATACCCTGGAGTATTACACAGCAGTAAAAAAAAAATGAAATCCTATGATTTGCAATAAAATGGATGGAACTGTAAAACATTATACATAGTGAAATAAGCCAGTCCCAAAAAAAGAAATACCATATGTTCTCCCTGATCTGTGGTAACAAATAGAGCTCCACAAAGGTTATCTATAGAAGTGAAATTGGCACTTTGAAATGCGATGACTTTGAACAGTGCTTGTCATGACTGTTGAGAACCATTTTTTTCATACTATTTATTGAACTCAGTTAGTGAAGGATAATCTCATGTTTATAAAGTTAATTGAAAATAGATCTTAGTAAAAAATAAGAATGGGAATAAGAGAGGTAGGAGGAAAAAGGGTAGGAGTGCACATGTGAGGGAGGGAAGGAAGGGGAGAATCACTATTTTCCTAAATTTGTATATATGAGATGCATAAAGTTTTTATACCTTAAATAAAAGTTTTCTATGAAAAAAAAACAAATTAAAAAGTTTTCATTGTTCTAGTTGTGTATAACTGAATAGAATTCAATCAGTACATAAGAAGTTTCCAGATTTCCACACCTGAGTGTTAATTCTTTAAAGGAGAAAGTTTTCAGGAAAGCAAGGAAGAATGCTGAGACTGTTATGAAAAAGCAACCTTGAAATCACTTTTTATGGATGGAATGAAAACACAGAATGGGTTTTGCATATAACCTCTAATCTGTGATTTGTATGTATGATAGAAAAAAAGAAAAGTTGTCACACTTGTGTCATTTCCTGGTTTCCTTGTCCAATATTCTGAAATCATGGACAATTTCAAGCTTTTAAAGTTCTCTCAACTATGACATAACCCAAGGGCATCACTGCCTTTAACTTTTGCATTTGTTTATTTGTTCTGGCAGGTGATCAAGGCTATAAGAAATAAATAAACACATAATCATGTTGACTCATCTGTCCTTACAGCTCAAGACCATTAATCTCAAATGGGTCCTTAATCAACAAGAAATATTTTAGACTTTCTCGTTTCTTTTTAAACTCCAAATTTTTGCTGTCACTTGATAGCTTGTTCTGTTTCACTAAGAAAAGTAAGGCAATCAGAGGAACTTTGCAGACTTCCTCTACCCAAGGACTTCCCTCTAAATACTTGTATTCTCCATGTTGATCTTCCAATCTGCCTTTATCCAAAGCTAATTCCTGCATTTGTGGGTCAGAATCCACCCTGTTTTGCTCAAAGCATCACTCCTGTAATTCTCCTCACTCTCCTTCAGAGCCTCAGTTTCTTGCTGTCTGCCTGGACAATGCCATGTAAAGTTAAAACATTACAATTGCTGTCACTTTTTAAACTTGCTCTCAACAACACCATGGCTGTAAGCTGCTTTGCCCCTTTTTCAGTAGTGACTTGTCTGTCCTCATGTCATCAATCTCTCTTCTTCTACTTTCAAACTCACTCCAGTTTCACTTTTGTAGTAATCACCTGTTCACCAAGTGTGCTCTTAGTCAGAGATGATGTAGAACTCACCTGTCTTCTTCAGATTTTTAACCAACCTTCTGTACTCTAGCTCAACACGAAAACTGTCAGCATCACTGAGAGCTGTTCCTAGGTCATCAGGAATCACACATGAACGAAGGGGAGTCAGAAACATCTGGTAATTAACATTACCTCTACCCTCTCTCAGGAGTGTCAAATAAATTCTTGGGTGTATAAAATACCATGACTCCCTTACTCCTTGAGTAGACTATTTTAGAGCTTTGTAAAATGCTGTTTCTCAGAATTTTCTTGTGGGATTAAGCTTCAGTTGTCATTTTTGGATAATAATAGATATTCATAGGTTGCCTTTCCAATCCACTGATGATATGCCCTGTAATTCTTTCATAAGCCTCTTACTCTCAAATCTCAATTAGGTTCTGCAGCTAGGGAACCAAAGCTAAGTCACCAGTGACTTCCACATCACTAAACTGAATGGTCAATTCTGTTTTCTTCTTATTGTACCTTCAGTAGGATCTGACTCACTTGTGCACACCCTTTTCCTGGAAAGATTTTCTTACTCTTAATTCTAATTAACTCTCAATTCCTGTTAATTCTAGCTTAACATATCCTTAGATTTTTTTTCTGAATCACTCCTTCTCAATTTCTTTCTTAAGTCTGCTACTTCTCCACACTTCCACGTTTGGGGTGCTGCATGTCAGTCAGTCCTTGGTTTCTTCTCTATCAGTGACTATCCAGATTAGATCAGATTAGATAGACTACCTCTATGCCAATGATTAGCAAATTCATATCTCCATCACATTGTCCTCTTCTGAATTTCGAATACACGTGTGTAAGAAGTACTTAACATTTACACTTTGATATCCAATGGTCATCTCAACATATGCAAAATGCAAGTTTTCTCCCTGTTCCCACAAACCTGAAGCATTCACAGTATTCTCTATTTTATATCAGAACAATACCATCCTACTTGTTAGGGCCAGAAGACTGTGTGTATATATATATATATATATATATATATATATAATATATATACACAAACACATATATATGTGTATATATAGCATATTATATATGTACCTTTATGAAGACATAGATATATGTATCTAAATATATGTATGTGATATATCATACAGATGTATCTATCTAAATATATCTATTATATATGTATCTATATATGTATATATCCAAGTCTTCATATAGATACATATTTAATAGATATATACATATAGATACATATATAATATACATCATATAGCTACATATATCATATATTTTTCAAGATGTATATTTATTTATTTGAAAGACAGAGTTGAGAGATAGAAAGAAACAGATCTTCCGTCTGCTGGTTATCTCCCCAAATGGTCACAATGGGTGCAACAGAGCCAGGCTGAAGCCAGGAGCCAGGAACTCCACCCAGGTTGCCCATGTAGATGTCAGAGGACTAAGAATTTGGGCCATCTTCTGCTGGTTTCCCAGGCACATTGGCAGCTACCTGGATTGGAAGTGGAGCATTAGGGATTGGAAATGGTACTCACATAGGATGCTGGTGTAATAAGTTATGGCTTAACTCATTGTGCCACAATGCTGGCCTCTTGGATTTATTCTTGATTCATATCTTTTTCAGTAATTCTTGACTTGAGCTTAAAAATACATTCAAAATGTCTTACCCCTTCTGCACGCATTCTGATTGAAGCCATCATCGTATCTTAGCTGGTTTGCTTCGCTAGATTCTTAACAAGTCTCTGGGCTTCTACTCTTGCTTCTCTATCATCCATTCCCAACATAGAAAGAGGAAAGATATTTTAAAAATACTTATCATTCCATTTCACTGGTGTACTGAAAACTGTACATAATGGTTTATTTTATGGGTCAACTAGACTGGGCTAAGGGGTACCCAGATCACTAATAACACATTGTTCCCAGGTTTACTCGGGTCTTTCCAGAAGAGGTTAGCATTTGAAATCACTAGGCTGAGTAAGGAAGATCTATCCTCACTAGTATGGGTGGATATCATCCAATGCAGTAAGGGCCTGGATACAGCAAAGCAGGTGAAGGAAGGAGGCACCTGTTGTTTGCCCTCAGCCATCACTGATCTTGGTTCTTGGGTCTTTGTGCTTGAACAGGAACTTGCACCACTATCTCCTCTGGCCAACATTCAGGCCTTTTTGCATGCACTGAATTACACCACCAGCTGTCCTGGTTCTCCAGCTTGAAGACATCTGATCATGGGACATCTCAGCCTTTAGTATCCCATGAGCTAGTTCCCTCACTAAACAGATAATTTACTGCTTCTGTTTCCCGGAAGAACACTGAGTAATAAACCATGCCTAGGCCCTATGTCTCCTACTGTGAATGCCTGAGGAGATTCCTACCCAACATTTCATACCACATCTCACGTTAGTGCTCCCACCTCCCATCTC
This sequence comes from Sylvilagus floridanus, assembly GCA_949820135.1. Taxonomy (NCBI): domain Eukaryota; kingdom Metazoa; phylum Chordata; class Mammalia; order Lagomorpha; family Leporidae; genus Sylvilagus; species Sylvilagus floridanus. The sequence continues at coordinate 33,261,250 of OX463238.1, read as the reverse complement.
TGCTCCAACTACTCTGACTTCATATCTATTCTTGGGTACAATTGGCATATTCTTACCTCTCAGTATGTGGCAACTCCCTCCTCTTGCCTGAAATAATCTAGCTAAGGCCTAAACCCTTCACCAGGATGCAGTTTGACTTTGCTCAGACTTTGAGAAAATAGGATATATCTTCTCAATATATCCTACCTCATTTGTTTTTTCATCTGACTTGTACTTCCTCTCCTCTGCCACCACACTTTTATTTATTTACTGTTGATTGTTCATATAATAAATTCTATATATTCTCACTCAGAATGCTAGAGACTCTTGACTATTTTGTTTATTGACTTTACTGAAAGTGTTGAATGAATAAATAAATGAATCTTTTGGGAATAAAAGACTGAATAATTCAACAGTTTTTTCAAATGTCTCAGGGTATTTACTTTTATGCAGATTTTTCTTTCAGGAGTTCATTTATCAATTATCAAGTGTGAGTGTCTGTGTGTGTGCTTATTGCATATAAGGCATATCCCTTCTCTACCTCTTAAGCAAAATTTCAAAACCTAAATAAAAAGTATCTGTGTTCACAAATGAACAGTCAATACCTTTCAGCTTTTGGAGTAAAGCTATGAATTACGTAGTGGTTCTCAAAAAGGGAAAATGTGATTCTATTCATGCCACCACTACCCCTCCAGAATTCTGGCATTGCCTGGAGACTTTGTGGCTATCATATCTATAAGGAGGTATACTGTTGGCACTTAGTGAGTGGAGACCAAGAACATCCCTTAAAACAAAGACCCATCTTATCAAAATTACCAATATTATCAAGCTTGAGAAAGCATTGTGTAGGCTAAAAATTCCCCCAACAGTCCTCTGATCCAATATATCCATTCAACATACACCTGTTGAGGGCCTGGTCTCTGCTAAAATGTATCAGTGGTCAAACAATTGTTGTTATATGGAACTTACTTTTACCAACATTTTACTAAAATAAAACAGGTAATCATTTATGAAGTTTTCACTGTGTACCAGATACTAACTCATTTAAACTGCAAAATAATTCTAGGGAAGAAGGTATTATTATCATCCTAAAGAAAAATGAGATAAGCTGAACCAGAGCTGATGTGCCCAGGATCACAGAGCTACTGTGGATCAGGGAAAGGGACTAAGCCAGAGCTGTTTGACTCCAGAGTCTGTGCATACCATCAGTACATTACAGACGCTTCAGGTACAAAGTCAGGAACATTCTCTATTAAATAAATATTGCTTCCCGAAAAGGTCTAGATTGATTTGATGTATTATAGTAATTTGTAGTCTGACTCCAAGTGTTTCACTAATTTCTAACAAACAAATCATTCAGGAAGAATATCCTATAGAGTAAAAAGTAATTAGAAGTGTCCAATGGGGCCGGTGCCGTGGCTCAATAGGCTAATCCTCCACCTTGCGCACCGGCACACCGGGTTCTAGTCCCAGTCAGGGGGCTGGATTCTGTCCCGGTTGCCCCTCTTCCAGGCCAGCTCTCTGCTGTGGCCAGGGAGTGCAGTGGAGGATGGCCCAAGTGCTTGGGCCCTGCACCCCATGGGAGACCAGGAAAAGCACCTGGCTCCTGCCTTCGGATCAGCGCAGCGTGCTGGCCATGGCGGCCATTGGAGGGTGAACCAACGGCAAAGGAAGACCTTTCTCTCTCTCTCTGTCCATTCTGCCTGTCAAAAAAAAAAAGAAGTGTCAAATGGGACTATAAGAGATAAATTCCTTTTCACATAATTTCACATAACCAGATGAAAATTCATTAGCCAGGAATGTTTAATACATGATTCTAATAATACCACAGGAGATTCTTTGAGGATCAACTAGGAAAAAGCAACTACACTTGACCAATCCACAAGAAACAAACTATTGTGGTTTAAGACACAAAAAATTAGTTCAACTTCTTGTAGAATTTAAAGATTAAAAGATCAGAATAATCGCTAAATGAAAATTTGGCTTACTTCCTCAATTTATAGACAAAAAGAAGAAATGTAAAGAGATTCATTGACTTATCTCAAGTGAAACAATGCAAATTTGCTTGATTTATGACAACCTATTACTATAAATTTATAGTTCAAGTATTTTTCTATTATTCCTTGAAGAGATTAAATATCTTTTTTGAGTATATATACAAAGTATAGTCATTTAAATCTGTGCAAAACAGAATGGTGGTTGATACACTGTATTGTATCAATACGACAGATAGTAAATGTTGGTTGAGGGGCTATCTAAAAAATGTGTGTTTTTAATGTAACAATCAAACAATAATCACAGTAATTCATCACCACATTAACAGAACAAAGGGAAAAAAGGCAAGTGATTATCTCAATAAATGCAGAAAAATATTTCAAAAACTCAATTATGATTAAAATCTCTACAAGCTAAGAATACAGATTTCTCAGTTTTACAAAGAATATCAATAAGTACTCATACAGATAGAATCATACTTAATTATGACATATTGAATAATTTTACTTTCATTTCAGGAAAAAGGCAAGGAGTTCACTTTATTCAATATTAGAAAGATTTTCTTTTCTAACCAATTCACTAAGGCAATGAAACAAACAAATGGTAAAAGACTGACCATGTCAAGTGTTGGTGAGGACAAAATAATTGCAAGTAGTATACGTGACTAATGGGAGAACAAATAGTTCAACCTCTGTAGGAAGCAATTCGGAAGTTTCTTTTAAAGGTACAAATGCCTATGTCCTGTCAGCCATCAATTCTACTTATAAGTAGAGAAGAGAAATAAAAAAATTCACAAGAAAATGTAAACACAGTTTCCTTGGAGTTTTTATTTATAATACTTCAAATCTTGAAATAAATGATATCAACATGAGGATGTATAAAAAAGTAATGACTTTATACTCAAATGGCCTATTTTAATTGAACTCTAAAAGGCAGTACTAAATTGGGATAATACAAGTCCAAACAATGGTTCCCTCAATTTGGGGGGAGATTTGCTAAAAGGAAGCAAGGAATATGAGAAAACTTTTTTGGGTGATATAAATATTCTATATTTTAATTTGAACGAGGGTTACATGAATATATACCTTTACCAAAACTTATTGAACTCCATACAATATCTGTGAATATTCTACATGAAATACATATCCTAATAAAATAAATATAAGAAAAAGGAAAGAATGGAAGGAAATAAATTAATGAACCTGTACATAATGTGCAGTTTTGATGGTTTTTTTCACTGAATAAAGGAATGAATTGGAATAGTAATATAAAAGATAAATACCAATGTATTTTCTATTTCATTGTTGCTGATGTTATTTAATTAATGTATCTGTTGTTGATATTGTTATTGGATGCAAATTCATTATTTTTATAGAAAACACCAGGAGAAGACAAAAAAAATTGATGATACATGAGAGGGATTAGATTATGGCTGACTGATATTTTTTTACCTAGTGGGGGAGCAGGAAACCCAGTGCCTGATTGGAGTGGTGGTCTTAGATGGAGCTCCGTAACCACATCACGGGAGACTTACTTGTGTGCAGATCATATGTGTGGGAATAGATTACATTGAGATTTTGTGGAAATTCTTTTCTGTTTGCCTCTATCATCTTACTATTTTTCAATAATTTTATTTTATCTTCCTGGCTTCATGAAAATTCATTTGTTTCATTCTGAATCTTTGTAGTTTAATTAGCAGATATCTCCCCATTGAGTTTTTTCTATCTGTGGAATCCTGTTTATCTTCACTTTGAGAACTTTTTCATGTGTTTAATCTTAGGTATGGTCCATGCTTCATTTGTTGGATTCTTTCCTTAAGGGATGCCTGCTATCTTTATATTGAATTATCCTTTTTCAGTTTTCTCCCAATTTTTCTCACCACTTTTTTTTTGTCAGCACTTATTGTGATTATCTCAGGCCTTTTCCATAAAAATAACATCATTTTCATCAAGGTCTACCTCATTCATTGTCGATTCTATTTTCTAGGTTGCTTCTGTAATGGTGTTAACTTTTGTGCTCCATACATGTCCTTAAGTATGCACATGTGTTCATTGCTCACATGTCTGGAGTCAGCAGAGGGTCAGCCAGTTAGCGTCATTGATCTATGTTGCGCTTATTCACATGAGTGCAGAATTGGATATTCACAGATTTAGGTTGTTTTGACAGGTTCAAATTGACTCAGCTATGTTCCACTTGTCTGCTGACTTCCCACAGGCTAGCCTGGGCATGGTTTCATGGTGATGGTAGAGGCTCAAAGAACAGCAGAGGCATGAAGGACTCTTAATGTGTAGGCTCAGAACTGATTCGCTGATAATTACTTCTCAATCATGATTGATAAATATCTTTTAGACAATTCAAGTCAGTGGTTGAGTCTAGAGTCAAAGGGTGGGCAAGAGAGGTCCCCTGCCCATGGAGCACAGGCATTGAAAACGTACATGGCAACAAGGGATGCATATAATGAGAGGCAAAGTAACGCTGATGAAATCCATCATGTTTGGACTTGACTAAGGACAAACCAGAGCCTTAGTGTTTGACTTTCCCTCCTCCTTCCTCTGCCTATTCCTCAATCACTAACCAGGGCTCTAAGGACCTCTCTCTGTCTCCTTCCTCGTATGATCTTAATGGCATCTCCATTGAATAATATTGTATAATCAAGTCCACCAATCTAGGTTCTTTATCTATGAGTAAGTGAAATAAAAGAATTTAGGAAATCCTTTTCTTTTTGGCTACATCTGACTTGTATGACTATTCCCTTGTTATAGAGACTGAGAAATTCATCTTTAATCTCAAGGCTGACTATTGAATTCTTTGTTAAGGAATACACTATGTGGAACCAACACTGTGGCCCAGTGGGTTCAGCCACTGCCTGTGACACCAACATCCCTTATGAGCAACAATTCAAGTCTTGGCTGCTTGACTTCCAATTTGGCTCCCTGCTAATGCACCTGGAAAACTACAAAAGATGGTACAAGTGTTTGAGTCTGCCACCTGTCTGGTTGACTCCAGGTAGAGTTCTGGGCTCCTAACTTTGCCCTGCCCAACCCCAGCCATTGCAAGAAATCGCTCTCTCTTTCTCTCTCTCTCTCTTTCACTCTCTCTCTCGCTCTTTCTCCCTCTTCTCTTCCCCCTCCATTACACTGATCCTCAAAGAAATTAATTAATTAAAAAGGCAAATAAATCTTGTACTTGGCTTTGGAAGTTTAAAGCTTCCAGTGAGTATGACTTAATGGAGAAAGAAAAATGCATCAGTTCACTATGTAGAAAATACATCCCCATAATATTTTACTTCTAAACCTGGGTACAAATTTTATTTGAAGTAGCAGATCTTATTGTCTGATTTCACAGTTCATGTCAAGGATAGTAATTTCACATCTCTGGGTTTTCATTTTCTTATCTATAATAGTGAAGGTATTAGAATTGATATGTATAAGCTTGAGAAAGTGGCTACCCTTTCTGGGTTTGCACTTAACTCAGCTGTAAAAGAAAGACAATTAGAAATTCCTTGCATTTTTATAAAAATTCCAAACATATTCAAGGCTCAAATTGTAATAATGGGATAATTGAACACTGTATAAATGGAAAGGTAGATACTTGGAGACAAGGGGTACTATTCAATCCAGTTCAAATCTGACAGTGGGACTGCAATACCAGTTCTATTCAGGACTGAATTAATGTTTCCTTAAACAAAGGATACTAAGAATATTTGCTAAGGCAGAAATCAAGGACACGTTATCTGTTGGCACTTAAATCTGTCAAGTTATTAAAAGCAAAATGAAAGATCATGTACATGGAGAGAGAACATCAACTAATAACATAAAATAGCAATAAGGCGGCAAATAAAAAATGTGTTTCTCAAGAGCTGCAATTTTGAGTTGGCTTTGAATGGGCTAAGCCACCACCTGCAACACCAGTATCTCTTATGGGTGCTAGCTTATGTGCTAGATGCTCCACTGCCAATCCTACTCCCTGTTGATGGCCTGAGAAAGCAGTGAAAGATAGCCCAGGTTCTTGAGCCTTTGCCAACCATAATAGGAGACCCAAAAGAATCTCCTGGCTCCTGGATTTGGCCTGGCCCAACCCTGGTCCTTTTGGTTATTGGAGAAGTGAACCAGCAGATGGAAGACTCTCTCATTCTCTCTCTCTCTCTCTCTCTCTCTCTCTCTCTCTCTTTCTGTGTGTGTGTGTGTATGTGATTCTGCCTTTCAAATAAAAATTTTCAAAGATTTATTTATTTTATTTAAAAGGCAGAGTTACAGAGAAAGAGAGAGACAGAGGGAGACATCATCCATTTGTTGGTTCACTCCCAAAGGCTGCAATGGCCCAGGAGTAGGCCAGACCAAAGCCAGGAGCAAGGAGCTTCTTCCAAGTCTCCTACATGGGTAGCAGGGGCCCAAGCTCTTGGGCAATCTTCTGCTGCTTTTCCAAGACCAGTTATGGGACTGAATTGGAAGTGGAGTAACTGGGACTTGAACCAGCACCCAAGTAGGTTGCTGGCTTTGCTTCACCCACTATGCCACAATGCCAGCCCCTACTAGCCGTTTCATAGCTTCAGGTCTTACATTTCAGTTTTCAATCTATCTTGAGTTCATTTTGTATTTGGGGACAGGGATCTATTTGCCTTCTATTTGTGTATCAATTTTAACCAGCATTATTTACTGAAAAAAAAAACCTATCATTTATCTAATGTATGTTCTTGATACCTTTTCCAAGATATGGAATCAAGCAAAGTGTCCATCACCAGGTGGATGGATTAAAAAAATGTAGTATATCAACATCAATGTTGTATCATTCAGCCATAAAAAGAATGAAATCTTGTAATTTGCAGCAAAATGTATGCAACTAGAGGACATCTCTTTTTTCAATGTTATTATATTTTGAGATAAAATATTTTTAATTTACATTAACAGCCAAAAGTCTATTGGCTTCACTAAACAAAGAGTTCAACAAATAAAGAGTAAAAATATCACAGTCCAGTAGGAAAATAGGCAAGGGCTATACACAGTGATCAAAGGAAAAATGTTCAAACTCCCTCATATAAAGTAAATTTTAAAATAGTCACAAAATAATTAAACCTAGAGTACATATAATTCCTTCAATTTTTTTTGACAATAATTTAAAACAAAGTTTGACAAAATACTATATTTGCAACAAAACTAGCATATATAATGTTGAATGAAAAAAAAGCTACATACAAATGCCACATGTTCTCCTTCATATGTGGAATAAAAAAAATTTAACAATGGAGGCTGAGAGAGGTAAGGGGTGATAGTGGGAATTTGGAATTTCAGGACTCTATCAGAGTTACATCAAAAGAATAAGTTCCCAGTGATCCACAGCTTAGTGGAGAGACTACATTTCACAACAATCTAGCATACATTGTTTGAACAAATAGAAGAAGCTTCAAGCCTTCAAACATAAAGTAATGTCAAAAAGGAACAAATGTTGATTAGTCTGTTTCTTTTTTTTATTTTTTTTTTATTTTTTTTTTTTATTTTTGACAGGCAGAGTGGACAGTGAGAGAGAGAGACAGAGAGAAAGGTCTTCCTTTTGCTGTTGGTTCACCCTCCAATGGCCGCCGCGGACGGCGCGCTGCTGCCGGCGCACCGCGCTCCTCCGATGGCAGGAGCCAGGAGCCAGGTGCTTTTCCTGGTCTCCCCATGGGGTGCAGGGCCCAAGCACCTGGGCCATCCTCCACTGCACTCCCGGGCCACAGCAGAGGGCTGGCCTGGAAGAGGGGCAACAGGGACAGAATCCGGCGCCCCGACCGGGACTAGAACCTGGTGTGCCGGCGCCGCAAGGCGGAGGATTAGCCTGTTGAGCCACGGCGCCGGCCCGATTAGTCTGTTTCAATACACATCATATATATGTACTGAGGTATCACACTGTATATAGTATATGTATATATACAATTATTGCTAATACAAATTTTTCAAACAATGAAATTATTTTTGTTACATCATATCTGAAGAATGTTGAGAAGAGAGAGGCTGGCTATTGCTGATCATCAGTCACAGTTAAAGTAAGAACTCCACTTCCTGAATGCATATATCACTCACTTCCACAGAAGACCATGGCAGAATCTGCAAGTATAAATTGGAGATCCACCAAACTCATCCTGGATTATTCTGATGCCATGGTTGACAATAATACTTTGCTAAAAACAGGAAAATTTTGAGAAGAATGTTAAGCAGAATTGGGAGGTCTATGCAAGAGAAAACATTCAGGACTGACCTGGCAAAGCAGAAGGTGTTGTCACAATAGCACCTAACTTCTTTAACAAGGAATTAGTTGTTCATAGCCAGGTTTTGTGGAAAGAGGGCTGGCTTTTTGATAAATTCCATTATTTCTATTAAACTTTCAAACATGGGGAAGGATCGTGGCAAAGCAGGTTAAGCTCCCACTTGGGATGCCTACATCACACATAAGGTTGCTTTGGATGCAGTCTCCAAAAAAAAGAAAACGTATCCATTTGAAGTGAGGGAGTCACACACACACACACACACACACACACACACACACACACAGAGTGAGAAACAGAGACAGAGAGACAAGAGAAGGACAGAGAGACAGAAATTTTCCATCCATTGGTTCACTCCTAAAATGGCTGTAATGGCCAGGGCTGATCCAGTCTGAAGCAAGGAGAGGAGCCTAGAGCTCCATCTGCATCTCCCATGAGTGGCAGGGCTTCAGGTACTTGGACCATCCTCTGCTGCTTTCCCAGGCGTATTAGTAGGGAGCTGGATTGGAACCACTGGTCCAATACGGGATGCCAGCATTGAAGGAAGCAGCTTAGTTCACTGCACCACAACACTTGGCTTCTGATTCAGCTTGGAACAGGTATTGTGATACAGCGGATTAAGCTGCCACTTTGACATAGTCTCTGACTTTTAAATTAGGAAGGAAGGAAGATTCAACTAAAGTCATGACTTTCAAAGTTTTTTCAACTCCAAATTACAGTAAAATGCATTTTCCTTAGGAATACTATACATACACACATACCACCCACGTGAAAGAAGTATCACTCATGTACCCTTCCATTGGAAAATGCATTTTGATATTTAAATTTAATTTGATATTTATGTTTCTATTTAAGTTCATTTTAGTCATTTAGTCTAAATCGTGGCATGCCCTATGTTATGAATAGCAACATGCAAAAATACCAACCAAGAGGTAACAAAATAGAGGCTAATCATTTTTGTTTCCAAGGAGATATAGGAAGAAGGCAATTAGGAAAAAGGAGGAAAACTCATTTCTTTCTGACTTCCCCTGTCAAGCCTTGAGGTTGAGAGTGGTTTCAAAAATAACCAGAAAATTAAAAGGATATCTCCTGTCCCTTCTATCATACTCTAGAGGAGGTTGACTTGGAGTCGTGCTACGCATTAATCCAGAACACGATAACTGATCCATGTGCAGCAGTGTGCTTAGGTAGTGGGAGGCTTTGAGGTTATGTTCCAGAGGCTCCCCTTTGATTCAGTATCATGTTTGAGGATTGTTAAAGGACTCATGGAGGGATTTGACAGGCTTCCCAAGAGGCTGGTTAGCAGTTTGCCAGATGTACACATTGTAGTAGTACAGCGAAAGGCCTTGATCCTAGAGCAAAGCAACTGATGCTTAATCAGGAACAAATGGAACTAAATAGTGGGCCTTGGAGGGTGTGGCTGGCACCATGAGAACTGCAAGAGTCCCAGTCAGCAAGAGAGAGATGGTCAATTCCTAATATGGGCAGCCGAAGTCAAAGAGCAGAGTACAAGATCTGTAGTCACAAACTTTAAAATGAGAGGTAAGCAGAAAATATAGTGGCCAAGAAGAGGGCATTATGGAGGAATTCTGAAAAGACCAAGGGATATATGAGTATGCTGCACATTGATAAAGCTGGCACCTAATTCACCTACTCACCTGTCAACCCACGAGGGGATACTGAACTCCCATATGCAAACATGGGGCAAGGTGCAGGCGTAACAAAACCTGAATACTATCTCAAAATTTTGCTTAAATTTTTGTGCTGGTGGAAGTTTAGGATCTGAGACTGGGTTGCATATCTGTGCCACCACTCTAAATCCTCCACCCAGTTCCCAGTTTCATGGGTAGCATAGTCCATTTGTGCTACTCTTGCAAAACACCATAAATTGGGTAATTTATAAATAGAGAAAATTATTTCCCACTGTCCTGGAAGTTGAGAAACTTAAATCAAGGTGCTGGCAAATTTAGCATCTGATGAAGGTTTGGTCTGTGCTTCTTGGAGGGTGAATTGTTCAGTGTCTTCACATGACATAAGGCAGTAGGGCAAGCAGGCCTAGTGAATTACCTCTAGCCCTTTAATAAAGCATTGATCCCATCCATGAGCGTACAACTTCATGTTCTAACTACCCTTTAAAGGCCACACATCTTAATATGGTTGTATTGTGGGTTAAGTTTCAACATGAATTTTACAAGGGACACAAACATTTAAAAACAAAGCAAGAGTACCTTATAGACAAAAATTGAGGTCAGTTATAGAGAAAAACAAACGTCATGTAATCCGTTAAGGGAATTTGTAATCATATCATTTATACCTTTGTAAATTTTCACTGCTATACAAGTTTATTGATAAATAAAATAATTCTTAAGATCAAAGTGTCAAAACTTTTTAGTCTAACGATGTTAGATGTCACTAAGCTTTCTTTCTTCTTTTAAGCATGTTGCACATTCCTCAAAACTAGTGGAATCTTGTTGCCTACAGGAAGGAGACACACCCCTGGGCTTCTGTTGTCAGTGGGGAAAGCAATGGGGCATCGTATTTTCTAGTAATTTCTCATGGTGATCTAATTCATGACATTTTGAAACACTAGGTAAAATGGTGCTGTGAGGTAATTTTTAGAGAATTTCAGTAAAGGGTTCACTTCAACAAATGATGCCAACAAATGTGTATGACGTTTTTCATGTGTAACTAGCAGGTGAGTGTTTTCAAGGTAATAAGTATGAGTTTTCAACACAAATATGAATTTATTTAAATGAACATTTTTAGAGTTAATTTTCTGTTATAATATTTTAGCTGTTTAAAGAAATACAATTATCAGTAAAGAAAAAACTTTCATCTTACTTGAAAATAGCTACAAATGTCTATTTAAAATAACTATGTACACAATAATATAAACTTTTTATCTAGTTTTTTTCTGAAATAAGAGCATGTATTTAAAATAAACAGATCAGAGAGGGTACTTTTTGAAAAGTTTACTAGAATAAAGATCTTATTGCATTTTTTCTAGACAAAAATAGTTGAAGTTTAATAGTTATTTTATTTTCTTTAAGCATGCTGTGCACTCATAATGAAGTGAGAAATAAAAACAAAGAGAGAAAGCCAGTTGTAGAACACACAATTAGCAAAAATTTCAGCAGGAAAAAAGAGATTTAAGAATATCTATATTTGTTTTCACAAACTGGAGGCTAAACTAGGGTGCACATTCATCACCACAGACATGGAAATAACAGAAATAACATCATCCCCTGGTAACTAAACTTGACTATAAACTCAAAGATCTTGAGGTTATCTGAAAATATGCCATTCTTTAGACAAGAGAATGTTGTTTCCTTGATTGTTTACTGATAGCATGTATAAATTTAAAGATGTTTCTGCAGAGGCCTGATTATGGGGGTTGGAGGGAGTGGAAACCCAATTAAAAAAAAAAAACCAGAATGAGAGTTAAACACGATTTTTGCCCATTCAAGAAGCACCCAAAGAGGAAGAAATCTTCTTAACTGCTTTAAATTACCTAGTCTCAACGTTGAGTTGTTGCTAATCATTTGGTTTTTAAACTACTCTTTGTTGATTCTATTCTCATAAAACAATCTTCTGATTAAGATTGCTTCTCCTTCTTAATCCTATTTACAGAGAAAAGAAAGCACTGATCTTAAAAACACTGCTACTTTGGTTCATGTGAAAATTACATATTATGTTATAAATAAGTAAATAGTTTGTTAATATATCATTTTGGGGTGCACTATTAATAGGAGCTTGACATGCAAAGATGTATCCATCTCTACAGTCTCACCAATGTAATGAATGACAGTTGAAGCCCATAGGAGTTATCCAGCCTGATATTTTGCTCAGTGGCAGCAATTGTTCTGAGTCTGGATTTTCCATCTCACAAATGAAGTTAGTAATGCTTCATCATCTTGCTATTTTTTTGCTTGGCAACACTATTGGTTACAAATCAATAATCTTCATCGTACTCTGATTTTTCTCTCCACATGTTGGCTAGAAGAACCTACTTACAAAAATAGTGACTAGGGTATCTATTATTTTCTAGCTTATCTTGAAATTTGCACATGGGGATGTTACTGAATCATGGCCAGCAAACACTTCCATGTGGGAGTTCTGGGAGTCTCTTCCCTGACAAACGGAAACACATGTGGATAACTTTAAGATTGTGTGTGTCTTTGGGTATTGTTGTTGGGCATATAGTATCTTGAGGCACAAGATCCACCCTGAAACTATGAAAATGCATGGAAGGCTGAGGATGCAATTCAACTAAATTACTGAGCATGGCAAGTGCAAAGGTAGAAAGACTTGTTGGTCTTTGATGACTATCACAGAATGAATATGTGTTTGTCCCCCACCTCCAGTTTCGTTTGTCGAAGCCCTAATCCAAATGTGATAATATCTGGATTTGGGGCTTTGAGAGGTAATTGGATTATGAGGGTGGAGACTTCATGAATGAGGTTGGCACTCTTTAAAGGAGGATCCATAGTTGAAACCAACTGTCATTCTGCATGTGAGAATAGATGAGATCTAGTACACAGGAGGGGCTGTCACAAAAACACAGTCAGACTGGCCCCCTGATTTTGTACTTCCAACCCTCAGAACTATAATAAATAAATTTTGCTGTTTATAAGCCACCTAGTCTTTGGTCCTTTTTCATAGTGACCCAAGTAGACAGGATAATGACATTGCTATACTCCAACAAACCCAGACACTCTTGCTCCAGGATGACAAACATATGTTAGATAATAAACATCCTGTGCTTAAAACAGTTTTAGCTGGGAACTCTGTCTTTTGCAGGTAGGAGTACACTATTGACACAGTGGTATCATCCACAGATATTAAAAGTATTACCAATACCTTAATAAAATTCCTATTATGAAATAAAATTACTAACATGAACAATTTGGAGTATCTTGAAAAATAATATGACTTCTGAAAATATCAATACATGTTCATGTATGAGTCTTCTCTGCCCTGAGAACACGCCCTCCATTTTCCTTAAAACTTTGATAAGGACATAGACCAGGGCTCATATCAGGGAACCACCCAATTATGTTACCAAGGTAGTGGAACATACATACAGACACAAATACACCTACATGCTGTGAGGTCACAGTCAAAACAAATGGACACCTGAGAAGTACAACCGCTTTGAAGAAGAAAACAAACTGCACAGTAGACGTGAAGTAGAGATGTTGGAATATGTTAACTAAATTCTTGATAATATTGAAAAATTCCACAAGGCACATAAATATTATGGTTAGTGTTGCATTAGGCCTGTGATTATAGAGTAAATTGAAATTATACTTTTGCAAAAATTTAAAAAATGGAAGGAAGGAGGGGGATTGAGTGAGGGAGAGAAAGAGGAAGGAAAATGTTTGTTTCCTTACAGTGGTACCTACGGAATACATGAAATTTGTCTCCTTTATATTAATAAAAATGTTAAAAAGGAGACATTGAAATATGAAACAAAACTTCAAAATTACTATTTAAGTGAAAATGTGTAAAATTATTGAAATAAAGGCCAAAATGTACTGCATATACACTCATATAGGTAATAGTTAAAAAAAATGTATTACCCCATGGGAGACCAGGAAAAGCACCTGGCACCTGGCTCCTGCCATCTGATGAGCACGGTGCGCCGGCCGCAGCACGCCATCCGCGGCAGCCATTGGAGGGTGAACCAATGGCAAAGGAAGACCTTTCTCTCTGTCTCTCTCTCTCACTATCCACTCTGCCTGTCAAAAAAAATATATTGAACATTGAATCAAGAAATTATCCCAGAAAACACTGCATAATCATAAACAGAAAATTAAAAGTTGTAGGATAGGGATGGTAATCAAACTTATCAAACAATAGGTTTCCCAGAAGAAGAAAAAAAATATAAGGAAGACTTAATCATGGATATAACAGAAATCTTTTTCAAAAATTTAAAGATGAGTGATTCTGTTTGAAAGCATTCATGAAGAAATGAAAGAAATATCAAACAGGAAACAAGGAAAATTCCAAACCTCTGTACAGCAGACTGACATTGAAGAAATTAAAGATAAATTATAAATGCTTCAAGGAAACATCAACTACAAAAATATAATCAGACTTGTATCAAATTTCTCAGCAGTAATAATGGAAATAAGAAGATAATGTAATAATACTTTAAAGATATTGAATTAAAATAATTTTGTAAATAGAATTTCATACTTAGCCAAATTGCTGTTCAAAGATAAGTTGTGATGAGAATTATGAGCTGTTTCCCTGTGCCTGGCACACACACTTGTATAACCTATCCTGTAAATACATTGTATTTAACTTGTATAGCAAAATAATATTAGATAGAACCGTTGACTTTAAGAAAGGGCTATTATCTTGGTGGACCTGGACTAATCCCACAAGCCAGCATCTGGGTGTAGAAGTCAGAGACATGATGAGTCAGAGCTTTGAGAGAGCAGAGACTACTTCCATTGGGTTTAAAGAAGTATTTGCTGTGTTCTGGAGAAGGGGACATGGCACAAAGGAAACAGGGAGTTTCTAGGAGATGTGCTTGTCCTAATCAACACCCAGCAAAAAAAGGGGACCCCAGTGCTACAGCCACAAAGAACAAATTCTGCTAACAACCTGAATTACCTTGGAAGTGGATTTTCCCTGAATCTTCCAGAGAACTGAGCCCAGCCAAGATCCTCTTTTTGTTTCAGAATGTCCCCGAGGATTCAAGCATTAAAGCAGGACTCCTAACCCATAGGAACTGAGCTAAAAACTATGTGCTTTTTTAAGTTGTTAAATTTACAATAAATTGTTACATGAAATAAACACTAATGCAAAGATTCTGCCACATAGATACTATAATGAAAACAACTGGAGTATTCAAATATGAAGAAAAGTCTAGGAAAGTCTTTAAGACTGGGACAAATGAAACAGAGAATTCAACTTTTATTTCACTAATAACCAGGTCTTATGAGCTCCTAGATGAAATATTAGCTGATTAATTCCTATAATTCCTATCAAGTATGTTATGATTAACTAAACTTTGATGGCATAACAAATTACCACAAAATTTACTGCCATAAAAAATGCACCCATTCTATTTTGCTTAGGACTTTTTGAGTGAGGAATATGGAAATGAGTAAGCAAAGCATTTGCCATTCAGGGTCTCATTTTATTACATTTGGATGTTGGCTGGGCTAAAGTCTTCTGCCTTTTATAAAAGGTAGATGCTGAACTTCAGTTTACCAATGTATTAAGAAGGATCAGGAGGAATTTAAAATGATGATTGTGGTCTGAGCAGAGTCCTTAAAACTATTATTTTAGTTAGGACTCAAATGTCCTATTTACCATTCAAAGCTAATCGTTCCAGCTGCTCACTGATTCCCCCAGAAACAATGCCACTATCATTTCTAGGCACCTCAGAGAAGAATGATCTGTATTTAATCTTATGTGAAAGCTTCACTTATTTTGGATTACTAATAATTTTACCACCTATTTATCAAGCACTGGGTACAATCCTAGCTATGATAATGAATAAAATGTATTTCTACCCTAGAAAAGTCCATGATCCCAGGGCAGAGTCATATATGTAAAGAGTCAACTAAATTGTACATAACTAAGCTCATGATTGCATTATGAGGAAAGTAATATGGAAACACAGAGAAAACTCACCTAGAAGTACACAGGAAAGAATCATGCCCCTGCAGTATCATCAATTGCAGAAGAATTATTTCAATGGCAAAAGATAGCATCAATCAGAGAAAGTATTAAGGTGTATAATAACTGTGGGACAGACACCATCAATGTTTTCTGTACAATAGTTTCTTCCCAATTCTAGCATGTTTGAGTAAGAGAAAAGCAAACCAATTTTTGCTCTTTCTGGATGACTGCTTGCTTGCTTGCTACTTTTGTTTTGGTTTAGTTATATTAACTAAGAGGATATTTTCTGAAATTGAATTTTTAAAGAGGCATGCAATTTTGTCTCTAAGAAATTAAATTTTTCCCTTCTTGCCATTTAAAAATCTCTCTGACCATTATCTGGGATTATCTTTTAGGAGTCATGCTGATGAAATGCTGTGGGTTTATCAAGATAAGAAAAATTAGTTTCTGACCATATAAAAGGGACACAAAAACAGTATAGTAGCAGGTAAAGTAAAATAAATGTCATCTCAATATTATAGAAAGTGTGGTGAATATGTTGTGAGGTTTGATGTTCATATTTATTATTTTTGGCTGCTGCCTGTAACCTCATGATATAATATAACTTCCGGTTTAGATTTTTATTATTTTAATAAATTTATCCTTAGAAGTTTAGATCTAGAAGTGACTTAGATGAAGGCACTAAAGTTCAAAGAAGTTGTCTTATCTGTCCATCTTCCCATGACTAAGCTGCAAGTTTCTGACGCAGTGTTTCAGGTTTATCATATACAACTTTTAGAAAATGCAAATTTCATGGCCCATTGCTGAACTGGGCTCACAAATATGTCTTAATGTTCCTATTTTTTTAGCTATTTCACTATTTCAAAATGATTTCTAGCAGAGCACACCTTACTACCCACATAAACACAGGTATACGTACAGGTACCTATGCATATACATATGCATACCTTTATACACATACATTTATATGAATGATTTGGTCATCCTATAATGGTTGAACCACCAGAGGCACTGGGACTAAAATTTCTTCCAAATGCAATAGTTGCATTTCCCAGAACATTATATTCTGTTTTGCATATGGATCTTTGAACTTATAATTCCACTCTCTATGAATTTCTCCATCTTTTCAAAAATTGAGTATATTTTCTCCAGACTCAGCTATTGAGTCATTTCCTAAGATGTTAGGTTAGTGGAATTTTGTTTTATCTTCTACTCCAAATTGCATCCTGAATATTCTCTATAAAAACATTTTGTGATAGTATATTAAAATCACCCATGTACTTACAAACAAATTCAAGGTATGTATTAATCCCTTCATTTTCCAATCTCCAGCGTTGTTTGTGTAGTAACTCAGGCATATATAAAAATGTTATTAAATGCTCATTAAATAAAATAATTGTCTTCAATGACATCAAGATGGTAAAAGTAACTTGAGAGTTCAATATTTATTAGTACTTAAAAATTGTTTGGGCCGGCGCCGTGGCTCAACAGGCTAATCCTCCGCCTTGCGGCGCCGGCACACCAGGTTCTAGTCCCGGTCGGGGCGCCGGATTCTGTCCCTGTTGCCCCTCTTCCAGGCCAGCCCTCTGCTGTAGCCCGGGAGTGCAGTGGAGGATGGCCCAGGTGCTTGGGCCCTGCACCCCATGGGGAGACCAGGAAAAGCACCTGGCTCCTGGCTCCTGCCATCGGAGGAGCGCGGTGCGCCGGCCGCAGCGCGCCGGCCGCGGCGGCCATTGGAGGGTGAACGAACGGCAAAAGGAAGACCTTTCTGTCTGTCTCTCTCTCTCTCACTGTCCACTCTGCCTGTCAAAAAAAAAAAAATTGTTTGGCGTTTTTTCAATGTGTTTTTAAATTGTATACTTATGTGAAAATCCTTCAAAAATACTATGAAAATGTGTATTATAAAAATTCATAAATTTTAAAAATTTATGCACCAAAATAAACATCATTTAATTCCTTTTCGTTGCACTTTTTTCCTCTGGTTTTATTTTTAAAACCTCTAGGAAAAAATATTAAATCTAAAATTATATATATAGCAAAAATGATATTTTTGAAAATATTCTAAGAAATTTTAGTGTCTCAAAAATTTTAAATAGTGCATCTTAATAAAAATGGATCTAGGTCAGCCAGAGAGAAATAAAACATGCAAGTGTGTAAAGATCTAGTAAATTAGTAAACTTTATAGTGATACCCAAAGAACTATTGACCATATGAGTGCCAAGCTGCAAGAAACTGCTTTTCAGCGATCCCTTTTAAAACCAGAGGCATAGAGATTTTCTAATATTTTTGATATATCGTGAGAAGTATCAACAATGGAGCAAGAAAAATTAAAATCATTCTAAAATTCTTATATTTTGGCAGCATATAGAAACGGGTTGGTTCTGGATGTTGACAGAAAAAATGTGACCTAAATGCATGAGTTAAAATTTAAATGCAACCTTTTTATTTCCGTTTTGGATGCTGAAAATTCCATAAGAATATAATTCTCAGCATTAGAATGAGAAGGAGCTAGGTAACTGAAAACTTTAACTTTATCATTTAAACCATCTGAAATCTTAGATGAATCAAATATGGAAAGAAATCAATTCCTCCCATGAAAAAGCAGATCTTTGGCTTATGTTATTCTCGGCAGAGCAGAGAAAGGAGAAGGAAGCTCCCATAGACATAGGCAAAAAGAAAACAAGGAGACTCTTAGTAAACTTTTAAGGTCCAAATTTGGTCTTGGTTGGCAATTTTTAATGACAAAAAACCCCAGTCACAAGGAGAGCCTTACATATCTGCTAACCCTTTTCCGTAAGCCTTCACTGAGTCTTCAAGATGAGACTAAGTATAGATAAACAGAATTGAGACAAAGCCTGTTGGTTCTCTTGCCAAACTATCACCATGGAGAGAGCTGGAGAGACATGGTCTCTCTTTCCCCAAAGAAAGGGCATGGCACGTGGAGCCAGCTGAAGTTTGCAGCAAGGCACCAACACTGAGCAAAATTCTCTGGATCCTCTGGAATTCACACTAATTTTGAGGGAGTGGCTTCAAAGGCTATAAGAGCACTGGGAAAATGGAGAGACCATACCCTTTGTGCACTTTTGTGCAGTCTTGTGAAGGCAGAGAGTAAGCCGTCCAAGAATATTGAAACAAACACTCCAGGCACCTAGGATTCAATTACTGCCAGGAGAAGGGTCCTCATGCATAAATTCAAGCCTGTAGTGAATGGAATCTGATGACAGCTGATTCCTATACTAGGGATCAACATTGTTTACTGTGACTCTAGTGTTAATTTACTCCATATCCAGTAGTCAGCAAAATTGTGGGACATTCAAAGAAGCAACAATTAATGAGAAACCATCAAAAACAGTCACTAGAAGTACAGCAAGAGATGAACCAAATAGTAGGATTATCATATGAAAATATGAAAAGTTAAGTGAAAAATATTTTTAACAAGTTCAGTGGGGATAAGTGGCTATTTTATGTATAGATATAGAAATGAGATATATGGACTGCATTAATTTTCTACTATTGCTTAACAAATTATCACAAATTTAGAGGTCTGAAACACCATAAGTTTATTACCTTGTAGTTCCAAAAAAACAGTGAGAGGGCTGAAATCAGCTCCCCGTCTTTTAATTTTTGGGAGCCTTGTGATTACATTGGGCACATTTGGGTAAACTGGGACATTACCCTTGTGTCAAAGTCGGCTGATTAACAAAGTCTTATTTCCATCAGAAACCTTGATTCATCCTAGCCAAGTAACATACTCTTAAAGGTTTCGGGGCTTAAAGCATGAATTCCACCGAGGATGCATTCTTCTGCTTTGCTTGCCACTGGGAAATTCTTCAAAGAGATGGCTTAATTATGAAATTAAAACATAAAATGATGAAGAAATGTTTTAATGGCAAACAATAAAAGCAGAACACATATGTAACCATAAAGTATGTATCAATGAATATGAAAGTGTTAAAAAGGTAACTATTACGTTCTCTGATTAATATTACTATTAAGTAATATTAAGAGCAGTAAGTTTTGAGGCAAAAAGATGAAAAGCTTTTAATTTAAAAAAATCTTATTTAAGGTATATACAAATTTCAGATATTTCATATATATAGATTCAGGAACATAGTGATACTTGCCACCCTACCCTACCTCCTGCCTGTGCTCCCACTTCTCTTCTTCCTTCCTCTCCTATTCCCACTATAATTTTAATAAATATCTATTTTCTGTTTACTTTATACTCGAAGAGATTAACACTACACTAAGTAAAGAGCTCAACAAAGAGTATAAAGGACAAAAAAAATTTTCCACAGTCTAGACAATGGCTTTAAACAATCATCTAATCTCAAAATGTCAATTTCACTGCTATACATTACCTTTTAGGTACAGTCTTAGTTATCACGGATCAGGAAAAATATATCATATTTGTCTTTTTGGGACTGGCTTATTTCACTAAGTGTAATGGTCTCCAGTTGCATCCATTTTGTTGCAAAAGAAAGCATTTCATTTATTCAGTGTATATATGCCATAATTTATCCAGTCATCAGTTGATGGACATCTGGGTTTTTTCCATATATTAGCTATTGTTAATTGAGCTGTAATAAACATGGGGGTACAGATAACTTTCTAATGCTGATTTCATTTGCTATGGGTAAATTCCCAGGAGTGGGATGGCTGGATCATATGATAGGTCTATATTCAGATTTTTAAGATATTTCCATATTGACTTTCATAATGGCTGCACTAATTTATATTCCTACTAACAGTGTATTAGGGTACCCTTTTCCACACATCCTTGCCAGTATTTGTTATTTGTTGATTTCTATATGGAAGCCATTCTAACTGCAATGAGGTAAAACCTTATTGTGGTTTTGATTTGCAATTCCTTTGAGGGCTACGGATCTTGAGCAGTTTTTCATGTGTTTGTTGGCCATTTGAATTTCCTATTTTGCAAAATGCCTGTTGAAGTCTTTTGCCCATTTCTTAAATGGATTTTTCCTTTGGTTGTTGATTTCTAGCTCTTTATAGATTCTGGATATTAATTATTTATCTGATTCATTATTTGCAAATATTTTCTCCCATTCTATCTGGCCTCTTCATTTTGCTGAGTGTTCCTTTTGCAGTACAGAAGGTTATCAACCTAATGTAATCCCATTTATCAATTTTGGCTCTGATTGCCTGTGCTTTTAGGGTCTTATCCAAGAAGTCTGTTTCTATGCCAATGTCTTGCAGCATTTCCCCCACTGTTCTGTAGAAATTTGATGGTATTGGGCAGTAAATTTAAGTCCTTGATAACTTTTGAGGAAATTTTTATGTAAGGTGTAAGGTAGAGGTTTTGTTTCATATAACTATACATGGAAATCCAGTTTTCCCAGCACCATTTATTGAAGATACTGTCATCTCACCCAGAATTCATTTTAGTTCTTGGGCCAAAGGTAAGATAGTTTTAGACATGTGGGTTTATTTCTGGGGTTTCTGTTTTATTCCATTAGTTTACACATCTATTTTTTTAAGATGTATGTATTTATTTATTTGAAAGAGTTACACAGAGAGAAGGAGAGGCAGAGAGAGAGAGAGAGAGAGAGAGAGAGAGAGAGGTCTTTCATCCACAGGTTCACTCCCCAATTGGCTGCAACAGCTGGAGCTGCACCAATCCGCCAATCCTAAGCCAGGTACCAGGAGCTTCTTCCAGTTTCCCACATGGGTGCAGGGTCCCAAGGCAGTGGGCCATCTTTAATGCTTTCTCAGGCCATAGCAGAGAGCTGGATCAGAAGTGGAGCAGCCGAACCTTGAGCCAGCACGCAGATGGGATGCCAGCACTGCAGGCAGCAACTTTATCTGCTATACCAAAATGCCAGCCCCACACATCTAGTTTTCTTTTGCCAGGTCAAGGCTGTTTTGATTATAAGTACCCTGTAGTATGTCTTGAAATCTGGTAATGTGATGCCTCCAGCTTTGGTTTTGTTGTGTAAGCTTTCTTTAGCTATTTGGATCTCTTGTGTTTTCATATGACTTTTAGCATCATATTTTCCAGACCTGAGAAGAATGTTATTGGCATTTTGATTGGGATTGCATTGAATCTATAAATTGCTTTCAATAGTATGGAATTTGGAGGATATTAATTCTTCTAATCATTAACATAGATTTTTTAATTGTATTGTGAATTCTTTTATTGCTTTATTAAATAATTTTTTATTTCATTATAGAGATTTTGACATCCTTGGTAAATTTATTCCAAAGTATTTAATATTATTGTAGCTATTGTGAATGGGATTGATCTTATAAGTTCTTTCTTAACCATGGCATTTTCTGTGCATACAAAGGCTATTGATTTTTGTGTTGTTGATTTTATATCCTATCACTTTATTGAACTCTTTTATGAGTTTCAATAGTCTCTTAGTGGGGTCTGTTGGTCCTCCTATATATAGAATCATGTCATCTGCAAATAGAGATAATTTACCTTCTTCCTTTCCAATTTGTATCCCTTTGGGATTTTTTTTTTTCTTGCTTAATCTCTCTGGCCAAAACTTCAAGTACTATATTGAATAGCAATGGAGAGAGTGGGCATCCCTGTCTGATTCTGGATCTTAGTGGGAATACTACATTTTAAGCTTCATTCCATTGTGGTCAGAAAAGACGCATGGTACGATTTCAATTTTTCAATTTCTTAAAACTTGCTTTGTGGCCTCGTATGTGATCTATCTTAGAGAAATTTCCATGCACTGATGAAAAGAATGTGTATTCTACAACTGTAGGGTGTAAAATTCTACAGATATCAGTTAGGTTTATTTGGTCCATAGTGTACACTAGCTCTGTTGTTTCTTTGTTGATTTTCTATCTAGTTGATCTGTCCACTGATGAAAGTGAGGTGTTGAAGTTCCCCATTTCTGTTGTATTGAAATTGTCTCACTTTAAATCCAGTAACATTTGTTTTAAATAGCCAGGTTCCCTGTAACTGAGTGCATATACATTTATTATACTGACATCTTCCTGCTGAATTCATCTCTTAATCAATACAAAGTGTCCTTCATCTCTTTTAAAAGCTTTTGTGTTCATGCATATTTTGTCTGATATTAGAATGGTTACACTAGCTCTTTTTTGGTTTCTGTTAGCATGGAATATTGTTTCCATCCTTTCACGTTCATGTGTATCTTTGTTAGTAAGGTGTGTATCTTATAAGCAGAAAATAGATTTGTCTTGTTTTTAATTCCATTCAGCCATTTTGTATTTCTTAACTGAAGATTTAAGCCAATCACATTTAAGATGACTATTGATAAGTAATGAATTGTCCTTACCATTTCCCCATAAATATTCCTATTGTTTACTTTGGATTTCCTTTGTACTTTTTCTGGGGGATTTTCTGCCTTCACATTTTTTACAGCAACAAATTTGTTTCTGTGTTACTGTGTTTAGCACTCCTTAAGCACCTTTTGTAAGGCTGGATGAGTGGTGACAAATTCTTTCAGTTTCTGTTATGGAAAATCTTTATTTCACCTTCATTCATAAATGAAAGCTTTGCAGGATATAGTATTCTGGATTGGCTGCTTTTTACTCTTAAGAAATTGACTGTGTCTCTCCATTCTCATCTATTCTATAGTTTCTGATGAGAAATCAGCTTTGTGTCTAATTGAAGATCCTCTAAAAGTAGTCTCGCATTTCTATCATGCACACTTTAGAATCTATTCTCTATGTTTTACTATGGAAAGTTTGACTACAATATGTTGTAGTGAAGATCTTTTCTGGTCATGTCTGTTAGAAGTTCTATGTGCTTCCTCTACTTGGATGTTCCTTTCTTTCTCCAAATTTGGAAATTTTTCTGTAATTATTTCACTAAAAAGTCCTTCTACTCCATTCTGTTTTTCTACAACTTCAAGAACTTCTAAGACACTTTTGTTGGGTTATTTGATATTATCTCATTACTCTCCAACAATTTTTTTAACTTTTATAATTACTTCATTATTATTATTATTATTATTTTGGTCTGATGTTTCCAAATTTTTGTCTTCTAGCTTGGATATCCTTTCTTCTGCCTCACCAATCTGTTGTTAAAACTTTCATTGCATTTTTATTTGAAATATTGAATTATTAATTTCTAATATTTCATTTGATTTCTCTTCTAAATCTCAATTTCATGGGAGAATTTTTCATGCATGTAATGTTTGAATTTCTTTAATTCATGAATGTGCTTCTCATTGCTTCTGAGTAATCTTATGATTAATCTTTTGAATTCCATATCAGGCATTAATCATCAGAATGTTAGAAAGATTCCCTCAGTGTATTGAGATATGACAATTTTCTTTTTTTCAGCTTGTTAGATATGTGAATTGTTTTGTTATTACAGTGGAACTATCCTCAGAAAACAAAAACAGTGATTATTTCTTTCTAGTATTTGTTTTTTAAGAATCTCTTATTAATGAAAATAGAACAGATTTCATGTATGTCAAAGAGCATAAAGAAACTTCCATCCATTCCTCTTCCTTCCTTGATTTTACTCTTAATTTTTGCGATAGCAAACTTTCAATTTACTTTATAATTATAGGCTATATATTCTGCTAACTATAGTGTTCAACAAGTCAAAAGTAGAAAGACCATGGTTCCACAGGAAGATATCCAAGAACTATAAATGATAATCAAATCATAAGATGTCAATTTCACTCTTATACATCCAGACTTTGTTTTGTTTTATATGCTATATATTAGATACTACAAATCAAAATGGAGGCAACTGGTGACCATTATGCTTAGTGAAATAAGCCAGATCCCCTCCCCAAAAAGTGAAGATATATTTTTGTGTTTTCTTTTAAGAGTTATAATATTAGGTCCTTTGTCTTTGTTCCATTTTGTGTTCATTTTTGTCCTGTGAAGTAAGAAACTAATATATTTTTGCATGTGTCTACCAGGTTGTCACCAAATCATTTGTGGAGAAAGTTATATTTCCCCCAATGAATAATCTGAGAACCTTTATCACTTGTCCAAGTAACAGGCTTTTTTTGCTGTGGTTAAGATGCCATGTGGGATGCCTGTAACTCATATGGGAATGCCAAGGTTTGAGTCCCGGCTTTGCTCTCATTTACAGCTTTCTGCTAATGTATACTCTAGTAGGCAGCAGACCGTGGGTCATGTAGTTGAGTTCCTGCCATCCACACAGGACACCTGGGTTGAATTTCTGGCTTTTGGAATTTCAGCTTCATTTCAGCTTGAATTTCAGCTTCCAGTCCTGGCTGCAGTAGGCATTTGGGGAGTGAACCGGTGGCTAGGCAATCTCTCTCTGTCTTTACAATTTAATAAATAAATAAATAACTTTGAAAAAAATCAATTGAGCACAGATGCCTTATCAAGATTTTTTTGGGACTCAGTTCTACCCAATTAATTTAAGTGTTTAACCTTACGCTAGTACCACACTGTATTGATTACTGTCACTTTTAGTTAAATTTTGTAACAGGGAAGTTTGATTCCTCCAACTTACTTATTTTCAGGATTGCTTTGACTATTTTAGGTCATTTGTCTTCTGGGAGAGTTTTAGGATCAGCTTTTTAAGTTCTATAAGGAGGTCAACTGAAATTTTTATTATAAGTAATGTATTGAATTTGTAGAATATTTTGGGAATCACTGCCACCTTAACAACTTTAAAAAGTCATCTAAGCTAGAAAAAATGGAATTTATTTTTATTTAGTCAATTTTTCTCTAATTCATTTCACTATTATTTTCTAGCTTTTGAATTTTTTTTTTTTTTTTGACAGGCAGAGTGGACAGTGAGAGAGACAGAGAGAAAGGTCTTCCTTTGCCGTTGGTTCACCCTCCAATGCGCTCATCCAATGGCAGGAGTCAGGTGCTAGGTGCTTTTCCTGGTCTCCCAGGGGGTGCAGGGCCCAAGCACCTGGGCCATCCTCCACTGCACTCCCGGGCTACAGCAGAGGGCTGGCCTGGAAGAGGGGCAACCGGGACAGAATCCGGCGCCCCGACCGGGACTAGAACCCGGTGTGCCGTCACCGCAAGGCGGAGGATTAGCCTGTTGAGCCATGGCGCCAGCCATAGCTTTTGAATTTAAATTTCATATTTCTTTTAATCTTTTTTATTTTTATTTATTTGACAAGTAGAGTTATAAACAGTGAGAGAGAGAGAGACAGAGAGAAAGGTCTTCCTTCCATTGGTTCACTCCCAAAATGGCCGCTACGGCTGGTGCTGCGCCAATCTGAAGCCAGGAGCCAGGTGCTTTTTCCTGGTTTGCCATGTGGGTGCAGAGGCCCAAGTGGTGATCTCTCTGTGTTTTTTCTGATGTTAGTGGGAAAGCATCCACTTTTTTTAACCACTAAATAGGATGTTGGTTGTAGATTTTTGTGGAGATCCCTTTAATAAGATTGTAGAAGCTCCTTTTTACTCCTTATTTTTGAGTGTTTTTGCTTAAGATATTTATATTGACAATGTGAAATATAAAGTTTGGTATATATACACACACAAGTGAATGATTGCTACTGTAATGTAAATGAGTGCATCTATCTTAGTTATCTTCTGTGTGTGTGTGTGGTGGCAGAATCTGAAACCTACGCTTACAACAAATTCCAGCAAGTATTACAGTTAACTACTAGGCATCATGTTGTGCATTAGATATTTAGTAGTATTCATCAGATATCACTTAGGTCTGTACCATTTGATAAACATTTTTCCCCACCTTCTTTCCATTGGTAACTGCTGTTCCACTCTCTGCATTTGTGGTTTTGTTTTTTTTGTTTTTTTTGTTTTGATAGGCAGAGTTAGACAGTGAGAGAGAGACAGAAAAAAAAGTCTTCTTTCCGTTGGTTCACTCCCGAAATGGCCTCTAGGGCTGGCATACCGCACCAATCCCAAACCAGGAGCCAGTTGCTTCCTCCTAGTCTCACATGTGAGTGCAGGGGCCCAAGCACCTGGGCCATCCTCCACTGCCTCCCTGGACACAGCAGATACTCTCTGCATTTGACTCTTAAAATTTCATTAACAAATGAGACCATACAGCCATTCAGTATTTTTTTTTCTGTATCTGACTTATTTCACTCACTATAATGCCTTCCAGGTAAATACAATGCCACAAATGGCATGAACTCCCACAGCTCAGTAAATAAATTACCTGAATACAAAATGATCAAAGGCCCTGAACAGACAGTTTTTTTGGAGAAGACATACAAATGGCCAAAATGTGTATTAAAAAGGTGCTCAACATCATTAACCATCAGAGAAATGAAAATTAATATCACACATGTTATGATACCAAATATTAGAAAGACAAGTAATAACAAATGTTGGTGAAGATATAGAGAAATGGAAAGCCTTAGACACTGTTGGTGAGAATGGAAATTGGTACAGCTCTAATGGAAGACATTATGGAAGTTCCTCAAACAAACTAAAGTAGAACTATTACTTGATATACCAATAATTCTTTTTAGTTTATACTCAAGAAAGTAATATACATATATATTTCTTATTTTATTTAAATATATTATATATATATATTTCAACATTTGTTGCAACACTGTTCACAGTAGCCAAGATATAGAAACCATCTAAAGGTCCACTGAAAGGTTGATAGTAATATATCCTCTTTAGTTTCTTATTCCAGTAGTTTAAATTTATTTCTTATCCTTAGTCAATATAGCTAAAGGTTTGTCAAGAGTTTTTTAATCTTTTCTAAGGAACAGTTTTGGTATTTGATATTATCTATCACTTTTCTATTCTGTTTAATTAATTTCTACTCCATTTGTTTTTTGTTTTTTTTTTTTTTTTTTTTACCTTCTGCTTGCTTTAGATTTAATGTGCTCTTCTTTTTTTCAGGTCTTAAGAAGGAAAACATTTTTAGGGTCTCTACTCCATGTTCTTCATCAACATTGCTAGAGCTCTGTTTGGCATTGACATTGAATTCACCGTCCTACCCAGTCTCATGTGGTAGAAGATACTCAAATTGTCTCATCAGGAAGAACATTGTGCACCACTTTGCTTCCTGAAGCAAAGCCATTGGATTTTCTGGTTTCACGAATACTCCCATAAATATCTTTCTCTTGTTCACTTTTAGCCAAAACCTAATGATGTTGACTGGTTTGCAGCCATATTTCAGCCCCAGTAACAGCTATGCGGGACCAAAAGTGGTCTTACTTAACAGCAGAATGCAAGGCTACTATCATACTGAGGCAAATACTCCTATCAGTGAACTTTGTTATACGTTAATCTACTCTTTAGCTTTTGTTGTTATCCTTGCTGTTTAGTCTACTAACTGAAAAACTACAAATTCGCAGGTTAAAAACATAATTTTAGGGATCCATGAACTGAGAGACAAATCACAATTATGATAATGATAATTCTAACTCACATATGTAGATACCCGTGATAAGTGCTTGTTTTCTGATGAATTTGCATGGATGTAGGCCAATAATGGAGGCTTCTCTACCTGGATTGCCATATTTTCTAAGGAATTCATTATTGTACTAGACATGATAACAAATCCAGCTCCAGAAATTTGGCACAAAATCAAACATACCATTTTTTTTTATTCAAAGGTATCACTACCATACTCATGACTCTTCCAAAATTGACCCATTTATCTGACAGAATTAGAAACTACAGCACACAGAACATTTTCTCTTCTGTTTCTGGGATATTTACTGTTTAAGTCTCTTTTTTTCTTGGGGTTATCAGTGGTGCCTCACTCCTGATAAACTTTCAGGTTTAGCATTGCCCTTTCAGTCTGATCAGCCAACTCTGATAATAACATTATGTCTATTGAAATTATCCTACATCATGCTTTTGACTTTCTGAACATTTTCATTAAAACTGTTTAATTTTTGGTCACAAAAACAACATAACAATGGAAAATAACAATGTTATTTGTTGGGCATTATTCCCATTAATTTGCCTCCTGAGTAATGATCAGGATGAAACAGCTGGGGAATTATATAGATTCATTTTGAATATTTGATATTATCCCCTGATAATTCTTGGATATAATACTTCCTTATTTTCCTTACAGAAAATCCATGCCAGCCCAATTGCTGTGACATTTGGGTAGAAATCCAGAAAAAAAAAAAAGGAAACCAAGCAGATTCAGACTTAATTCTTGCTCACCTACTTGCATTGGATTGTTGAATTGACAGTGTCCTATATCATAAAGATTATGATCTAGGGGCTGGCACTCTGGTGCAGCAGGTTAATGCCCTGGCTTGCAGCACTGGCATCCCATATGGGAGCTGATTCTAGTCCCAGCTGCTCCTCTTCCAATCCAGCTCTCTGCTATGGCCTGGGAAAGCTATAGAAGACGGCCATGTCCTTGGGCCCCTGCACCCACATGGGAGACCCAGAAGAACTCCTAGCTCCTGGCTTCAGATCAGCGCATCTCCAGCCGTTCTGGCATCTGGGGAGTGAACCAGTGGATGGAAGACTTTCTCTGTCTCCACCTCACTCTGCAACTCTGTCTTTCAAATAAATAAAAAAATAAATCTTTAAAAAATATATAATGTTCCAGTGTCTAAGTCACTTTCTTTTTAAATTTCTCTACTGTGATGTTCATGAAGGCCAAATGAGTAATATAGTAGACTTCTAAAATTTGTATTAAGATGTCCTCTTCTTTTTTTACCCACCTTTCTCTATGGAAAATATGGGTGAGAATATAGCATGATTCAGGAGTGGGAGAAATATGAAATTATAGCTACCAAAACTGGACACTGTAGTTTTAATGATTTAGCCAAAGTAACAGTATTAGCATGGGGATGGTATGCCTTAGAGATGTGTTGGTATGAGGCAGGGTGATATATTAATGCTTATCTTTCAGAACTACTCCTGGAATTTTCTTCATGAAGTCAAATGCTGTGTCGCAACTCTACCAAACTATTGCAACTCTTTTTGGACTACAGAATCTATAGCCCCTGTCTGATAGCTCTGATTATTGCTTACCAGTTCCCTTAACCTCAAATTAAAGTACATCAGAAACACCAGGGAGCTGTTCTTGAACCTTCACCTACCATGCAAAAACACTTGTCATCACACGTGGATATCCTTCCCACTGTCTTACCTATTATTCTGTGAGGTAGAAAAATGTTATTCAGCTGGTGGTGTGCATGAACAACTGCTTCAAGCGGTCTTCCAAAAACAAGGATTAAACTCAATTATTTGAACTTGAACTGGTCAGCTAGTAGACCACATTGGACATCCTATCAACCTCCTCAACTTACATATGTCCCACCTGAAGGGCCCCCAACTATAATTAACACTTTCTTTCTAGATGATACATGTGCCGCCTGAAATGGCATTTTGTATGTGGAAGCCAGACCTCAGCATCCTCTCAGATGACTGCAGAGATGCCGAAAAATGAAACTATCCTTGATTATTTATGGGAGCTTGCCAAAAGGAAAACTGATGAGTTAATTTTCCCTATCACAGGAGTCATTCAATTTGATGTTGCATGATATATGTTCCTGATTTTAGTTGAAGTAATCTATGGCACTGCTTCAGACCACAAACGGATTGAGGTCAGCCTCAATTCACCAGCAAAGGTAATTATGGATGACAGAGTTTCCCTAGACTTCCTCCTTGTAGGCCAAGACAGAATTTGTATAATTACTAATACATCAAAATACACCTGGGCCAAGTAGAAAAGTCAATAAAACAATTCAAAAAGCACCTAGACTTTCAAGGTGTATGGCTAATAGAACCTTTTCAGATGGCTGGGATGAAAACATGAAGCAGTGGGTATGTTTGAGACCAATGCTAGTGTTTACCTCATCTTGATATTTGGAGTTTTGCTAACAGCAGTCTTACTTAAATGCTGTGTGAGACAAGCATATTTTGTTCTAGCCACCGTTGGTCAGATTAATCAGAATGGCCAATAAATAGCATGTTCATAAGAAATTATACCAGGACCCAAAATGGCATGAAAATAATGGCCCATGAGTTGGGGACAATTCCTTACCAGTCTTATCCTTTTGTTTTAGGCAACCAGAACTACAGACTGCCTTAGTTTAGAGCAGTTTTAGGGTTACAGAAGAAATACAGAGTCCCACATACCCACTACTGCCCTCCACTTTCACCTCATGGCTCAGTTATCCCTTTATTAACACCTTGCATTGGTGTGTATTCATTAAATTGAAGAATCAATACTGATATTACTAACTGAAGTCCATAGTTTACATTAACATCCTCTTTTGTGATGTAAAATTCTATGGGTTTTCAATACAAATATAATGTTACATACCTAACATTGTAGTATCATACAGAATATTTCATTGCCCTAAAAATGCCCTGTGCTCCTTCTGTTCATCCCTCTCTTCTTCCTCCTGAATCCCTGGCATTAACTGATCTCTTAACTGTATTTATAGCTTTACCTTTTTCAGAATTCCAGATATTTCACTTAACATTACAGATTTAATGCTCTTCCATGTTTTATTATGTCTAGATAGCTCAGTTTTAGTACCAATATTTCATTGTATGAATGTATCCTCATTTGTTTTATCATTCACCATGGTTATTTCTAATTTGGGGGAATTATGAAAATGTCTATTATAAGCATTCCTGTGCAGGCTTATTTTGTATGTGTTCCTACGTTTTCAACATATTTGGATAATTACATAGAAGTGTCATTGCTAGATTGAAATGGTAAGGGCAGGCTCTGGTAAGATATTGTTCCCTTCAGAACAGATTCTTATTAAGAAGAGATTGCTCTGGCCATATTTGAAAATGGCTACTTTTTCCTCCCTTTACCAGATGAGTGAGGGGCTTTTTCTCTGTTCTTCACCTGAAGAATCTATTGAGACTCCATGGAACTAAACCTCACTCTTGGCCGGCGCCGTGGCTCAACAGGCTAATCCTCCGCCTTGCGGCGCCGGCACACCGGGTTCTAGTCCCGGTCGGGGCGCCGGATTCTGTCCCGGTTGCCCCTCTTCCAGGCCAGCCCTCTGCTGTGGCCCGGGAGTGCAGTGGAGGATGGCCCAGGTGCTTGGGCCCTGCACCCCATGGGGAGACCAGGAAAAGCACCTGGCTCCTGGCTCCTGCCATCGGACGAGCGCGTCGCGCCGGCCGCAGCGCGCCGGCCGCGGCGGCCATTGGAGGGTGAACCAACGGCAAAAGGAAGACCTTTCTGTCTGTCTCTCTCTCACTGTCCACTCTGCCTGTCAAAAATTAAAAAAAAAAAAAAAAAAAAAAAAAAAAAACCTCACTCTGGCAAGACTGGACCCTCAGTTGTTTCTCTCACCATCTAGTCCATACTCACACTCCAGCTTCATAAATTACTCTTTAAGTATTACTATCTGAGGCTGACTCAACTAGACTGTTCTGCTCCTGGTAAACCAGTGATTCTCTTCTCTGTCCAGTTTTGGGAAAATTGTTTTTTTCTGTAATCTCAGTACTCTGCTGAATCTAAGAAGAGTTTGTTTTCAATGTGTTCAGCTTTTTCTTTGTTGTGAAGATGAGAGTGGCAATTTATAAGATTTTTACAAGTTAGACTGAAAGCAGAAATTCCCTCCTTATATGAACATTTTTAGAGCAAAAACTATAGAAATAATACTTCCATACAGTTCAAAGAATAAACTTGTTTATTATCTAAAATAATAAAGGCAATGTCTCTCTCTTGGGCAAAGTTCAGCAGGTTTGCTTCCAACCTGTTAAAAAATTGTGGAGCGCCTCAGTTTGAGGTTTCTTAGCTCACAGATCTATTGAATGCAGACCATCTGAGCCCCAGGGCTCACACCATGAGCTTTAGAGGCCAGAGGAACTAACACAAATATGCTCGTACATTGCAGCTTACTGTGCCATGAAAAATAAAGTCTTTTGTTACTAACTCAGAAGTGTTAAGTCTTCTGCAAGATCCCAAGAAACTACGGCAAGCAAATGTTTCTTTTTTTACTTCTAAGTAGGATAAAATTTGAGATTCTTTCAAGTTCTTAACATGGACTTCTATACCCACCAAGAAAGACTTGTATAATGATATTCATCATATCATACTTTTGAAAGCAAAATGACCAAAGGCAGGTGAATGGATAAACAAATTCTAGCATTTTGTGTGATGGACTACTAATTAGCAATGTAAAGAAATGAATGACTTGATAGAAATTATGTACCACTATATCTTTAGTGATTTTGTGACTTTTAAAATTTATGCAAGTAAAGTTGAAAATGATTTTATTGATTATTGTTCATGTCCCTTGCCAACTTTCCTGCTGTTCTATGGTAATGTTATTTTTTATTTATTATCTATTTAGAGCAGCCATTAAACCTTTGACTATAGTGTAAATTTAAAATGTTATCTCAAAAAAGTAAATGATATAAGCTTAAAATGGAAAGTCATAACAAAGAAATGAGGAACTGCTGTACAATACCTATATTATGGATGAAATCTCAAATTTATACTAAGACAGATATGAACGAGCACTGGAAATAAGCTTCAATTTATATAAAAACTGTAGAATTCTCATGTCTAAGATATGAACGTTGTTTTGGCACAGTACCAGAGGTGAAAGGGATCTTTGGTGAGGATGCAGCTCCTAGAGGTACATGCACATGCAATGTCAGTGTAAACCACTTGTGTGGAGATTAGGTTTTAATATGTAAGCTAAAGTAAATATAAAAACCAGATGAATAGAAATGTGATACGAAATTTCTAAAGCAAATACACTAAGATGTAATATATGATAAAGGAACTCAAAAAGAAGAAAATAAGAATATGTGCAAATAAGAAACATAAAATAGAATGTAGAAAGTCAAAATAAATCACTAGACCCAAATAATTGCCCTTCTAAAAGACAGAAGTTTTCAGACTGTGGAAAATAGATTTTAAAATTAGATATTATAATTTCATCATTAATAATTTGTAAGAGAAACTCGTAAAACAATATTAATGGAAATTATAAGGCTAGTGGATGGAAAATATGAAAGTGTAAGACTAGCAGATAAAAATATTGTAATGGGTAAATAGTTAATTAAAGGAAATCCTTTATAGTAACATCAGAAAATATATATTGCCCATCAGATAAAAGAATTTCAATATGATAGCTTTATACATTGTATAAAGTACAATCTACCAGTGTGTTGCACATCATGAATTTTGATGAACATAACATCACAGGTTTAAAGTTTAAAAAAAGCAAGTTCAAAATGATGCTAGAAATTTAAGCGGTACTTGAGAAAGAAGGCACTATCATCCTTGGGTAATTTAGTACAATTCTCTCAAAAACTGACAGAAATAGAAACAAAATATCATTATATATGTTTTGGATGATTATGTTAATAATATTGGACTTAGGAAATAAAAAATCCTATTGTTAGTTGAACAATCACAAATTTGACCAGCCCACAAATAAAATTACAGACATTTTTCCATACATGCTTATAGAGAAACTAGCAGCATGCTATACTGTTGATAATCCAAATGGTTATAACAACTATGTAAGGCAATTTGAGCAATTTGGTTGTATACATCAAGAGTTAAAATGCACAAATATAAGGAGTCTTCAAAGAGTTCATGAAAACATGTATTATGAAAGAAAACTATGCATGAATTCACAATTTTTGCATCAAAATAAACTTATCTTTTAGTACAATTTTCACAAATTTTTAGAAGCACCCTTTTATTTTGACCCAAAAGACTTTTCTTCTAGGAGTACATATAACAAGATACTCACATATGTAGTATAGGATATAGATGACTGAAGATGTTATAGGAGACATCATAATAAAATTTAAAAATTAGAAACAATCTAATAAAAACCCTAATCTAGTAAAAACCATGATTGGCTAAAGAAATCATGATAAATAAACATTATGAAAAACCGTGAATTCATGAAAAAGATATGTGAGGTATCTTCAAAAATTTCATGTGATGTGCATGGTGTTATGAAAGCTATAAGCATGTGCTTTACATTTTTGCATAAAAATAAACTTTTTTAAATTCTGTTTTCCTATGAAACTTTGGATGTGCCCTTATATGTGTGCCTGCATAAAATGATGAGGGGAATAACTTACTTAAGTGAAAGCAGAATAATAATAATGATAATAAGACCCCAAAGCTTGTGTATTTACATGCCTTAAATAATGGAAAGATACATTCCGCAGTATAGGCAGGAGTGACTTCCAAAAAGAAAGTGAGATTTGGATGGTAGAGGTTGAAAATGTTTATTCAATAAACATTTTACATTTCATTCCATACTCATCTATGCCTTCAGTATTTTGACTAATCAAGCTTTCATGTATTAAATGTTTTGCCAAACATAATTATTATGTATAATTATAATGTATCATAATGTGTGCTACAAATTGCTAGTCTTCTAATTTTTAAATAAATCCTCATCTATGAATAAATCAAGGAAAGGATAACAAAAGGTTTTTCACTTTAATTTAATTTTATTTAAGGTATACAGATTTCATTTATTTCCTATATACATATTTGGGAACATAATAATACTTCCCACCCTACCATCCCACCAATATACCCTCCCACCCTTCTTCCTCCTGCCTCTCCTATTCCCATTCTATATTTTTACAAAAATCTATTTTTAGTTAAATTTATACTAATAAGATTAACCCTACACTAAGTAAAATGGTATGAAGAAAAAAAAATGTTCCTGAACAGTCAAGACAAGGGCTGTAAAAATCATCAAATGTCAAAATGTCAATTTCACTCCACTAAATTACCTTTTGGGTACACTATTAGTTATTAAAGATCAGAGAAAACATATGGTATTTGTCTTTTAGGGACTGGCTTATTTCACTAACTATAATGGTTTCCAGTTGCAGTCATTTTATTGAAAAAGAAGACATTTCATTTTTTTAACTGCTGAGTAGTAGTTCATAGTGTGTGTATATATCACTATTTATCCAGTCATCAGTTATTGGATATCTGGGTTGTTTCCATATCTTACCTATTGTGAATTGAGCTGCAATAAGCATGGGGGTACAGATCACTCTTTCATATCCCCATTTGTTTTTGTTTGGGTAAATTCCCAGGAGTGGGATGACTTGATCACATGGCAGGTTTATATTTGGATTTCTAAGTATCTCCATAGTGTCTCCCACAGCGGCTGCACCAGTTTACACTCCCACTAACAGCGGATTAGAGTACCTTTTTCCCCACATCTTTGTCAGCATTTGTTGTTTTTTGATTTCTGTATGAGAGCCATTCTAACTAGGGTGAGATGAAATCTCATTGTGGTTTTGATATGCATTTCCATGATGGCTAGTGATCCTAAGCAGTTTTTCGAGTGTCTGTTGGCCATTTGAATTTCCTCTCTTGAAAAAATACCTGTTCAAGTCTTTTGCCCATTTTTAACTGGATTATTTGTTTTGTTGTTATTGAGTTTCTTGAGCTCTTTATTGATCCTGGATGTTAGTTTGCAAATATTTTCTCCCATTCTGTTGGTTGTCTCTTCACTTTGCTGAGTGCTTCTTCTGCCGTGCAGCAACTTCTCAGCTTGATGTAATCCCATTTGTCAATTTTGGCTTTGATTGCCTGCGCCTCTGGGATCTTTGTCAAGAAGACTTTGCCTATGCCAATGTCTTGCAGATTTTCTATAATGTTCTTTAGTAATTTGATAGTATCAGGTCTTACATTTAGTTCATTGACCATTTTGAGTGTATTTTTGTGTAAGGTGTGGGTAGTGGTCTAGATTCATTCTGCGTGCAGAGATCAGTTTTCCCAGCAGCATTCCCAGAAGACACTGTGCTATTGATTTTAGCTCCTTTGTCAAAGATAAATTGGTTGTGGACCTGTGGATTGATTTCTGGAGTTTCTTCTATGTTCCATTGGTCTGCAGGTTTATTTTTGTGCCAGCACCAGACTGTTTTGATTATAACTGCTCTGAAGTCTGTCTCGACATCTGGTATGGTGATGCTTCTGCCTACGTTTCTGTTATATAAGGTTGCTTTAGCTACTCAGGATTTCTTGTGCATCAATATGAATTTTAGCATGCTTTCTTCATGTTCTGAGAAGAATGTCATTGGTATCTTGTTGGGATCACGTTGAATCTGCAAATTCCATTCAGTAGTATGGTCATTTTGATAATAATGATTCTTCCAAATCAAGAGTATGGAACACTTTTCCATTTTTTTGTGTCTTCTTCTATTTCTTTCTTCATTGTTTTGTAATTCTCATCATATTGATCTTGACATCCTTGGTTAAATTTATTCCAAGGTATTTAAGTTTTTGTTCGCTATTTGTAATGGGATTGATCTTAGAAGTTCTTTTTTGGCCACAGCATTGTCTGTGCATACAAGGGCCATGGATTTTTGTGTGTTGATTTTATATCCTGCCACTTTACCAGACTCTCTTATGATTTCCATTAGTCTCTCAGTGGAGTCTTTTGGAGCCCCTCTGTGTAGAATCATGCCATCTGCAAATAGGGACAGTGAGATTTCATTCTTTCCAATTTGTATTCCTGTGATTTATTTTTCTTGCCTAATGGCTCTGAGTAAAACTTCGAGGACTATATTGAATAGCAATGTTGAGAGTGGGCATCCTTGTCCGGTTCTGGATCTTAGTGGGAATGCTTCCAACTTTTCCCCATGCAGTAAGATGAGGTTTATGGGTTTGTCATAAATTGCCTTCATTGTGTGAGGAATGTTCTTTACCAAATTTGATAAGTTTTTCATTATGAAAAGATGTTGTATTTTGTCAAATGCTTTCTATGCATCTATAGATATGATTTTTGTTCTCCAGTATGTAAATATGATGTATCACATTAATTGATTTGCAAATGTTCAGCCATCCCTGCATACTTGGAATCAATCCCACTTGTTCCGAGTGAATGATCCTTCTGATGTATTGTTGGATTCAAATAACTAATATTTTGCTGATGATTTTTTCATCTATGATCTTCAGGGATATTGGTTTGTAGTTCTCTCTGTTGTATCGCTTTCTGATTCAGGAATTAAGATGATGCTAGCTTCATAGAAGGAGTTTGGGACAATTCCCCACTTTTCAGTTGTTTTGAATAATTTGAGAAGAATTGGAATTAATTCTTCTTTAAATGTGTGGTAGAATTCAGCTGGGAAGCCATCCAGTCCTGGAATTTTCTTTGTTGAAATGGTCCATATTACTGATTGATATGTTGGTTATCGGTCTCTTTAGTTTTTCTGTGTCTTCATGACTCAATTTTGTTAGATTGTATGTGTCCAGGAATCTATAAATTTCTTTTACGTCTTCCAACTTATTGGCATACAGCTCTTCTTAGTATTCCTGATTTTCTTTTTATTTCTGTGGTTTCTGTTGTTATATTTTCTTTCTCACTCATTTTATTGATTTGAGTTTCTACTCTATTTTTTCTTCTTTTTGGTTAGTGGGCCAATAGTGTGTCAATTTTGTTTATATTTCAAACATATAGTCATTTCTCTGATCTTTTGTGTTGTTTCAATTTTGTTTCTTTTCTAATTTTAATTATTTCTTTCCTCTTACTAATTTCGGATTTGTTTTGTTGTTGTTTTCCTAGATCCTTAAGATGCCTTAATAGCTCATTTATTTGGTACTTTCCAATGTCTTCATGTAGGCACTAATTGCTATAAAATTCCCTATTAACACTGCTTTTGCAGTATTCCATAAATTTTGATATGATGTATTATTGACTTCATTCATTTCCAGAATTGTTTTTATTTCTCTTTTATTTCTTCTATGACCCACTGTTCATTCAGGAGCATGGTGTTAGTCTCCATGTGTTTGCATATGTTCTAGAGATCCATGAGTTGTTAATTTCCAGCTTTACTCCATTGTGGTTAGAAAAGATGCATGGTGTGATTTCAATTTTTTTGAATTGCTGAGATGTTCTTTATATCTTAGCATCGAGTCTAGCCTAAGACAGTCCCATACACTGAATAAAAGAATGTGTGTCCTTCAACTGTGTGATGAAAAGTTCTGTAGATATTAGTTAGGTCCATTTTGTCTATAGT
This sequence comes from Sylvilagus floridanus, assembly GCA_949820135.1. NCBI lineage: Eukaryota > Metazoa > Chordata > Mammalia > Lagomorpha > Leporidae > Sylvilagus > Sylvilagus floridanus. The sequence continues at coordinate 33,222,531 of OX463238.1, read as the reverse complement.
ATCAATTAGCTCTGTGGTTTCTTTGTTAATTTTCTGTCTAGTTGATCTGTCCATTAATGAAAGTAGAGTGTTGAAGTCTCCCATTACTATTGTTTTGGAGTCTATGTCTCCCTTGAGATCCATTAACATTTGTTTTAAATACCCAGGTACCTTGCCATAGGTGTATATACACTTATTATAGTCACATCTTTCCATTGAATTCATCCCTTAATCATTATGTAATGCTGTTCTTGGTCTCTTTTAACAGTTTTTGTGGTAAAGTCTATTTTGTCTGATATTAGGTTGGTACACCTTTCCTTTTTTACTTTCCATTAGCACAAAGTATCTTTTTCCATTCTTTCACTTTCAGTCTGTGTGTTGCATGTATCTTTGGTAATGAGGCATATTTCTTGTAGGCAGCAAATAGATGGGTCTTGTTTTCTAATCCATTCAACTATTGTGTATGTTTTGATTGGAGAATTTAGCCATTTGCGTTCAAGGTTACTATTGATAAGTAACAGCTTGGCTCTGCCATTTTTCCAGATATATTCCCATTGTTTATTTGGATTTTATTTGTACTTTTACTGGGAGATTTTCTGCCTTCACATTCTTTCATAATGATGGCTATCTTTCTGTGTTTCTGTGTGCAGCACATTCTTAAGCATCTTGTGGTGATAAATTCTTTCAATCTCTACTTGTTATGGATGGTCCTTATTTCACCTTCATTCATAAATGTGAGCTCTGCATGGTACAATATTCTGAGCTGACAGTTTTTTTTTTCCTCTTAAGACTGGGAGTGTCTTTCCATTCTCTTCTAGCATGTAGAGTTTCTGATGAGAGGTCAGCTATGTGTCTAATGGGATAGCCTCTGAAAATAGTCTGGCATTTCTCTCAGGTACACTTTAGAATCTTTTATTCATGTTTTACTGTTAAAAATTTGATTAAGATGTGTCATGGTGAAGTTCTTTTCTGGTCATGTCTATTCTATGTCCATCCTGTACTTGTACGTCCCTTTCTTTCTCCAAATTAGTGAAGTTTTCTGTGATTATTTCACTAAATAGGCCTTCTAATCCATTCTCATTTCCACAACTTCAGGAACTCCTAAATCCATATGTTGTGTCATTTGATAGTATCCGATAAATCTCCAACATTATTTTTAATGTTTCTAATTTCTTCTTTTTTTTTTTTTTTTTGGACTGACTGAAAAATTTCTCAAGATTTGTGTCCCAGCTCCGATATTCTTTCTTGTCCCTCACCATTTCTGTTGTTAAGGCTTTCCACCATATTTTTATTTGAAATATTATTCACTTTTAATACTTCATTTTGATTTTTCTTCAAACTCAACATTTCATATGAAAATTTTTCATTCATATCATGTATGGATTAATTTAATTTGTGAATTTGCTTCTCATTGTTCTTGAGTAATCCTATGATTAATCTTTTGAATTCCATTTCAAGCATTTCATCAATCTCTTCATCTTCACATTCTAATATTGAAGTGTTTTGTACCTTTTTGGGGAGTGGGGAGTTCATATTGTCTTCCTTATTCTTTTTTGCTTATTTGTTTGTTTTCCTTATTCTTTTTTTTTTTTTTGACAGGCAGAGTGGACAGTGAGAGAGAGAGACAGAGAGAAAGGTCTTCCTTTGCCGTTGGTTCACCCTCCAATGGCTACCGCGGTCGGCGCGCTGCGGCCGGCGCACCGCGCTCATCCGATGGCAGGAGCCAGGTGCTAGGTGCTTTTTCCTGGTCTCCCATGGGGTGCAGGGCCCAAGCACTTGGGCCATCCTCCACTGCACTCCCGGGCCACAGCAGAGGGCTGGCCTGGAAGAGGGGCAACCGGGACAGAATCCGGCGCCCCGACCGGGACTAGAACCCGGTGTGCCGGCGCCGCAAGGCGGAGGATTAGCCTATTGAGCCACGGCGCCGGCCAGTTTTCCTTATTCTTATTTCTTGATTTTCTGCATTTATTTTCAGGCATTTGTGAAGATAATTGTTTTTTTCCTCTGATCACTTTTGTCTTTGAACTATGGTTCTGTGGATTAGTGGAGTATCTGCTCTTCCAATGAATACCTAGAGGTGTATTCTGGTAGTGGCCAGGGAGGTCTGACCAGTACTCCAGGGTGGGGTGAGTGTACAGGAGTGACACCCTAGTTTGGCATGGTAGATCTCTTCTTTTTAAGAGGGGAACGAGTCTGATGACCTCTGTTGGGGTAATCACACCCTCACCTCCTTCACTTCCAAGATAATCAATGCCTGTGTTTTGGCCCACAGTGGGTACAATACTCATTATTGTTTCTGCATGAATCATACAAAAGATCTATGCAGTCCTCAGTGCAAACACAAATCCCATTGCAATGACCCACCCTAGGCAATGAGGGGGCTATAAGCACGTGAAGCTGTCCACAATGATCGCCCAGGGACCCAGCTACACCTTGTACTCTCTCGTGCAGTCACAGAGTTCCCACAGTCCCAGCACCCGGGCTCTCACAGTCATGGAGTGTAGAGGATCTGCTCCACCCCACTAGCCTGCCCCATCCATGGAGAGGCTGAGACATTCCCAGAGCCAGCTGCCTGTGTGTGCTCTGCCCAGGTGGTTTAATTGCCAGAGCCTGTGAAATGCTGAAAGTCATACTTGGGTGCTCAGACCATCCAGTCCTCCCAGACAGGCTCACAGTGGAAAATGTACACTTTTCACTCTGATAAAATACCTGGATCACAGGCACACACAGTAGCCATTGCTGCAGCCCTACTTGTTTGGTGAACACGTCTTCTACCCACTGGTTGCCCAGTGTTTCAAGAGCCTCTGCAGCCAGTATTGGTGTCAGAATGGCTCCTTCTCCCTGCCTGTTCCTGAGTTTACACACATGAGCTGCTGCTTGTGCCTCTGCAGACAAGATGACAATTTGTCCCGCCAATCATGGGGCACACACACACAAGAGCTGCCACAGCTGCTACCTAGTTATGTCCAAAATGGTGCCCACCCTCTCTCAACTGGTTGATGGGACTCTTTGTGGGGGCATGAGGAGAGCAAAACATGCGCTTTTTTTCTGCTGTGCTAGTGGACACCTTGTTCCCCTCAGGGCTCCAAGACAGGCTCAAAGACAGTGAAGTCTGCTGGGCTCTCTCTCTAGCTATATCACCAGTGACACTGGTGGCTGCAGTCTGATCTCATCTTGCTCTCTACAGCTGGCACTTTCTTCCAACACTGTGCTTCTAGAGTGGTATATTGTACCCATGATTGCTGCTGCTCATCTGCACCCTTCACACATATTCACGTGTCTCTCCTCCTTCCACCTAACCTCCACTGAAGTTTTACCTCCAACTCTCCCCCTGAAAATACACTTTCTCCACTTTATTTTTTTTTACTATTTTCCCTTAGCCTAGATCAATCCACCCTTTCACTATTCTGCCATCTTGGATTCCCCTAATAAAACATGTTTTAAAGATTTATTCACTTATTTTGAAATAAAGAGTCACACACACACACATACACATACAGAGGGAAATGTGTGTGTGGTGGGGGAGAGAGAGAGAGATGGATTCTCCATATGAGTTCACTCCCCAGAGGGCCACAATGGCTAGCTCTAAGCCAGGTCTAAGCCAGGAGCCTGAAGCTTCATCTGGGTCTCCCACGTCGGGGGCAGGGGCCCAAATATTTGAGCCATCTTTTATTGCTTTCCCAGGCCTTTGATGGGGATCTGGATCGGAAGCAGAACCGCTGGGACAAGACCAGCACCCATGTGTGATGCTGGTGTTGCAGGTGACAGTTCCACCTGCTATGCCACAACACCGGCCCCAAAACATTTTGTATTTTAATTCACCTAAAATGTATATTTTGGGATCCTATAATGTGATCAGCAGAATGCTGACATCCCACGTTGAAGGGATAATTCCAGTTCTGTTTGCTCCATTTCCTATCCAGCTTCCTGCTAATGAACTTGGGAAAGCAGGAAAAGATGGCCAAGCACTTGGGCTCTTGCCATACATGTGGGAGACCAAGATTCAGTTCTGGACCTTTGGCCTCAGCCTGGACCAGCCATAGCCATTGCAGTCATTTGGGAAGTTAACCAGTGGATGGAAGATCTCTGTCCCTTGTGCCCCTGCCACTTTGCTTTTCAAATAAGTCTTGGAAATGTATTTTAAAGGATATGGTTTGGTTATCATTCATGCCAATAAATAAAAAGTCTGTAATTAGGAAACACTTAATCCTGGCTTAATGTAATGCTTGACTGATATGCAGTTCACTCAAAAAATATTGGGTGAATTAATAAGCCCCTAGCATTTAAAGACTATTAGAGACTATATGGACAACAAAGATACATACCCACACCACACCACACATACACACACACACACACACACACACAGAGGGAGGGAGGGAGGGAGAGAGAGAGAGAGAGAGAGAGAGAGAGAGAGATACAGAATTACTTAGAAAAAGAACTCTAGAATATTTCTTATTAAATGTATTTTCTATCTCCACAGATGCCCCAAAATTTCTTTGTACATGGACTTTGAATCAATAGGAGATATAAACATATCAGAGATTTTTCTTAGTGTGATAAGAAGAAACAAATGGTCTAATTCTGAGTTGAGAAAATCTTGATGGGGTAAATTTGAGAAACCACAAATGCTTTGATATATGTCATATTTCACTATTTTAAACAAAATTGATTTAGGGGCACTATAACTACTCAGGTTTTTCACAGGTTTGCGTTTACTTATGTAGTTGTTATAGATCTGTCTCATTTATCAGTCTGAATGTGCTCAAACGGTCTACTGCACACATTGTAAAGGATATCAGACTAGATCATAGTTTCTTCAATTTTTGGTTGTCATTGTTATTCCTAGCATCCTCACTGTCTTGGCAATTTTTCAAGGCACTCTTAGACCAAAATAAGAAGCTTCCAGTTCCTTTCATAAGTAGTTGGTTCCAAATAAAATTAAAAGTATTCATTTAAAAATGAATACTTTTAATATTAAAATTTTGTTATTAAAGAATGACAACTAGTTATTAATGGTATGTGTGCACTAATTGAAAACTGAGTAACTTCTCAAACTTGAAATCAGATTAAACATGTTCACCCTTTCTCCTGTTTCATATTGACTGTCATGCAGTACTTATCATCTCAACCTTGGAAACCCAACAAGTTGCAAAAAGCTGTGATGTCACAGAAAGGAATTTAACATTATCTAAAGATGAACCTGCAATGCCTGGAGCTAGTATTTTAGTGTCTGATGGATATTGGAAGATAATGTATTTCGTTTGAAAATTTTAAACATTCTTTCTGCTTCATGGGTGAATAGACATAGAGCAGGACCACGTGGTTTGCAGGGCTTTGTCAACTCTGAAATGCTATAATGCTATGTTCAGGGGTGATCCTCTCACAAGATCTGCTTTTACCATGAGCAGGTTTCAGGGCACTGGGACATTTTTTTTAATCATGTACTCTTCATAACAAAAAATATTGAAATGCAGCAAAGAAAAGCATACACTATTTGAAGCCAATCTCATGGGTTTGTATCCTTCATCTGCTACCTACTGTGTGAGGACCCATGAGTCACTGAGTTTTCTAAGCCTCAGGTTCAACAAGTGTAAAATCCTGAAAAATACCTCATTGCAGTACTATGAAGTTAGATGGCATATATAAACCTCCAACCCAATGCTTAGCACATTGTAAGTGCTCAGTGCATTTTTTAATTAAAATGAGAACTTCTATTATTCAGGTTTGAAGAAATATTTTTAAATAATGGATTTTAATAAACAAATGTGTTCATACTATCAAGTATGTCACCATATTAGCCTAGGAAGTTGAGATGGAAAATAAACATCTATAAGCCACTTTATTTATTTATTTAATTATTTGTTAGGCAGAGTTAGACAGTGAGAGAGAGAGAAACAGAAAGAAAGGTCTTCCTTTTCCCTTGGTTCACCCCTCAATGGGCGCCACGGCCTGGACGCTGCAGCCAGCGTGCTGCGCCAGTCTGAAGCCAGGTGCCAGGTGCTTCCACGTGGTCTCTCATGCAGGTACAGGTCCCAAGCACTTGGGCCATCCTCCACTGCACTCCCGGGCCACAGCAGAGAGCTGGACTGGAAGAGGAGCAACCGGGACAGAACCTGGTACCCCAACCGGGACTAGAACCCAGGGTGCTGGCGCTGCAGACGGAGGATTAACCAAGTGAGCTGGCCTATAAGCCACTTTAAATAACTATCCATCATTTTCACAGAATACGTTCTGTTATTTAATAAGCATATAAATTTGAAAATCGTGTGCATTAGTGCCTGTTATTTCATGTGATAAAATCTAAAATCTAATCTATTCCAACTTTTGAGATTTTCTACAGAATTTTTTTTTAAGATTTGTTTATTTATTTGAAAGAGTTACAGAGAGAGGTAGAGACAGAGAGTGGTCTTCCATCCACTGGTTCACTCACCTGATGGCTGCAACAGCTGGAGCTGTGCCTATCTGAAGCCAGAAGCCAGGAGCTTCTTCCAGGTCTCCCACATGGGTGCAGGGGCCCAGGAACTCGGGCCCTCCTCTACTGCCTTCCCAGGCCATAGCAGAGAGCTGGATCAGAAAAGGAGCAGCTGGGTCTAGAACCAAACCATATGGGATGCTGGCACTTCAGGTCAGGACTTTAACCCACTGTGCCACAGCACCAGTCCCGTCCACAGAACTTAAAATGAGACTGTCCTAGAAAAATATTAATCACATTGGTAAGTTGCATGTTATCAAATGAAGAACGAAATGATTAATGTGTGATTTGCATTTGATGAAAACTATGTGAACACAGTACTATATTCATCAGAATCAAGGATAAAGATAAAATGTTATCTTGACTATTTCAAGCTTTTCCCATTTAAATTTATCCCCAGTTTTGAGGTTTCCTACCCTTTGTCAAATTTTTTCTCAACAAGAGCAAATGAGATCTTGAAATTAATAGCATCTTTCTCTTCTTCTCTGAAAACAGTGCAGAACTTGTAGAAGGAAGGGGAAACAGAGACAGAGAGGGAAAAGAGAAAGAAAAATCTATCTATGTATCTGTGTATGTGTATGCATGTATATATGTATGTGTGTGTATGTGTGTGTATGTGTGAAAGAGAAAAGTTGTGCTAGCACCTCTCATCCTTATCAGTTTCCAAATCGTTTGTGATATGTGTGTCCCACTTTAGGAGTTGACGTAAGCATAGCTGAAAAATATCTTTAGTTCAAATCATTATTTCAAGATAAATTTCAAATCTGACTGAAGGGGTGGGATGATGTCACGTTTGACTACCTTGGTAGATGTGAGCCAACCCCAAGATTGTAATATTTCCTGAGCAAAAATATTCCCATAAAGTCTGACTTCGTGGATAACAAAAGGTAAGAACAAATTGCTGGAACATAGCCAGTTACCAGCAAAATGTCAGTGTTCATCCATGGTGTTCCTTGGTGGCATGTATGGCAGGTATCATAGAATATCCAAGAAACTGCATGTACATGATCATCTCAAACCAAGGTGAAAGAAAACGCTCTGTAGGACTGAGTGAGTTGAATGAACCTGTTACACATAGACATAGGAAACTAGAAAATAACAGTAATAGACAAAAGTATTCTTAACACAAAGTCATTAGTAGGAGATCTAATAATCGGAAAGGAAAGAAACAATACCCAAGGATAATTTTAAAATTCTCACTCTAAAATCTTGAAGAATTAGTCTGTATGTTTTTGTGTGTTTTTCTCCACCTTTGTTCCCTTAATGTACAATTAAGGGGTATTTTGGCTCCTCATCTCCCTAGCTCAACCATGGGGTTATCCAGAAGCAAAAATACTTACTTGGAGGAACCACTGGAACAAAAAAAGCTCATGTATCCTTGCAGAGGATCTTTATTTCTGCCTATAGGAACTAGACATGACTGGGGCTGGAGAAAGAAGAATGCAGGCAGAATTGAAAAGAAGGACTTGGCCAAGAGGTGAGGTGTAGAAAATATATCAGAAGCAGACTGATTAGTCTATTTTTGAGTAGTCTATCTGTGGGAACTGTCCCTTTAATCATTTTCTCAATCTTTCCTTGCAACAATCTAAGAAATATGTATACCCATCTGAGTGTTAACTTATTTTAAATATACATGAAGACATGAAAGGAAAACTCTAATGGCCGAGGTAAAACTAAACAGGGTCTGCTGGACATTTCTCTTTGAGCCTCCGCAGTGGTGAATTCATTGACAGTGTTAACATCTTCATTTGAGAGCACTGGTTTCAGTCAACATAAAGTTCTAGGAATTTCTGAAAAATATCTACAAGAAATGTGAAAAAACTCTAAATGCTGAATAAGATAAAACTTGTAATTATAAAAAAAAACTTGTGGGATCTAAAGAAATTGATGGAGGGGGTCTGTGTTGTTGCACAGTGGGAAAAGTCACTGCTTGAGGCACTAGCATCCCATATCGGAGTGCCAGGTCAAGTCCTGGTGCTTTCCATCCAGCTTCCTGCTGATGCAACTTTTAAGGCAATAGAAGATGAACAAAATGTTTGGATCCCCGTCTCCCATGAGAGAGACCCGAATGGAGTTCCTGGCTGTTTGCAGCCTGTCCCTGACTTGTTGCGACCATTTGTAGAGTGAACCAAAAGACAGAAGACCTCTCTTTCCCTCTGTCTTTCTCTGTTTCTGTTCTCTGACACACTGACTTTCAAATAAATAAAAATGTAATTTAATCTAAAAAAGTGGTGGAAATTCCCTGAACTCTGGAGTGAAACAAAAGTGTAATAAGACTGGGAGTAACTGCATGCTGAAGCTGCCCCCTAACACAGATTATAAGAGTTCTGGGAGCTTACAACTTTTTCAGGTTCAAAGAGAAAGTAAAAGACAAAGTGAGGAATTATGTTGGACAGCCTTGTGAAAAGCTCAGACTTACATAGCCCTATGTTAAGGAAAGGATGAAGCAAAAGGCTTCTCGGTGCAGCTTACTTTGTGTAAAGGGGGCAATAATACTTTCCCAAATATTTTGGTTATAGATCTGCTCTTTACTGGGTTTTGGATTTGAATTCACATTATTTGCAATGAAATAATTTTAGTTTAAGGGAAATTTGGATAAACAGCTTTCTAGGGTATAGAGAAAGTAGAAAAATATTTTGTTGATAAATACACCTTCACATCAATCTAAACAAATTCCCAGGTAGCTTAAATTAACATATGCTCAGAATCAAAGATCACAAAACACAACAATTAAAGTAGGCATTGGGAATGAAGGACATTTGGTAGAAACACACAAATATTGGGCTTATTATTTCAAATATAAAACGAGTATGACTAACAAGTTTACATAAATAAAATATGGAATAAAAACATGAAGAGGAATCAAGTATCAATCAAACACGAGACACCCTGATTAGAAAAAATAAAACAAAACTTAACTTTTTGAAATGAAAAATATAGTTAGTATACTTAGTGAATTAAGGCAAAGTTTACAGTACAACAGCTTAGAAGAGAATTAAGGAAACAGAAGATAAAACATAATTGGCTAGGGTTGGTGCTGTGGCTTAGCGGGTAAGGCCACACCCAGCCTGCAGTGCTGGCACCCCATGTAGGTGCCAGTTTGAGTTTTGGCTGCTCCATTTCTGATCCAGCTCTCTGCTACGGCCTGGGAAAGCAGTAGAAGATGCTCAAGCCTCTACCAGCATGGGAAGACCTAGAGGAAGCTCCTGGCCCCTGGCTTCAGATCAGTGCAGCTCCAGCCGTTGTGGCTAACTGGGAAATGAAGCAGCAGATAGAAGACCTCTCTCTCTCTCTCTCTCTCTCTCTCTCTCTCTCTCTCTCTCTCTCTCTCTCTTTCTCTCTCTCTCTCTGTCTCTCTCTCTCTCTCTTTGTGTAACTCTTTCACATAAATAAGTAAATCTTAAAAAAAAAAAAAAAACCAGTTGGTACCTTGAGAGATAAAGTGATGAAAAAGTATAAGGGGAGGTTGAGAACCAAAGAAGATAGAATGAGCTAGTCCAGAATATATCTAATTAAAGTTTTGGAAAGAATAATGGTCTTGGCCAGCGCCGTGGCTCACTAGGCTAATCCTCCGCCTGCAGCGCCAGCACACCGGGTTCTGTCCTGGTCGAGGCGCCAGATTCTGTCCCGGTTGCTCCTCTTCCAGGCCAGCTCTCTGCTGTGGCCACAGAGTGCAGTGGAGGATGGCCCAGGAAGTGCTTGGGCCCTGCATGCGCTTGGGAGACCAGGAGAAGCACCTGGCTCCCGGCTTCGGATCAGCGTGGTGCACTGGCCGCAGTGGCCATTTGGGGGGTGAACCAAAGGCAAAGGAAGGCCTTTCTCTCTCTCTCTCTCTCTCTCTCTCTCTCTCTCTCTCTCTCTCTCTTTCTCACTGTCCACTCTGCCTGTCAAAAAAAAAAAGAAGAAGAATGGTCTCAAGAGTGACAATGTTGGAATGGATAATAACTCACATTTTCAAAAATAATGAGCTCAAGCTGAGGAATATCAACAAATCTAAAATTGGATAAATTATCATTTTTTAAGATTTATTTTATTTCTTCGAAAGCCTAAGTGACAGAGAAAGGAGAATCAGAGAATGGATAATACGTGCCTGCTAGTTCAGTCACCTAAGTGGGCACATTGGCCAGAACTGGGCCAGGCCAAAGCCAGGAACCAGGAACTTTTCCCAAGTCTCCTACACGGCTGCAGGAGTCCAAGGCTTGGGCTTTCACTGCTTTGCCAGACGCATTCTCAGGAAGCTGGATCTGCAGTGAAGCAGCTGGGACTCGAACCAGCCCACGTGGCAAGCCAGCATTGCAAGTGGTGAGTTAATCCATTACACCCCAATTTCAGCACCATTGCCTCACATTTTTAAGGATATTCACATATGTACCATTTTAAAAATAGAAGAAAATCATCATATGGTCCCTCTGGAAAAATAGTACAAAAAAGGAACATATTATCAGAAAAAAATCGGTGGAAAATAAATCTCTATAACTCCCAAACATTGGAAACAATATAGTAAAATATATATAATGAATCTAACCAGAGCCATTCTGTGGCCAAAATTGCTGTTTATTATTCTCTTCTCCTTCAATTAGCATCATTAGTGGAATTAATTCCAGAAGAACATAATATGCTTTCAATAGAAGTTTGCAAGTGTGTTTTCTGCAGTACAAGTTCTGTATGGAGTACTTGGTGTTTTCCTTTAAGATGGCTGTTAGACAACTAAGTTTGAGAATTAGATCAAACAACATATTATCACATGTTACTCCAAAACTTTTAACAGCTTAGTAGTCATTTTCAACCTTAAAAAGTGAGAAACAATTAACATTATGATAAAATCCAATTATATCTCTTTTGTTTATGGTTAGTATGTTTTCTGTCCTAACAATCTTTGCCTACACCAAAACTGCATAAATTTTCTCCTATGACTTCTTTTAGAAGTTTTATCATTTTCAGCTTTTACTTTTCAGCCATTTTGAGTTGATCACTACATATGATGTGAGTTAGGGAACTGAAAATAACTTTTTCCATCAAGATATCCAGTTGTCCTTACATCATTTGTTAAAAATTATCATTTCACTCTCTTATTCAGACACAATTATCAAAATGAAGTGGTTTTATATGTATGGATTTATTTCTGAATTCTATTCTGTTCCTTGAATTTGTCTTCTCTCATGCCATTAACACATTACTTTGATTATTAGAGCTTTATAGTAAGTCTTGGTACATAGTAGCGTATGTCCTTCAACTTATTTCTTATCCAAAATGCTCTTTCCTCTACTAGATCTTCCACATTTGCATTTTGGTTATAGATTCATTTATCAAGTTGCATAAAAAAAGCCCTGCCATGATAACACTGAATCTGTATATATACTTGGGAAGAATTAGCAAGTTAGCAATGTTGTGTTTTCCAATTCATGAACCTAGTGTGTCTCTGCAAACACTGGATGAGGGGTGGCAGCTTTTATTGTAAGCGATAATGCAGTAAGCTTTTAAACTTTGCTAAATTATATGGTCTTTGCTGCAGCTTCTTAACTGCAAAAGCCATATGTAAACAAATGAGCATAGCTGTATCCTCAAACAAAAACAAACCAAGGGTTTCGGGCTGCAGTTTGTCGACTTCCAATTTAGAGCATTTTTAATTTCTCCCAGCAAGGTTTTATAGATTACAGAGAACACATTGTGAAATTTCTTCTTAAGTATGTTATAGTGGGTACTCTTCTAAATTGTACTTAAAAAATTTTAATGTTTAATTATTAATAATGTACATGAAAGTTTATATTTCTATATTTCTATTATATTCTATGACTCTGCTAAATTCACTCACATTTCTTTAAAAAAAATTGGTAGAATGCTTAGGAATAGATAAAGGAAATATACCTATTTCTTTTCAATTTTTATGGAATTTTCCCCTCTCTTTATTGTCTTATTGACTGCTTAGGGTATCCAGTACCAGTTAAACAAGACTGATGTCTACACACCATTTTTTTAATGATTTTTTATTTATTTATTCGAGAGGTAGAGTTAGACAGTGAGAGAGAGAGACAGAGAGACAGAGAAAAAGCCTTTCATCTGCTGGGTCACTCCCCAGGTGACCGCAATGGCCAGAGCTGTGCCGATCTGAAGCAAGGAGCCATGTGCCTCTTTCTGGTCTCCCGTGTGGGTGCAGGGTCCCAAGGACTTGGGCCATCTTCTACTGCTTTCCCAGGCCACAGCAGAGAGCTGGATTGAAAGAGGAGCAGCTGGGATTAGAACCAGCACCCATATGGGATGCTGACACTGCAGGCAGAGGATTAATCTACTGCATCACGGCGACAGAACACATCTTTCTTATGGCCAACTTCAGGAATAAATCATTTGTCTTTCATTTTAATGTAAAATATTTGTTATAGGCATTTTGTAGATGCCTTTTATCAGGTGTGGAAGAATCCTTCTATTTATAGTTTTCAGAGAAATTTATGATGGCTGAGTGCTGAATTCTCACAAACTATCTCATCCCAGAAAATTTGAAGACCCAAAGAGGAGTCCTGTCTGAGGGAGCAGCTGAAGTGTGAAGGATGTGCATTCAGAATTAGAGTGGTCCTGAGGCTATGGGTAAGAGAACTCTGGGTTGTAGATGTCAAGGTGGATTCAGGAAAAAGCTTACAAACATAATAAATCTAAATATCATACCCTACCCGTCTCGAGTAACTAAAACAAAGAATTACTACAAAATGCTTTGTTGTATTATCAGAGAATATTTAATTCTACAGAGGCCAAGAAAACAATGAATTGTTAATCTATAGTAAGTAACCTGGTATCTTTGTGACATGGTCAAATATCATAGATCTGTGATAAACATGGGCCATGAATAAAGGAATAATATATGAGGCATGAGAAAATTTTATAAATGTGTTAAATAAATGAAAGGCTAGTAACTGGAAAAACATGTTGGATATTGACAGAATAGGTAAAAATACATGACATATAAATTGAAGATATTATTAATAGACGGAAAGATTCATAGTTATAATTATATATTTTGAAGTAGACATTTTGCGCACTTTCAAATAAATGTATTTTTTAATTTTTAATATTTTAGCATACATAAAATTGTACACATTTATGGGGTGCCATATAACTTCTCTGATAGATTGTACAATGTTCAATATAGGATAATCATAGCTATCTCCTCAAACATTTATCATCATTTTTTAGTGAAAAGATTCAAAATCCTTTCTTCTGGCTTTTTCTTAATATATACAGAGCAATATTATTATCAATAGCCATAGTATTGTTCAATAAAACACCAGAACTTCTTTCTACAACCTAACTATAAGTTAGTCCCTGTTAATTAACATTAACTTGTCTCTTGCCCTATCTGTTCCCAGGCTCTAGTAGCCATAATTCTACTCTAAGCTTCTAGAACATTTTTTAATATCCACATATGAATGAGATCAAATGGTATTTATCGTTCTTTGCCTTGCTCACTTCATTTAACATAATGACCTCTGTTGTCTCAAATAACAAGATTTAGCCTGTTTTTATGGTTGATAAATATTATGATATATATCACATTTTCTTTTTCCATTTACCAGTTGATGGACACTTAGGTTATCACTTCATGGCTATTGTGAGTAGGGTTTCAATAAACACAGAAGAGGAGATGTCTCTTTAACAGACTGATTTCATTTTCTTTGCATAAACACCAAGGAGTGAGATTGATAGAGTATGTGGTAGTTCTCTTTTTAATTTTTTGAGGAAACTCCATATGGCTTTCCATAATGGCTGATTTATTCCCATCCCTACCAACAGTGTGCAAGAGTTACCTCTTTTCCCTGCTTCACCAGTTCTTGCTATCTTTGCCTTTTTAATAGCCATTTGAACTGGAGTGAAGTCATGTCTCATTGTGGTTTTAATGTACACTTTCCTGATCATTAGTCCTGTTGATAATTTTGAAATGTACCTGTTGGCTGTCTGCAAATCTTCCATATAAAAGTATGCATTCAGATCTATGGCCCATTTTATAATTTAGTCTCATGTAATTGAGTTGACTTACTCACACATACAGATTATAAACACCTTGTTAGATGTATATTTGCAAACATTTTCTCCTAATATAAAAGATTGTCTCTTTGCTATGTTGTTTCCTTGACATGCATGTGCTTTTTATTAAACCTAATGTGTCTGTCTTAGGCTTGTGTTCCCTGTGCTTTTGGCGTCTTATCCATAAAATCCATGTCCTTCCAATGTCCTAAGAATTTTCCCTATTCATAATTTCATTTATTGTGGCTTATATGTAATCCATATTGTGTATATTTCTGTAAATGGCAGGAGATAAGGGTCTAGTTACATTTTTTCTGTATGTGGATATTCAATTCTCCCAACGCTATTGAGAAAATTCCAATTTCTCCAAAGTGTGTTCTGAGCACCGTGGTTGGGGATCAGTTGGTTGTGGATGTGTGAATATACTCTAAGTTCTCTATCTCCTGAGTTTTCTAACATTTTCTTTTTACTTATTAACATTGGTAGTTTACGATTTAGAGAGTCTTTAGTGTTTCTTACAGGAAGTGATGAACCTTGCTTTTGTTTTGTACCACCTTCCTATCTAGGAGATAACTTGTCTAAGTACAGTATTCTTGGTTGCAATTTTTGTTCCTTCAGAACTGTGAGTTGTGAAAGTATCATCACATACTATCCTAGAATATAATATTTCTGCCAAAAAGTCTATAGTCAGGAAACCTGGGATATCCTTGTATGTTACTTGCTTCTTTTCTCTTGCAACAATGAGAATTGTCTTTAACTTTGGAAAGCTTGATTATACTGTCTGGAAGTAGACATAGTTGTGTTGAATCTGAGTATACCTGGTTAATTGTATCTTTCTACTTAAGAACTTTTGTGTCATTATCTCTTTGAATATACTTTTTTCACTCCTTTGGCTTTCTCGAGTTTCCCTTAAGCCCCAACAACTCAGATACTGTTTTTTTGTTTTGTTTTGTTTTGTTTTGTTTTGTTTTATATTCTGTCCAAAAGTTCCTGTGAGCTTTCCTCATTCTTCTTCATTCTGTTTATTCCTCTCTGTGTATTTTCAAACAGGCTGTCTTTGGGATCCCTAATCCCGTCTTCTGTTTCATGTATTTTGCTATTTAGACCTTCTTTCACATTTTTAATTTCACTTAATGTCCTTTTCAGCTCATGGATTTCTGGTTAATTTTTAAAATACTTCCTTTTCCCTCTGTTTAGTTTCTCTGTTAAATTAATGATCATTTATCTGTGTTTTCCTGAATCTCATTGAGTTTTTTTCTTTTGTTTTTTATTTTATTTTTTTAAAATATGAGCTCCGACTAAATTACCGTTTTCTTTCTTTTTTTTTTTTAATTTATTTGACAGGTAGAATTATAGACAGGGAGAGAGAGAGAGAGACAGAGAGAAAGGTCTTCCTTCCATTGGTTCACTCCCCAAATGGCTGCTACAGCCGGAGCTATGCCAATCCAAAGCCAGGAGCCAGGTGCTTCCTCCTGGTCTCCCATGTGGGTGCAAGGCTCAAGCACCTAGGCCATCCTCCACTGCCTTCCCGGGCCACAGCAGAGAGCTGGACTGGAAGAGGAGCAACCGGGACTGGCGCCGCAGGTGGAGGATTAACCAAGTGAGTCAGGGCGCCGGCCTGAGTTTTTTTTTTTTTTTTTTTTCTAATAACTTTTAAATTCTGCCTCTGAGTATTTGCCTCAGTAGTAATTGCTCTGATTCTTGACATCTTATTTTTTTTTCATTAGTGAAGTCATGCTTCTCTGAAAGTTCTTTTTTTTTTTAAATAAAAAGTGTTTAAATTTTTCCTCTTGAGGGAGAGAGAGAGAGAGAGAGAGAGAGAGATCTTCTTTCCTTCCAAATGCCCACAACAGACCAGACAGGAATGCATTAGGCCAAAGTCAAGAGCTCCTACATGAAAAGCAGGGATTCAAGTACTTGAGCCAACATCTACTGCCTCTTAGGGTATGTGTTGGATTGGAAGCAAAGTAGCCAGGACTCAGATCACGTACTCCAATACGGGTTGTGGGCAAATGCCCTCCCCTTCCTGGAAGTACTTAAAGCTTGTTGGCAAACATTGTCTGTGCACTGAAAGGTTAGGAATTTTTTCCAGTCATCATAATCTGGCTTTGATGGTACACACCTTCCAGAAATTCTAAGTAATCTATTTATATTCCCTGAGCCTCTGGACACTTCTGCTGTTTCAGCACTAGATGGTGTTCTAAGTTGAAGTCTGCTGTTAGTCTGTTGCTGTTTTAGACTGAGAGGGCGTCCTTGTCTCCTCTGCCCCTTATCTGCAGTTAGTATGTTGTTCAGAACACGAGAGGCTATGCCTATGAGCGCTGGCCTGAGAACAGAGACCTATGGGCTTTATCCAATCCTGGGGCTCACCACAGCAGCCCTAGTATTGAGCTCCAAAGCCAAGTCCGGTAATGACTTTTCCCATCCTACTCCACAAGGGCTGGAGTCTGTCGGAAGTTGAGGGAGTCATGACAGAGGCAGTTCCTTGAAGGTCTAAAGGCTGAATCTGGAGGGACTTGTTTGGGGGGCAGGGACCACACGGTTCTGACCAGCACTGGGTTTTACTGTAGCAGGTCCAATACTGAGTTTCTGGTCTGAGATATAGATTTAATTCCTTCTCCCTCCCCACTCAGGAGAAATGGAGTTGCACTGCTTGATGCTGGAGGAGGGCTGATGTGGCAATTCTTTTTTTCTTGGCTTCTTCAATGCATCTTGTCTTATTGTATTAAAATCAGCACTATGATCTCTCAGCCTGGCTAACTTCACTTTTATAAAGTTGACTTATGAATGAATAGCCCTCAATAATGAGTCTTTTTTAACCTCCATGTTCATCCACCTTCAGTAGACATTTTTATATACTTTCTTTAAGTTGGGCATTCATTAGTAAAATCCAGTATGGCTCCATCTTCATTTTATGTTTTATGTCTCTGAAATGTAGGTAAAACCTCAGGCTGTTCAGGAAATTAGTTGAAAATATATAGCTGTGCTCCAGTGTTCCTGTGATAGACCAAGTAAATGTGTGTTTCGACCCTGAGAACTTCCATCTGTACATCCTATCCTTATTCAAACCCCAACTTGGGTCCCCATCACCAACCATCAGCAAAGAAGGCTGAAGTCATGGAGACAGAGCTAGAAATAGAGAGATAGAAGGAAAAGAAGGTAGGGAACTAGGGAGAGAAAGAAAGGGAGAAGGGAAGTAGGAGGAGAGGGAAAGAAAAATATTATATGGATGATGATTTAGATAGCTAAATCTTTTCACACCAATGCACCCTATCCTAAGTATATTAATCTCATACCCCATCTCCTTGCTTTTGCATCTCATTGTGTGTTTTAAATTGTTTTAGTGAATGGGGATATTTGAGCATATTAATTTGTTCTGTGAGGTTTTCTGTTCTGAGCCTTCTAGGTTTGTAATTGGAGGCTGCCATTTCATAAACGTAATTCCCCAAACTACAATCACCACAATAACAAAACCAATGCTAATTTAACCAATTATCAGAGTCATCTATTGGTATAGTTGATACATGTCAGAGTGCTATGAAAACTTATCTTGATAAATACATTGAAGAAAGCTTAGTTAACACATTGCAGGACTAAATACATATATAATCCATAGAAGAAAGCCATGTAAATTATCAAGTTATTTCATGATACTTGCAAACAGCTATTGTACACATAGAAGTATTACATAAGAATATTGTATATAAACACATACACAAACATGAAATATATGCATACACATATACACACACATAAAGTTCTCAAATTTTGCTTCTAGAAATAATTTTAAATTAATAATATTAAGGATTAATAATATTCTAGAAATAATTTAAAATTATTTCAAGTACAGTTATTTCTGGTAAAATTATTTTGACCAAAATAAATTTCTTAAAGTTACTGAGGATCTACACTTACACCAACAGATGAGTTAGTATACCAATAATTCGATTTTGAACAGTCTTTTAAGGTCAACTTAATCAAAAATCTAGGTAAAAATTAATTATCCTACTTATATTTATGAGACTACATTATAAATGTATATAATATGAATAAATCCTGCTGCAACAGGATTTCAACAACAATTTGTATGTAAAACCAAATTTTATTTTCATTTCAGTGTTTGCTGATATGCCACAAATACATTTTTTTTTGAATACCGATATGAGTTTAACTTTGACTGTTAACATATACATAATTGGCTTTGGGTTACACCTTTTGTTAAAGTTACTATATGTTGTTAAAAAGTGCGGCCGGCGCCGTGGCTCAACAGGCTAATCCTCCGCCTTGCGGCGCCGGCACACCGGGTTCTAGTCCCGGTCGGGGCACCGGATTCTGTCCCGGTTGCCCCTCTTCCAGGCCAGCCCTCTGCTGTGGCCCAGGAGTGCAGTGGAGGATGGCCCAGGTGCTTGGGCCCTGCACCCCATGGGGAGACCAGGAAAAGCACCTGGCTCCTGGCTCCTGCCATCGGACAAGCGCGGTGCGCCGGCCGCAGCGCGCCAGCCGCGGCGGCCATTGGAGGGTGAACCAACGGCAAAGGAAGACCTTTCTCTCTGTCTCTCTCTCTCACTGTCCACTCTGCCTGTAAAAAAAAAAAAAAAAAAAAAAAAAAACTGCATAAATTTATATCGTAGAATTAATTCAAGAGATGTGTGTTTACCTTACATCTGCAAGTACATGTGATGAAAATTCCTTCTACAATCTGTCATTGAAATAAATGCCAATAAGATCCATTCATATTGTATACATTTATAATACACTTTCATATTATAGAAGTAGGGTAATTAATTTTTGACCTACGTTTTTGATGGATAAGAATGACCTTAGAAAATTGCTCACAATTAAGTTGTTGACACATCAATTCATCTGTTGTTTCTATTTAAATACCTTCTCCCTCTTACTAAGTACCAGTGCGTTAAAAATTATAGGTACTTTCAAATAAGTAAAAGATTCAATAAAATATTATTATTTTTAAATTCATCTCCAGCTGGAAACCAGGTGTCTTTTTCCCTTCTGTGCCATGAGCCTCCTCTGACATATTAGTTCAAATACAAGTACCCATCTCTATTAGGAACCAGCCAGAATCTGTCAGCTACTAGTTCTGCTGTTTCAATTCCGCAGTGAGCAATGCTCTGCCAACCTTCTGTCAGTCATTTTATTCAAATACCCAATGTTTGTAACCAGGCTGCAATCCTCATAGATGTTTCATCATAAAAACACAGTGAGATCGGGACACAGAAATTCAAGGGAATTGATAGGTTGCCTCTCTGGTAGCAGGTGAAATTATCCGGAAGCAAAGAAAATTGGATCAAGAGATACTACCTGAATGTCCGTGGCTTCTTTCCTCATGAGCCCTTTGTTTTAGAAGTAATGGAGTGTGGTTATCAATCTGGAGGCACCAGGGGACAGGAGTGGACACTGCAACCAGCCTACCTGAGTTTAAATCCTTTCTGGGCCAATCAACATGTGACCTTAGGTAACTTACATATCTCTCTAGGCCTCAGCTTCTCCTTTTGTAAAATGGATACAGTAATATAATAGTTCATATCTCATAGAATTACCGTGAGGATTCAGTGAGTTAAAAATATTGTAGAGGCAAGTGCTGTGGCGAAGTGCGTAAAGCTGCCACCTGCACTACTGGCATCCATATGGGTGCCAATTACAGTCCTGGCCACTCCACTTCCAATCCAGCTCTCTGCTATGGCCTGGGAAAGAAGTAGAAGATGGCCAAGTCCTTGGGCCCCTGCACCCACACTGGAGACCTGGAAGGAGTTTCAGGTTCCTGGCTTCGGATGAGCCCAGCTCTGGCAATTGCAGCCATTTGGGAAGTGAATCAGTGGATGGAAGACCTCTATTTCTCTCTCTCTCTCTCTCTTTCTCTCTCTCTCTCTCTCTCTCTCTCTCTCTCTCTCTCTCTCTCTCTTCTTCCTCTCTGTAATGCTGTCTTTCAAATGAATAAATACATCTTTAAAAAATATTTGTGCTTAGCACAGTACCAGGGACACCCTATAGGAAGTAGAAGATTAATAGCTAACACTGGTGCACTTTTCAAAAAGTAGCAACTTGAGAAACTCTTGGTACCCTAAGTGGTCTTTAAGGACAAGAGTGTTTCTGTATTGTCAAGACCACCCAAAATAAAGAAGTAGGAAGCAATCTGGAGGTACATGCTGCATCTCAGGCATATTCCTTTTTTGAAAAGTATTTATTTTAAAGACAGAGTGACAGAAACAAGGAGGGGAAGAAACAGAAAGAGAATCTTCGACCTGTTGATTTATCCTCTAAATGACCACAATAACTGCAGTTTGGCCAGTGCAAAGCCAAGAACCAGGAGTTTAATTTGGGTCACACATGTGACTGGCAGGGATGCAAGTACCTGGGCTACCACCTTGTGCATTAGCAGGAAACTGGGTTGGAAACTGAGGTGACACTTGATCCCAGGCACTCTGATGTGGGATGTGGATGTTTTCACAGTTGCTCAACCTGTTGTGCCACAATAGGAGCCCTAACTCAGGCATTTTATCTGAAATGGAAACTTGAGGGGTCTCAGGCAGGTCATGTTTTCCAAAGACCAGGAGATCAATGTATCCTAGGCATATGCTTTACTCTTAGGAAGACCATAAATAAGATCATGGTCGTGGACTTTGCCTACTAAGTTGGAGAGCTAACAAATTTTAATTTCTTCCACATAGTCTCAAAAGCTACAGAAAGTATTCATTGGTATTTTATTTTAAAGATGACTGCCCAGTTGGCAAACATCTTCGGAATAAATCAGGTATTACAACTTTATTGAATTATGGTTTTATCATTAATTCTTTCAACTCAAAATGACTATTATGGTCTCTGAAAGATTTAGTGAGATTTAGTTAATTTTTATTTCTTCCTAAAATATAATTTGATTAGTTATCTTATAGCAGTTTCAAAATATTTTATCAATCTTAGTCTATACTTTTAATTTATGCAGTGGAATTTACTTGTTCACTGATGTGAGTAATTTTCAAAATCTTGCCAAACAGCCTGTGGCAACTGAAAATACAAGTTGCATTCATTAAGACTTTGCTGTGTGAGTGCCATGCAACAAAGACAAATTATGTCTGAAATCCACCTTCATTGAGTTGCATGCAGTCACAACTAATTCAAAAGTACTTTTTTTGGTCTGTAATTAAGAAAACAAATTTGACCTACATAGTTAGGAGGCAAGTAGTAGAGTAAAGCACATTCTATGGGTATAACAATTTTCAGTTTCATTTTACTTTATGTTATTTGATAGCCACAATATGACTAAATGGTTTCATATTATATGAAGATGCCTCAAAAAACTTATGGAAAATGAAGTTGAAAGATGTTTATCATGGTGCAAAAATATCTTGAAATCTATGCATAGTTTTTCTTAATATACATTTTCCATATGCCCTGTTGAGGACCCCTCATATGCAAGGATTTCAAAACTTTTTCCACCAAAACAAAGGTTATCTTTTTATGCTATTTTCCATTAACTTTTTTCAGTACCTTCATGTATCATTCAGCTTGTTCCAGGACTCATTATATCAGTTTCAATCAGTGGTTATAGATCACTTCTATTTTTCTTATGTACCCTGATTGTACGGTTCAGTCAATGGAGGGAATGCTCTCTGGTAGCTCAGTATATGTAACTCACTGTCATGGCCACAGACAGTGTGTTAAAAGTGTGGTGTCTACAGTGATGCCCCTCTGTATTGTAGATAGTATATAAGAAGATCAGGAGCTGGGATGCCCTGTGCCTTCTGGCATTAATAATACCGAGCTCTGCTAGAAGGTACTAAGTGCGGCCACTAAGGTGTCTGATTGGACCTCTGCTTCCTCCACCAGGTGCATAGCACACAGCATCTCAGAAGCTCTGTGACAGTCCTAGTTGCAGTGGGTTGCAAAACAACCTATATATACGGTCAATTTTGAATGGTTGTAAAATACTTTTTATATATTTACAGGTTTCTAAACAATTATTTCAAGTACAAAATAATTTAGAAAAGGAAAGTTTATGGAAATAAATTCAAATTTTTCATAAATATGAAATGATTTATGTGGACTTTTATGTATAATATTTAATCATTCTAAGATTTTTCTATTTCATTTTTATCATACTGCTATAATACAAAGGGGACACAGTTATATTTCTAAAATATTTATTTATTTATTTTATTCGCAAGGCAGAGTCACAGAGAGGTTAGAGACAGAGAGAGAGGTCTTCCAACTGCTGATTTGCTCCCCAGATGGTCCCAACGCTGAGCTGGGCTGGTCTGAAGCCAGGAGTCAGTGGCTACCTCCAGGTCTCTCACGTGGGCGCAGGGGCCCAAGCACCTGGGCCATGTTCCACTGCTTTCCCAGACCACAAACAGGGAGCTGTATCAAAAGAGGAGCAGCTGGGACAGGAACCAGTGCCCATATGGGATGCCTGCACCAGTGCATACAGCCTACTAGCCACAGCGCCAGCCCCAAGTGTTGTATTTTCTGTTAAGCTTCAAGGAGGCATTGTCTACGTGCCAGATCTCTGAAGGGTTAGGAAGCACCATCTACCAGGGACTTTCAGTAATCCGTGTGTGTTATATATTAATATTAGCCATCGCAAAACACACCGGACACTGGAATAAGGGAAAGAGTTTATTGGGGGAACACCCTACAGACCGGAGTGAAGAGGCGGTGAAAGAAAAGAGAGAAGGAGACTATAAGAGAGGGAGACAGGAGGGAGAAGAGAGAGGAGAGGAGGAGAGAAGCCAGGAGAGGCCAAGAGGGCGCAGGAGAGAAGGATCAAGAGAGCAGGAGGAAGAGCCAAGAGCAAGTGTTCAGGAACAGGCCCTTTTAAAACTTCGCCTGGGGGCGGGCAGGGAAGCAAGAGCAGCGAATCCCATTAGGATGGGGGTGGAGCCTGGCTCCGGTAGCTGGGCCGCGCGGCCACCTGGCTAAAACAGTGTGCAGGTGAGGTTCTCCTAAGAGCTTTCGAAACCGGGCAGGAGGGCTTTGCTTGTCACTCTGATGGGTTTATAGCTCCCTCAATCTCAAGGAAGGCGATCCTTCCAAATGGAAAATATTTTTGCGATATTAATATCTTTATTTTCAAGAAAAATAGTATATATGTATACACATATAATGTCCACATTTGAGGTTAATGTGGCCAAATGTTAAAACACCATCAAATTTCAAAACTAAAAAAATAGAAGTTTTAATAATTTTTTCACCCTATTTTAACCCTGGGCTACACAATGGGCTGAAAAAAGTGACTTGAGAGAGACTTGCTCTTGTACACTCGTGCCGCTGCCTAGGGCAAATCGGGTACTAGGTGTCGTCTTCCAAGTCTTCTCAAGTTAAGACTTCAACTTCCTCCTCGAAGCTCCCGCCGGCCAAGCGATTGGTCTGAAGCAGCCGCTCAACTCCGTCCAACACCCTTTTCCCTTTCCTCTGGGAGTTTTGGCCGCGCCCGCTCCTCGCGTGTCTCCAGGCTTTGCGGGGGACGCCTCTACGCGGTGCCCGTCGCTGAGGGTGCGGCCTGGGGACCCTCTCCTCGTGTCGGGGCTCCGCTGGTGTCCCTGGAAGCAGAGGCGGAGGCCAGAGTCCGGTGCCCAAGGGAGGCAGAGCGGGCGTTTTCGTACGTCCTGCCGCGCTCCCTCCAAGTTCCGTGCCCTGCACCTGGCGGCGGCAGAGACGCGCCAGGCTCCCAAGGAACACAACACCTGGGGAAAATCATCCCGGAGCCTGCTGCCTTCCCGCCCCTCCCGCTGGCGATGTTTATCTTGGCCTGGTCTCCTGGCTCTTTCTCTTTCACTTTTCCTTTCGCTGGGGGTTGGGACTCCCCGGGTGGAGGGCGGCAGGGGAGATCCCATCTGACTCGCTCACTGCCCTCGGACGCCCCTCGCCCGGGAAGTGGGGCAGGTGGCCGCACTCCGGGTTGCACGAGCTGCCGCCCGTCCACAGTGTACCCGGCACTCGACAGAGGTACAGGGCTCGGTTCTCAGGCTCTGGGACGGGAGGTGGTAGGGAGATGGAATTTTCCCCCTAAAGCCTACGCCCTGGGCCCCTCCCAGCCGCGGCGCTACTAACACGTCTCCCCGTCCCAGCCACCAGCCGACAGCCGCACCCTCTTGACCGCAACTAAAGTTTTCCCGGCGCTACGTGCAGAAGTTTTGTTCCCGTCTTCTCCTGGGTTCTCTTTGCCACCCTCCGGCGTCCAGAGGAGCGCAGATCGCCGCGTCCCGTTGGCCGTCGCGCGCGGTTCCCAGCCCGCTGCGCTCACTCCGCGTTCCTGGCTGCGGGCGCCGCTGCGCCCTGCGCTCCACGGACTTCGAGGCTGCCTGGCCCAGGGTGAGGGGTGCGCGTCTGGCTGAGCCCGCTAAGCTGTTGACTTCTGAGAAGAGCGGTCTGGCAGAAAGGTCAAGAAAGGTACCGCAGCTCCGGGCTTCCTCCCCGCCCCCTCTCCAACTCCCTGACTCCCCGCGGGAACCTGTGCGTGCGTGCGTGCGTGCATGCGTGCATGCAAGATAAAATTCCTGCCTCTCCCTGATCGCGACTAGTCTTCTAGGGAGAGCAATTTGCAGCAATAATCGCTACTTGGCAATCAGGCCTCCTGGGTGTATATGAGTTCCAAATCCGCACAAGCCACTTATTTCTTAGAAAAGTAACATCTGGAATAACAGAATGACTGGAGAGAAATGCGAGCGAATTGTATTGATATAAAACCCAAATCCTTATTCACGATGGCTTTAAATGAAAATCCAGCTAATTTTTTTTCCTAGTGCTATTAAGTCTGCGTGGTGTTAGAGCATACACTTTAACACACAATTTGACTTTAATTATGGAAGTCCATGCATTTAAAATGATTTAGATTTAAAAGTATGTGTAAAACAACATAATTCTTAAGTGCTGCTTACAGTAGATTCTCCCATAGGATGAGTCATAAGTTGAAACTGGAAGCAAAGTGGCTGTCACCAGCTGTTTTCCACTACGTATCTTTTAATTACTTTTGTTTTTCCTTAAGAAACCTTTTATTTAAGAATACAAACTTCATGCATTTCATAAGTACAACTTTAGGAATAAAGTGATTCTTCCCACCATACCCGCCCTCCCACCGACTCTTCCACCCCTCCACCTCCTCCCAGTACTGGTAATGTCCACTTGACATTGTAGAGAAATTGGCTGTATTGACCAGCGGGAACTGTTGAGTACCTGTTGCAGAATAAACAAGTGGGAATCTGCTATGTGTCTTCTAAGCAGAGGCTGCAAGGGGAAGCATTCGATTGAAAGCGGCAAGATGCAATACACATTAAAATTAAAACTGTCATTCTCTTAAATAGCAGTGTAGTGGGCATGATAGGAAGGGACATGGATATATGGAAAGGAGAGGGCTAAGGACCAAGCAATAACCATTTCAAATTCAGAAAGTAAATCTAAAGCTAAGTTTAACCCAAGAAGCATCAGAAAACTCCTAAGGTTTTTCATGATTGCATCTTAATGTCATATCCTGTTACAAGAGGTCTTCAAAAAGTTTATCGAAATTGTGTATTATGAAAAATATATGCATGGATTTCAAAGTGGGTTCTCTTTTTACACCAAAAAATAAACTTATCTTTTAATTCTGTTTACCCACAAACTTTTAAACATACCTTTGTATTTCTCTGTTTTCTCCTCTGAGTTTTAGTCAAACTCAGGAGGGCGGCTCCTGCAAGGGCTCCTGCTGTGCAGCAGTGGCAGCAGGTGTTAGGTTGGCCCCTGGTCCAGAACTTCTAGTGGGAAAGCTGTTTCCTTACCTTTGGTTGCATTGCTGTCTGCTGATTTGTAACGACAACTCCAGAATCTGAAGTTGTGATTGTCTTGGAAGTTTCCTGCAGCTTACTGATAGGTTTAAGAAAAATTATGTGTTTTGTTTTGTTTTATTCCTTGAAATTAACATAGCCGGTGTCAACAGTACCTTGCAAGGCAACGTTTATCAATTAAATGTGTATTTATGTGTATTTATCAACTAAATTGGGGGGGGTCAGAGAAAAGCAATGGTTTAAAATTTTTGGAATAAATTTTTCAAATTAAAGATTTTACTCTAGGAACGTCCCCGTCTCAAATTTGGTGACCTTGATGGATTTGAGGAAGGCTGGAAAAGGAACCAGTATAGTGTTGTGTGTTTGGGTGGGTGGGTGGGTGCGCTCATGCGTGCATAGACACCCAGATGGGTGTACACAATTCTCTGAGGGAAGTATCTGTATAACTCTGATCAGGTTTTTAAATGAGGCTCTCACCCCAAACAGTTGTAAACCCTTTCAAAACTCTTAAGACTGTTTTTTCTCCCTCTCTCTCCCATAGTTTACTGATTTTTCTTTAAAAAAAAAAAAGATTTATTTATTTATTTGAAAGGCAGAGTTACAGAGAGGCAGAGGCAGAGAGATCTTCCATCTGCTGGGTCACTCCTCAAATGGCCACAGTGCCCAGAGCTGGGCTGTTCTGAAGCCAGGAGCCTCTTCTGGGTTTCCTATGTGGGTGCAGGGGCCCAATCACTTGAGCCATCTTCTACTGTTGCTCAGGCCACAGCAGAGAGCTGGATCAGAAGTGGAGCGGCAGGGTCTTGAATCAGTGCCCATATGGGATGCCGGCACTGCAACCGGCAGCTTTACCCACTATGCCACAGCACCAGCCCGTAGTTTACTCTTAAGTTCTGTTCATTGTGTTAAGTATTTTTCTGAAAGTTAGTAATAATACAGAACAACTTTCTCTAGACACACAGCTTGAATTATGAGAAATAATGTATAGTCACTAACACCTATTGAATTCTTATTTGGTACCATATATTGCACTAAGCATGCATTTTTTTTATAACGCTTTTATTTAAAGAATATAAATTTCCAAAATACAGCTTATAGATTACAATGGCTTCCCACCCCATAACTTCCCCCCAACCCGCAACCCTCCCCTTTCCCACTCCCTCTCCCCTTGCTTCACATCAAGATTCATTTTCAATTCTCTTTATATACAGAAGATCAGTTTACTATATATTAAGTAAAGATTTCAACAGTTTGCCCTCACATAGCAACACAAAGTGAAAAATACTGTTGGAGTACTAGTTATAGTATTAATTCACAATGTATAGCAGATTAAGGACAGAGATCCTACATGATATATTTTTTAAAAAATTGATTAATTTTCTATGCAATTTCCAATTTAACACCAAGATTTTTTTTTCTTTATTTAGTATATACTGAATCAATCTTTGTATATAGATAATTAAAAATGAAAAAAAAAATCTTGGTGTTAAGCATGCATTTTTAAAACTTACCATAGTGAACTAATGTGCTAGAGACTATATGTTTTTATCCTTGTATTATTTAAACATTTTATTGAAATACAGTATACATACAAACAAATGCACATAAGTGTACAGATAAATGAATTTTTTGTCGGCTGAGCACACTCACAACCAACACCCTAATTAAGAACAAAACATTACTTGTATCCCAAGAGTACTTACTATTTCTACCTCTGCATTTCTTTGCTTTTTTTATATTGTCATTTACATGGTATGATTCAATGAAGCAATATTTAAAACTAAATACTAAATAATACGATATCCACACACATTTATATTATATATTAACTTCTACAAATAAGAGAAAACATGCTAATATTTGTCTGTTCCGACCTGGCTTATTTCACTTAGTACAATGATCTCTAGCTGTATTCTTTCTGTTGCGAATGTCACAATTTCATTGTTTTTAATGGCTGGGTGATATTCCATTGTGTGTGTTTGCCACATTTTATTTAGTTATTCAGTTGATGGACAGACTTTTAGGTTGATTCCATATCTTAGCTATTGTGAACTGAGCTGCAGTAAACATGGGAGTGCAGGTATCAGTGTTTTGTAACTGAAGAAACTGAAATATAGAGTAGCTAAATAACCTTCTCAAGGCCATGGAGCTAGAAAGTAATGGAACTGGGATTCCAACTCAGATAGACTTAAGATTGCTGATATTTGTGGAGAATGATTTTGTTTCCATAGAAATATTTCTTACAATCTGTCTGTGACAGTCAACCACTATAGCATTTTACAAGTGTTATGTTATGATGGAATATTGGTAGTAGGGGATTCTTGTATGGTACTTGTTTAACTGATATTATTGATTGTGTACTTAAATATGAAAATCAAGTTATATTCATGTGATTATCTGTATGTGTTTGGTTCCTTGGAGAAATTTCTTTTATTGCCCCTGAATGAACTTGTCTAACATGAATCCCTTTCTACTGACAGTGTTCAGTCAGTAGTAAGCAAATATATACTGATCAGTGTTTGTCTCTCTGTCTGTCTACCTGGTATTTGAGGAGAGATTAGACCAGTCCTTCTCACTGTATCACAACTGGGGGTGGGGTAGTTCACCATCTGGGAAGTTCTCTTTCTAAGAAGAGTTTACAACACTTGGGTTGGCAAGAAGCCAATGGGTTCTTCACTTGAACCTTAGGTAGGAAGTTTTACCCAATGATAGCTGTTTTTCCATGAGATTGTTACAGTTGAACATTGCTAACATCCTTGCTATTATCCTATTTGAATGATTTGCATGGGAAAATTCCATAGGCAAATTGAGAGAAAATTTGTGGTTTTAGCAAGTACTGAAATGTATTAACTAATAACTATTTGATGGTGAGTTTCATTAATAATTGTCAAATATATATGTAGTTATATTGCATGCATTTATATATACTGTATGTGTGTATATTTACGTAAATATATTTAAAGGTTATATGTTAAGACTATAATATATATATATATATATAACATATATATCTAAGGATTTTATATATACTGAACCACTTATCAAAGACTGTGAACATATATAAGGAATGTGGTTTTTTTACAGTTTCTAGAATATATTGCATGGGGAAGCAAGAGTAACCAAGAAGTCTTAGTAGAGGGGCTAAGTAGTAAGTTACTCTTATTCATATTGTCCCAGTTGGAACTTCAGGTGAATTTGAAACTTAAAAAAGGAAGCTCCTGCTATGTCTTCGATACCGCATTGGCCATTCATCTACTTGCCCTCACTGAATTCTAACCACCATTGCATTTTTTACATAGTTTATATTTTAATTTTAATGTTTTATTAAACAGATTAGAGGTGTTTTGTAGATACAGTTCTAAGAACATTATGATTTTCCATTCCTTTCTCCCTCCTTTATCTGCACTTTACCCAAAAAAGTTAATACAGGCAGGCAGTTTCCTTTGGATTAAGACACAACTAGTAAGGCACTCTGTGGAGAGTTTTATTTATGTATTTGTTTGTTTGTTTGTTTAAGAGGCAGAAAGAGACAGTGTGTGCTCCCAGGCTCATTCACTCTGCAGTACCTGGGAGCCAGGGTTGCATTCCAAGTTTCCCAAGAGGGTGACAGAAACCTCCCTGGTTGAGTCATCACTACTGCTTTCCAGCATCTGTGTCAGCATTAGCAGGGAGCTACAGTCATGAGCCAGAGCAGAGTACTGAACCTAAGTACTCCTATATGGGACATAGAAGTCTTAATGGATGTTGTAACCACTGGGCTAAACACCCACCCCTAAGTTTATCTTGATTCTTTTTGAATATTATGTTTTATATTCTGGCAAAGGTCACATGTCCAGCATAACCATTTTTGTGCCCTGAAATAAATGGCTATCATGGTTTGGAGTGATTGAGTACTATCTATTATCTGCTTTATGTTAATGCATGTTATCTTCCTTTCTTTTAAGTCATGCAGTGCTAAAGTCGGAGATAGGAAATAAAGAGGCTCTTTGAGCTCAGTTGAGTAGTACTATTTGTACACATTTTACAACTGGTGGCAGAATATTTGGAAACAGTGCTGTATCCCACTGCAGGGAAAGAGGACTGTGACAGACCATGTGAGGCTGGATAGCAAAGTCTGAGGGCAATGCAGATACTAATTGTTCCTCCAAGTAGAGACAGTGCAGAAAGGCCAGGAGAGAGCAGAAATTATTTTACCAAATAAAGGAATCGAAAGTGAAAATAGTCCTAGAAGAGGCAAATATAGTCTTTACAAGGATGATAGGAGTGTGGGGTGGAAAGACTCAGGGGACAGAGGCTCCACATACTCTTGTGCCTCACAAGAGCCCAGAGAAGGCCCTAGATCCCTTATAACACTGAATTCTTCCCCTTGTTGGGAATGTTGCTCATGTGCCTTTTAGCTGAAACTCAAGAAAGAAGGTAACCCCTGGTACTTTCATGGACCTAAAATTTCAACTAATGTTTCTTTAATAGAGCATTCTACAACTAGAAAGTTTATACTGTACTCTTGTTTCCCAATTTTTTACTCTCCTTACTCCAACAAAAAATAAATATATAAATTGAAAATTATTTTTAATTAAAATATTTTATTGTTAAATTACTCTTGGCTGCAGTATTTTAAATATTATTAGTACACAATTAACTAAAATACCTCAATAACTTTAATAAGTATTTATAGACATAAAATTAAAGCTATATTGGAAATATGTGTCATGGAAATAGGTATGATTGATATCAATTCTTTCATCAAAGGAGTCTCTTATATTGGGTTCCAAACTATCCCTTTACTTGGCACCGTGCTGAGGCGGTAACATTATGGATAGCATTACGGATGATAACATTATGGATAGGGAAAAGATATGTCTTTCTTTCCTAATGTGGGATAAGTGTAATTATGAAAGGGGAAGTAGGAAAGGAGAACTGGCTAGCAATCTGCTGGCCTCAGGCACATTTCATTCAGATCTCTTATTAAGACCCTGAAGCTATGCACAGCTGGTTTACAGGCTGATATGGGGCTGCCCCAGCCAGCACATAAGCCTGAGAGCAACACAAATAAATGCTTTTTGTTGCAGGCTGTTGAGTTTTGTTACTCAGCACTAGGCCCACTTATAATGTCCATGAGGCCATCTTTAGTTTGCCCAATTCCATGGCAACTTGAAATGTGCAAAGCCAGGGCATGATCCTGAAACCCTGAAGTTTCAGTGAACAGGGTAACATGGAAATCGTGGATGCTGAAATAGTCTGAATTTCTGCACTGCCTTTTTTAGAAAAGCATCAGATGCCCTATATGGGCAGGACCCCAGGTGCCTGAGATGACATCAGAGAAAATAAGATTCCGCAGAGCCTCAGGAGCATGTGCTTCCTCCTGATCTCAAGTAGTCTTAGATTGGAATTCAGACTTTGTCATCTAGGACACGGTGCTTACCCTCTCTGAGTCCTGTGGGCTTCATCTTTGAAATGAGGATCTGAGTGATTCTCGTGAGGACGACACAGGGCACTGTCAGTGCCTGCCACCTAAACTAGATGCTGTGAAGTCCAGTTGCTAAATGGGATGAGTGACCTGAGAGGTGGGAACTGCCGGAGGAAAACGCATCCATCAGTGTCTCTCAGTCTTCAAGGCAGTCCTAGCTGCATGCCTGTGGGGTGGCAGGCCCTGGGCTGGGGACACAGCAGAGAAGAGTGATCTTTTAGGAAGGGAGGGCACTTCACAAAGTTCATGGAATGAAATGGACTTATGGGGAGACTCCTAGCCCCACCAAGCTGGTGGGAACCTGGAGGCCACAGGCTCAGCCCCCTCCATCCACAAGGGGGAAAGCATGGCGGGCCCTCACTTCATGACTTCAGGGCTGCTTCAGTTACAGCTCACTGCTATAGGATTGTTTTACTCTTGAAACAGATGATTCTCCTTTTCTCAGTTTATCCTAATCCCATTGATAAAGGGCAAGTGCCAGCCTTAAAACCAAGTCATTGAATAAAATCATGCCTAGAAAAGAAAGGCTCCTATGGAAGTAGTGGGTCTGGACATCCCTGTGCCCACATACCTCGAAGTCATACAAATCTCACAGAGGTGTGGGTTCTCCAGGTGGGAGATCTCAGCTAGTTCAGCCTATCACCCACACCTCCCACTTGGCGTGAGGATGGTGTAGTATGCTGAGAGCAGTGTATAAGAATGGAGTAAGAGTGGCAAAAATCCCTGGTCTGGCTTCTGTAGAGGCTTCTCACTTGGAAAGTGCTCTAATAGGGTAGGGACATTTGCACTGCAGACTTCTTTAGCCTGAGCTCCAGCTATACTTCATTGCCCCTGTGTTCCACCCACATCTGCCAACCTTGTCTTTCCTTGTTAGCCTTTATGGGTCCTTATAATGTCCACCATCTCTAGTTCACATTGTGCACATCTACTGCATGGGGAGAATTATTTTTTCCCTTCTGTGAATTCATTTGGTGCTGTCTGCATTTCCCATAATAGCTTTTATAACTGTAAATCCATTTTATTATGTGTCTGTCTCTGGACTTACATTATCAACAGAGAGAACAGTGTGTGTCATGTGCCTAGTGGACAGCAGGTCACGTAGTTGATTCGTGTTGACTGCAGTGACAGTAATTAGGGCATTCAAAAGTTTGAAACCATAGGAGAGGAATGTAAGAGAGAATAGGAATCAAAAGAAGAAAAAAAGAATCTGTAGCAATGTAATCAAAGTAGTATTTTAGGAAAGCTAGTTTTGAATCAAATTTATTGCAGGAAAAAAAATTAGAGATAAGGAATCCAGCCAGAGGTCCACCACAGTTAACTCAAGTATGTAGTCTCATTCCCATTATCTGTACGAAGAACATAGCTCTAGTAAATCTTTCTCTCCATCATCATATTTTTGTCTGTCTCTAATAGATCTTTTCCATCAGCACATATCTCTGCTCTTATTTCTCCCATTAAATACAAAGCAAAACTCTTGGATTTTTTTTCCTATAGTATTTTTTCTCCACTATCATTTTGTTTTTCTGATCATATTTTACATGAAATCTTTCAGTTGCTTATCTTCTCTGTCTGCAGTTTCTCTCTTCCCAGTCTTCCTTAAACCAGCCAAGCTGTCATTCCCCACTGCTCCCATGAAAATGCACTTGTGAAAGGTACTCAGAGCCACTATGTTGTTCAATCCAGTGGTTAATGCTTGGTTCTCTTCCTGTGTATCCCTTCAGTGGGAGATGGGAGCTCTTCACTCGGCTTCCAGGCTGCTTCACTCCCCTTATTTTCCTATTGTTTCCTTGTCTTCTTCTTTTGCTGGCTTCTTATTTCCCTACCTTTAAAAATAAGAAAGTCTGAAGGCTCAGTCCTTGGGGCTTTTCTCTATCTGTACTCACTCCTTTCATTATATCATCCAATCTCATGGCTTTTAATACCTCCATACACTGATGATTCATAAATTACATCTGTAGTTATGATGTCGCCCCTGAACTCCAGATCATATCCAAAGTCTATTGGATGTGGACTTCTACTTCCAAATCTGCTTCTTGAATAGTCTTCCGCATCTTACTTACAGCAGTTCCATTTACATAGACAATCAATCAGTTGATCAATCTTGGAGCTGTCTTTAAGTTCTCTCTTGCTCATATCCTACATTGAATCTACTACCATATTATTTACCTATGCCTTAAAATTATACCCCTCTGCTGACATCTCCTCAGTACCATCACCACTGTCACCCAAGTCCAAGCTACTGTCATGTCTCACAGCATTATTGCAAGAGTTGATCTCCCTGCTGCTGCAGTTTTTCCCACCTTACTCCAGTTTGTACTCAACACAGCAGCCACAATGTTTCTGTTTTCTTTCCCTAAGTCAAAAAACTTCAACCACAAAACAGTAACAAAAAATACCCAAAGCTCAGAGGTTTAAAAAAGAATAATTTGTTATTTGTCTTGATTCTGCTGTCTAGGCTACAGACAGTATGTTAAATCTTCTTGGGCTGCTGGGTATAAAACATCCAGGAAATCTTCTACATGCATGTATCTGGGGCTTCAGCTAAGACAGCTGGAAGATTTACCCAGTATCTCCCTCTGTGGCCTCTTTGCATGACTAACTTTTATATCTTTACATCCTGGGGAGGGCATTCTTAGGAGTTGGACTTCTTAATCGGTTGCTGACTTCCAAGAACTTCCATTCAAGCTTAGACTTAAAGTTTCCAAATTAGTTCTCCGGGTATGGATGAGATGTTTCTGGTGTGGTTTCCCTCAGTGCAGAGTTCTGTGAACTAAAAACACGGATTTACCACTTCCCCCCACCTTCCATTTGCCCCAACACACAAAACAAAGACAGGGCGATTACAATTCACAAGGCCAGTCACAAACAAGAAAATAGGGCCAAGTATTTGGCCTGCTAGGACTCCTACATCCCATATTGGAGTGTCTGGGTTCAAGTCCTAGCTCTGCTCCCAATGCCAGCTTTCTACTAATGTGCACCCTAGGAAGCAGCAGGTGATGGCTTAAGTAGGTAAGTCCCTGCCACCCACCTGGGAGACCTGACTTGAGCTCCTGGCTCCAGGTTCTAACCTGGCCCAGCCCCAGCTGTTGCAGGCATTGAGGGAGTAAACCAACTCTGTATGTCTGTCTCTGACTCTGCCTCTCAAATAAATATATGGAAAAAATAAGAAAGAAAATAGAAGGCAAATACAATTATGCCATAGCAGTTTTAAATCCAGCCGGGCACAGTGCCCCAGTGTCCTCCTCATGAAGCGAAAGTGTTCATGACTAAGGTTCAGGTTGGCTTCCTGGGAATGGATCTCAATAGCTGTTAACTTCACCCTTTGCCCTTTTGGCTCCTCCTCAGGTTCTTATTTTCTGTTTGGTAGAAATAACTCACATTGCAGTTGAGTAGCCTGCTTTCTGTTCTTAGAATCGGAGATCCAGAGACCTTCTGTGTGTTTCCTTTTGTTTGCTGTTGCTATTTTCTTCTTTCTTTTTCTTTTTTTTAAAACAGCTTCTCTTTGTTATTAATGAGATAAGCATCATACTTTATTTTTAAAGATTTATTTTATTTATTTGAAAGAGTTACAGAGAGGGGTAGAGCCAGAGAGAGATCTTCCATCCACTGGTTCACTCCCCAAATGGCCACAATGGCCAGAGCTAGGCTGATCCAAAGCCAGGAGCCAAGAGCTTCTTCCGGGTCTTCTCACGTGGTGCAGAATGGGTGTGGGGTGTAGGATGGGTGCATGTGGGATGCCTGCTCTGCAGGCCAGGGCTTTAACCCACTGTACCATAGTTCTGAAAGTTCAGTTCTCTTTAAAATATTGGAGGCTTTCTATCAATTTTACTGAGGCTCACGTCATTGGATGAAAGGCAAACCCCCACAACCATTCAGGTAAGTGCCTCCTCACTTTGTGAGTCAGCATGCTCGAGGAGAAACTGTCCATGTTAGAAGCCCTTTTTGTCAGTTCTCTAAGCCCACTTGAAGTCCTCCAGAGGTCTCAAGAGAGGGTCTTCTAGCTACATGCTTGATTTCATCTTTATTTATTTTTTTTAAATTCCTTTTTTTTAAATTTTTATTTAGAATATAAATTTCCAAGGTACAACTTGTGGATTGCAATGGCTTCCCCACCCATACCTCCCCTCCCCCCCGCTACCCTTCCCCCTTACCCACTCCCCCTCCCCTTTCATTCACATCCAGATTCATTTTCAATTCTCTTTGTATACAGGAGCTCAGTTTAGTATGTGTTAAGAAAAGATTTTAAACCATTTGCCCTCACATATCATCACAGAGTGAAATATACTCTTTGAGTACTAGTTGTAGCATTAAATCACGTTGTACAGCACATTAAGGACAGAGATCCTACATGATATTATTTTTTTTTAATTGATTGATTTTTATGTAACTTCCAATTTTTTTTAATCATTTCCAATTATCTTTCTATACGGAATATCGATTCAGTATATACTAAGCAAAGATTTTTTCAGTTTGCACCCGCACAGAGACACAAGGTGCAAAAATACTGTTTCAGTACTAGTTATTGCATTACTTCACCTTGGACAACACATTAAGGACAGATCATACATGGGCCGTAAGTACACAGTGACTACTGTTGTTGATTTAACAATTTGCCACTCTTGTTTATGGCGTCAGTAATCTCCCTAGGCTATAGTCATGAGTTGCTGAGGCTATGGAAGCCTTTAGTGTTCGCCGACTTGGATCTTGTTCTGACAGGGTCATAGTCAAAGTGGAGGTTCTCTCCTCCCTTCAGAGAAAGGCACCTCCTTCTCTGGTGGCCCTGTTCCTTCCGTTGGGATCTCATTCGCAGATATCTTTCGTTTATGTCTTCTTCTTCTTCTTTTTTTTTTTTTTTCCAGAGTGTCTTGGCTTTCCATGCCAAAAATACTCTCATGGGTTCTTGAGCCAGATCCTAATGCCTTAAGGGCTGATTCTGAGTGATTTCATCTTTAACCTGAATAGCACTGTGTTAGTAGAACCCGGATTTGATGTTTGCCCTAAGAGCACTTCTATCTTTGAGAATCTTGTGCTGTCTGGAAAGGCAGGAATGAATATAAGTAGTTTTTTCTGGTCTACCAAGTCTTGGGTTGAACTAATTCCTCTAAATTCTGCTTAAACATTTTAGTTATCTTCCTCCTGCTATACTTGACCATAGACAACTATGGCCAATCACTTTCAGAAATACATTGTCTTTCCTCTGTATTGTTGTAGGTGATAGGATGGTGTTGCCAGGCACCCTGGCACTGCTTAATATGTCTTGCCCTCTCATAACAACTCTGTCACTGCCTTTCCAGCATTGCTAACAGTGTGCTGGATTCTCTTCACCTAACCAGGTCTCATTTCACTTTCAGAGTCAGTATTCATTGCTAGGTAGTA
The DNA here is from genome assembly GCA_949820135.1 of Sylvilagus floridanus. Lineage (NCBI taxonomy): Eukaryota > Metazoa > Chordata > Mammalia > Lagomorpha > Leporidae > Sylvilagus > Sylvilagus floridanus. The sequence continues at coordinate 33,185,453 of OX463238.1, read as the reverse complement.
AGCTACCCCAAAACTTAGTGATGCAAAACAAGAATTACTTTATTTTCTCAAGGTTAAAATTTTGGTTAAGACACAGGACTGATGACTTTACTCTGCAAGGCTGTGGCCTCAGCTGATGGACTTAAATGGCTACACTGTGTCTGAGATGGCTTGAGACATTGTGACCTGAGAATGAGGCCTCAGTACTGACTCTTGCTGGATTTTGTGGTTTTCTTCCACTCGGGCCTTCCACGTGGCTAGAGTCAACTTCCTCACAACATGATATTCTCAGGGTTGTCAGACTCCTTTCCTAGTCTCTCACTTCTATAAACTGTCAAATGAGTCTCATTCTACTGAGGAAAGCAGGTCAGAAGTTCACCCCAGATTCCAGGGAAGGAGGCATAGAGTCTACCACTTAACGAGTATTGTCATGCATGTTCATGGGATGAAATCATTGATTGATGGCAGCTATTTTTGGAGTCATCCCCCCCCCCCCCGATGGCAATCCTTTTAGATATGAATCAGGTCCTGCCACTTCTATATTCAATACCCTCCACTGAATTCCCATCTCACAGTGTTCCCTATGTCCCTAAGTGATTTGTAACCTTATTATCTCATCTGCTAGTTTTCCTCTGGCTCACTGACTCAGTCACACTGACAGTTTTTGCAGTAACCAACCATACTGCTCCATTTTTGGCTAAGGGTCTTCTATCTAAAATTCTCGTCTCTCAGATATTGCCCCCTTCCCATATCTCCTTTGGAACTCAACTCAAATATTTCCCTTAAAATGAAGCTTTCCCTATCTGTAATTCTACACATTTCACTGCCACAAATACTCCCTGCTTCAACTCCTCACTATCTGACACATGCCTATCACCATCTGACCTAGAAGCAAGTTTGTAGTACCTTATCCAACTCTCTCAGGGTCAAATATGTTTTGGTGTTGCTTTGTTTTTGTATTTTGGAAAGCAATATAGTATGTCTATCACCTTAAGAATCAAGCTTAGGCCAGTGCCGCAGCTCATTAGGCTAATCCTCCGCCTACGGCACTGGTACTCCGGATTCTAGTCCCAGTTGGGGCACCGGTTCTGTCCCGGTTGCTCCTCTTCCAGTCCAGCTCTCTGCTTTGGCCCAGGAAGGCAGTGGAGGATGGCCCAAGTGCTTGGGCCCTGCACCCATGTGGGAGACCAGGAGGAAGCACCTGGCTCCTGGCTTCAGATTGGCATAGCGTGCCGGCTGTAGCGGCCATTTTGGGGGGTGAACCAACAGAAGGAAGACCTTTCTCTCTGTCTTTCTCTCTCTCACTGTCTAACTCTGCCTGTCCAAAAAAAAAAAAAAAAAAAGAATCAAGCTTATTCTTATTCAGTTAATGCCCCCACAGTGAAATAAATACAACTAATAAATAGTCTTATGCCAGTTCAGTTTTTTTTGTTAACTGGTGAATTGAGAAACTTTGACTTTTTAGAGCTTTGTGAATTTAAGATTTCCATATCAGGGACTGTAGACTTATATATGTTTTATTTATTTTTTTGCTTGTTTAGTAACTTTTTTGAAAGTGATAGAGACAGGGGCAGGGGGAGAGAAAGAGAAAGATCATCAATCCACTGAATTGCTCCTCAAATGGTGCAACAACTCATGCTGGACCAGGCTGCAGCCAAGAGCCAGGAACTCTGGGTCTCCCACCTAGGTGGCAGGAACTTGAGTACTTGAGCCACCATGATCTTCTGCTTCCCAGGTACATTAGCTGGGAGCTGTATTGGAAGTAGAGTGGCCTGACTCAAAATGGCACTCTGATAGGGATGAAGGTATCCTAATCAGTAGCTTAACCTGCTGTGCCACAATGCCCACCCCTGTTTTATTTATTTGGTTTTAACATTCCTCCTCCCACTAGAACATGAGCTGTAGTAAGGCAGATACTTTCTGATTATTTAATTTATTGCTGTATCCCCACATCTGTCAGAACCTGGCGTATGGTAATGTCTTAATAAATATTTGTTGAATTAGTGAATGTATGCTAATGTATACTCCTTAGTATATTAAAAGTCATAAGAAATCTGTTCTCAAGGCAAATCTAATTTATTAATACATTTTACTTATTCATTGAAGTAATTTATCTGCTTCAGCACTTGCCTGGTCTGAATTCAGTAGGAGAAATAAGGCATATGGAGTATTTCCAGCTGTCAGTCACGAGATTCAGAAAACATGAACATACCAGAGACACAGACGGATTACAGCTAAAATATGGAGTGAGGTAGAGAGATGGATGAAGATGATGGATGATATTTGGGGAATATATAGATTGAGATAAAAGTCAAAGATACAATTGAAAATGTCCTGTAAGTCAATGGAAGTCCTAGACCGAAGATTGAGTAAGCTATTTATGTAAAAGTTTTAGTTTGGCCGGCGCCGTGGCTTAACAGGCTAATCCTCCGCCTTGCGGCGCCGGCACACCGGGTTCTAGTCCCGGTCGGGGCTCCGGATTCTGTCCCGGTTGCCCCTCTTCCAGGCCAGCCCTCTGCTATGGCCCAGGAGTGCAGTGGAGGATGGCCCAAGTGCTTGGGCCCTGCACCCCATGGGAGACCAGGAAAAAGCACCTAGCACCTGGCTCCTGCCATTGGATGAGCGCGGTGCGCCGGCCGCAGCGCGCCGTCTGGGGCAGCCATTGGAGGGTGAACCAACGGCAAAGGAAGACCTTTCTCTCTGTCTCTCTCTCTCACTGTCCACTCTACCTGTCAAAAAAAAAAAAAGTTTTAGTTTGTAAGTTAACAAAAGATGAAATACTGATTGAAGCCAATTATCAGAATGTTTTTCCACAAGGCACTGGCCTCTATTGAGCATTTAGGGTGACACGAGATGACCAGAGGGACTGTCCCTGAGTTTGGCAAAGGAAGAGCTTCAAGGAAGGATTGAGCCGCTTCTAGGTCTTCAAATTTGAATGTTAGACTTCACACCTTCCAGCCTGTGGTTGCCTTTCATACTCACTTTGTCTGCTGTTCACTTGGGGGGCTTCCATACCCATCTCTAAAGAGTCTCTTCCTCTAAGAAGTTTTCCTTCCAATACCCCACTGGATCCCCTCTCTTTTCTTCTGGAAATACTGCTCACTTCCTGCCTTTGTGTGCTGTCCACCCAACAGATCCTTGCCTTGTAATGCTTGCAGTGTTTTGCTATTTTGACTAGTGTTCCTATTGCTTCTCCTCCACGTAAGGCACAAGGTACAAAGGATGCCAAGAATAGTGATGGTGTTGTTATAAGGGTTGAAATTTGGGATACATTCTGTCTTCGTGTGCCTAGCACTTGCTTACCACATAGGAAAACCGGTGATACTATTGTTTTTGTTGGTAGTAGTCTATTACATGTAGCTGATAGGTAGAGTAAGACAAGGTTCTGAGAAGTTTGACTAGGTTTGACTCAAAGTCAGTTAATAGTGATCGTGTGGTTATGGGGAAATTCTCTGAGTGTGTTCCTTATTATTAAAGTCACAAATGAAAATGGAATTTCCTGACGGTTGATGTGGATTAGGCTATGGATAGAACCCTTACATTCATTCTTAGGGATAGGAGCTTTGTATAAGTGAGAAAAAGAGGCTGTTTAATATTTTGTACCAGGTTTATTATAGAGAGGATAATTTTATGAATTCCAAAGTGAGTGTTTCAATTAATGAAAGGAAATAGAGGCCAGGCACACCCTATTATCCAATTTCCTTCAAATAGAAATCCTTTCATTTTCTTAATTCTATTTTTGTACAGTATTTTGAAAAAAATCAGTAGTACAAACTCTGAGGGAAGCATTGTAAAATAGTATTGTTGGCATATAATTCATTGCCTCTTCTGAGAATTCAAAAGAAAAAAATATAGTTTAACAACATATTACTTTAAAATTTGTAGTGACTGGAAATACCAGATTTTTACAAATTTTGTTTTGTATCTTTTAACTATTTCTGGAAGGCAGGATCTTAGTTTTCTCATGGTTTTTGATGAGTCTTTAAAATTTGAGACATGTGGTTATGCTGATGGCTTATTTGACTTTATATTAGGGTATTTATCTCCTATGTCTAGACATCTTTCAATTCAAGCCACGTTACTCTCAGCTGCTCAATACAAAAAGCATGGCTTCCAGCCTTAGGTTGGCAATCCAGGTCAGCTAATAATGGACCAAAAGATTTTCTTCACTCTATTGGCTACTTATTGATCATTTTCTGTGTACATGTCTCTCTTATGTGCTACGAGGATAAAAAAGCAGACACAATATCCTCAGGAATATATTATCTAGTGGAGCAATTAATATTTGTGTATAAGGAAACACATGTTATCTATGGTGCCAAGCGTTTTAACATCTAAATCTCCTTAACTCATGAGGGGCTTTCTCACCCACTTTTGAGATGAGGCAACAAGAGGTTAGGTAACTTGCCCAGAATCTGCAATCTGGAACTGGTAGAGCTAGGTTGGAACTCAGGAACACTAGGATCCGTGGTTTTCACCTCGAGGGTACTGCCTCACTGATAGAATTAGTAAGAAGTGTAAAGATTAGAAGAGAGGAGGCAAATTTTTACTTATTTATAAAAACCATGCGAATTAACAAATGAGAGAGTTTAGCAAGGTTGCCAGATGGAAGACTTTTAAAAATTTCAATGCCGGCCAGCACCACGCCTCAGTAGGCTAATCTTCCGCCTGTGGCCCTGGCACACGAGGTTCTAGTCCTGGTCGGGTTCCTGGATTATGTCCCGGTTACTCCTCTTCCAGTCCAGCTCTCTGCTGTGGCCCGGGAGTGCAGTGGAGGCTGGCCCAAGTCTTTGGGTCCTGCACCTGCGTGGGAGGCCAGGAGCGCCTGGCTCCTGGCTTCTGATCAGCACGGTGCGCCAGCTGCAGCGCGCCAGCTACAGCACGCCGGCTGCAGCGGCCATTGGGGGGTGAACCAATGGTAAAGGAAGACCTTTCTCTCTGTCTCTCTCTCACCATCCACTCTGACTGTCAAAAAAAAAAAATCAATACCATTTAATAGTAAATAAAATATAGCTAGCATAACACAATAGTCAAATAAGAAATACAGCTTTCACCAGCAGGAACATACTCACCACAATGAAATACAGTTTACTTATGGATTGTGTGTCTGGATCAGCATCAGGAATTCTATCAGTAAATCACAATGATACAGTAAAATTTAGAGGGCTCTTAGAAGAATAAAAATAAGTAGGGTCTTCCAAAAGTTGGAAGGATACCTATGAAAAAATCTCTATTGAGCAGCAAAGTTAATGCAAGTTTTTTTTTAAAATCCTGTCATTTTAGCAGACAATGGAAATAACTCTTCATAGAATACAGAGATATAAGATTACAATAGCTCATTTTACTGAGTATTTACTATTGGAGTGAAGCAGATTGTGAAATATCCATCTACCCTCTTCTGAATAGGAAAGTGCTAATTGAGAGACTTCGAGTTAGGATGAAACAGAGTTGTTCCAGAGGAGATGTGGGTGAGCTCTTTACTATTCTGACCCCAAAAGTAGCTGTTCAGAAATAAATAGAGTGGAGCAAATTGTACTCTACAGTGGCATTTTGCTGGTGGTATTGATGATGTAGATAGATCTAAGATGTGAAATGGAAAAATAATCCTGAAAATCTCCCTTTTAGATTTAGTCAATGGATCCAGAGTTGCTGTCTTCAAATATATTATGTTACATTTTAGGGATAGGGTAGACCCATTTTGAAACAAGTTAATTAAGAGAAGGAAGATGATGTTTAGTGTAAACTTTGTACACACTGCTAACTGAATGAACTCCAGTAAATAATCTAACTGGTGATCAGCAACACATTGTTACACCCCAACTTTATGTCTTCATGTAAAATTGGACCATACTTTTAATCCCTCTTCTCTTTTTTCCTATTCTGGAAAAAATTGAGATGATTAGATAAGAGAAATTCCTTTGGTTCTTAAGTCTGATGGTCTGAGGACTAACATGAATAAATTAAATTTTGTGCTGATAATCAACCTTGGCCTTTATCAGAGTTACGTTGGCTCTAGAAGGGACTTCAGATGCCTCCAATCTAACCTTATTTTAACTATCAAGTAACTGAAGTTCAGATATGTGAAGTACCTAATTGAAGTTGCTTTGCTTTAAAGACTAAAGCAAGACCGGGGCCCATGTCTCTAGATTTTCATTCATTCTGTGGCTTTGGTAAACTTTTGGAGCTCCAAATTTAATGCAGGAGTCTTTATCTCAATATTATATTAACAGAAGTTTTGTCCATGATAAATAGAATGGAAAGGTGGGCATCTATATGGAGTATAGTAAGAGAGAAGCTGCCAACTACCTTCATCATTATTCTACAACACATCTAAAGAGAGAGCTTCTAGGTGTACAGAAACGAGTGTTTGTGGTAGCACATGGTAGTGATACATTTAATGCTAATTTTGTGGAGAGCTATGTCCTGTAATTGAATGGAGGTAAATTTCAGTGTTGTGTCCTAACTTAGCTGACAAATATTCCATAAGGCTTTCCAATTTCCTTTGTTCCCACTCCATATTTGGCAAAGATTCTTCTTACTAGTTATTTGTACATTTAAGTTGATAGTGAATGTTGGTTGTTTCTGGTTAGCTCTGTTGTAAGAAGCAAGTAGCCCACTTCTACCTCTTATACCCCTCAAAAAGATTATCCAACATCTTCAGAAACAAAAATGCAGCCATCTTAGTTATCCTGTTACACCCAGCAGAAAGAGTCATAATCTTGGAAAATCATAACAAATGGGCAATTTCCCTAAAGGAAGGAAGCATACCAAGTGCTCAACTGGGTCTGAAAAGCCCATTTTTCTCTCCAATAGAGAAAGTGATAGAAAACAAAGAAAAGTGAAAATCAAAAATTATCAAGGAGGCAGGAATGGCAGTCTATATACAGTGATAGTTTTGGTAACTACTATTTAAATAAGATTATTTAGTAAGGTAAATGAAAGAGGAAAAAATACTATAGCTGCCTATCTTCTATCCTGGGAGCAAACACTTTATTAACTATATTTCAGGTAATTCCACCCAACCTAGGTCAAGAGAAAAGGACCAGCAGACCTACTCAAGATAGACAAATTTCACAGCCCAGTGCAGGGCGAGGGAGGTCATCAGATCCTTTAGAGCACAGGAGAGCTCAGCAGTCCAAACACTCCAGCAGGTGCCATGGTTATTAGTCAGATGGGCTACCAGTAAAAGTTTCATAAGCACTGCTTCTGGGCTTGAAAGACTTTGTTAACTTGTCAAGGAGCCCAGCAGGCTTGGTTCTACAAACAAGATGTGGGGAAGTCTATAGCAAATTTATGAGACCTGTGTTCTTTCACAAACCAGTGTGCAGGGTTAATACATTGATACGTTTCATAAAACGCCCGGTATTTGGAATGGGAGATGCCAGAGTTCTGATGAGCAGGAGTACTGAAAGATTAGAAGAATAATGACCGGCTCTAGCGAGTGTCCAGACACTGCACTGAGGGGTTATGTGACCCAAGGTGCATCTGTGTTTAATAAAAGATTGGCTTTGCCTTAGATCGTTTTATTTAATTCCAAACGTTATTCCTGAGTGTTGTGATGATCACATCTCTTTGCTACTGTAAAGGATTGTTGAGAAGCAGTAGGAATGTTTTAATCTAATATTTGCCAGTAGAAGATATTCTATATCATTAAGCTGTCATTTTCACTGATAGATAATTATCAGCATGTAGTAAGAAATGTGTGTCATTACAGATTGTCAGATGGTGTTTCGTGCTACAGCAGAGGAAGTACATCTTCCACGGCAGCTCCGAGTTAGCACGTAGAGGTTGGTGTCTTTATGGTTGTTATAAATCTCAACATACACTTTAATAGTTAAACTATTATCTATAGTCACAGTACTGGAAAATTGTTTAGTAATGACTGGCTGATTTTTATGATGAAGAACAATTTCTCATACACCTTTTTATGTAAATACTTGGTGAATTCCAAAAAGAGCATTCATTTTAAACACATATCTGGAAACTTTTTGTTTTTTTTTGAGTTATTTATCTTTAACTGCAAGTGTCTGAAGTGTCAGAGATCCATCAAAACTGCTTGCCATATATATCATATGTATTTTTAGAGCTCAAATATTATACATATATATATATATATATATACAACAATTTCTATTTTTGTGAAGCAGTATAGTAGGACTAAAGAGGCTTAAACTAATATTTGCTAAATTCAGGCCTATATAGTTTTCTGTTGCTTGGAGCCACAAGTAAATGAGGGAATTACCTGGCCTATGAAATGAAAGGAAAATATTTCTTTATCCCTTTGTTGAGAAAGAAAGGGGCATAGAGACAGAGGGACAAGATGAGAGAGAGAGAGAGAGAGAGAGAGAGAGAGAGAGAGAGGGGAAGAAGAAGAAGGAGGAGGAGGAGGAGGAGGAGGAAGGGGGAAGGAGGAGGTGGGGAAGGAGGAGAAGGAGGAGGAAGAGAAGGGAAGAGAAGGGGATGAGAGGGGAGGAGAGGGGATGGGAGGGGAGGGAAAAAAAGGGGAGGGGAGGGGAGGAGAGGGGAGGGGAGGGGAGGGGAGAAGGGGAGAGGTCCACTTCCCAAGTGCCTACAACAGTTGAGGCTGGACCAGGTTAGAGTCAGGAACTGGGAAATCAGTTCAGGTCTCTCACACAAGAGTCAGCAACGTAACCACTTGAGCCATCACTTGCAGCCTCCCAGGATGCGTATAAGCCAGAAGCTGGAATCAGGGATGGAACTGGGACTTTAATACATAATGTAGGCATCCCAAGGGGAATTTTTAATCACCATACAAAGCACCTACAACTATATATTTATTCTTATTTTATTGATTTTTATTTATTTGAAAGATGGAGAAATAAGGAAAGTCATCTAATGTTTCACTTCCTAAATGCCCACAGGATCCAGGACTGGGTCAGGCCAAAGTCAGAAGGCCAGAACCCCGTGTAGATGACAGGGATTCAAATAGTTGAGCCATATAATCTACTGCTTCCAAGAGTGTGCATCAGCAGCAAGTTGGGATTGGAAGTGGAGCCAGGACTCACACCCAGGCACTCCATGGTGTGCGGGTATCCCAAGCACCATGTTTACCACTGCGCCCAAAGCTTTTCCCTATTCCTTTTTCCTTGAAAGATGAAAACACTGTGACTCTTTTCCTCTTTCCTTTATTTTCATCCCTTATTATTCCTCTTTACTGTCTCTCTTGCCTTATGTGGCTTTTCTGTTCTTCATAGCATAGCTCAGATTTATCACCATAAAAGCCTCACAAGCTCTAGTTGTCTCTACCCCTTCAAATTCTGTTGAACTAGGCTTTGCCCTTTTCATGGCAAGCTTGAGAGCATTTTTCTTTGTTAGAATTTTAAAATCTAATTTTAGATTTTCAAAGGGTAGATCTTCCCAACAACCATTGTAATCAAGCATAAAGCTGTTTATTCCTAGTCTTTGACATGATAAAGCACTAGCAGTAGTATGTTAGCCACATCAGCAACATTCTTTTAGTTCACTTGACATTTTGTCCCTGCAAAGATCTTCCTGAAGAAGTAGTTAGTACAAGTTTCATGCATTGCAGCTGACACTTTTCCAGCACTACACTAGACCATGTGGATGCCAAAAGTGACTTTCCCTCTTGCCAGTCCTGTGGGAACAGTGGCATAGCCTGCTTGCAAGGGATAAAATGACTGGTTCATGATGAAGTGTTACATTCACAATGGTGATAATTGCTAATAAGAGCCAATAATGTTGAGTGCTGACTGTATGTCAAGGCCTGTTCTATGCAGTTTGCATGAATGCATTCACTTGAACTTCATAATGACCCTGTGAGTAGGTATTACCATTTCGCTGTTCTGTAGATTAAAAAATGTGGCCCTGAGAAACAAATTAATCCTACTGTCAGTAAGGGGCTAAGTCAGGTTTTAGACCTGGATCTGTGTGAAACCAAAGTCTGCACTCTCCCTGGGTCAGTGCTGCCTGGAGGGATTGTCTTGCAGTGTTGAAAATGTTCTCTACCTGATGTGTTGAGCATAGTGGCCACTGCCCCCATGTCGCTTTTGAGCACATTAAATGTGGCTGGCTCATCTGAGAAAGTAATTTCTCATTTCATTTTATTTTAATTAATTTAAATAGCCACATGTGGTTTGTGACTATTAAATTGTACAACATAAGCCTGGATACTTCTGAAGTGTTATTGACTGTAGGCCAATAAAAGAAAAACCAAAGAAGATATGATATATAGAGAAGGCACTGTTCTTTCTCCATTTCTAGAATTTCCCTCACATTAAAACAAAATAAAATTCTGTCTTGGCCGGTGCTGTGGCTCACTAGGCTAATCCTCCACCTACGGTGCTGGCACACCAGGTTCTAGTCCCAGTTGGGGCGCCGGATTCTGTCCCAGTTGCTCCTCTTCCAGTCCAGCTCTCTGCTGTGGCCTGGGAAGCAGTGGAGGATAGCCCAAGTGCTTGGGCCCTGCACCCACATGGGAGACCAGGAGGAAGCATCTGGCTCCTGGCTTCAGATTGGCACAGTGTGCTGGCCGCAATGTACCGTCTGTAATGGCCACTTGGGGGGTGAACCAACAGAAAAAGGAAAACCTTTCTCTCTGTCTCTCTCTCTCTCTCACTGTCTAACTCTGCCTCTCAAAAAAAAAAAAATTCTGTCTTAAGTGTGCTGCTCTATGAAGTAGTCAAACTCAATTAAAAAGGAAATTACTGTCTCCTTGGGTTCAAACATTGTGATAGGCTTTCAGCCTTCCAAATGAATAAGATGAGGATCCTGTCTCCTCAGGGCTCATATCTAGTAGGATAAATGGTAGCTTTCAAACTGGTATTTCACCATTCAGTCCATGGCACAATCTTTCCGGTCTACAGTCCCATAGTGCTGCCCATCAGGCCCCGGAATGGTTATTCTAGCAGTGTATCTACCAACACTCACTAGTATTGTAGTCTTCTGTATGTGGACCAGCGATTAGGGACTGGAGTGAGGTGGTAGTTGGAAGTATGAGAAGTAGTACAGGTTTTCCTGCCTCTGAATTAGCTTGGATCAGATGGCTGTACTCAGCTACAAAACTCTCTTTAGAATGTAGGACAACTTAATGCTTCTTTGTTCTAAGTATTAGAATCCAGTCATCAAGTCTAGGGCAAGAGTAAAACCACATTGAAAATCCTATTAGAATATCCACTTTGTTGATTTCTGAGTATCTGAAAGCAGCATTCCTTTGCTAGGCTACAATTGCTCATTCATTAAGGCCAACTTGGGATCACTCTTTCACTGAAAGTCTTTCCAAGTTACTCATCTTCGTTGATCATATAATTAATTGCCTCATACAGTAGCTTTACCTGGGGCTCTCTTCATTTTTCTTTTAACACACTCAGAGCATTATTTAACTGCTCTCAAGCCCCCCCCACACACACACACACTGATTGGAAATACTCTTAAAGATTAAAACTAGGGGGCTGGCATTTAGGGGCACTGGGTTTAACCAACTGGCATCCCATATGGGCACCAGTTCATGTCCCAAATGCTCCACTTCCCGTCCAGCTCCTTGTTAATGTGTCTGGGAACGCAGCAGAGAATGGCCTAAGTGCTTGGTCCAATGCACTCACATAGGAGATGGGAGTGGAGTTCCAAGCTCCTGGCTTCAGGCTGGCCCAGCCCCAGCTCTTGTGGCCATTTGAGGAGTGAACCAGTGGATGCAAGACCTCTCTCTCTTTCTGTCTTTATCTCTCTCTCCCTCTTTCTCTCTCCCTCTCTCTGTAAATCTGCCTTTCAAGTAAATAAATAAATCTTTAAAAATAAAATTAAAACGAACTGTTAGGTCATCTAACTTAAGTTCTTTTTTAACTTTTATTTAATAAATATAAATTTCCAAAGTACAACTTTTGGATTATAGTGGCTTTTCCCCCCCATAACTTCCTTCCCACCCGCAACCATCCCATCTCCCACTCCCTCTCCCATCCCATTCCTCATCAAGATTCATTTTCAGTTATCTTTATATACAGAAGATCAATTTAGTATATACTAAGTAAAGATTTCAACAGTTTGCACCAGGGTCAATTTTTTAAAAGATATAGAATGTGTGCATTTTTCATAAATTTTTTTATTTATTTTATTTGAAAGAATTAAAGAGAGAGGAGGAGAGAAAGGGAGGGAGGGACGTCTTCCATCTGCTGATTCACTCGCCGAAAGGCCACAATGGCCAGGGCTGTGCCAGGGTAAAGCCAGGAGTCAGGAGCTGCTTCTGGATCTCCCAACAGGGTGCAGGTCCCCAAGGCATTGGGTCGTCCTCCACTGCTTTCCCAGGTGCATTAGCAGAGAGCTAGATTGGAAGTGGAGCAGGTGGGACTCTAACTGGCATCTGTATGGGATGCCAGCACTGCGGACAGTGGCTTAACCCACTACACCACAGCACCAGCCCCTAGAGTCAATATTTTGTAATGTCAGGAAGATGTCACCTTGTAGGTATTCATACAGAATTGCAAAAATTTTGATTTTACAATCATATTAAACTTTTACTAACTCAAATGTAGTCTGAAGTAAGATGATATTTAATTAAATTTGTTAGTAGTAGTATAAGTATACTTTATATTATGAATCATATTGAACTTTTATAAACATTTCTTAATTCATTTTACGCAATAGAAGTTATAGTCAATCTCTTTTTAAAAATTATATGTTGGACTTTTCTTAACAGTAGTTTAAGTATTTTAAGTTTTTTAGTATTTTAAGGTTTTCTAATGGTATAATCTGTTGGCATATTTAAAACCCTCAGAATCACAAGTATAACATGGTGTTATAATGTTGAGTTTTAATACTGAATATTTCATTGGAGACTTTGCCATTTCACTTTTAGAATAGATGTTTACAACTTATTTCCAAAATCTTTGTAAGACTTAGTAAATTGAAATCAAGCCTACAAATGTGTGATGTCACATTTGCTGTGTGCTATTTTGTATTAAAATGAAAAACATTTTACTATATTGCTATGTAAGGAATTTCAGTTCATAGTCAATGTAAATATGAGTTGAATTGTGGGGAAATCTGAGCAATTTAATAAAGATTAATTCCAAAAATGCAACCTTGATTTCATAATCTTTCTCCTTACTGTTTTTTTTTTTTTTTATTTTTTTATTTTTGACAGGCAGAGTTAAACAGAGAGAGAGAGACAGAGGTCTTCCTTTTCCATTGGTTCACCCCTCAAATGGCTGCTATGGCTGGCACGCTGCATCTGGCATGCTGCGTGGGTCCAAAGCCAGCAGCCAGGTGCTTCCTCCTGGTCTCCCATGCGGGTGCAGGGCCCAAGCACTTGGGCCATCCTCCACTGCACTCCCGGGCCACAGCAGAGAGCTGGACTGGAAGAGGAGCAACTGGGACAGAATCCGGTGCTCCGACCAGGACTAGAACCCCGGGGTGCCGGCACCACAGGCGGAGGATTAGCCTAGTGAGCCGCAGCTCTGGCCACCAGTTTCTACTATTTTTATATGACATGATCAGTTACATAGGTGACCACTAATCTGAGGAAGAGATTATTACTCAATATTAATCTGTAATTTTTTTATTCTTACTTTGACTCCTACAGAATCTGTTTTGGTATATGGCCACTTGCTGCTTGCAGCAGTATTCTATCATGTTCCCTGCTGGTGATGCCACATGGAGCACAGAGGCCAGTTTTAGCAGATAGCCAGCCTATATGAGGTGGTGTAAGTTTTTAAAACTGTATTATTTGGGGTGGGGATTGTGACACAGTATGCTGAGATGCTGGTATCTTATATCATAGCGTCAGTTCAAGTTCTGGCTACTCTGTTTCTGATTGAGCTTTCTGCTGATTTATCCTGGTAGGCACTAGATGATGGCTCAAGTGGCTGGGCTGTGTCACTCATGTGGGAGACCTGGATGGGACTCTGGGCTCTTGACATTGACCTGGCACAGCCTGGCTGTTTCAGGCTTTTGGAGAGTGAACCAGAGGATAGAATATTTCTCTCTCTCTCTCTCTCTCTCTCTCTCTCTCTCTCTCTCTACCTCTCAAGATAAATATATATATATATATATATATTATAGAAAGCAGTATTATGCAATGTACATACTTTTTGCAATAACTTAAATAAGATGTGACCAATTAGGCAAAGTTATATATACTCAGAATTTTTTTTTAAAATGAGCCTCTTGGTGGAAAAAGAATTTATAAAGCATTTTAAAAGGGCAGAGATTATTGTACCTAACAGAGGTGGGCAAACTTTTTTTCTTAAAATAGCTAGATAACGAATATTTTTAGACTTCTCAAACTAGTCAACTTGCGCAGTAGCTGGAAAGCAGCCGTCCACGTGGGTAACGTACTGTGAGCAGAACATTGCTCACAACAACAGGTGGCTGCTGAGGTTTGGCCTGTGGCTCACACCGGCCAATTCTGGCCAAATAAAATGACGTGATTATGCATCTAACCTTCTGCTATGTTACAGGTCAGTTTTAAAGCAACTGAAGAGCTTAATGTAATAAATGCAATCCTCCAGCTATCTGGTTTACTAGTTTACTAGTTTACTAGTGTAAGGAAATGAGGATAATGCAGCTTAGAATTTTAAATGAATAATTGAAATTTTTAAAAATATCGTATCAAGTTTTGTTTCAAGAACTTAAAAAAAAGCCATGGAATACAAACCCAAGCATTTGGCTTCTTATAGGTAAAGTGAAAGTGTACCTTTCAGTTGCAATTTCTATTTAATATCCTGAAACAAAAAAAAAAAAAATGAAGGTGCTTCGAAAAGTGTGGAAATTGTAATTAAAAGTCGTTTGTTTTGTCACAAAAAGGTTTGAAATCCATGCATAGTTTTTTTTATAATACATGTTTTACATAACATTTTTAAAGACCTCTTAAATAGTTGATGTTTTAAAAAAATGCTTCGTACCAGAATACATTTATCTTTTAATTCCATTTTCTGTGAATTTCTTGAAGTACTCACATGGATCAAGATAAACAGTGGAGAAAGTAAAGGGAAACTGAAACCCTTTACAAGAATCCTGAGAGGAAAAAAGTCATTGCTCTCTTTTTCATTCATTTTTAGTTCCAGAAAATAATAAATGAAATATAATTTGAAAAGTGTGAAAAATATGCCCCTTGGCAAAAATTGTCTATGAACTAACAATTCCTCCTTAACTTCATATGGTTCCTTGAAACTATGCTGTTTCCTGGAATTCTTATTGGGAATTCTCCAAAGTCAAGAATCAATTTGCTGACGGTCTTATGGATTTGAACAGAGTGGGGGTTGCTGCACTGAGAGCTCCAGTAAGAAGCTGGAGGGCATTTTGGGTATTGAGCCATGGAACCTGGGACATTTTTACTGATAACAATATAGCTCTGATTTATTTATTTATTTTCCCACTCTGAAATGCTGATGTAAAGAAACACACATTATTTTTGAAAAATTCCACTATGACCAATTCTGGGACAAATTAGCTGTTACTGGGGAATTTTCTTTAAATGAAATCATGGCTGAAATATGTAAGAACTTGAAACAGGAATCTCCCCTCATATCTCAGTAGTAAATAAGTGCTTTGAAGTCAAAAGGAAAGTGGCATGTACTTTCTGTTTTTCTTTGCAGGAATTGACATTGATTCCTAGGCATTTAGGTTTGGCTAGCTTCGTTGAAGTTCTTTAAACAGAGGCATTTGGTATTTTGTGGTGGCCTATGAAAGCTATTCCTGTCTGATGTGAGGACGAGCCAGGAACTAGTGTAGGTGAAATTAAGGACCTCGAATATCTCTTCAATTTGGATAGTGAAAGCAGGCATTCAAGGGTAAGGTGTTGCTTGGTGAGCCCTGCCTTGACTATAGCAAGGATCCTGGAAGGCACTATTTGGGTGGAAGTTTTTATTTTGTATCAATAATTGGGAAACGCAATAGCTTCTATGGCATAGAAACCCTGGCTGCAGTATTTGTGCCACTCCAATCTCACTTGGAGTATTTATCATGATCTTTGTTTCGCTTTTTGTATTTTGAGAAAGGCAGAATTTGGGTAGGGAGTAGGTTAATATAGGTCTCACTTGTGCATGTGTTCATCTTTATTTCAGCCATGGCTGCAAACTGCAGACTTGAGTGGCCCTATTGACCATTTTAACTCAATTTGCTTAAGCCCTTTGCTTCTTACTTTCTGATTATCAAAGTAATATAGTAGATTGACTTTTTTTGTTCATGAAATATTCTTCAATCCTATCTTTCTAACAAGGCTACTTACCTTTAAGTATGCTTTGATATCAATGTAGCTACCCCAGATTTATTTCCTTTAATGTTTGCATGACAAGCATTTTCTCTGTGGTTTACTATAAAGAAGAGATAAGGAAATGGAAATACAAATTACCTCATTTCATCAATTTCTGTGATGTTGAAATACTGCACTGAAACCATGAAAAATGTACAAGTGTTAAGTTAATCAAATTTTAAAAGCTGATACAACAAGCAGCAAGGATATAGTAGGTCTGAAAAAACAATTAATAAAGTTGATATACGTGATATATACTAAACCTTGTTGTCAACAATGGCAAAATTCTTCTTTATATTTAAGCCTAGGAGCCTCTCTTTTCTAGTTCCCCATGCAGTATATTCCTGTGGACTGCAGCTGCCCCACTGTGCTGCACAACATTCTAACTTGTTTCTGCCTGACTGTGCTTTGGTGCCTTTTTCTGTAACCCCTGTCCTAACCCTTCCCAACCTTTAATGATCATTTTTTAAAAAGGTATATCTGTGATCTTTTGGAAGAGATGATTTAAAATCACTCATAATGGTGAATTTACCCATTTCTCCTTTCCTGGTTCTATTAATTTTGGTTCATAAAATTTGAAGGTAGGAATTTAGGAGAATATAGATTTTGGATTATGATATCCTCCTAGTAGATTGACTTTTTTTGTTCATGAAATATTCTTCAATCCTATCTTTCTAACAAGGCTACTTACCTTTAAGTATGCTTTGATATCAATGTAGCTACCCCAGATTTATTTCCTTTAATGGAAATGTTATGTTAATGTTTGCATGACAAGCATTTTCTCTGTGGTTTACTTTCAGCCTATCTTTGTTTTATGTTTCAGGTGCGTCTTGCAGACAGCATATAGCTGTGTTCATCTTTGTTTTTATTGCAGTCTGAGAGTCTTTATCTTTTATTGAGTACTTATTCATTCCATGTAATACAATTCATGTAGTTGTATTTATATTTAATACATCATTTTTTTTTCTGTTAACCCAGCTGTTTTCATAGCATTGTCCTCCTTTCTTACCTTTTTTGGGTCACAATGTTTTATTTTTTTCCTTTTTTGTTCTGCTAGATTTATTTATTAATTTGAAGGTCAAAGTTACACATAGAGAAGGAGAGGCAGAGAGAGAGGTCTTCCATCTGCTGGTTCACTCCCCAGTTGGTCACAACAGCTGGAACTGTGCCTGTCTGAAGCCAGGAAGCAGGAGCTTCCTCCAGGTCTTTGCATGTGGGTGGGGACAGAAGGACTTGGGCCATCTTCTACTGCTTTCTCAGGCCATAGCAGGGAGCTAGATAGGAAGTGGAGCAGCCGGGTCTTGAACCGGTGCCCATATGGATTGCTGGCACTGCAGGTGGTGACTTTACCCACTACGCCACAGCACTGGCCTCATCATTCTTTTCATGGTGGAATTTTTATGGTGAAAATGTCATTGATATCTGAGATTGACCAAAATTTCATAAGAAAAAAACTATCCCCACTATATTTTATGAATACACAACTTTTCAATAAATTATTATCAGAAAGAAATCAGCTACTCATTAATGGAGGACTATATATTGACCAAGTAGGGTCATGATGTTTTCCTTGGTCTAAGGAAATAATCATCCATTAATCTCTATAGATGCAGAATGCTCATTTGATCTAATTAACAGCCATTGTGCACATTTTTAAAAAGACAATAC
This sequence comes from Sylvilagus floridanus, assembly GCA_949820135.1. Taxonomy (NCBI): domain Eukaryota; kingdom Metazoa; phylum Chordata; class Mammalia; order Lagomorpha; family Leporidae; genus Sylvilagus; species Sylvilagus floridanus. The sequence continues at coordinate 33,167,584 of OX463238.1, read as the reverse complement.
AATTAAGTAAGAGCAAAACATTTCAAAAGTTACTATACTATTTATGTAATAATAAAAGAACACACAAACATTCTCAGTCCAAAAACAGTATCATAATTATAGAGGCATTTCTGTTATTTCTGCTAAAACTAAAAATGAGAGGGGCAGGTGCTGTGGCTTAGCAGGTAAAGCCGCTGCCTGCAGTGCCGACATCCCATATGAGTGCCGGTTCATGTCCTGGCTGCTCCACGTCTGATCCAGCTTCCTGCAATGGCCTGGGAAAGCAGTAGAAGATGGCCCAAGTCCTTGGGCCCCTGCACCCACGTGGGAGACCCAGAAGTTCCTGGCTCCTGGCTTCAGATCGGCACAGTTCCAGCCATTGCAGCCAATTAGGGAGTGAACCAGCAGATGGGAGACCTCTCTCTCTCTCTCTCTCTCTCTCTCTCTGCCTCTCCTTCTCTCTCTGTAACTATGACTTTTAAAGACATAAATCTTAAAAAAAAAAAACTAAAAATGAAATATACACAATAGCTCTCAGGCCTACTATTGAAACTGTTCCATATTAGTCAACCAAGCAGAGCAGAAATTTGAGCTCTAAAACTCAAGCAAGGGGAAGTGAAACTGTTGTGTTTTGATGACTTAATATTTAGAAACCCCAAGAGAATTTAACTGATAATTTCTAACCATTACCCAATTCTAGTATCTAAAATTGGGACAAAAAAGAACAGATGATCTGAATAAAAAAATCCTTTGGTTGACAAGAAAAAAATAAAAATAAAAATAAACCCACTTTGGGGAAATATAAAAGATGATTAAAAGGTGGGAGAAAATGTTTGCCTCTCAAATCACCAGGAATTACCTCTGATGGGGAATGGGGAAGTATGAAGAAATAGAGCAGTGAGCAAAGAGTGTGGTTGAACAGTGTGTATAGAAGAAAATATAGGTCACATTGCAGTTCATTATAGAGATAGTTATCACAACACAGAGTTAATTTTGTTTAAGAAGTAAGGAAGTATGAGTAAGTGTTTTCTGAATTTGCTTACATTTCATAGGGGGAACTCTCAAGGATGTAGCAAATTAATAGAAATGGCTGCCTACAGAGACCAGGATGGAAGGAAAATGGGGCAGACAGGGAGAGGATGTGTAGCATGGACTCCAAATGAAACCGTTGTCATGTTCTTTTGGTTTTCAACCACGTGAGCATACTATATAGAAAAAAATTTCCATAAAACACAAATGGTAGATTTAGGATTTCATCACTGTGTTTAGGGTAGAAGCTGAATTCTTTAAAGGGTTCATTTGCTTATTGTATTTTCACACCTTGAAATTATCCATCAATTTCTTTATATTTAGAGATATTTCTTGGTTTTCTTACCAAATTTTATATCCTAATATATAAAGGAACCAGTATATGTATATTTTTTAAAGATTTCTTTGTTTATTTGAAAGTCAAAGTTACAGAGAGAGAGAAAAATTTTCGATTCGCTGGTTCACTCCCCAAATGCCACAAGGGCTAGAGCTGGGCCAGTCAAAAGCCAGGAGCCAGGAGTTGCTTCTGGGTCTCCCTTGTGGATGCAGAAGCCCAAGCACTTGGGCTGTCTTCTGCTGCTTTCCCAAGTACATTAGCAGAGAGCTCTATCAGAAGTGAAGCAGTTGAGTCTCAAACTGCCACCCATATGGGATGCCTGCACCACAGATGGTGGCTTTACCTGCTATGGCACAGTGCAAAAAATTCCTTTTATTTAAGGATTACAAACTTCATGCATTTCATAAGTACAGCTTTAGGAATCTAGTGATTCTTCCACTGTGCCTGCCCTCCCACTGACACTCCCACCCCTCTCTTCTTCCCTCTCCTAGTCCCAGTCTTATTTTATACTAAGATCTATTTTCAATTAACTTTATACACCAAAAATTAAGTCTATAGTAAGTAAAGAGTTCAGCAATTTGTATGAAAAAAGAAAGAAAAAAAGAAAAAAAATTTCTCAATAGTCAACACAAGGGCTGTTCAGAATCATTGCATCTCGAAGTTAATGTCACTTTTTTTTTTTTTTTGAGAAACTTAATTAACTTTAAAGAAGCACCCAAGAATGATACATCTTTTGGGAGCACTTAAACATAACTGTAGCTTATGAGACATAAGAATAACCTCCATTTTATACATTAAAAGAAAATAAGTCTTTGGAAACATGTTTTATCATTAATTAAAGAAGCACCTAAGAAAACAAGCAATGGGGTTGGACACTTTAGCATAACTAAAACTATGAGACCTAAGAATATCCTCTACTTAATATACTAAAATGCAATAAATCTTTGAAAACATGTTATACTGCTAACTCTCCTAAAATGACTCTTTGAGGGCAGGAGTCCTGCATGGGAAGTTAGTGCACAATGACTCCTATTGTCAATTTAACAATGAAAACTATTAAGTATGATGTTAGTGATCACCCAAAGCTCTTGACATGAGCTGTCTAGGCAGTGGAAGCCTTTTGAATACAAAAACTCTTTCAATATTTAGACAAGGCCATAAGCAAAGTGGAAATTCTCTTTCCATCAGAGAAAAGTATATCCTTCTTTGATGACCGCTTCTTTCCACTGTTGTCTCACCAGAATAGGTCCCTATTTAAGAAATTTTTTTGCCACTGTTTCTTGGCTTTCCATCCCTGAAATACTCTCGTGGGCTTTTTAGCCAGACCAGAATGCCTTAAGAGCTGATTCTGAGGTTGGAGTGCTACTTAAAGCAATTGTCATTCTATGAGTCTGCTGTATGGACTGCTTCCCATGTTAGATAATTTGCGCCTTTTAAATTTTATCTATTATCACCAAACACTTAATCCTATTTATATGATCACTTTAGCAATTAATTCTATCAATATGATCATTTTTAACACTTAATTCTATCCATGTGATTGCTTTAACACTTAAAATGCTATTTTTTACTATTTGTTGAACTCTTTACTTAACATGGAGTACAAAGTTAATTGAAAATAGATTCTAGTTAAAAATAAGAGTGGGAATAAAAGAAGGCGGAGGAAGAAGGGTGGGAGTATGGGTGGGAGGGCAAGTATGGTGGGAAGAATCAGCATGTTCCTAAAGTTGTAGTTATGAAGTGTATGAAGTTTGTAATTGTAAAGCTGTATAGTTCTGCATGCATTCCTATGGACTTACTTCTAAGGGAACAATTTAAAAACTTGCAATGAGACCAAAGATCCTCTTAAGCTTGGGGGTAAAAATAGTATTTTAAGTGTTAAAGTGGCCAGTCTTTTTTAATGTTTTACTTGACTATTTTTTGTTCATCCTGCCATTTTCTTTATTACATATTAACTTACAGAACTTAGCAAAATTTTTTGTTGTAAGATTCATTAATCTTCCTTTGCTGATGTTCTTTGTTTTAAAAGATTTATTTATTTATTTGAAAGAGTTACAGAAGGAAAGAGATTGTCCATCTACTGGTTCATTTCCCAGATGGCTTTAATGGTCTGGGCTGAGTGAAGCCAGGAGCAGGAATTTCATCTAGGTCTCCTAAGTGGATGCAGGGATCCAAGAACTTGGGCCATCTTCCACTGCTTTCCCAGGCACAATAGCAGGGAGCTGAATTGGAAGTGGAGCAGCCAGGACTCAAACCAGTGCCCATATGGGATGTTGGCACCCAAGCAATGGGTTTACCTGCTATGCCACAATGCTGGCCCCATTTATTTTTTTATTTATTTATTTTTTACAGGCAGAGTGGACAGTGAGAGAGAGAGACAGACAGAAAGGTCTTCCTTTTGCCGTTGGTTCACCCTCCAATGGCTGCCACGGCCGGCGCGCTGCGGCCGGCGCACCGCGCTCATCCGATGGCAGGAGCCAGGTGCTAGGTGCTTTTTCCTGGTCTCCCATGGGGTGCAGGGCCCTAGCACTTGGGCCATCCTCCACTGCACTCCCGGGCCACAGCAGAGGGCTGGCCTGGAAGAGGGGCAACCGGGACAGAATCCGGTGCCCCGACCGGGACTAGAACCCGGTGTGCCCTCGCCGCAAGGTGGAGGATTAGCCTGTTGAGCCAAGGCGCCGGCCAAACAATCACCATTTATTTTTTGACAGGTAGAGTTACAGACATAAGAGAGAGAGACAGGGAGAAAGGTCTTCCATCCGATGGCTCAACCCTCCCCCCATCCCCCTCCCCCCGGAAATGGCTGCAATGGCTGGAGCTATGCCAATCCGAAGCCAGGAGCCAGGTGCCTCTTCCTGGTCTCCCATGCGGGAACTTGGGCCATCCTCCACTGCTTTCCCCAGCCACAACAGAGAGCTGGACTGGAAGAGGAACAAGGAGCAACCGGGACTAGAACCTGGTGCCCATATGGGATGCCGGTGCTGCAGGTGGAGCATTAACCTAGTGCGCCATGGTGCCAGCCATGCCATGATATTCTTTTAAAAAGTATTACTTTATAGTAAATCTGGAAATCAGATAAATATATACTTACATTTTTATAGATGATTTTTATTTAATAAATCTAGAATTTATTTTCTATATGATGTAAGAGAATGTAAATTTTCTCCTAAAGAGCTAATTAATTGTTTTAAAAACTCTGTTAAACAATCTTCCCTTATCTACTGCTTCAAAATTCTAGTTATAATGTTTCATTGAGTAATTCATGAACATTATAGTATTAATAATCCAAACTTATTTTAATTTTGTGATAAATTCCAACATATACTGAGTCTATATTATTTTCCTGTTTAAAAATTATTTTCACCAGTGGATTTTTCCAAATAAACTTAAGATTCACTTGCACTTCTTATGTCAACTCTTATATGTCAATTGCACTTCTTATCGAATAATTTCTAAAAAAGTATGTCACTGTAATAGATAGTGTTTCCATCTGAGATTAAAGTATGTTTCTCAGATAATTTAATTGTTCTTTTTGCTTCTCAACGTGATTTTATTGATTTCTTTATATACCACCTGTAAATTTCTCTTTTTCAAATTTTTATTAATATTAAAAGAACATATTTCCTAGGTACAGCTCTGAGAAGATAACCATACTTCCCTTCCTTCTCCTCTTCCTTCCTCAATCCTCCAGTTGCATAACTACAACTATAATTTCAGATTTCTCCCTTACAGCATAAAGAATAAGCAGCAGGATATCTTATTCTTGCTCCTGAATACAACAACTATACCTATAGAGATTTGCTAGAAGGCTTGAAATTAATAATTATCATCTATTCCGCTTATTTAAAATTTATGTAAAAAAAGAATGAGTGCTGACTTTGTCAAATGACTTATTAGAGCACTGTTGGTTTAGTGTTTCAGAGATTGAACAGAGTAAAATTTGAAGCCCTGCTCTCTCCCTTAGACATGTTGTACCCCATCCTTGGGTCTCCTTGTACTCTAATTTTGTCACTTGTAAAATGCAGATGGTAATCATATTTGCCTCTAGGGGTTCTATAAATGACTGAGGAACTGCAGCCTGTATTGCATTTTACATGGTGTTTGGGATATATTAGATGCACAATGAACAGTCCTATTATCCTCCAATGAGATGGTCCTCTGAGTTGCATATGGAACCACTGGACATGTGAGAATGTCAGCAAAGCAAGTGTGAGGGAGATCTCGGATAGCAGTGGCTATCTTAGAATACACCTGTGCCACCCTGTGTTTGAACACTTATGGTGTACTCCACATCCTGTGTTGTTCACTTCATGTGGCAAACACCTTTAAGTAAGATGTGATTGTCTAGTCAGCAAGATTAGGAAATGAATTTGTCTTCTGCTTTTCAAGCCTCTCCTTACTGGGTTATAAGACTAGTGGTGGGGCTGGCACCATGGCTCACTTGGTTAATCCTCTGCCTGCGGTGCTGGCACCCTGGGTTCTAGTACCAGTTGGGGCGACGGATTCTGTCCCAGTTGCTTCTCTTCCAGTCCAGCTCTCTGCTGTGGCCTGGGAGTGCAATGGAGGATGGCCCAAGTCCTTGGGCCCTGTGCCTGCATGGGAGACCAGGAGGAAGCACCTGGCTCCTGGCTTCAGATCGGCGCAGCGTGCCAGCCATAGCGGCCATTTGGGGGGGGTGAACCAACAGAAAAAGGAAGACCTTTCTCTCTGTCTCTCTCTCTTTCACTGTTTAACTCTGCCTGTCAAAAAAAAAAAAAAAAAGACTAGTGGTGGAGTTGAATTAATACCAATTTTTGAAACTCTATTTTTTAGTTATCGTATCAGTGATAATGTGGAGTGTGTTTACTTTGTCTTGATTGTGTAATGCACATAACACTTAGTTGCCCTAGTACTCTGAGGGTCAGTCAGATGTGGATAGACACATAACATGAGCCTTACCATTAGCACCTGCAGAGTGAGCTGATTTATTTAACCCAATGCCTTACTTTAATTTTCAGAAATAATAGGTTACATTACATTGGTAGAAACCAGACATGTGAACATGTTTTATGAGACATTAGACAATAAGGTTTGCCACTGTCCCAGCTCATAAAGCTCATTTTACATAAATGAAATTTATGTATTGATAAAAGTATGCAGATAATACAATTTCCTGTTCTTAATACATATTTTCTAATTGCTTAAGCTATATCATTTTATTTAAAAATACAAAATGACTGATTTCCAGATAGAGATAGAGGTAGTATTTGATGTCACACACACCTAAAATATTTTCACATCCTTGTTCTGAGCGGTTTTCTTTAGAATGGAAATTCTAAAAAAAGCATTGAGTGGCTCCCCAGAGCCCCTGTCTTCCTCCTTGGCTCATGCTGTTAGACTATCTCTGAGTGGTGGGCTCTGCTCCCTTTAACTCACTTTCCGATACCTCTCCAAGGCAAGCGTCAGTCTCTTCCGTGTTTCCTGAGGGTTTTGGGAGAAACTTTTCAATTCCTCTCTCTCACTCACTTATCCTCCCCTTTGTTACTCCACCACCTAGGGCTGCTTCTTGACAAGGACTGCCCTTCAAGTTGGTGTACATCAGGAATTCTGGAGGCAGGCAGTGCCAAGCCAACTGCCAAATTTTCTTTTAGCTCACTCCCAAAAGGATGTCAGCCTGGATGCAGAATCCAGCCACATGTGCATTCCTCCACTCTGCTTCTCTTCCTATGCATCATCCTGGCTGAATCAGTGACTCACTTCCCTCTCTGCAGGGCAGCCTCATTTCTGGCCTTTATTGGCAGGCAGCTACCTCTCTGTGCTGTAGAAGAAGCTAGATGTAGGCCAGGTTTCATTTTCAAGATTAGAGCCCCATGAAGGCTATGTAGATGGGGTTATTCAAATGGAAGAAAGCACTGGTTTAATTCCAAGAGGAATGTTTTACAGTGGTAAAATCCAGAGCAAACAGGACATCTGGCTCTCTGTTCCTGCCATTACTAACTAGCTATGTAACTTTGAGTAAGCCATGTGATTTCTTTGTTCTTCAGATTTGTTATCTTTAAAATGTTGATAATGAGGTGTCTTTGATAAAGTTGTAATAAAAAAACTAGTTAATTAAGGCATAACTAGCTTAGAATAGTAACTGATAAGTAGTCAGCATTTGATCATTATTAACTACTATTGTTTTTTGTTTGTTTGTTTTTAAAGATTATTATTTATTTGAAAGTTAGAGTTACATACAGAAAAGTCTCCCAACCACTGGTTCACTTTCCAAATGGCCACAATGGTCAGAGCTGAGCTGATCTGAATCCAAGAGCCAGGAGCCAGGAACTTCTTCCAGGTCTCTAACATGGGTGCAGGGGCCCAAGTACTTGGACCATCTTCTACTGCTTTCCCAGGTCACAGCAGAGAGCTATATCGGAAGAGGAGCAGCTGGGACATGAACCGGCGCCCATATGAGATACTGACAACACAAGTGTAAGCTTAGCCTACTATGCCATAGCGCCAGCCACAGCTATACTGTTAGTATTTTTAAGTTATTTATTTTTAATTTGTTTGAGAGAGAGAGAGAGAAATATTCCATCCACTAGTTCACTCTCAAATTGCCACAACAGATGGGGCTGGGCCAGGCCAAATCCTGGAGTCAAGTACCAAATCTGGGTCTTCCACATGGGAGGCAGGGAACACAACTGCTTGAACCATCATCTGCTGCCTCCCAGGGTTTGCCTTATCAGGAAGCTGGATGGGACTTGAACTCAGACACTCTGATAAAGGAAGTGGATGTTCCAAGAGGCATCATCACCACTGCACCAAATGCCCATCTCTAATGCCTGAAAAATATTCTTTTCTATCTGCAGGGCTGACATAGAATTTGGCAAGGTGATTGGTCTAACTGAAGGGACACAGGTGACTTCCTGTTGGAGACTAACTAGAAGTAAGTTTGGAAAACCAGGTGAATCATTAAGTAGAACTTCAAAATTTCCATATAATTTATTTTTTCTTTTTAATTTTTATTAATATAAAGGGAATAGATTTCATATATTTTAAACATGTAATTCTAAGAAGTTAACGTCCCTCAATCTCCTCTCCTTCAATTTAGACAGACAAGAGAAAGCAACAAGAACACTTGAAATTATTTGAGTGGCTGTTGGTGAAAGTATTGCTTTTGATTTAAATTAGACCATTAGGATCACACGAAGTGATGATCACATACAGTGTGATCCACATGTGAGAGACTGGAGTTGCAGGAACTCGGCCTCAGGGTGATGCAAGCCTAGACTATGTTGTTTCAAACAGCAGTGGTGACAACGAGGGACAATCGAGAAGGTCATCAGGGGCCAGGGAAAGCGGCTGGTTAAGGGTGCTTCTGAGCCAAGGGTATCTGCTGCGTTGTGTTGAATCTACCGGAAATGGAAGAAGTGGAAGAACAGCTTGTGGTTTGATTTTAGAGCTACTGAGATAACAATCGATGAAAATGAATTGGTATTGAGGCAGCGTGTACTAGATGTGCAATATTCTAATTAAATACTATTGCTAAATTATATATATATATATATTTAAATTGAAAGCTTTTTTTCCCCAGAAATAGAATTTATAAAATCATGTCCATCTTCTTGGGAGCCCTATAAAGTTCTTTCTAAGGATTTCTATCAATTAAATATAAAAGTAGGCTAAAATATGAATTTTTAAAATGTTGATTAGAATGTAATGGTTCATAAAATTTATAATTTAATAATGCTGTGGAAAGTAATGTAAAATATAAGAAGCTACATTTTGCATCAATTCATTGGGATATTTATGCTTTAACTATGGTACTGGAGGGGGTTACAGTCTTTTAAAATTGACCAAAATAAATGCATTGCAGATAGAATTTAAGTAAAAATAATTTGAGTTCTTTAATTCGATCCAAATTAACCAAAATCAGTGACACAACTTGAGAAAAATTTCTTAAACTAACCATGATTAATGAGTCCATTTATTCCTTCAGTTGAAATAGATCACTAGGGCCAGCGCTGGCGCCGTGGCTCAATAGGCTAATCCTCCGCCTAGCAGCGCCAGCATACAGGGTTCTAGTCCCGGTCGGGGTGCTGGATTCTGTCCCGGTTGCCCCTCTTCCAGGCCAGCTCTCTGCTGTGGCCAGGGAGTGCAGTGGAGGATGGCCCAAGTGCTTGGGCCCTGCACCCCATGGGAGACCAGGAGAAGCACCTGGCTCCTGCCTTTGGATCAGCACAGTGCGCCGGCCACGGTGGCCATTGGAGGGTGAACCAAGGGCAAAAGGAAGACTTTTCTGTCCATCTCTCTCTCTTTCACTGTCCACTCTGCCTGTCAAATAAATAAATAAATAAATAAAAGAAATAGATCACTAGGAATTTAAGCACATTCTCACTATAGAATTTTACTGATTTTAAGCTTAACCAATATAGGGGCCCAGTGTTGAGGCACAGCTGGTTAATTTGCCACTTGCAATGCTGACATACTGTATCAGAGTGTCAGTTCAAATCCCAGCTACTCTGCTTCTAATCTAGCTCCTTTCTAATGTGCCTACAAAGGCAATGGATGATGGCCTATGTGCTTGGGCCCCTGCCACCCTTCTGAGAAGCTAGGATGCATTTCCTGGCCCCTGGTTTCAGCCTGTGCCAAACCTGGGTGTTACAAACATTTGGGAAGTGAACTAAGGAATGGAAGAGCTATTTCTTTCTGTTGCTCCCATGACCTCCCTCCATTCCTCTCAAACTGTCTTTCAAATAAATCTTAAAAATTGTAACAAAAACATTTTGCTTTTTACTGCAGATTTCTCTAAAGAGCAATCCAATTTTCTCCAATACAAACTAGAAATTATTTCATGTCTTTCATTGAAGATGAAATCTTGTTTCAGACAAACTTTTTTAAAAAAGTGTATTTATTGGGGTCACCTTTGTGGCATAGTTCGTAAAGCTGCTATTTGTAGCACCAGCACCCCACTTGGGTGCTGATTTGAAACCCCGCCACTCCACTTCCAATCTAGATCCCTACTAAAGCACCTGGGAAAGCAGTGGAGAATAACTCCAGTGCAAGGGCCCCTGTATCTATGTGGGAAACCTGGAAGAAGCTCCTGGCTCCTGGCTTCAGCTTGGCACAACCCTGGCCATTGCAGCCATTGGGGAGTGAACCAGAGAATAGAAGATCTTTCTCTGTCTCTGCCTCTCTCTCTGTAACTCTAACTTTTAAATAAGTAATAAATAAATAAATGAAAAGAAAAAGATGTTATTTATTTCTGTGAAAGGCTAAGTTACACAGAGAGAAGAAGAGGGAGAGAGAGAGACAGAGAGAGAGAGCGAGAGAGCTGCTAGTTCACTCCCCAAAAGACCGCAGTGGCCAAGGCTGAGTCAGTCTAAGCTTCATCAGGGTCTCCCCTGTGGTTGCAGGAGCCCAAGTACTAGGGCCATCTTCTGCTGCTTTCCCAGGTGCAGTAGCATTGGATTGAAACTGGATCAGCTGGCACTCAAATCGGCACCCCTATGATAAGCAGCATCATTGGCCTCAGATTAACCTGCCCCTCAGATAAGCTTTTGAAATCACTTTACTATATATGGATGCAGAGTTCAAGTTACAGAAGTCAGTTTTAGATAGACAATATTGTGTCTAGTTCCAGGTACCTTAGTACCTCAAGTGTTTGATAAAAACATCTACAAATTGGATTTTACTTATAAAAACATATATGAGAATATAACATATGCTCCTAAATCTGTATATGTGAAATTTATTCACCTTATATAAATTTTAAAAATTGGAAAAAATTAGCTAAGTGCTAATTAGCTAAGTGCTAATTCGAGTGAAAAATCGCTGAATCCACTAACATGTGCAAGAAAGACTTCGGAGATCCTGGGCATGAGGGTGGGCTGTTCGCATGTCAGAGCTTTCTTAAATATTGAAAAAATCAAGAGAAGGGGCAGGTTCATTTCTCTGACTTTCTATCCATCCATCCATCCATCCATCCATCCACCCAATTCTTAAAAAAAAATAGCCCCCTATATACATGTATGTACTAGGAGACAAAGATGGGTTACATAGACTGCCTAAAGAAATGGATAGACCAATATGGAGGCTCAGTTTTGTGATTATGCTAATTACAAGTAAACTGATCACCATATGCTGCTTTTTCTGTTAGTTTGGATAATATCTATCAGATAAGGCTATCCCTAGGGCAAAACGAAGTTGCAAAAAGTACTGCAAAATACTATAGATGTTTAGATGACTTTATATTATGACTGGGGAATTTCTTTTTCTTTATAAGAGACCACTAGCTCATCTTTTGTAAATATTTAAATGTTATATTTTTAAAAGGTTTTATTTATTTATTTGAGAGAGAGTGTTAACAGACCGTGAGAAGGAGAGACAGAAGAAAGTCTTCCATCTGCTGGTTCACTCCCCTAATGGCTGCAATGGCTGGAGTTGAGCCGATTCGAAGCCAGGAGCCAGGAGCTTCTTCCATGTCTCCTACGTGGATTCAGGGGCATCTGGCAGTAGAAAATGGCATCTGGGCCATCTTTTACTGCCTTCCCGGGCCATAGAAGAGAGCTGGAATGAAAGCAGAGCACCGGGTACTATAACCAGCGCCCATATGGGATGCTGGTGCCACAGGCTGATGATTTACCACAGTGCCAGCCCTTAAATGTTATTTTATCCACACATACGTATGTGTGGAAAAAGAGAAGGGAGAGAGAGACAGAGAGAGAGAGAGAGATGTAACAAATCATCCAAAATTTGGTGACTAAAAAACCCAAAAGTGCATTATTTTTCATGATTTTGGTAGTTATCTGAGTGACTTTTTTGCTGGTCTTGTTTGGGCTCCTTCAGGATCTTCACATGTCTGTGACTTTGGAGTCTGGCTGTGGGCAGAGTGTCTGTCCTCATGTAGCTTCTTCAATCAGCCGTCTAGCTGGATTTTACCACAGTGGAGCAAACAGAATGCCAAGGCCTCTTAGAGTTCAGCCTCAGAAGTCACAACTTCTTCTTAGTCATAGCTAGTTGTAGGGAAAGGGCCAGCCCAAATTCAAGGGGAGGCGAAATAGACTCCACATCTTGATGGGAGAAGTGGCGAAGTCACATTGCAAAGGGACGCATGAGATGAGAGGGATTTCTTTGTCATCTTAGCTAATAACCTACCACATTTGTACATGGTGGGGTTGTATTTTCTCATTTGGTGAAATGAACTTTTTGTCTATGTGCAGTGGATAGCAGTTTTTTTTTTTTATTTTAATCTCAGCAACCATTACTAAAAAATATTATGGAAAAACATATAGTTTTAAGTTCTCCTTTGCTCTTCATTGTATTTGTTGATTAAAGAAATAGTGCACCTGGGCTGATATTGTGGCACAGCTGGTTAGGCTGCCACTTGCAATGTTGGCAAAAGTAAAAAGTAATGTTTTAGAGATTGGCATTGTAGTGCAGTGGGTTAAGCCACTGACTGTGAAATCAACATCCTACATCAGAGTGCTGGTTCTAGTCGCAGCTTCCAATCCAGCTTCCTGATAAAAATCCCAGCTGCTTTGTTTCTGATCCGGCTTTCTACTACTGTTTCCAGGAAGGCAGCAGATCATGACCCAAGTATTTGAGCCCCTTGCCGCCCATGTAGGAGACTAGGGTGGATTTTCTGGCTTCAGCCTAGCCAAGCCATGGCTGCTGTGGCCCTCTGTGGAGTCTCTCCCTGTGTCTCTCCATCTCTCTCTGTCATTCTGCTTTCAAAATAAATAAATCTTTTAAAAAAATAGTGTGACACTTCTAATCAATATGTTATTCATGAAGGATCTGTCTAAGTGTATGAGAAAATCTATTAATTTGAGGATTTTGAAGCCTTCTTACTTGATCATTACACTACCATTATTGTGTAGTAATAAGAAATGAATTCTGTCTTCTAATAGCTGCCAATTTAGTTTTTATGACAAGAAGATAAATATTTTCATTTAGTTTTCCTCTTATCTCAATGAATAATGAAAGGTTAGAGAGTATATGGCCCAATGGATAGTGTTATTTTTTTTTTCTTTTGGTATTCGTTTTAACCTAATAGATTCAGTGTTGTTTTTAACCAGAGAGTGTTTTCACTCCCTCATGACAGAAAGAAATTACTTTGTTGTATTGATATATCTTTGTTGTTTTGTAGTCTGAGAAGCTTTATAATTATAATACTCTTGAGGGTGTATTTGCAGAAACAGAAAACACAAATTTCTCCATTCTCCTAAAAACAGCAGATTTCAGGCATTGGGGAGTAGCATTTATCCTACACTGAGAGATATTCAGAGTAGCAAAATTGAACTGACTTTGAATACATAAAAGCAGGGTTAATAAAGAACAATATGCCAGTTTATAGCCAATTATATACTTCGCCATAGTCTGTAGTTATAGGGAATGTCTTATTCAATTTTGTGAAAATGAAACTCAGTTTTCTTTTCTCTTGGCCTTGAGGCACCTGCCCCTTCAGCTTGGAATCCTCCCCACACTTCTCTCATGAATGCCTTCTGCCTGCTTGGTCCCAGCTTCAGTGTCGCTTGCTTCAGAAAGTCTCCTTACTTAGGCCAAGCACATTTTCTCTTGCACATTTTCTTTTTTTTTTTCTTAAGATTTATTTATTTTTAAAGGCAAAGTTAGAGAGAGAGTGAGAGCAAGAGCGAGAGCGAGAGAGAGAATGTCCCGTCCACTGGTCTGCTCCTCAATTGGCCAAGATGGCTATGGCTGAGCCAGGCTGAAGCCAGGAGCCAGGAGCTTATTCTGGGTTGTGGGTGGCAGGGGCTCAAACACTCGGATCATCTTCTGCTGCCTTTCCCAGGCCACTTGCAGGGAGCTGGATTGGAAGACAAGTAGCTAGGGCACAAACCAGTGCCCATCTGGGATGCCAACATTGCAGGTGGCAGCTTAACCCACTGCACCACAATGGCAGGTCCCTGTCTTGCACATTTTCAAAGCACACTCCTCTGACATTTCCCACTGTTACAGAGTTGCTCCGGGCTTGTTTGCCTTCCTCAACAGGCTGTGAGGTCAGTGAGGGCAGATATGGTGTTGACCTTGTTATAGCTTCACTTCCTAGAACAGCAGTTGGAGCATTGTGGTGAGTGATGAACATTTAATGAATGACTTAACCAGGGGTAGACTATAAGAAAATTCTCCTTTTTCCTGTACATATTCTTCATCCAAATAAAAAGAAAATAGATACTTGGTTTTCTGGATCAGGACCATAAGTGTTCAGTATTAAAAAAGAAAAAGGGTACAGTGATTTGTCTGTTCATTGTGTTCAACACATCAGACATTCTGCCTTATAGTACTATTTTGTGGAGATCAGTAGTCATGTGCTTGTTCATTAAGTGATAACTTTATATAACCAAGATATGGTTATCCTTTATTTATTTATTTTGTATCTTTTGTAGTTCCTTAGCACATTGCCCAGGGAATGATGGCCACCTCAGTCAGACACGTCAGTGATGCCTTTGGTATCTTAACTCCTCACTGTGCTTCCTACTTGGGCCATGCCTTTTGGTTTCCTTTCACCTTCTGAAGCAATATTAACCCATTGTCCCCCTATCCTTAGTCTTTCCAGTGGCTAATACCAGTACACTGACTCCTTCTGTCTCTGGCAACACACCCGAGAGAGGATGTGATTATTGCCATTTTGCAAAATACATCAGCTCAGCACATGGTTTTCTGCCATTCCTATCCTTTTGTCCATTTATATTGTGCGTGGAAAATGACTTTATTCATCCTGAAAGCAGTGTCATAGACTCCACCTTCTGAGTTGCTCTATACGGTTTATTCTCTCCAAAATCAAACATCCTCATTTCTTATCTTTCCTAATAGTCCAACATAATTAGTCATCTTCTCTTTACTCTTGACCTGATTTTTATGCTTTCATAGCTATAAATTATTTGGACCAGCCAACAGATACAGTAGGCAAATTGAATATTAACAAGGCATTTTTTTTCTTTCCTGGTGGGTCCTAAGATTTTGAAAGTTTAGCAAAATCTATTTGATTGGTAGAGGCTTTGGGGAACTCAAACTAAAACCTAGAGTCTATGAACTTTGTCCACTTACTAGCACTTCAGTACATATTAATGATAGCTTGTTGGTTTAGTTTTGGTTTTGGTTTGTGTTTTGTTGTGCTCTACTGAACTGTGGCATGTATGGAATGCAAATACAGATTAACAAGACTGATATTCACATGGACTTTGTGGAATCATCTGTTTATTTTGTGGATCTCATATGAAAATTTATTTTAATTTGTAGTAACCTGTAAGTCTATTTAAAGTAAAGGAGAAGTTGGGCATAAGTAATAACTTAACAATTTTGCAGAGAATAATGGGAAGTTTGACTTAGAAATCTCTCTATTTTCATAAAATATTTAAAGGCATAGTAATTGTATCTTCAATTCTCACTCCATGCTAAATACTGTGCTAGGCATATTGCATGCATAATCTCAGTATCCCTCATTATAACCATTTATGATTTCTATTATTATCTCTGTTTTTCAGCCCTCTAGAAGTTAAATGAGTTTCCTTATTAATTTTCTGTTGTGTAAGAAATTATCACAAACTGAGAGACTTAAAATACCACTGTTCGGAGCTGGTGTTGTGGTACTACCTGTGATGCCCAAATAAATAAATCTTTAAAAAAGCACAGTTAATTGTATCACTTTTCTGTAGAGATCCAAAGTCCAGGCAAGTTCAGGTGGATATTCTGTTCATAGTCTCACGAGACAAAAATTAAGGTGGCAGCTGGCCTGGCCTCTTACCTGGAGACCTGGAAATAGTCCTTTGCAATGCATGTTCAGGTTGTTGGCAGAACTGAGTTCCTTGTATTGTAGGAATGTCATTCCTGTATCCTTGGGCTGTCAGCAGGCACTTATCTTTGCTAGATTCCACCTGTATCCCATCTCATGTGGCTCCCTCCATCTTCACACCAGCAAGGACATTTCTAATTCTTCTCATGGTCCGAATCTCTCTGACTCCCCCTCTACCAATCAGAAAAAGTGCTCTGCTCTTAAGGGCTCTTGCAATTAGATTAGCCAACCTACCCCAACAATCTCACGGTTGGTAGGGCCAACCGTGTCAGGTAACACAACGTAATCAGAGGAGTGAAGTCTCATCATGTGCACAGCTAGAGTAGAATTGGAGGAGAGGGGTGGATAATATAATTCTGTTTCCCATAAGTCATTGGCAGAGTTGGAGGACAAACCCAGGCTTGATGGAACTCCAGAGCTTTGGCTCGATAAGACAGTTGTGAGAGGGCCTGATTTTATCTGTGGGCATTCTGGGAGAACCAACTGACTAGTCAAATGGTCTCACATACTGCTATATAAAGTACTGCCTTCAAGGGTTCCAACCCAAGTTTTACGCATACTGTTCCTATATAATAGGAGATCCAGATGGACAGGAATCACATATATTGGGCTTTGTTTGGCTGTACGTACTTCTGCAATTTGCACATGAGTTTGTTTTTTATTCTGCCCTATTTTGCTGCAAGCACTGGTCTTTATACCTTTCTCTCCTTCTGTTTGTCTTCTTAACACACTTTTAAAATATGGTCAGAGCAGGCATTTGGCCTAGCACTTAGAATGCCCATGCCCCCAAAACAGAGTATGTGGATTCAATTCCTGGCTCTAGCTCCTGACTACAGCTTCCTGATAATTCATAACCTAGGAGGCAGCAGGTGATGATGACTCAACTCAGTGAGCTTCCGCCAGTCACATGGGAGACCTGGATTACAGGCTCAGGTCCTGGCTGAACTCCAGCCCAGACATACCAATCGTGGGCACTAAAGAGGAATTTTGTAATCCAGCAGGTGGGAGATCATTGTCTGTCTGTCTATTTCTTTCTCTCTCTCAGCCTTTCAACTAGACAGAAAATAATTTGTAACAGGAGGGGGAAAAAAAAAACTTTAGCTAATAAGTGTCATTATCACTGCAGTTAATTTTGGAAAAATGAATGAAATCATAGTAATTGTATTTACTTGAAACCTTTTTAGAGATAATTGAATCGAGTGACCATAATTCCCATAGTGAATTGCAAAAGATACAGTCAAAAAGAGAAAAATTCAACCCTTGATCAAACAAAGCTCATTGAACTAGAGACCACATGAATTGTTATGAAGAAAAACGTTTGATTTGGTGCATAAATGAGGAAAAACAAATAAGTGTTATTTTGTTGATCTTAAATAACAGTATAAACTATATGATGTATATTAGTAAGGCCACTGGATGGGACATTTTCCTTTGTTGACACCTATAGGATCTTCTCTATTTGTCTGCAGAAAGGCAAAGATAGGGATTTGCCTTTTCCCCATTTTTCACGAGGCCAGACAGAGCCTCATTAATGATAACCAGCTTAGGTGTATTAGGAGCAGTGTGGATTGCATGAAACAAAGTCTGATCCTGGCGTCTTCAATATCTAAGTATTTTAGGACAAAATACTAGAAATTTCTGCACCCAGAGATGTTGTTCCCAGTTACAAAAATGAGGAGTTCCAACATTTTATTGTCACAAATGACGTCTGCTGTGATATAGTTTATTCAGTATTCAAGTTGTGGAAAATATTTAATTTGCTTTGATTTGACTGCTAAGAAATTTGGATCTTATTAAGACAAAAAGCATTATAAAGATTAGTCTCTGGGCTGGCGCATGGCTCAATAGGCTCGCGCTCACAGTGGACATTGGAGAGTGAACCAATGGCAAAAGGAAGACCTGTCTCTGTGTCTCTCTCTCACTGTCCACTCTGCCTGTCACACACACACACAAAAAGACTAGTCTCTGTGAATATTATGGTAAAACTGATTAGAATATGCATGGTACTTGCTATACTTAACCAAGTTATAGTATTGTCTGGGCCAGTGCTGTGGTGCAGCTGGTTAAGCTGCAGTCTGCAGCACCAGCATCCCATGTGGACACTGGTTCAAATCCCAGCTGTTCCATTTCTGATCTAGCTCCGTGCTATTGAGTGTGGGAAAGAAGCAGAAAGTGGCTCAAGTGCTTGGACCCCTGCACCCATGTGGTAGACCCAGAGGAAGCTCCTGGCTTCTGGTTTCCTCCTGGCTTAGACCCTGCTGTTGCAGCCATTGGGGAGTGAACCAGCAGATGGAAAATCTCTCTCTTTCTCTGTCTCTATCTCTTCTTCTCTCTATATAACTCTGCCTTTCAAATAAATAAATAAATCTTTTTAAAAATGTTATAGAATTGTCTTTCTTCACACAATATAACTCTTTATTGGATTCCAATATTTGTATACATTTATCTTCTGAAATAAGTGGGAATGTTTTCCTTTTTTTGGTTTAACCAGAAAGATCTTTATTTTGAATGCTATTTTATTACAGTTCATTCATGGTTGTGCTTATTTTAAATGAGAACATAAATATTTTGCTATCAAAGAAGAATTATCAAAATATTACAAAACAGACATAATCTTATAGACTATATACAGCATGGCTACACATTTTCTTGGAGAAGCCAGTTATGCCTTTCTTTTTGCAATGTACTGTATGGAAGGCTGATATTGTCATTTTAATGTGTTGCCCCCAGTTTTGCCAAGTCAATGTATCCATGTGTTTTGAAGTGCTGAGGAAAATTAAATAACAGGTAATTTAAAAATTGAGACTAAGATATAAATTCTCTCACCGGTAGTGAGGGTATTAATGGCAACATCCAAGTAGGAAAAGATTTTCCTAGTAATAAAGTTTGGAGAATAGCATCCAAAACAGAGCAAAACGATATATGTTGTCATTTGGTGTGGATGGGACAAAAGGAGTTCTCAGGCTGCAATAACCTATGCTGGTGTATATTTGCAGTGCACAGGGAAACAGCTGTTTATCTGTTTTTCTTTTGGTTTTATTCTCTTCTTACATTGCCATTCTGTCAGTACGTGGCTTCATAAAGCTGTAGGATTCTGATAGGGAAACTACCAAGTGCATGTGCTTTGGAAGCCAATGTGTTGATTTTCTAGCTTGATAGCAATATTTTATTATAGCCGCAGGGAGCGTATCACTGTGTGCTATTAGAGGCAAGGAGGCAAATGCCATCAACACCATGTCCAAAAGTGAACCATCTCCTGAGCTTTATGCATGTCATTCAGCTGAGTGAATGTTGTATCCCTGTTTTCATGGTTTTGTTTGACTATCAGAGATTTGTCAGATGGTTCTGCTTCTGTCAAATCCTTGATGGAAAGCCTCATTGTAAAGCAGCCTTCATGGAGATAACTTTATGTCTTGGCTATAAAGTTCCACAAAATTTGATTGGAAATTGTCTTTACGTGTTCCCATCCTGTGTGCTATTAAAAGCTTGGAACCTGCACATTGGCGTTAACTCAGAGCTGTGGGTGTCTTGCATTTGAACATATCCTTCATCTTATGATGTTCTTCCTAAAGAAAATCTCTCCTATCAGCCTCCCCGCAGAGGCTCAGCCATCTTGTCCAACCCTTCCTGTGCACTAGAATCAAGCTCTTTGGCATCTTCCTTGGATACATGCAACTTCAAGGACCAAATATCATTTATGGCCAACATTTCACCTCTTCTTAGCCCCAGCTAAGAAGTGCTTCACTGCAAGGAGTGCTCAATGAATGCTAATTGAACATTTTAGGGAATTTACTTTTCTTTTTGCAGTGAACATGATTTAATGCTAGTTCTTTCATATTAAAATTCCTTGCTACCCATTTAAAATCCTGTGACCCTGTAACCCTGGCTTTGTATCCCCACTGACTGATACCTATGATATTTAATTCTGCCAATGTGCCCTTTGTTCACCCTGTAGTTCTGTCTTATTAATGTTCCTGTTTCACCTGAATTGAGAAGAGTTTGAGAGAGTGCCTGTCTTCCACTGTTGTACATTTTTCATGTATCCCCAGACTACCTTTTGATTCTGGCTATGAGTTCTTATATGCGATGCAATATGAAACACAATTTCTTTCCTTTTTCTTTTCTTGAATTGGCATGTTCAGTTAACTTGAGTAAAAGGCAGGAAAGAGAAATTTTTTGAAAGGATATCAAAGTCGTGGTGATCTTTAACTTCTCCTGGAGATAGGTGGCTCAGTGTCCAGAGGAACTCTAAACTACACAGATATTCCTTCACATTTTCCTTTATAAATAAATAAATAAAAGGGAGAACAGCAGCCCAGAAGGCTGTTCAGTAGTGCCCTAATGCCTCAAGGTAGCACAAATGCTCTAAATGGGGAGAAAATGGGGAGAATTGTTCTTTTATCTTCTTTGCTGCTAATGTTCTTAGTTTGATGTAAAAAGTCAGTATTGGTATGCTAATGCCCCCCCCCACACACACACACACAGCCAAGAGCATTAAAGTGAATAAGAGGAGTTCTTTTTTTTTTTTTTTTTTTTGACAGGCAGAGTGGACAGTGAGAGAGAGAGACAGGAGAGAAAGGTCTTCCTTTGCCATTGGTTCACCCTCCAAAGGCCGCCTCGGCCGGCGCACCGCGCTCATCCAATGGCAGGAGCCAGGTGCCAGGTGCTTTTCCTGGTCTCCCATGGGGTGCAGGGCCCAAGCACTTGGGCCGTCCTCCACTGCACTCCCGGGCCACAGCAGAGAGCTGGAAGAGGAGTTTTCACATATGTTTTATTCCCACATAATTTATGTTTCATATATTTGCACTGAAAACTAAGAAAACATTTGTTACTCCGTGTGTCATTTTCACTCTTTATAAGACTACCTTTTATTTTTAACTTAATAACCTATAGTGTTTCTGCAGGTGCTTAGGCTAAATCATTAATTTGGCTTGACTTAGGGATTGTTAGTGCAGACACTTATCCTCTACATTGGTTGTGTGTAACTCTCAGATGTTAAATAGCCCATTGTGTTGTTTCTGTGACCAAGAACCATCCAGTTTCTTTTGTCAGCATCTGGATTGTGGGCTTTAGTTCATAAACTTAGAACTCAGGTTGAAATTATTTCTACTAAGAAGTGATTGTTTTTCTAGACAATTATTCAAACCTGTAGAGTCAGCAGTAGACAGAACATTTGAACTGAAATGCTGTATTATGAAGATTATTCATAAAAGACTTTGTTCTCACAATATGTGTTTGCTAATTTGTGGAGCTTTTATTGAATACTTATTTAAAACTAACAAAGAGAAGTTTAACTGTTGTTTTCACATGTTAATAAGTAGTATACTAGGGGCTGGCATTGTGGCACAGAGGGTTGAGCTGCAACTCAAAAGGCTGCCACCCATATAGGAACCCTGCTTTGAGTCTGGTTGTTCTGCTTCCAATCCAGCTAATCAGCTGGGAAAGCCGTGGAAGTTGGATGAGATACTTGGGCTCCCATCACCTGCCTGCAATGCCGGCATCCCACGTGAGTGCTGGTTCGACTCCTAGTTGCTGTGCTTCCTCTCCAGCTCCCTGATAATGCACCAGGGCAAGTGGCAGGAGATGACGCCAGTGCTCCGGCCCCTGCCACTCAGGTAGGTTATACCTGTATGGAGTTCCTGGCTCCTGCCTTCCACCTGGCCCAGCCCCAGCCATTGCAGCCATTTGAGGAGTAAACTAGCAGATGGATGATCTCTCTCTCTTTTACTCTTTCAACATAAACAAAATTAATCCTCATGGGGGAAAAAAAAAAACCCTCCTGGCTCACTTATGTCTTGTCAATATTCAGTTTTTTCCCTACCCATATAGGTTGAATCCATGTTTTAACCAACTATGAATCCAAAATGTTCAGAAAATGTTATATGTCTACAAAACATGTATTGCCTTTTTTCTCATCATTATTCCCCAATAGATTATTAAAAACCATTTATACAATTTTTGCATTATACCTTTACCGTTGGTTCACCCTCCAGTGGCCGCTGTGGCCTGCACACTGCGCTGATCCTAAGCCAGGACCATGCTTCCCCTGATCTCCCATGCGGGTGCAGGGCCCAAGCACTTGGGCCATCCTCCATTGCATTCCCAGGCCACAGCAGAGAGCTGGACTGGAAGAGAAGCAACTGGGACAGACTCTGGCACCCAACTGGGACTAGAACCCGGTGTGCCGGCACCGCAGGCGGAGGATTAGCCTAGTGAGTCGCGGCACTGGTCAAGCTTATCCACTGTTAACCTCAATTGCCCAAATGCCACCAAAACCAAAGGCCTTTTACATTTCCAGCAGAGTTTATTCAATACTCTTTATTATTCAAGTATTCACAATCATTCAACAAATGTCTGTTGAGTACTTTCTGTGTTACAGGGACTGTCCTCCTAAACATGAATTTTTATTGCATGCATAGTTAAGACCAGTTGGTAAACCATTTGTAATTGAATGTTTATTTTATTTCCACCATAAAATGAAGCCCACAATAGCATTTATGTCCATTTTTAAAATACATAACTTAATAACTAATAGAGCACCTAAAAGGTAATCTGTAGAAGTGAAATTAACACTTTAAGATGCAGTGACTTTGAACAGCTCTTGTCTTTACTTTTAAGGAGCAATTTTTTTTTCCATACAATTTGTGGAACTCTTTACTTAGTGTATAGTTAATCATATGTGTATAAAGTTAATTGAAAATAGATCTTAGTAAAAATAAGAATGGGAGTAGGAGAAAGAGGAGAAAGAGGGATGAGAGTATGGGTGGGAAGATAGGTATGGTGTAAAGAATCACTATATTCCTAAAGTTGTATACACATCATGAAATAGTAAGAGAGCTATCAGGAGGGTTGTGTGTCTTCTTATGGCTACTTGGAAGAGTGCCTCACCCATCCTATGCAAGGAAGAATAACTTGTGGGGGCTTAACCTTTTACAGTGGCTGAGTTCTCTTTAAGAAAAGGAACCCAAATCATGAATGTAAAATTAGTTAATTAGAACACCTTTTATTTAGAGCAGGAAAAGAAATTACATATTACAGATATCAAGAATCTTAAAAATACCATACTCATCATAATGTATTTTCATTATTAATTAACTTCCTGACTCATCTTTAGAATACTTAATTTCCTACACATTTTTCATGGCAGAGAATCAGATTCTTTCTTTCATATGGTAATTTTTCATAATTTTTCCAGAAAGAAAAGAAGGCAATTTATTCTTTTCTCTTGTAAAATGGATTGAAATGTGTTTTTATTGTTGATGGTTTAGGAAGCATTCATTTACCTTCATAATGCATTAATAGAAACACTATAATTTTACTGTGTTCCAAGGCTTCTTGCTCAGGCTGTCCACGCTCAGAGAAGTGCAACTTATGGGTCTCAGCTGGCATGGTGTCAGACAAGCCACTGCCTCAGCAGGGCCCCAGCCTGGCCAGTTCCCTCTAGATTCCCCATCTTCACCCTGTGTGTGGGTCCGTCTAAGAGAGATGAATGGAGGTGGTGGGACACAGTGGCCTAAAAGCTTCATAGGTCCATCTTTAGGGTCCAAGCAAGGTCCAGATTCTCTCCTGATTAGATTATCCCTGGAGTCTTGGTTGATAGAAGTAAATTCTTTTTTTTTTTTTTTTTTGACAGGCATGGTGGACAGTGAGAGAGAGAGAGATAGAATGGTCTTCCTTTGCCATTGGTTCACCCTCCAATGGCCGCTGCAGCCGGCGCACCATGCTGATCCAAAGGCAGGAGCCAGGTGCTTCTCCTGGTCTCCCATGGGGTGCAGGGCCCAAGCACTTGGGCCGTCCTCCACTGCACTCCCTGGCCACAGCAGAGAGCTGGCCTGGAAGAGGGGCAACCGGGACAGAATCCAGCACCCCGACCGGGACTAGAACCTGGTGTGCCGGCGCCACAAGGCAGAGGATTAGCTTAGTGAGCCGTAGCGCCAGCCAAGAAACATCAGAGTATGTGGGAGTGCCGTAATTGCTTGTTCTCTGATCCTCTTAGCTGGGACTAGTAACCTGAAGGAATTACAGTGCTTTTTACCGAACCCTTATTAAAGAAAGGATAGAGATGGTTGTTCTGATTCTCACTGCAAATTTCTCTTTACTTGCTGTCTCGATCCCTTTGTCTTTTTTTTTTTTTAGATTTATTTTATTTATATGAAGGGTAGAGTTATGCAAAGAGAGGAAGGAGGTGGAGGAGGAGAGAGAGAGGGAGAGAGAAGGAAAGAGAGGGAGAGAGAGGGAGAGAGAAGGAAAGAGAGGGAGAGAGAGGGAGAGAGAGGGAGAGAGAGAGAGGAGTCTTTCATCAGAAGGTTCACTCCCAAAATGGCTGCAATGATGTGGGCTGGGCCAGGCCAAAGCCAGGAGCTAGGAGCTTCTTCCAGGTTCCCACTTGGATACAGAGGCTCAAGGACTTGGGCCATCCTCTGCTGCTTTCCCAGGCACATTAGCAGAGAGGTGGGTCAGAAATGGAGCAGCCGAGAATCAAACCAGCGCAGTGATGAGATGGTGGCGCTATAGGTGGCAGCTTAACCTGCTATGGCAGTGTTGGCCCCTATTGCACTGATTTGTTGATGCTGACCATCTTTTTCATTTCCAAGATAAAACCTACTTGGTTGTTTTATATTATTCTATTGACACACTGCTTGAAGAAATTTGTTAAGATTTTATTTTGGGCCGGCGCCGTGGCTCAACAGGCTAATCCTCCGCCTTGCGGCGCCGGCACACCGGGTTCTAGTCCCGGTCGGGGCACCGGATTCTGTCCCGGTTGCCCCTCTTCCAGGCCAGCCCTCTGCTGTGGCCCAGGAGTGCAGTGGAGGATGGCCCAGGTGCTTGGGCCCTGCACCCCATGGGGAGACCAGGAAAAGCACCAGTCTCCTGGCTCCTGCCATCAGACAAGCGCGGTGCGCCGGCCGCAGCACGCCGACCGCGGCGGCCATTAGAGGGTGAACCAACGGCAAAGGAAGACCTTTCTCTCTGTCTCTCTCTCTCACTGTCCAATCTGCCTGTAAAAAAAATAAATAAATAAATAAATAAAAAAAAGATTTTATTTTGAAAATTTGCATCTGTTTTCATATAGAAGATTACAATGTAGTTTTCTTTATTGGGGTTATCTCCACGTAGTTTTGATGTCAGATTTTGGTGTTCATGAATCATAATAACCGTATATTCCCCAAATGTATGGAAAAACATTTACCAAAAATTCAGAGCTTTTTAGTACATATATTTTGCCTAATTCTTTAATTTATTTTATGGTTTTTATTCTAATCAGGTATTCTTTAGTCTCTTTGATAGTGTGTATTTTTTATTGGTGCATGATTATGTAATCTATAAAAATTATACTAATAATTGGCAATTGGCTTTTTAGACAGACCTTAGATTTGATCAGATTTGCTTTTCAAGGAGCAAATTCTTATATTAACCACAGGACCTGTCAGCCCAAGCTGACACTCTTTACTCCATCATTAACTTGCTTGCACTCATTAGCATATTATTCAATGTTCTTTGTGCTTACTATATTTTTTAGATCCCTGAGATTAGTGCATAAAATATTCCAGTTTGATGTGAATTTAATTTCAATTTATGTAAAAAGTTATAAAATTTGCTTATGCTTTTGCTATATTCTCCAGGTATTTTAATAAAGTGTAATTTTCATTTTGAATTCTTTTTTCATTCTAGGATTAAAGAGACCATTTTATACTTGTAAGTTTAATTCAATATTACTAAAATTATTATAATTCAGGATTATTCAATTCAGTGTTTCAATACCATTTATATTATTGAGCTGTGATGACACAATGTAGTAGGCGTGGTTTCAGGATTTGGTAATTTTTTTCTGTGTTTTTTTTTTGTTAATTTTATTTAAGGTTCACAAATTTCATGAATTTCATATATACAGATTTAAAAACAGTGATTCTTCCTGCTCTACCCTCCCTCTTGCCCACTTGGTAATTTTTTGAGATTTCATTTTAGCTGTAGACAATAAACAAGCTTTTACAGATACTCTGTGTTTACTTTATAATGGGCTATCTCTTTAGGTAGAATGTTAACTATATTTAATCTAATGTATCTATGTACTACATTAGAAGGATTGTTTATAGTGTTTTAAAATTTTGCCTTAGGCAGTGTTGTACTAGAGACAACTCTAATTGGCTCAATAAACCCAATAGTAAAATAATCAGGACTTTTATGAGCTGGCTTTTATACAGTTGGTACCTTGAGTGGGCATGGTAATGCACTTATACAGTAGAATTGGTAAGCACTACAAGTTAGGGAAAAAATGTTTGAGAGCCAGATTACTGCCAGGCTCAGCAACTTTTTTTCTAATGAGCAAATTTATAGAAAACATGTTACAATCTATAATTAAAGTCCTTTTTCTCTGTTATTTTTTTCTGTATAATTTGAAGCTACACTATTAGATACATGAATGTTCCTAATTGTTATATCTTCCCAACGGGTTTTAACCTTTATCCATGTTCATTATCTTTTATACTGTTTAAGTCTTTTCATGTGAATTCATTTTTCTAATACAATACACAATATTTACTTAACATATCTTTTCTATTATTTTATTCATAAACTTGCTGTATCATTTCCTTTTGTTGCATTTCTTATAAGCATCTTATTTTAAAATTTATATATTATTAAGTAATTTTATTCTTATCTTGTAATAAGAAAATATAGTGTTCATGATATCATTATGAGTATAAGTGAATGGTTGCTGGTATATTTAGAATTGTGCATTATTTTATATTTTATTTAAAATTTTTTAGCTGACACAAAACTTTGTGCATTTTTCTGTAGTACTATGCAATGTTTCAATACATGTATACACTGCGTAATGTTCATTTGGGATAAACATATCCAGCTCCTCAAGCCTAACATTTCTTGATGGTGGAAACATTCAAAGTTCTTTCTTCTAGTTTTTTTTTTTTTTTTAAAGAAATATGCATTACAGTACTATTATCTGTAGTTACTTGATGGTGCAGTAGAAAGGCCAAAACTACTTTCTTCTGAGTATAACTTAGCAGTCATTAATCACCCTTTCCATACCCTTGCCTCCCTCCTACATTCCTAGGCTCTGGTAACCACCATTACATCTTTACATTCTATGAGATCTCCTTTTTTTTTTTTTAATTTATTTATTTGACAGATAGAGTTAGATAGTGAGAGAGAGAAACAAAGATCTTCCTATCATTGGTTCACTCCCCAAATGGCCACTATGGCCGGGACTACGCTGATCCGAAGCCAAGAGCCAGGCACCTCCTCCTGGTCTCCCATGTGGGTGCAGGGCCCAAGCACTTGAGTCATCCTCCACTGCCCTCCCGGGCCACAGCAGAGAGCTGGGCTGGAAGAGGAGCAACTGGGACTAGAACCCGGCGCTCATATGGGATGCCGGCACCACATGCAGAGGATCAACCAAGTGAGCCACGGCGCTGGCCCCTCTCCTATTTTGTTTTTTAGATTGTACATATTATTAAAATCATGTGGTATTTGTCTTTCTGTGCTTAGCTTATTTTACGTAACATAATGACCTCCAATCCCCATCCATGGTGTTGCACCTGGCAAGATTCCATCCTTTTACATGACTAAGCACTTAGGCCATCCTCTGCTGCTTTCCCAGCTGCATTAGCAGGGACCTAGATTGGTAGTGGAGCAGCTGGGACTAAAACCAACTCCTGTATGGGATGCCAGCGCTGCAGGCAGCAGCTTAACCGGCTAAGGCACAGCACCAGCTCTGATGATTTTTCTATTTCTGCGTTTATGTCCTTTTTGTTTGGGGTCTGATCTAAAAAAGCTTGCACTTTCTAATCTCTTTAAGCTTCTTTTAGTAGTTTCAAAGTTTCAACTTTTGTATACATCTTAAGTTTATTTTTGTATAGCTACAGATCTCTTTTCATTCTACTACATGTAGATATCCAGTTTTCCCAGCACAATTCTCCAATGAATGTTCTTAGCAGTATTTTCAATATCCTCAAAGAACATAGATGCAAAATTCCTCAACAAAATATCAGGAAACTGAATCAAACAGCCCATCAAAAAAATTATTCACTATGACCAGGGGAGATTCATCCCAGCGTGCAAGCTTGGTTTGGTGCACAAGTCCACAAACAACACATCAACAGAGTGAAGGATGAAAGTCCTGATCCTCTTCAACAGATGCAGAAAAGGAATTTGATAAAATTTAACATCCTTTCATAAAAAAACTCTGAAAAATCAGATAATGAAGGAACATGCATGTACGTAACAAAGGCTATATGTAGCAGACAGCTAGCATCATACATAATGAGAAAATCTGAGGGCTTTCTTCCTAAGATTTGGAACAAAACAAGGATGCACATGTCACCACTTAAATTCGCATTTGCCATAGCTACAAAAAGAAGGGAGGAGGGGAGGAATAGAGGGAGGAAGGGGAGAGAAAAGAAAGAAAAAGAAATATAAGGGAAAAAAAGAAAGAAAAAGAACAGAAAGTAAAGAAGGAAAATACCAAGGAATAAATTTAACCAAAGTGATGAAATATCTCTCTGATGAAAATTATAAAACGCTGATGAAAGAAATTGAAGTGGCCACAAAGAACTGGAATGATGCAACCTGTGCGAGGACTGGAAGAATCGATATCACTGAAGTGTCCACTGCTACCCATTCTGAGCTCCTGGCTCCGCTCTCCAGTAGCTATACTCTTTCCTTACTGTCTACTGGACACTGGGAACAGCAGATTGAGGCAGGTCCTTAGCCACAGGGTGAAAGTGGATCCAAAGAGTAAGTCTGCAGGTACAGGCCATGGAGAATGGGCCCTGGGACTCTATTGAACTGCAGTTTTTACTGTGCTGATCCTGGTCATGGATTTCAGTCTTAAGTCGCAGACTTAATTCTCTCTCCTTCTCCAAGTAAGGTGTAGACTTCCCTTTTCATGTTGTATTTCCTGCTCTTTCCTGCTTTCTTCAGTGGCACTTTCTTGTCATTCCAAAACTAGGCGGTGTGCTTTCCCACCTGACTTCCGCAGCTTTGGTGAAGGTGTGAGGCTATCTGCCCTCATCGGTGTCTCTGTGGGGAGATGTGCACGTGGCTATGCTGCCCTCTTGCTCTACCTCCCAGATAGATGGTGTATATTTTTTATTGTGCTTTCTTTGTGTGTTTTTTTCTTTTTTTTGTGCTGTCACCACAAGCTACCACGACCACCTTCTGTTTAACACCACATTTTCCTAGCCCCATTTTCCTCTTCTTCTTTTTTTTTTTTAGTTTGGAAGTTCCATCTATTTGTCTTGTCTATTTTTTGTAGTTAATTTTTTTATTGTTTCCAATTAATCAGCATCCAAATGTTTCAGGTTCACATATAAATGAATACGCATGGCATGGATTTGCAATTTATTTTCCATGTGGATATTGTCCGTGATTTTCTTCCCACTTTGCCATTTTTTTTAACTTTTATTTAGTACATATAAATTTCCAAAGTACAGCTTATGGATTACAATGGCTTTCCGCCCCCCATAACTTCCCTCCCACCCGCAACCCTCCCAACTCCCACTCCCTCTCCCATTCCATTCATATCAAGATACATTTTCAATTATCTTTATATACAGAAGATCAACTTAGTATATATTAAGTAAAGATTTCAACAGTTTGCCATTTTGAAAAGTACATAGTTACATTAACAGCTGCCTTAATTAATAGTTGCATTGGGGGTTGAATATGGAGTGATTGAAAAATGGTTTTAAAAAAAACTTTTGTGATTGTAAGTATGCTCTATATTCAGTTGTTCTGGCGACTACATGATGTATATAACTGCCAACATTCTGCATGCTATATGCTTAAAATAGGTGTATTTTATCAGCTTAAAATTGCACCTCAATAAAGTTGATCTAAAAGTGTGGTCAAGGATGTCAGAGCAAGAAATAATGAACAGGAGGAGGGAAGACTACTGGAAGTTACAGCTCGTGAAATTATAATGGCACTGTTCTTTCTAGAAATACTTAGCAGCTTGGAATTTGGAATCTATGTAGCAGAAAGGTCTGATAGATAGGGAACAAATCCTTGAACTGGTTGAAGGAGCTGCTGTAGAAGCCCCCCAAACTGGATCCACTTACCAAATGTGCAGAGCCAGTCATTGACTTCAGGGTGGTAGGAGAAATGAGGCAGAGTGCAGAACAAGGTGCCAGGCTGCTGTTGCTTACTTCCCAGGCTCCCCGAAGTATTAGGGGTAAAAATTTTTATGGATTGAAGTTAGGTCTAAGAGGTGCATGCTCAGCTCCTGTCCAAGATTCTGTTTGGTCTGCAGTGTTTGTGACTCTCCTTCAATTGGTCTGTAATATCTTGTTCTCTAGGGAATTTTTGTGATGGCCAAGTGGACTTCAGTTCATCTAGGGTCTACCTGCAGGTGGTAGTTACTTTCTGCCCTGGTCCTAAAATTCTCCCTAAAATAAACCCCCTGAGATAATACTGCCCATCAAAGTGTTACCTTGTGGAGAAACAAATGACCTCATGACTCCAGTGATTAGAACCTTTTAGGGCTGGCTGTATCACTCCTTCAACACAAGAGTTAATTTTAGAGAGTGGTTGATTTGCTGCCAAAAATTCAGGCAATTCAAGTTTCAGCTAAGGGAGGGATGCTAGGGGACTGAGGCCTGATGATATCCAGCATATCAAAGTATTGTATGGGAGCTCAGGTTCCAAATGTGTAGGAAGCTTAGTGTTTTATTTAGGATAATATTACTGTGATTTACTGGGACACCTGCTGGTTGGAGATACAAGTTAAGCTAAGAGGCTGATGGTTGTGAGAATGAGAACAGTGTAATTATAAATCAATGAAAACTCAAATCCAAAGACATGTAATATACGCCCATTAGTGTACTTTTTGTATTGGAGGTACAATAATGAATAAGATAAACATTTATCGCCATTTCACATTTTCATACAGTGAATGTTGGGGAAAAAAAAGAGCTTCAAAACAATGTTTGCCTTAGTTACTTAAACCCAGGTGTAAATTATTATTGTTTTATATTCCATTCTTTTTTATATCCCACATCTTTCTTTTTTCTTGGGTAACTTTTTAATAAAGACTTTATTTATTTGAATTTCAGACAGGGAGGGAAAGGAGGAAAAGAGAGAGAGAGAGAGAGAGGAGAGAGAGAGAGAAAGAGATCTTCCATCAGCTTGTTCACTCCCCAAATGGCCACAATGGCCGGAGCTGGGTTAGATTCAAGCCAGGAGCCAGGAACTCTATCCCTCTGTCTGAGTCTCTCTCTCATAGGTGCAGGGACCCAAGCATTTCAGCCATCTTTGACTGCCTTCCCAGGCACATTAACGGCAGCTGGATCAGAAACACAGTGGCCTAGACTCAAATGAGCACTCTAATATGGGATGGTAATATCACAAAAGGCAGCTTAACCTGCTGCACCCAACACCAGCCCCAGATAGCTTTTTTATTGTCTTTTAATAAGATTATTATTTTTTCACAGACATTCTGTGTGTCTGATATTTTCTAAGGTCTCTTGTAAGAGAATGTTGTCTATCTTGTTTCTTTAATAACAGTGGCTTTCTAATTCATTTCCTGTGGAACTTTGAAAGATGATGGGCTCTGTTTTCATGTAGGTGACACGATTAAATTCATTCTGATTCTTGTCCTTAAATAACTTGCTGTCAGTGTTTTTTATCCTGGAATTATGAAATTTAATTTAAAGTTTTTGTGTTTTTAATTTATCTTTTTCATGTCTTTGTGAAAGTTTGCATTTTTTAACTCTGAAATTTTTATGATTTTTTAAATTATTTCACTTTTCCATTCTATTTCCTGTCCCTTCTGGATCTCCTTTTAGATCCTGTTTGGAATTTCTAGACATATCTCATAATTTCCAACTTTCTGTCCTTCTCTAATGTGGTTTAGGAGAATTTCTCCACCTTAATAAGTGCTTTTGGAAAGTGTCCTGAGGAACAGGTCTCACGGACTATTCCTCGGCAGCAGGTTCAGTATCTGCCATAGCCATGCCAACCTGAGGAAGCTGTACAGTGCACCTATCCTAGAAACAGTTATTGGCTAGAATTTTTCAAATACACTTGCAAACATTTTTCAAAAGCATTTATACAAAGTGACAAAAAAAACATGAGTCTGTTGCTACATAACTATGATCAGACAGCAGTAAGAGCACCTCCCAGATGCCCTCTAGCTGTGTACATGCATATTTTCTTTTCTACTTAGGTGATACACTGCCCGAGGTGTTTTCTGTGTTCATTTTATGTAACGTCATCTGTTTAATAAATGTTCTTTCCTGTAGTGGTGACAGCTAAGTTGTTCAAATCTTATTTCTACTTCTTTCCTTTGCTGTTAAATATTATTTCAATGGATTATGGTTTGATATGGAACATTTCAATAGAATTTAGCAATTTATTTTGTTTTAAGCATTCCTAAGAACTTAAAGTCATTTCATTAAAGTAAACACAGACATATGCATGTGTGCACACACTCTTAACTTTCTATGAAATAGTATTTTTTAAGAAGAAGAAACATCCTACCTATTGATATTTTTTTTGTTTTGATAAATTGTGAGATTTATAGGCCAGTTTTAGTCCATTTTCTGTTGCTATGACAAAATACACAATGATGGGTAAAGCTTGCTTTATCTCACAGTTTTAGAGAGGATGAGTCCAAGAGCAGGTGGTCCCAGAAGTGCAGCTTTTGGTGAGGGCCTCGAGGTGAGTGTTATAATGGAGGGTGTATGTGCAAGAGAGAACTATCATATGCCATAACAGGAAGCCAGAGGGATTCGGGAGCAGGTATGGCCTTTTGTAACAACCTGGTTTTGCAGAAACTAATCCCTTCCAAGGGTTCACTTCCAATGCCCTAATCACCTCTCACTGGGCCTTATATTTTCAAGTTTCTGTCACCTCTTAGCACCACATTGTGGACCAAGATTCTGACATATGAACCGTAGGAGGACAAATCACATCTAAACCACAGCAAAACCCTGTCGATATATTGTGTAATTTTGTATGAAAATCAGGTACAAACTTCTGGTCTTATGTGGAATGAAGTAATTTTTAAAAATCCAGCAGTAATCCATGGTAATATAGTTTATCATCTTTAGCCTTAATGTTGGTTACAGATTATGTTTAAGGAAATTTCTTATTTAAAAAATTCATATAGATATTAATTGAAAACAGCTTGAAGGCAATTACTGAAAAAAAATGCCAGTGTTGTTATGGTAGGCGGATTTGAGTCTTTTAAAGATATTACTTTTTGAGGCTTACTCAAATTAGAACTGATTAAAAGAGCCACAGAGGTCAGAAGTTGTCAGCAAATCGACTATTTATTAAAATAGTGGGTTGGTGGCTCAAATCCACCAACCACATGCTTTGATAAATAATGTTGTGTTGAAACTCCGCCATACCTATTCATTTATGGATTTTATTCATTGTCTGTGGCTTCTTTTCACACTGGAGTGGCCAAGTTAAGTGGTTGATGAAGACCGCAGGACTTGTAAAGCCTGCAATATTTATTATCTGGCACTTTGCAGAAAGTGTTCAGCACTGTGTGCTCTAGGCACTAGTGACAGTGTGCACACTCTCACACTGTTAGGGAAGTGACTCACTGTTCCCTGCAAACATATTACACCTGTTTGCATACGTCCTTGCCTGGGCTCTTTCCTCCACCTAGATGCTGTTGCTTTCCTTTCACTTGTGCCTAAAATCTTTCCAGTATTCATGGTAGTATAAAATAACAGTTCTTCCATGAACTTATACAATAAAAAAAATTGTGCTGCCTGGACAGATCTCCCAGTCACTCCTTTATATATACTCTAAAATCCCTTACCTTTCTATTGTTTATGCTTGCTTGGCATCCAGATAACAAGTATGAATCCAGTTCTGTACTTATTCCCAGCTACCCATTCTTTGCAGCTCACTATGGCTCAGAAAGAATGATAGGCAAGTTCTGTGAGTAATCTCACTGTATGACCGGTCGTTCACAACCATGACCTTCCAGTAGGTTAGGCTGTCATCCAATGCTCACCTCTGTTCATTCTCCCTGTTGCCTCCATGGTTATTTCATGTTGTACTCTGTACACAAAGCCCCAACTACTTCTTCCATTCCCACTCTCTATTTATGATTTTTTGTCTTAATTTTACTGAGAAAATTAAAGCCTTGTTGAGAATTTACACATGTTAGCCCTTGCAGCTTTATACTCAGCTGTCCTTCTTGTGCCAATGAACAACTCAGCTCCTGCCCCACAGTGCCTGTGATACCCTCTCCTTCCTCAATGGCTTGAGAGCATCACTCAGGCACTTTGGTCCCAACTCTCTACCATCCTCAACTTTCTCCTCTCATATCAGCCACCTCCATCAACATGCAAATATACTGTATCTCCTCTCCCTTCTGCCACCTTCTACCACTCCCCATCCTTTCCCACTTTGAAGCAACATTCTTGAAAATATTGCCTACACTAGCAGTTCGCAAATCCTTTTCTTAGACTTTATCCTCAACCTCCTATCTCTGTTACACCATAAAATTGCTCTTGGTAGGGTCATCCATGATTTATTCCTTGCCAAGTCCCCTGGCCACTGCTCATTCTGTGTCTTTCATGACCCATCAGCACTTTTGCCTCAACTATCATTTCCTTTTCCAGGATCTACTTCTCCCAATTGACTTCTATTCTACAGTACTCTTTGTTCTCCCCTTTGCATTGGTCATTTCTTTTGATTCTTTTTTCACCAATTGATTGTTTTCTCCCCAACTAATACTGAAGTACCCAGACTCAGTCTTTGGTACTTTTCTCTAACCTACACCAGTCCCATGGCTCTCATACCGATATCTAGTCCAGACTCTTCCCACGCATCCAACATCCTGTTCAACATTCTTACACTGATACCTAGTGAGCATCTCAAATTCAGCATGCCAACAACAGCCTTACTTATTCAGGTTGATAGTAGCTCCATGTTCTCAGTAGCTCAGGGCAAAAGATTTGGTGGAATGCTCCTTCTTTCTCTTACCCTTACAATCCATGTTTAATCTGTCAGCAAATTCTGTTGGCTGTCTAATAAGAGGCTATTTCCAGACTTTAATCACCTGCTAACCGCTCACTGCAGTCATACCATCTCTCACCTGGATTCCTGCTTCTATCCCCATAGAACCCTCTGTTCCCATCCTTATCCTGCTGCCCTTGACACAGGAGCCAGAGGGACATATTAATTTAAGTTTTTCAAAGATTTATTTATTTATTTGAAAGTTTGTTATATCTGCTTATTCTTTCCCCAAATATTATAATAGCAAGGAATGGCCAAGCCAAAGCCAGGAGTCTTGAACTCCATTTGAGTATCCCACGTGGGTGTGGGGGATGTGAACTTGGGCCATCTTCCTCTGCTTTCACAGGCATATTAACAGGGAGCTGGATCAGAAGTGCAGCATCTGGGACTCCAAACAGTGTTCATATGGGATGCTGATGTCACAGGTGGCAGCTTAACCCACTGCACCACAGTACTAGCCCCATGCCCAAGAGATTCATTCAGACTATATCAATTATCTGTAGTGATTTCTCATTTTCAGGTCTTTGCAGTAACTGAAATGTCCTGAATAGATCTAGATCCACCCTTTACCACCTACCTTTCTGCCCTCATCTCATACTACTCTCCCTTGCTCATTCCACTTCTCCTTTTCTTTCTTTTCTTTTCTTTCTTTTAAGATTTATTTATTATTTGAATGTCAGAGTTACAGAGAGAAAGAGAAAGAGACACAGATCTTCCATATACAGGTTCAGTCCCCAAATGGCCACATGGCCATGGCTAAGCCAGGCCAAAGCCAAGAACCAGGAGCTTCTTCCAGGTCTCTCACATGGGTGGCAGGGGCCCAAGCACTTGGGCCATCTTGTACTGCTTCCCCAGGCCATTAGCAAAGAGCTGGATCAGAAGTGGAGCAGCCGGGACTTGAACAGGAGCTCATATGGGATGTTGGCACTGCAGAGTGGCGGCCTTACATGTTATGCCATGAAGCTGGCCCCACATTGGCCCCTTTTCTGTCCCCCAAAGTCACAGGTTGGCTGTTGCCCTGGGGACCTTCAGCTGTTCCTACCACATCAGATGCAGTTCTTTAAGACATCTTTGGAGCTTATGCCCTTGTTATGTGTGTCTTGTCCAATTTTGCCTTCTTGATAAACTATTCTGAACATTCTACAAAAACTTGCAACACCATGCTTCTAATCTCATTCTGTGTTTTTCAGTAGTATTTGTAACTCTCTGATCAGATATAAAACGAACTTACTTGGTTTGTTATGTATGGTCTGACTTCCTGAAATAAAGGTTATTTTTCTCCTGCAATCAATGATGCAACCCAAGGTCATACAAAATTTAGCCCATAGTAAGTGCTCAACAAATATTGACTAATTGACTTAAGGACAGCAGTGCTGCCTTACGGTCTTTATACTCAGTCTTGGCCTGCCTTCTTCTTTAGCTTAATTTAGCTTTTTTTTTTCTTTTTTTTTTTTTTTTTAGTAAACAAGGGGTATATATTCAGAGTAATGCAATGCTTACATTTCTTTTATTAGTAAATCTATTTATAAATTTTGAAATGTGTGGCTGGACAAGTAAATAAGCAG
The DNA here is from genome assembly GCA_949820135.1 of Sylvilagus floridanus. Taxonomy (NCBI): domain Eukaryota; kingdom Metazoa; phylum Chordata; class Mammalia; order Lagomorpha; family Leporidae; genus Sylvilagus; species Sylvilagus floridanus. The sequence continues at coordinate 33,130,893 of OX463238.1, read as the reverse complement.
AACAGAACAACATTGCAAGTATGTTTGTTAGGAAAAGAGTACAGCTTGGTGCCTTCTCACATGGGGCACAAAAATACCAGGAAAAGAGTTATAGAACAGGAAAGAGGCAGGAATATAAATCTACAGCCAGACCAAGTTTATTCAGAGAAAGTAAATCCGCAGAGGTGACCAGCTGCCAGCCTGCACAGTGCCGGAACACGGGAACACGTGTCAGGAGGCCCAGACTGGGCTTTCTTATATCTTAGGAGGGTTAGGGGTGGGGACCAGGGTAGGAGGCAGCAGGCAGAGGTGAATTCCTCCATACTAGTCTTTCAAGTGGCCTCTGGGCCTCTGAACCTGGGGTGGGGTTAAGAATGCAGGGGTGGGGTTAAAGACAATTACAATTCAAGGACAAGGAATAAATTCTGATATTCATCTACCTTTTGGGCAATGAGCAGGAATGGCTGAGGCTTATGTGTTTGTTCCATCAATGTTAGCTTTTATTTCCTCTCTGGGAAGAACTGTACCGCTTGTACAGAATGTAATATGTTTGCAGTTATTTTCACAAAGCAGTCTAGCATTAAAGCTGCCAGAGCTGCCCCACTGTGTTGAATTGGCCATTCTCTGGGAAGTTGCCCTCCTGAGCAGTATCATCCTGCTAAGATGGCAATGGTGCCATGCGGCCGGCAGTCACCCTGCAGTGAGACCTAGTTATAAGGTCCAGAACTCTCCTGCCTAAAACCCTGTGAATAGCTCCTAGAGGTTTGGCCTGGGATTTCATCTTTTCTATTGTCAGATCTAGGACCCACATTAATGAAGCAGAAACCAAAGAGGGACTGATTATGAGGGCATTTCATGACTGTTTGCAATTAGTATGGCAGAGTTAAACACTGCTTCTATAGTTCTTCAAATAATGTGGCAGAAAGGGAAGTAGAAAGTTTCCACTCTATATTTGCCTCCTCAAAAGTAATTACATTGGTGTCAGCCACTTCTTCCTAAAAGGTGTTTTGTGAAAGTCTAATGACAGAATGCAGATGTAATGTATGTAAACTTGAGTTCCCTTGTGTTGCAGAATTTTTTGAGGGACCTGCTTTTGCATACTCAGAGAGCAGTAGCTTTTTATTATTCCCATGGGTTGATTCAGATACTTTATGGAGTTGGAAATGTGGTGCCTCCTCCCTCCCCTTGCTCAATCCAGATGATATGGAAACATTTTCATGGCTATATGCATGCCATATACCAGAACTGAGTCACTTAACCTCTCACAAAATTGGTTTCTTCACTGTAAAATAAGAGTAGCTTCTCCCACTTAAAGATATTCCCAGTATCAAATGCAATAATATATATGAAATAATTTTGTAAACTTTAAAACATTAGATAAACAATACTTATTCTAGTTAATATTTCATCATGGATAGTGGGTATATTACTATATATATAATTAATACATATATACTACTATATATGTATATATATTAACTATATATAGTTATCATTGGTTCCTGCTCCCAAAGAAAATATAGCACGTTTTTGTATTTTCACGTTTCTGTGACCACAGGATTCACACACACACACACACTCGTATATTTTCAGTACAATTTTTAGTCTGAGAAACTACAGTATGTGGCAGGTTGATTGTTTGGGAAAACCCAGATTCTTCACTTTCAGCTCAGAAAGCCTTGTTCTTTTGCCGAGTCACATCACAGCTGTGAAATGTTCCTTTTCAGCTACCCAGGTTCCCATTACCATAATTTTGTTAGAAGCTTTAGGGGATGCTTCCTCCCACATTCCTCCAGTTGGCAACCATGTTCTATTGTGCAGCACTGTGGCCAGAGCACTTATTCTTCTTTATGAGTACTTACAACAGCAGGGAGTCACCGGGCAGGGCAGTGAAGTCCGCTGTGACATTTCAGAGACCCCCTGCTGCAGGAGCACAGAATGAATCCCCATTGTTCCGAAGGTAGCTTCCCAAGGCCAGATTAAAAATTGTATCACCCTTCTCAGTACTCAAGGCCAAATCGATAAATACTATTATTAATTCAACAATGTGGAATTTGGGATACCACAACAATGCAGGGAATTAAAGAGGCTTTAGATGAAATTACAAAGATAATTGGGAGTTTTATAAGAAATTTGAAGCACCAAGATAACACAAAGAGAGTGATTGTAAGATGAGAGCAATGAAGAGGATTTGCTTTAACTAAATGAAATAATGAGTGATTTAGATCATGTTTAATTGGAGGATTTGATTTAATATGTTTTATCAGAAAAAAAGTATTCCTGCTGGATATATCCTTATGGTATCTTGCTTAATATCTAAATAAATGTTAACTTTCCCTTTTAAGAGTAATTCATCATATATTTTTAATAATAACTTTGAATTGAACAACTGGGAAATCTAATAATTTAGTTATCTGAGTTATTGAAATTAATCACAGTGAATACTTGTGTTCAGGGGATGTGGCACATTGAACTTTGTGGAGGAGGTCAACAAATGGATACTATATTTAAGATATATTTAAATGACAATATGAATAAAAGTTTATACTTCAAATATTTTGATTTTAAATATTTTTAAATTAAATGTAGTCAAATGAGAAAAAGTTTGATTTTCACTTTCTTTACCAGCTTTGAATTAGAAAAAAATAGAATTTTGTTATTTACAAAATTTTTCAAATGATGTTTCAGTTAATAGTCATTTATTTCATCAGACTGAAGACATTCATTTAAGGTCTGTACAAAGAGTTATTGCTGTTGTAAGTTAGAGTAACAGGCAGCGGTTATTTGAATTCAAGTATTTGGTTATATCTGTTTTTCATATACATCGCTCTGGAATTTGTCAATTCAGGGACATAATGTAGCAAAGCATTTGGGTTTTGTAATTAGACAAACTAGGTCTGAAATTTTGGCTGTAATGTTTTTTTGCTGTGGGGTTTCAGTAACTTGCCCAAATGCTGTTAACCTTACCCTACAGTAGTATTGTGAGAATTAATTGTGATCCAGCATATATTAAGTAAGTAATAAAGCATCCATTAAAAAGTAGGTGCCGGGAAGGCATTTGGCCTAACAGTTAAGACATCAGTTAAAATGACTATATCCCACATTGGAGTTTTAATACCTGGCTCCAACTCTTGACTCCACTTTCCTGATAATGCACATTGTTCCCTCAAGTGATTGAGTTTTAGTTACCCATGTGGGAGAATTGATGGGGTTTCCAGCTCCTGGTTTCAGTCTGTCAGTCCCAGATGTTGCAGGCATTTGGGAAGTGAATCAGTGGATGAAAGTTCACTTTCTATCTGTCTGACCGTCTTCTCCAAAAAATAAAGTCAGTGCTAAATTAATACTAATTCCCTCTGTTTCTTACCCTGATGCTGTCTGCCTGTTTTAATGGATCACCCCTCATGTTTTCTAGGAGGCATTCTGGATGGATGGCTGCTGGAAACCCATCGTCATAGCCAGCTCTTCTTCAGTTCTTAAGGATTTACCCTGGCATTGAGTAATGAGAATTTCGGTAGGAAAACATAAATGAAATCAGCATACAGATTTTTCTTAACAAATCACTTGAAAGTTAGATATTTCATAATAAGTTATATGGTTATTCTCTAACGATATTGGGATGTCACACATATCTGTTCACATAAGGTTTATTCCTATTTTGAAGAAAAATAAAATAGGTTTTTAAGAGCTCTATTAATAATCTTGCTACATGCTTCATGCCATTGTGAATGCATTATTCCACTTATCTAACTCTATTTTGTTTGTTAAATGTCTATCTACTGTGTAAATTATGTAGTCTTTGAGGGCAAGCCCTGGTATTATTCATATCTTCAGTGTAGACTAAATGAAGCAAAGACTCTTGGTGTGCAAAGTGGTAATTAACACTACTTTTTGAAACTATTAAAGATTTGACAACCCACAAGAAGATAAAAGTATTGAAACTCTGGAAAATGTTGAGATAAATAACTTTTCCAAATTACCAAGAAAATTATATAATGTCTGTCAGGAAGGAAAATAACATATTTAATTGATTCCTTTTTATCCAATTTTTCTCTAGGTGATGTTAACATATAATTAATTTTATACAGTCACATGAAATTAACTTAGAAATACTGCTCCCATGTTAGCAATGTATGTTATTATACTTATGTTAGCCTGTTAAAAAAGGAGAGAAGGATGAATGAGAGGTCAAAGAATAAGAAAAAAAAATTGAGTGGTCATATTGATATATATACAGTTCACTTATATGTAACCTTGTTAAGTTGTTAACATTGACATTCATCTGAAGAAATATCTGTTAATGAATTTTGAACATAAGAGACAGACTTGGAGGTAAGGGAGAAAAAGCAGAAAAATAAAGATAAATTCTAGTTTCATCATTTCTACTAATGATCATTAATTGTAAAATTGTGATAAAAGCACATTTTGCATATAAAATATGATAAAACATTGTTTTAAACTTAAGCTTTCTGCTAAAAATATTATCATCTTGTCTATAATTCTATTTTTCAGAAACCGTATCTGAGAAGTGCTTCCATCCAGTGCTATCTGTGTTTACTCCTAAACAGTCATTTTTTAGCTGAGGCTGGCATTCGTGTCTTCATTTTTAGGTAATGTTTTGTTTTCTTAAAAAGATTTATTTATTTGAAAGGCAGAGTGAAAGAGAGAGAGGGAGAGGCTTTCCTGATTGCTACAACAGTCAAGGCAGTGCCTGGCCACAACCAGGAGCCAGGAGTCGGGAACTCCATCTGTTTCTCCCACATGGGTGGCAAGGACCCACATACTCGAACCATCGAATGAAGCTTCCCAGGCACATCAGCAGGAGCTGTGTTGGAAGCAGAGTTGCCAGCACTCCAGCCAATACTCTGATATGGGATGCCAGCATCCACTGAGCCACAGTGCCAGCCCCTAATTTTACCATAAGTATCGTTCCATTAATGGCCATATGATTGCCTTTGAATATCTTCCCCATTAAAGTGGTTTATCTTCAGTTTTCTCATAGTTATTAGTACTCAGTGTTCAGGATGTTATAGAAGGAAGATTATATGGATTTGGGAGGCTTGGTGAACACCTCGATGAGAATTTCTATTTCTTGCCATATTCCCAAAGAGTAGTGCGTTCCTCAAATAATACAGGCCTCTTGATACCTGGCTAATCTTGGCAGTACCTCACTTACTGATACCTCACATGCTGTTCACAGCAGTGGGTATTAAGGATTCACTGTGTTACTTTTCTAATCTGTTCCTGGCACTGACTCTTCCTATTCCCTGACTGCTATTTTGGTTCCATTTAAAAGGTTTTTTCCTTTATTTAGATTTTTTGCTTTTTCTTCTAATAAAGATCCATATTTTCCTGTGCCTATTAACTTTTTCCTTTCTCTTAGATTCAACTACTATTATGCAGTCAGCTGGCCTAAAGCATACACACTATTGTTCTGTAATGTGACTGCTGTTTCATTTTCACTGTACTAATACCTTAGGCTATAAGGAAACAGAGTTGTACAACTAAATTTTCCTCATAAGAAAGAGTAATGTCGACTGTCATGCTTCTTTACAAGATGCATCAGGGGCGGGTGCTGTGGTGTAGCAGGTAAACCACCCCCTGCAGTGCCAGCATCCCAAATGGGCGCTGGTTCAAGTCCCGGCTGCTCCATTTCCGATCCAGCTCTCTGCCATGGCCTGGGAAAGCAGTAGAAGATGGCCCAAGTCCTCGGGCCCCTGCACCCATGTGGGAGACCCGGAAGAAGCTCCTGGCTCCTGGCTTCGTATCAGTGCAGCTCCAGCTGTTGAGGTCAATTGGGGAGTGAACCAGGGGATGGACCTCTCTCTCTCCCTCTCTCTCTCTCTCTCTCTCTCTCTCTCTCTCTGCATCTCCTTCTCTCTCTGTGTAACTCTGACTTTCAAATAAATAAATAAATAAATATTTTTTTTTCTTTTAAAAAGACCCTTCAGGGAGTGACTGTATTTCCTGAAGTTCCAGGAACCTTTCCATAATCACTTGATAGCTGTTAGTGCCTTTTTCTGGATATCAAATTAAAATTTTTACCGAAGTGAATAAGTATGTGATTATTCAGCCTAGATTGGGCTAAAGTCTACAATGTTTGTGAAGAAAGCTGCTGCAAGCATAGTGGTAGCATGAGCATATGGAAGGGGCTAATTTGACACACTGCAAAGAACACCTACTGTTGAAATCATTACATGAAAATGATTATTGCTTATTTTAAGAATTTTACCTATTTGTTAGACCTAAAACTTTTTAAAGAACCTCTACTTAAATAAATTTAATGTTTCAGTTAGAAACATTTATTTGGGTACTAAACACACATCTAGTACTGTTTTGCTTCCTTTGTGATTAATTGACTAAGGTTATTCATGAATTATGACTGCAGTTAGGCTCCTAGCTAATTGGTCAAGACTTGAGTTACACCTAAAGTGTCAAGGTTGTATTATATTTTTGATATTTATATTTCTCTACAAGGCTGTTGAATACAGAGAAACAAGGGCAACACTGGTCCTTTCAATAGTCCAAATAAAACAACTCTTGATTGTTCCTTCAATTATAAGCACTGGTGTGCTCATTCCAAACGCTTTTCTGTGTGCTTTCTCTTCCAGCTGTATCAGTGCAGGTCTTCCTAAAACAGAAGCCAACTGGCATGATGTCATTAGTGATCTGAAAAGAATTGAAGATCTTATAAAAGTAAGTACTCATTTGTCCATAAAATCGCTGGCATAATTTCTATGATGTATGTCTCTCCTTGTGTTTTCTGTCATTTTTAATGAGATCTCATTGAAGCAATATTTTTGTGGAAATGTATGAGCCCTCTGAAGCCTCAAAATCTTTTGCTTATATTTTCAAGCTGTAATTATGTATAAAGCAATACATAGTCTAGCCTGAAGGGTCTCTATAGATCAGACACTCCTTGGCTTAGCTCAAGAAACTAGGGAGGTTGGTGGCACCTGCGTGGGGAATGGCTTCATCCAGGTAAGCCCACACTCAGCTGTGCACTAGAGGTCCTCTTCTGCAACCTGGCAGAACCAGCGGGCAAGAGAAGGAGAGAGACTAGGATCCTCACTCAAAATCATGACCTGGAGAATTGTATTTTAGCCCTGGTGGCCAGAGTCTCCCATCCTCTTCCTGGAGAAATCAGATGGCCTAGGCTAGAAAAGTACCTCTTTTCACGGTAGCTGAAACCAAAATGTGAGAGCCTGAAGTGTACCAAACTAGCACCCAAGAAGTGCTGAAAACTAAACTGCCACTATCATTGCAGTATACCTAAGCAAGTCAGAACTTGCATGTGAAATCTAATTGAAGTGGACTTAGGTTGGACCATAATCTAACAAAACAGCCACAATGCCAGGATACAATTGAAAATCAGTCATGATGCCAAAAAGCAGGGAAGTTATGACTTGAATGAGAAAAGGCAATCAACAGAATCCAAAATTGAGATGGGTCACATGATGGAATTATCCAATGTGGATTTGAAAGCAGTTATTATAAAAAAATTCAAAAAGCAATTACAAATGCCTGTGAAACAAATAAAAAGAGAGACAGCCTTAGCAGAGAATTAGAAAATATAAAAGGAACCAAATGGAAATTAAGTAACTGAAAAATACTTAACTAAAATATAAAACATTCAAAACAAGTGCTGATAGCAAAGTAACTATTATAAGGGAAAGTCAACTACATTGAAGATAAAATACTATATAGAACACTGTCCCAAAAAGGCTTGAGATCTTGAGGACAATCATAAAAGACTCAGCAGCTGTAATTTCAGCATCACAGAAGGAGAAGAGAGAGTACATCGAGTAAAAGCCAGAGATGGGCAGAGTTGATCACAGAGCGTAAATCAGCTAAACTATCTACAAGAAACTCATGTCAAGTACAATGGCATAGGTCAGTGCAAACTAAAGGAATAGGAAAGGGTATACCATACACTGAATGCTGCCCTCCCTGAGCATCCAGCTCCTTATTTCCTTCAACATGTGAGCTTATTTGGAAATAACATCTGCAGTCACAGTTAATGAAGTGACAGTGAGGTCATCCTAGAATGGGGTGGGCCTTAAATCCAATAACTAGAGCTTTTATAAGAAACAGAAAAGACCCAGTGAAATGCACTGGGTAGAATGTTGTATAAAGATAGACAGAGGTGGAATGATGCAGCTACAGGCTCAGGAAGGCCCAGGATTGCCAAGGTTCACCAGCAGCTTGGGAAAGACGCGGGAGGATTTTCCCTAGAGCCTTCAGAATCAGCATGGCCCAGCCAGCACCTTGATTTTGTTCATCTCCAGAAACATGAGTGAGTAAAATTCTGTTGTTGTAAACCACTCACTTTGTGGTATTTTGTGTATATCAGCTCTAGGAAACTAATACACTTGCACACATGAATTTAAAACAAAAGAGGCTATATTTATATCAGATAAATTAGACTAAAAAGCAAATAAAATTTCCAGAGGCAGGAGAAACATTACATAATAATAGCAGATATCTCCAAGAGAAAAACATACTATCTTAAATATATACATATTCACATATATATGTATACATATATGTATATATACTTGAGATATTATATATAATATATTATATAAATTTATCATTATATTATATTAATATACTATAATATGTTATATATTATATATAATATATTATAATATATTATATATAATATCTTAAGTATATATATATATATATATGCACCAAACAATAGCCTCTAAATTCATGAAGCACAAAGTAACGTAACTGAAGGGACAAAATAGAAAAACTCATAATTAGATCCGAGGACTTCATTGTTTCCTTCTCTGTAACTAATAGAACTATCATACAGAAAATCAGAAAGAGTATAGACAAACACAGAACAACCAACCCACGTGACATAATCTAATACATGAAACACTCCTCTCAACAATAGAATATGCTTTTCTAAAAAAGATTTTTATTATTTATGTGAGAGGTACAGTTACAGTCAGAGAGAGGGAGAGACAGAGAGAGAGGTCTTCCATCTGCTGGTTCAGTCGCCCAGTGGCCACAATGGCCAGAGCTAGGCCGATCTGAAGCTGGAGCCAGGAGCCTCTTCTAGGTCTCCCACATGGGTACAGGGGCCCAAGCACTTGGGCCATCTTCCACTACTTTCTCAGGACATAAGCAGAGAGCTAGATTCAAAGAGGAGCAACTGGAACACAAACTGGTACCCACATGGGATGCTGGTGCTACAGACAGAGGCTTAGCCTACTATGCCACAGTGCTGGCTCCAGAATTCTTTTTTTTAGCATCCATGGAGCATTTATCAAGACTGAACATATTCTGGGCTGGGAAACAAAATATGAATAGTTTTTGAGAATTTGAATCATACATACAGAATATATTCTCAGGCCACAGTGGAATCAAAGTAGAAGTCATTAACACAAACATAATAAGAACATCTCTGAAAACTTGAGGATTACATAGTCTAATTCTAAATAATCAATGGGCCAAAGAGCAAGTCACAATGAATATTAAAAATGGATAAACTGCCTGAAAATGAAATACAGAGTAAGAAGACATGTGGGATGCTGCTTAAGCAATATTGAGAGGAAAACATTAAAAACCAAGTAACTACACTCAAAAAGAACAAAGATATCAAGTCAAGGAACTTTGTTACCATCTCAAGAAACTAGAAAAAATTGCAAACCCAACACAACCAGTAGGAATGCATGAATTAAAATTAAATAAACAAATAAATTAAGAAATTCAGGAAGGGGCCAGGGCTGTGGAGCAGAGGGTTAAAGCCCTGGCCTGGAATGCCGGCATCCCATATGGGCGCCAGTTCTAGTCCCAGCAGCTCCTCTTCCAATCGAGCTCTCTGCTATGGCGTGGGAAATCAATAGCAGTAGCATGGGCCCCTGAACCCTTGTGGGAGACCCGGAAGAAGCTCCTGGCTCCTGGCCTCAGATCAGCACAGCTCCCGCCATTGAAACCATCTGGGGAGTGAACCAGCGGGTGGAAGACCTCTCTCTCTGTCTCTACCTCTTTCTGTAACTCTGTCTTTCAAATACATAAAATAAATATTAAAAAAAAAAGAAATTCAGGAAAACAAAGAAAAGCACAATGAAAGATAATGTTGGTTATATAGAATGATCAATAAAATTGTGAGGGACCGGCGCCATGGTGCACTAGGTTAATCTTCCGCCTGTGGCGCTGGCATCCCATAGGAGCCAGGTTCCAGTCCCAGTTGCTCCTCTTCCAGTTCAGCTCTCTGCTGTGGCCCTGGAGGGCAGTGCAGGATGGCCCAAGTCCTTGGGCCCTGCACCGCATGGGAGACCAGGAGAAGCACCTGGCTCTTGGCTTTGGATCAGTGCGGTGTGCCAGCTGCCATTAGAGGGTGAACCATTGGTAAAGGAAGACCTTTCTCTCTCTCTCTCACTGTCTATGACTCTACCTGTCAAATAAATTAAAAATAAATACATAAAATAAAATTGCTAGACTTTTAGTAAGACTGACAAAGATAAAAAGATTGAAGATACAAATTACCAGTAACAGGAGAATAAGAAAAAATTAATGCACAATGTTACCCTTACAAATATGACAACTTAGAGGAAATGGACCAATTCTTTAAAAGCTGCAAACTATGATAACATAACCAAGATGAAGTTGGTAATTCAGCCTCCCTTATAACCACTTAAAGACATTGAATTTATCATACAGAAGCCCTCAAAAAAGATTCTTCAGACCTGCATGGTGTCATTGTATCTTTTCCCCAAATAATCAAAGAAAAATTCACAATTTTATAGTATTTTCTAGAAAATAAAAGAGAAAGAAGCACTTTTCTACCAATTTGAGGAGGCCAGTATTACTCCGGTGCTAAATCAGATACATTACCAAATAGAAAATTACAATTAACTCTAATGAACTTTGAAATAAAATTCCTTGATAAAATATCAATAAATCAAATAATAAAATGACATATGAAAAAGATTATAAATGGCGAGCAAGCGCAATGTATTCCAAGTATGCAAAGTCTTGTTCAGTATTTGAAAATCAATATTATCACATTATTATCACATTATCAGGCTAAGTCATAAAATCACCTGCTATGGTCTCTATTTTGTTCCTATCTCCAATTTCAAATGTTGAAATTTTTACTGGTGGCACCTCAGAATGTGTTTTGAGACGCATTCTAAAAAGAGAGAATTAAGGGGCCAACTCTAGGGCATAGCTGGTAAAGCCGCTGCCTGCAGTGCAGGCATCCCATATGGGTGCTGGTTCAAGTCCTGACTGTGCCACTTCCAATCCAGCTCTTTGCTGTGGCCTGGGAAAGCAGTAGAAGATTAACCAAGTCCTTAGTCCCCTGCACCTACATGGGAGACTTGAAAGAAGCTCCTGGCTCCTGTAGGTGCAGATCCAGCAGGTGCAGTCATCTGGGGCATGAACCAGCAAGATGGAAGACCTCTCTCTGCCTCTGCCTGTCTGTAACTCTGCCTTTCAAATAAATGAATAAATCTTTTTTTTTTTTTTAAATGAATAAAGTCAAAATGAGGTCACTGGGTTAGGTCCTAAACCCATCTGTCTGGTATTCTTCAAAAAAGGTAAGAGGAAGATACAAATACACAGAGTGAAGACACCAAGAGAAAGTGGTCAATATTAGCCAAGCAGAGAGGTCTCAGAGGAAACCAACCTTATCAACACCTTGATGTCAGACTCCTGGTCTGCAGACTATGACAACATAGATTTGTGTTTTTGAAACCAACTGGTCTGTGATACTTTGTCCTGGTATCCCTGTATCACCCATTCAAGTTAAAATTTCTCAGCAAAGTAGAGACAAGGAGAACCTCCTCAGTTTGAGAACAGAAAACCTAGCAACAACCCTACATCTGCTGTACTTTAGTGGTGAGTGAAAGACGGGATGCTTTTCCCCTAGCAACAGAAGGAAAGCATACATGTAGGCTTTCACCATTTCCATTCAACATAGCAGAATAAATCAATAAATAGTATGCAGATTGGAAAGGAAAGAGAAAAATTTCCTCAACAAGCTTTCTAATTTTTTTTGTTTTGAAGAGTACCAAATCTGAGTGTATTTTATTTAGATGCAGATTAAAATAACATTGACATCTCTTCAGGCACCAATAAGAATGTCCAAAATAAAAAAGAATTGCTGATAATGTCAAATAAATGTAATCAGACTAGTGATAATCCTGGAAAGAATGTGAAGGAATTGAATCATTCATTCCTGCTGAGAATATAAAATGGCACAGCCACTCCATAGTCTGACGGCTTCCTGTAAAAGATGTGCATTTTCCGTCTGATCTCACAGTTAGACATATTCTTGGATATTTACCCCATAGAAATGAAATCTTGCATTCACATGAGTATTCATAGAACTTTGTTCATTTGCCCCAAACCACAAATGAGCACTGTGTGCTTCAGTAGGTGAATAGTTATTGTTAGGCTGGACGGATCTACAGAGAATTATATTGTGTGAAAAAGCCAGTCTCCACTCTAGTACGCCCATACAGTGGAAAATCATTCAGTGATGAAAAGTAAAAGGGCTATCAAGCCATGAAAAGAATTGGAGAAAACTTGAAAGTATATTAGTAAGTGAAGGAAGCCAATCTGAAAAGACTTCATACTGTATGATCCCACATACATGGAATTTTGGAAAATGGAAAACTACAGAGAAAGTTTTAAACATCAGTGGTTGCCAAGGGTTAGGGAGAAAGGCAGGGAGAAAAGCTGTTCTGTATGATGCTGTAATAGTGAATGCATGTCACTCTATGTTTGTCAAGACAGAGAAAGTGAGACATAAAAAATGAACCCTAGTAGACTGTAGAATTAATAATGTAGCAATATTGACTCACCAGTTGTAACAAACGTACCACACTAATTGAAGACCTTAAAAATAGGGAAAACTGGGTTGGGGTAACAGAGCAAATGAGAGTGCTGTAATTTCAGTTCATTTTCTGTAAATCCACAACCTCTCAAAAAAAAAAGAATATTTGAAAGTTAAACATCCTGTATGGTTCTTTTTATATCGCATGAATGGAACGACAAAATCATAGGCATGGAGAACAGAGAAGTGCTAGCTGGAGATCAGCAGGATAAAATGGTGGTGGGAAGATGAGATGAGAGGGTGGCGGGTTTGCCTGTACAAGAAGAGCAGGAGGAGCCTCATGGCGATAGAACCGTTTAGAGTGAGTGATGAAACTGCACAGACCTGTGCACACACATACCCACTTTAGTATGTATGTCAGTTTTCTAGCTATAATATGATACTATGGTTATGCAAGATATTGTATTGGGGGAAACCTGATGAAAGGTACACAGGATCTCTGTATTTTCTCTTACACTTGATATGAATATAAACTTACCTCCAGAAATTTAATTTAAAAAGCTTAAGGTTTTTTTTCAGGATATAGTCTTCATATTATCTAAAACGAGGCATGGATTTTCATGTTGTTGAATTCTGTTTCCTTTCAGTCCATCCATATTGATGCTACTTTATATACTGAGAGTGATGCTCATGTGAGTATAGTATTTTATTCAAAATTGCTTTACTTTCCAGTTTTCAAAAGTCTAAGAAGTGCATTTTCACTACTTAATTGAAATATGTGTTTTAGAATTAAATTGTTATATTAAATTTATTTATTTGATAGAAAGACAGAGACAGAGAAAATGTCCCATTCACCGGTTCATTCTACAAATGCCCATGATGACTTAGACTGAGTTAGGCATGACTGAGAGACAGTAATTCAATCCAGGTCAACATGTTCATGATAGTGACTCAACTACTTCAGCCATCACTTGCTGCCTCTAGGGGAAGGAATTTGCAGGAAGTTGGAACCAGCAATGGAGGGAATCACTTGCTGCCTCCAAGGGTTCACATTAGCAGGAAGCTGGAACCAGAGATAGAGGGAACTTGTGCCCAGGCACTCTGATATGGGATGCAGACATGCTAAGTGGCAGCCTAACTGCTAGGCCAAACGTTTGTCCCCATATGCGGGTTTTAATCTAACTTATAATGTGCTCTTATATGATGAATGAAATTTATAAGTGATTGTTGAGGTTGTTTGACTTGAGGAAAAAACTTCATAAATGCTTTTTTATAATGATGCCAAGTCAAAATATAAAAAAGCCTTTTCTATCAATGTCAAACAAAATATATTATGTTTTTTGTGATGTAGTTACGTCTTGATGCAATCAGATGCATGATTCAGATTGAGTGATTCGATTTAAAAGTATCCAGCATCTCAGTTATTTCCAGTGCTGCAGTATGTCAGCAAGTCTAATTGTATTTTCTGCAAATTGCTTAAAGGCATCTGTGTTCCTCCTTTTCCGGGATTCCCTACTTTTGTCAGGAAAGAGTTTTAACTAAATATTCTCGAGGTGAGAAAAGAAATATAATCCATAAACCTGATCAGAATTCAAAAATGACCTTGAACTTGCTTCATAAATATATTTACATTGCCTAAAGCAAGCATGATTGCAGTCATGATCTTAATCATTTTTCTCTGGATTGTTACTAAAACCAAGAAAACAAACTATGTTGTGTGTGTTCAACACAATGTTCTCTCTCAGTTAGAATTTCTCTGAAATAGAAAGCATTGTCCCCACTCAAACTTTCTAAGCATTGGAAAAAAGCCACATCCAAACACTGGAAAAAAGCAGTCTCTCTCAACCACTAGGGTATTGCTGCTGCACTCCTCTGGCCTAAGCATCTTTTCTATCTTCATTTGTTTTTCAAAGCAGAAAGCAGTCAGCTAACCACCAACACTTAGCATTCTGAGATTTTTTGTTTTTGCCAGATAATCTTGTAGCTCATGGGTTGTAGAAAGAACCCAAATTTGAAATTCAGATTTGAATACTGACTCAGCCACTTCCTCCTGAGTTAACTTGGAGGTAATTCAATATTTCTGAACCTCAGTTTTGTTTCTGCTAGTATGGTGACAGTGTTTGCTTTTCAATCCTAAGCAGCTGCTGTTGGGGGTAAAGGATATTGCTAGACCCAGGCACATAGATTTGCTCCGGTATTTATTCCCTCATTCAGTGATCATTCATTCAGGATTGCTTGCAGGGTCCCGAGCACTGTGCAAGCCATTGTGAACATAGAGTCACTGGAATCATGATCAAATCTCCACATGTTCATTAAATATTTCCTTTCTTTGAAATTTAGGATATAAATAAAGTAACTAATGTGGGAAAGGTATTTTTGTGGTAATCTTTCTGATACATTCAGCTATTGATAGGTACTATATCTGTTTTGATTTTTCTAATAAATTCCTTGGACTCACTTAGGCCTCTTAAAATTTGAAACTTGCAGGTGGAGGATGATTACAATTAAAATGATAATATACAGTCTGATTTTTAAACATTTTAAAAAGCCTCTGATTTTTAAACATTCTTACAGCTGACTGTATTGATATTTGGAGAGTCTAGGTGTCCAATATTATTACTGTTTCCATAGGAAACTGAGCAAATGTCTACTCTTTCTAGGTTCCCTAGTTTTATGTTCTTTCTCCTGCACAATATTGATATTCTTTTTAATTATTTTATTGGTTTGTTTTGATTTTTATTTCTAAGCCAAAAGAAAAAATTAAACTGAATGTTCATAAAATTTGAAGAGCATTATGTAGGTTTATAAAATCCTTGACTTCAGGGGCCAGCGCTGAAGCGCAGCAGGTTAACACCCTGGGCTGAAGCAAAGGCATCCCATATGGGCGTCAGTTCTAGTCCCAGTTGCTCCTCCTCCGATCCGGCTCTCTGCTGTGGCCTGGAATAGCAGTGGAGGATGGCCCAAGTGCTTGGGCCCCTGCACCTGCATGGGGGACCTGGAGGAAGCTCCTGGCTCCTGGCTTAGGATCGGCACAGCTCCGACCATTGTGGCCATCTGGGGAGTGAACCAGCGGATGGAGGACCACTCTCACTCTCTGCCTTTCCTCTCTCTGTGTAACTCTGACTTTCAAATAAATAAATAAATCTTTAAAAAAATTCTTGACTTTGAAAGAATTCAAAATTGCATGAATGTAAAATTGAATAATGAGAAAATATTTTTTTTTCAAAATGGTTCTCTGTAACTTTTATTTTTAGCCCAATTGCAAAGTCACAGCGATGAAGTGCTTTCTCCTGGAGTTACGAGTTATTTCACACGAGTCCAGAAACATGGACATTAATGAAACAGTACAAAACCTTATCATCCTAGCAAATAGCAGTTTATCTTCTAAAGGGGTGAGTTATCTAGAAGTTACACAGAGCCACATTCGATGCTTTTGGCTTTATTGTGGGAAGTTATTAATGGACAAGCAGATCCTCCTAACGGGCACTTGGGTGAGAGCATTCAAATCCAGTGGAGTGGCATCCAAAAGTGACAACATTGTAGGCATGCACACCATCCAGAATTACTCATGCACTTATTTGGTAAACAAACATTTGCTGAATAATGTTAGACAGTGTGTATTGATGCCAGGTCCTAGTGGTGAGCCAAACAGGTTATTCACCTCTAGATGTTTATCATCAGGTGCACCTGACAGAGAGGAGTCTACTGACATAATCAAGTATAGTAGTAGCTCACATTATTGAGTTACTACGGTGGACCAGACACTATTCTTCAAGCTATAACTGGGCAGTTCACTTAATCCTCACAATACATATGTGAAGTAGTTATCCTTATCTCTGTATGAGGTTTGAAGAAATTGGAGCACTGGGCGTAGATGAAACACAGTCGAATGGGCAGCCATGATTCTTTTCCAGGAAGTTTCACTACAGAGTCAGTCCTCTTGTTCCTGGAAATGCAAATTTTTTAGAAGAATAATAAAATATTAATATTTAAATATAATTTTGCATATCTTAAGTAACATGGGCAGTGGAGTGTTCCAGAACATTGCTGGCAACTCTCATGGTAGCTGTGGGATGAACACACAAACGCCCTGATGTACAAAGAATGATGGCTTTCATGGCAAAACACTAATATCCAAAGCAAAGCGATAGGAGTTTTATATTGGGGAGGTAATAATAAAATTAGTCCATTTAATAAATCCTGGTGCTCAAGACACAGGATGAAAAAAAATCACAATCCCTGCTCACAATTAACAAATAAGCAAGTGAATAATTATACAGTTATTTATTAAGTCCAGTGACGAAAAAGAAGGCAGATAAGGAGGGACAGAAGTCCTAGTTTAGAGAAAGCTTAACTAATAAGCTGAAATTTGACCAGGGTGTGAAGGATTGAACCTCAAGGGTACCTACATAAGTGTGTTCTGGCAGAGGCAACTGAAAGTTCAGAGACCCTGAGCTAGTGTGTCTGGGATGCCAGGATGCTGTCGTGTCTCAGTGATGTCACTTTTTACAGATGCAATCCCTCCCCAACTTTAGCATTCCCTGTGTTCTTCTCTGCATGTCCTACCATCTGACATATTATACATTTTACTTAGTAAGTATTGGCTGTTTTTCCCTACTAGAATAACAGCTTCAAAAGGGCAATTTTTTTTTTCAGCATGGAATCCCAATTCCCGGAACAATGTCTTGCATAGACTAAACACTCAATATACTTATAAAATGGAGTTATTGCTAACAAACTCTTGTGATAGGTAATCTCCATCTCACCCAGTGAGAGTGAGCCATGGAGCAGATAACTTGTGGCAGTATTAGTGATGAAGATTAGCGTTCATGTTGCTGGTCACCCTCATCATGACAGTGTGGCCTGCATACTGGAGTGAGTGGCAGGCCAGAAAGGCCGAGATGTGGAGAGTTTCCACTGATTATGTTGCTTGGGATGAGTCACTTCATATGTCTGGCTTCTTCTTTGACATGATTATTTTCAGGATCAAATAGGACAGAACTGTGTGAAATATGACCGTGCTGAGCATTGACGACGTGCTTGATAAACACTGGTGAATCTGAATTCCAAAAGCTTAATGGATTTAAAATCTAATTTGGATTTTTGCTGGCACAGCCCCCATGGTTCAGATGATCTCTAAAAAGTTTATTCATAACTGCTGCATTTGAAACATTCTCATTATTCATGAGACTGTGTTTGAATTACAGCAGTTTGTGATATTCACCTAAATGGCCCCACTGAGCCAAAATGTCCAGATGATTACCATGTGCTGGGTCCCATGCTGAGTGCTAGGCAAACAAAAATGCATGGTCTTGCCCTCCAGGAAGAGAGCTTAGAAAACAGTGGTATATGAAGTATACCATAATACACAGTATATGAGATACTGTGAGAAATGTCTGAACAAAGATTCTGAGATCTGGAGAAGGCATATGGAATCCAGTGCTGGGGAGCTCAGGGGTGCAGGGTAGCTTCCCTAAAGGAGACAACACCTGAACAAACTGTGAGTAGCAGCAGCTACATTAGCAAGAATGCAGTGAGGGAAGAACCAAGGCAGAGGGGCATCTAATGGTATGATGTGTGCACGGGAGTGAAAGGCGGGGATCACTCTGTGATTTTGTCCCCCACAGTAGAGGTGGTGATGAAAGCTTAAAGACATAGGTAAGGAAAGAGCCTGTGTGCTAAGGGGGTGGGTGCATGAGGTGGGTGTTGAACTTAATGCCTAATGCTAGGAGTAGATGATAAGACACCACTGAAAGGCTCTAAGCTGGAAGTTCATAGCTTGGTAGACACAGCTTTGTTTTTTTACAATAACCTTTATCTACTATAGAAAGATAGTGCCCACATCAAATCTACTAGTTCTCTATTGTCATAGTTCTTCCTTATGTACATTAATTGGCCAAAGTTTTATGTCTCCAGAACCAGAAAGTTCAAATGGTGTGATATCCCTAGGAAAGAAGTGTATTAAGCATGCCCAGCTAATTCTTTCTTTTTGTTCAGCAGAATGTAACGGAATCTGGTTGCAAAGAATGTGAGGAACTGGAGGAAAAAAACATTACTGAATTTTTGCAGAGTTTTGTACATATTGTACAAATGTTCATCAATTCTCCTTGACTGCAGTGGATCCTGTGCAGTGTTTCCATTATTAACAAACTCCTTCCTGCTGCTTGGAGGCAACAAGACACTGCATTTCAAATGTGCTGCCAGAACACGTTTTTCCTGCAAGCAGATGAGAAGGGGTTGGATCAAATGAAATCCTAGAAATAAAGGTACAAAAACGTATTTGAATAACATAGTGACTACAGACTTTGTACAGAAATATTTTGCTAGCTTGTTTTTAATTTATTAATGAGATTGTATATATGTGTAGCATGATGAAAAATGTTGAATAAAATTGTGTATATATTTTATCATTTGCAATTGCATTGGTATTTTACCTCTTATGGAAAAATAGGGAGCAGTCACTGAAGGGGGAGAGTCAAATCATGTAACAGATGGTAGGACTGGGTACCAGTACCACAGGTCCACACCCATGCTGGGATGCTCCTGCCAGAGGGGAACCAATGACAAGTATTCCTCTCTGACTTCTCCACTGGATGTAGTAATGAGGAAAAATTGGCTACCAACAAGGAAAACAGGAAACATGTGTGAGTCCTGGGCTTCACTCTGTAATGTAATTATTGATACATAAAGCTCCTGTCATGAAAGAAAGAAATTGCAGTACAGGGTATGCAATGGACACTATTGAATCACAGGTGGTGGTGGTGGTAACTTTCTGTGATAGGAAGAATGATGTACAGAAAACTAGTGGTCACACCAATATTTTATTTCATGCTTTCCCAAGTACAGGTATTTTGTTTTCATATTTTTGTCATGTTTTTAGGATAAATCTGATGATTTGTTGAGTCAATGTTATCTAACAGAAAGTAATTGCTTGTTCTTTTCTGTGTATAATTTTTCATAATCATTTATAAATTTTCTATACAGTACTGTCTAAAATTAACAAGCTCTCTAGCTTTTATGTTGATAGAGAGTTGGGAAAATGAAAAATTTTTAATCCTAAGTTTTCCATTTTGAGTCTTAAACAAAGGTTAGTCTAACTCCTGAGTTTATTAATTTGAGGGAAGAAAATGCATTTACATTACCAATAATATTTTACAGTTAGCAATAGCCATTTTGTTTAGATTAGCATACAATGAGATTAAAATTCCCAGCTCAGAAGTAGAATTATTCTCACATAGTTATTTAATATGGCTCACATGATCTGATCTTAAGAAACTCAAGACATGGATCTACAATTTCTCAAAACACTCTTAGTTAAGAGATAGTCGCAGAAAACAGTCTATTGTGTTGTTCATACTTGTGTTCAGAATTAGCCTTTTTTTGTGTTTAAGATTCTGCCCTTCTTGAGCCATCCTCCTTAATAAACCCAACATCATTTGTCTAAAAGATAATGTGTGTGTGGCTCACCTGCTACCCTAAGTGCTGAAAATATTTTTGCCATATGTTACATATATATTTTTTATTTGACAGGTAGAGTTATAGACAGTGTGAGAGAGAGACAGAGAGAAAGGTGTTCCTTTCATTGGTTCACCCCCCAAGTGGCTGTTATGGCCAGTGCTGTGCCGATCTGAAGCCAGGAGCCAGGTGCTTCTTCCTGGTCTCCCAGGTGGGTGTAGAGGGACAAGCACTCAGGCCATCCTCCATTTCTTCCAGGGCCATAGCAGAGAGCTGGACTGGAAGAGGAGCAACCGGGACTAGAACCCGGAGCCCATATGGGATGCCAGTGCCGCAGGTGGAGGATTAACCAAGTGAGCCACGGTGCCGGCCCCCATATGTTACTTATATTAAAGCAAAGCACAAAGTTCTATACCTAACCTCAAACAGTGAAAGCAAGCCTGCTAAAAATCAAGTTTATAGTCCAAAGTCATAATGGTGAGTTGTGCTCTTAAATTTCTTAATTTCAACTAAGGAAAAGATATATGAGAGAATATTATCTCTATACTCTATCTTTGATAAACAGAAAGAACCAGAAGGCAGAGAACATGGTGGAAAAGCAAGCAGAACCAATACATAATTTGTGAGCTAAAAGAATTTAAAAACCAACCAAAACGTCTAGTTTTATGTACTCTCAGTCTTTATGTTAGAAGAGTGAATCAATAGAATTATTTTGTTTTGGTCCTATTGTTGCAGGAAGAGCTTATAGCTATTGATATGTTACTGTTTATGGCCATCAAATTCAGCAGCTCATAAGGTCACCCTTACATGTATGGTATGAAAATCAAATAATGTGATTTGTATGCCCTCTCCCCCACCCAAAACAAAAATATTAGAAAATGCTTTTATGTTTCTTCATCTGTGTTGTATCAGGTTTGGTGTAAGTTCTCTGCACTCACAGGTAAGTCAGATTTAGCATTTCCATGTCGTATGTAAATATTTCATCCAGAGGAAATCCCATTTCCATAGATTCAGTTCATTGTTTCTGAGTGTGTCTGATGGCTGAATCATGGCCTTACGAAATAATTTGTTATGCAAGGTACACTTCAGCTTCATTATGAAGTCTCCTAATCATAATTGCATACTCTATCTGATGTAAACTAGAGGAAAAATTAATGAATTAATGAGTAAATAGTCATGCTCTCATCCTTAATTTTACTTTTTCAATCTTGCATTTCAAAATAAGTTTAACTATTGGAAGAATTTAAAAGGAAATTGCTACAAAGAAGCAAATTTGAAAATTGTACACTTCACTTGTACAGTGTCAAATCTTTCAGAATAATGCTCTCAGAGAACCCAGCCACTCTTATATTTTTCATGAAGGAATTCACTCGCCATTTTATTGTCACCATATTTATTGAAAATTGGTATGAGCACCTTATGCTTGGTGATGCAATCACAACTGTGATGAGAAATCCATACTCTCAGCCCTCATGGAGTGAACATCCCACAGTACCGTTCTAACTGGCAAAATTGAGTTTTTCGTTACTTGTTACCAACATCATGATGGGCCCCCCTTGACAGTGTATACAGGGAGGACCAGTGTTGTTCAGTTGTTCAAGTTGTCAGAAAGAGTTTCTTGAGAAAGGGAAATCTGAGTTTGGCTATGGATTGCAACAAGGAATTATCTGGGGGATGCTGGAAGAGTTAATCAGAGGAATAGTTAGACTTTGGTAAGAATTTTTCTGAAACCTCAGAGGAAATAGGACTCTTACCTCTGAAATCATTTTTAAAAAATGAGGCATCATTTTTATTGTCAAGAGAATAAACTGCAATCAAAGTCTCCTTACCACTCAATCCCGAGTTCATAAAATCACCTCACATACACCATCTTACCTGTTGTCACTGCAGTCATTTATTTCCTTGCAATACTTAATAGAAATCAATTTCAGTAGGCGGTCACTGTCAATGAATATATTGATGGTATATATGATGTTAAAGGCTTAAAGTCATAAGGAGTAATGTGCAAGTCCAGTGTTGGGGTTTAAGGATTGTAAGAATTGGTCTGTGGTCAAAACCTCAGCTCAAGGAAGGCTTCTTGCAATAATAATATTTTAAATCACTTTTCATTGAGAACTGTTTGGTACAAAGGAGGCCAATTAGTTTCATCAAGAGCAAAAGGATTGAGGAAGGCACCAATGCATGAGAACTGTGCGCTGCTGAGTGATGACAGGTGCTGTTGAAGCAAGAGAAATGGAAAAAATTAGGATGTGCAGGTGAAGGAGGGAGCTTTGGAATCACAGTTATACTACTTGTAATCAGGGACTCACAGGTTTTGACTTCGCAGGGGCTTAGAAGAGAAGAAAGCTGGTGGGTTCAAGGAGAGGATAGGAAAGAAGCAACAGTTCTGAAAAAGTGACAGCTGAGAGCCTAAAAATGAAACTGGAATGTCAGCGTGGTGCTGGTCCTACATGACAAGTGCTGTCTGTTCTAAGGCT
The DNA here is from genome assembly GCA_949820135.1 of Sylvilagus floridanus. NCBI lineage: Eukaryota > Metazoa > Chordata > Mammalia > Lagomorpha > Leporidae > Sylvilagus > Sylvilagus floridanus. The sequence continues at coordinate 33,108,183 of OX463238.1, read as the reverse complement.
TTTAAGATAGTGGTCATCAGCGAAGTTCAGCTTCCTGAACATCACTGAATTCAAACCACCAGTGTGTCTGAGTTGTCCTCTCTAAGGACACACCAGGCTGATGGTAATAGTATTAATGATCTTATGGTTTTGTGATTCTTTATAGCTCATAAAGTACTTTTATCTACCTTATTCTATTTGGTAAGAGTGTCTGTCCCTCTTGGGCATAGATAAGAAGAGTGTCAGAACCTTGGAAATATTTTGCTTCTGCTACTGATGTGTAAAATTTAAAAATAAAAAACAAGAAACCTCCTGAAATTCTGTCCAGCCTCACTTGTATATTTTTTCTATGCCCTGTTGCCTTTTATATTTCTTTCCAAATAAGCAGAAACATTATATTTGGGGTAGAAAATTATTTGTTATTCATGGAATCAAAATAAAGCTTCAGCAGGTATTTTTATTTCATATTTTGATTATTTTTTTCTTCACAGAGTTCTATTCTGGTGTTTTGTTTGCTTTACCCAGATGGCAAATGCACCATTAAGTTCATCCAGCCTGAATTAATTATCTTTTTATAGTAAAAGAAAATCCTCTCCTTCTGACAAGTAAGATGTTTGCACTGTATTTATGAATAAATAAATGCAGCTGTTATACACAGCATTATTAATAGCATTGCTTTAAACATTTCATCTCATAAGAAATCCACTGTTTTCCATATAATGTAAGCTATTGGTGTCCCAGAGTTTATTGAAGAATGCAAAGCACCTGTTATCCATACTGCAGCATGGTAATAAATATGCTTTCTATGAGGCACTCAAGACAAAGCAGCCAGCAGAAGACAGTGATCTCTTAAATGGTCATGGCCTTTGCTGGTCATTTGACCACGACCTTTCACAGTTTAAGACTCTGGACCAGGAAAGCATATCTCCCTGGAAAGAGAAAGTGAAGAGGCAGTTACAGGTTTCATCTAAGTGGTCACACTGATGCCATAACTTGCTTTTTGACAAGTGATTCACTCTTGTAAGAGGGAGTATGTTGCCAAAACGGAAGAATCCTTTCCTTTCACAGAGAGGTCTTTTTAGCTCTGAGCCAAGAAAACTCAGGTCAAGTTCACCTTTGTCACAACAATGAAGTCATAACACTCCAAGGCATCTGACTGGGCTGTAGACTGCCCCTGTTTGAAGGAACTTGGCTTTTCATGAAGCTGTGTTATTATACAGCAAAGCCAACTTGTTCATAAATACTCATTTTATTACTCAGTCATCTTTATTTTGTTTCCAAAAACACACATAAGTGTTCACAACAAAAGAATATTTGCAAGCAGTGGTACCAAGAGCCAGTGGCAGAAGTTTCAGGTGTAGGCTTCAAGAAACTCAAATCTAGAAATAAAAAAAAATTTAAAAAAACACAAATTCTCGTGAAGATATAGAGAAAAATATACCCTATTATACTGTTGGTAGGAATGTAAACTAGTACAACCATTATGGAAGACAGTTTGGAGGTTCCTCAGAGATCCTTAAATAGATCTACCATATGACCCTGCCATCTCACTCTTGGGAATTTTCTCAAAGGAAATGAAATCAGCATATGAAAGAGTTATCTGTACCCCCATTGTTATAGTAGCTTAAGTCACAATACATAAGATATGGAATCAATCCAGATGTCTATCAACTGATGACTGGATGAAGAAAATGTGTATATATGCATGATGGAATATTACTCAGCCTTATAAAATAATGAAATCTTGTCTTTTGCAACAAAATATATGCAGGTGGAGGACATTATGTTGGTGAAAGCCAGACCCAAAGGACATTTTTTTTTCTTATTTGTGGTAGTTAATATAGACAGAACAAAAAATATCTGAATGTATAAAAGTGAAATTGATATCTTATGATTTGATTATTATTCATAGCCCTTGTTTACCTTGTTTAACACTATATTTAGCATAACATTAAACCTATGATTATAAAGTAAATTGAAAATGTTATTGCAAAAATTAAAAGATAAAAAATGATTGAAGGAGGGAAGGAGGAAGGGTAGGAGGCAGGACAGGCAAATTTAGAATTGTAGCTATTAAATACGCAAACTCTGTTGTCTTTAGATTAATAAAAAGGAAAAAAGAATATGCATTGTTGATAGAGAATTGATAAACAATAATAAAAAATAGTGTTTACCTTTATGATGACTGTGTAACAATAATTACTATATGTTAACAAAACTAGTGGTAGGTTATTACCTTAAAAGTGCTTTTTTTTCTATCTAAATCTTAGGCAATTGCTCAAGGAACAGTTTTCTTTAGAAACAGAGCAGCACATCCTTATGACTTATCCTTTAATAAGCATTGTACTTTGTGTGGAAGTAGATTTTGAGACTTTTTATGACATGTGAACGTTCAATGCTAGTGTATTCAGCTTGCAATCTCCTCTAAAGAGTTCAGAATAATTCATAATTTTGGGATTCCTTGGTGCCTTGTCATTGCTCTGGCCTTGTATTGACTAGCATTTAAGCAGATTGGCATGAACTATGTTGGCACAGTAATTTCAAGGATGAAGAAACTGAATCTCAGCTCAATTGTATGACTTCCTGGAATTCTAATTTTTTAAAAAAGATTTATTTATTTATTTATTTGAAAGGCAGAGTTGCAGAGAGGCATAGGGAGGGAGAGGGAGAGAGAGAGAGAGAGAGGTCTTCTGTCCACTGGTTCACTCCCCAAATGGCCACAACGGCCGGAGCTGGGCCCTTTGGAAGCCAAGAGCCAGGAGCTTCTTCTGGGTCTCCCACATGGATGCAGGGGCCCAAGCACTTTGGGTCATCTTCCTCTGCTGCTTTGGTTCTAATTTCTTATACCATTCTCTATTTTTCCAAGCCCATTAAGTAATAGCTATATGGACAGATATTTTTTCTTTGTAGACTCATTATTATAAGTTTTGAACTCAACAATATCATGATGAATAAATGAGCAAGTGAAAGGAAAATACTCAATGAAATGAATGTGTTGAGCAGCATCTGTATAATACATTTACAAGTTTATTATTATTTCTAAGATTTTATTTATTTATGTGAGAGGTAGAGTTAGAGAGAGAGAGAGAGAGAGAGAGAGAGAGAGAAAGATCTTCCATCTTCTGGTTCATTCCCCAAATGGCTGCAATGGCCAGAGCTGGACCAATCCAAAGCCAGGAGCCAGGAGTTTCTTCCTGGTCTCCCATGCAGGTGCATGGACCCAAAAACTTGGGCCATCTTCTGCTGCTTTCCCAGGCCATAACAGAGAACTGGGTTAGAAATGGAGCAGCCAGGACTCGAATTGGCACCCATATGAGATGCCGGCACTGCACGCAGCACAGTGGCTTTACTTGCTATGCCACAGTGCCAGCCCCTTAATTCTCCCTTTTAAGAATGCATTTCAAAACACATTCTGAGGAACCAGCAATAAAAGTTTCAAAATTTGAAATTGGAGATAGGAACTAAATACAGCCCATCCCAGGTGATTTTTTGACAGCCTGCTAGTATATTAATTTTCAAATACTGAACAAGTCTTTGCATACTTGGAATACATTGCACTTGGTCACGATTTATAGTCTTTTTCATACATCATTTTATTATTTGATTTGCTGCTATTTCATCAAGGAATTGTATTTTAAAGTTCATTAGAGTTAATAGTAATTTTCTATCTGGTAATGTACCTGTTTTAGTACCACAGTAATACTGGTCTCCTCAAATTTTTAGAAAAGTGCTTCTTTCTCTTTTATTTTCTGGAAAATATTGTAAAATTGTGAATTTTACTTTAAATATTTTGGAAAAAGATACAGTGACACCGTGCAGGTCTGAAGATTCTTTTTTGAGGGCTTCTGTATGATAAATTCAATGTCTTTATTTGTTATAATGGAGGCTGGATTATCTACTTCATCTTGGTTATGTTATCATAGTTTGCAGCTTTTAAAAAATTGGTCTATTTCCTATAAGTTGTCATATTTGTGAGTATAACATTGTACTCTAATGAGGAATAGAGGGGAAATATTAGCAAAAACACAAAACCAAAAAGATTTTTAAAAATAATAGGAAAGTGGGAGGGAGGGTAGGGTGGAGAGAATTGCTATGTTTCTAAATTTGTATACATGAAATGAATGAAGGGTGAGAGGGTGGGAATGGGGCAGGGGGAAGAACCACTATATTCCTAAAAGCTGTACGTATGAAATTTGTGTTCATTAAATAAAACCCTTCTTAAAAAAAGAGAAATGTATGAAGATTGTATTCTTTAAATAAAGGTTTTTAGGTAAAAAAAATTAATTAGAAAAAATAATAGGAAAGCAAAAGGAACAACTAAGGCTAGACCTAGGCACCGATTAAAGGTCGGGCAACACTTGGACTATACTGAAGAAATGAGGATGGATGAACTACTTAATCTAGCTTGCATTCACTACTAGTACAGAGCTTGTTCCAGATAACTTGAGCATTCCTATAGTCAGGAGGTAAGTGAACCTCTGCATAATACAGAGAGGCCATCCTGTAATGTCTGCAGAGGGGGAGAAAGGGCAGAGGAGGTGGTCAAACTCTAATGACTTCCTGGTTTTAGAAATGTAAGAAATGGTGAAAAAGCGTTAAGATCTTGTATAGTGTATTCAAAATCTAAAAACTTTTAAAAATTTTTTGCTACACTGTTTACAGCTAGAAAAATACAAAATTTAGAATGTCTAGCTTTATCACTAGCTGAATAGGTATAAAATTATTGAAATAAAGATTCTGAAAAACCACTTGAAATTATATCTGAAGGTCCCTAATAATGACTATCAAGTCATCATTTTAACTGGTGGGTTTTTGGCACAGCTATTAAGACGCCCCTTGGAAAATCTGCATCTTATTTTGGAGTGCCTAGACTGGAGTCCTGGCTCTGCTCCCAATTCCAGCTTTCTGCTAATGTGTATCCTGGGAGACAGCAGGTGATGGTTCAAGTATGTGGGTTCTTGTCACCCCCCGGGAGACCCAGACTGAGTTCCAGGCTTCTGATTTCTGACTGGATCAGTCCGTGTGATGTGGGGACTTGGGAAGTGAACCAAAAGATGGAAGATCTCCACCTGTTTCACTTTCTCTTTTAAATAAAAATAAATACATATAAAATTGTAAAAATCACCATCTTGGAATACATGTTTCTCAATATGAAAGATCTTGGCACTGGGACTGAAACTTCAAATAAATATTTAAAAAGTCCGCTGAAAGAAATGAATAAATACAAAAAAAGAGGCAATTTCTATGGAAATCCATTTTGTTTTCCTAAGTGAATTCATGAAAATTGTACGTATTTTAGGAATGCATATATAAGCAACATGCATATTTACAAATGTGCTACTAATGAAAATAATTCATTATTTTCTTTTGCCTTGGATTTTTACTTTCCAGACTTCATCCACAGCTTTGGATTTCTCCATTACCTTATTACCTCTCAAAGACATTTTTGACTTGGAGTCCACAGATAGATTGTCTCCATGTGGGTGACAGGGGGTCTCTGTCATCTCTAACTCTTAGAAAGTATGTATATCAGTGAATTAAAGGATTTTGATTCTGATTTTGCCTGTCTAGGAATTCTTCATCCTCTCTCTTAAGCCAAAGACTTGGGCAACATTGTTTTGTAGAACTTGCACAGTGTGCTTCTTACAGTCTGGGTAAAATGCAGTTTCTGACTTCAGTAGCTCCCAGAAGACATGATGCTTTTGGTCCAGCAGTCATATATTAAGCAACAAAGGTTTCATAAAATCTAACATCAAGAGGTTTTACCTCTGAGCTATCCCGGGAAGCTGCAGCCATTACTGAATGGACATCCTCTGGAGAGACAAGGGACAAGATGTGGCATTAGTCAGCTGATTCTGCAAGTCATTTAACCACTCTGATCCCATTTTTTAGTGTCTAAAAAAGCTATGCTGATATTATTGACTACCAGAATTGTAGTTAAGTTAGATGCCTACTACAGTTCTTGGTAAAGAATATACACTGAATAACTTTCCTCAGTACTCCCTTTCTTCAAACAATTTTAGTTAGATTTTACTCTACTGGAGTGGTTATTTAGGAGTTATAATTAGAAAACTAATGATAACTTCAGGTGAAAACAAGTATAATATCATATATATATATTAAGGATTTCCTTGGAATGTTTTCTCCATGGCTTTCAGCCAACCTAAAGATTGGACCCTCTCATGTTTACTCCAACTCCACCAATTGTTTGTCCTAGGTGTATCAGTTAATTGCCACCTTCAACAGTGATTACTACAACATTCCCAAATTCCTACCCTCTTTCCCCAATTCATTTTCAAGTTCCTCTGTTCTCTAGATTTCACCTCACTACAACAAAATGACTATTTTGTCTTATTACCTATCATATTACTGCCGAATGAAACTTCATACATTATTTACATTAACTTGATTTATTATCTTGTTACTCCTAGTTTCATTTTGTTTCCAGTTTTGTCAATAATCAAATGTGTGTATGCTGTATTGCATAATAACTTTTTAAGTACCATGTGGACCTAGGTATTAAAATGCCCTGGAATATGTCAAGGTTATTCCTTCTTGAAGGTAGCTCACTGCCTTTGCTAAGGACTAATTCCATGTTTTCATCATTAAGCTACAAATGTAGGTCAATTTGATCATTACCATTTTTATTAGCAAAGTTATCAAGGTCATAACTAATGTGAAATTTACATAATTTGACCTACTTTCAAATTCTCATTGACAGATTCTCTGAGCAGATATTAGTGTAAATATGTGGTGGAAAACAGAGGTTCGGGTTGATAATTCTTCAATAATTGAAGTTGCCACCTGTACAAATAGATCACAGTGTAAAAAAAGGAAAGAAAGAAAGACTTATGTTACTTTTGAAAACTATTAGGCTCAAGGTTACCAACCAAGCATAATTCTTGTTTAATTCTCCCATTGCCATCTATTCCGGTATATGTCAAGAATACCCTTAATAGGATGTCACTTCAAATCACTGAAATACAAAGACAGGTGTTGTAATTTCCATTAGCTACAAAATGAATATCCTTTCCATGGGGACCTCTGAGCTAGTAAATACATCAGGGACAATGCACATTGCCTCTGAGCTTTCTCTGAAAACCATATCCATCACTTGACAGACAGCATCCCCAAAAAAGGGACTTCATTTTTTTTTCCATGGAAATCAGTCAGACTATTCTTCCCCTTCCCAAAAGGGGTTTCAGGTGATGATATGGGGGGAGGGAGTGACTGTTCCTGGGTTATGATACTATTTAATTTGAGTGTGTCTGTCTATAAAGGCAGTATTTGATTTATTTACTCAACTCTGAAGTGTTAGTTCTGCAGTCCTGGGTATTCTGTTGTTCTTCAGGGTGTTCAGTGAGTAGCATAACCCTATCAAAAGAATTAACCCAATGCTTGATAGATCAGGTCTAATTGAAATAATCTACACTAGATCTGTAATATTGCAGTAGATACACTATGTATAGTTATCAGATAGAGTAAATAAAATACAGTGCAGTAAAGGACACTGATAGAACATCAGAGAGACAGTCTGAAGAATAAATCTCCAGGAATGTAACTTCTTATAAAAAAAATCATGCAATTTTTCAGCAAAGGAACTAAATTGCCTTGATAAAACAAGGAAAAGTATATTATTTGATGATAAGAATGAACTTGATGATTGCTCTTTAGCCATAAGATATGGTAGTGAAATAATCTTTGGTTCTAGAAGTTAGTGAAGTCTCCGGACACTGTTGTTGCAGATGGCTAACAGAAAATTATGGCATGGTCAACACATTCCTACAGCAAATTTATCATGGTGCCATTGGGAACATTTACAGATGTAAGACTGCAGCTGCACTTGCCTTTTGTGTCTATAAATGTATACTGCAGAGATTTGTGTGCTGTGACTCTGTTGCTACATTTCAGAGTGAAGACAGCCAGAACTCAAGAACAAGGTGAGGAAAAACATAGAGTCCCACTAAAAGGGCTCACCTGATGAACTGAAGGCTCCTGTAGAAAGTGGTCTTGAAATGGACCCTACCCCATATTTTTCCACCTCATTTAAACATCATACCTTATTTTTGGCTTTTTCTTTCATGAGATAATTTCATCTATTCTAGTATTTCTCAAACTTTAACATGCACTGGATTCATGTAGAGGGTTCACTAGAACACAGATTGCTGCTCTTTTAAGCCTGGGATTTCTTTCTTTCTTTCTTTCTTTCTTTCTTTCTTTCTTTCTTTCTTTCTTTCTTTCTTTCTTTCTTTCTTTCTTTTTTTTTTTCAGAGTTAGACAGTGAGAGAGAGAGAGAGAGAGAGAGAGAGAGAGAAAAGTCTTCCTTTCCATTGGTTCACCCCCCTAATGGTCGCTTTGGCTGGCGCGCTGCACCGATCCGAAGCCAGGTGCTTCCTCCTGGTCTCCCATGCAGGTGCAGGGCCCAATCACTTAGGCCATGCTCCACTGCCCTCCCGGGCCACAGCAGAGAGCTGGACTGGAAGAGGAGCAACCAGGATAGAATCTGGCGTCCCGACCGGAACTAGAACCCTGGGGTGCTGGCACAGCAGGCAGAGGATTAGCCAAGTGAGCCACGCCTGGGATTTCTGCCTCAGAATGTCTGGGGGAAGGAGCAGTAACTTGGATTTCTAACAAGTTCTGTTGATGTGGCTATAGAGAATCCATGGTCTATTATATTAGTAGATTGCTTTTGTGACACTTTTCTTTTTAATACTCATCACTCTGTTGTTAGTGTCTGTGCTGTTTAGTATTTTTCCTCCTTGCCAAGTTAGAACCCCACTTAAAGAAAGCAGAAACCCAGTCTTGGCAAGCCATTAGTCAGTGAGTGACAGAGTAAGAATTTGAACCAATCTCTGTGTATCTGTAACCTAACAGAGCACCAACTGGATGCACTGTGTTAAGTACATGAGTGTACTTCAAAAAAAGTTGATGAAAATGGAATGAAATCAGTTTTAGTGCCCCAAATTTTGAAATTCCTGCATAGTTTTTTCCTAATACACATTTTCCATGAACTGTTTGGATACTCATACTCTTGGAAGTGTCATAGGAACTGAATTTTGTTCAATATTGATATGTATTTGAGGAAGAGAGAGAAAAGGGGGAGAGGGAGAGAACTGTGCTGGTTCCTGGTGCACTCTCCCGATGCCTGCAATAGCTTGGGCTAGGCCAGGCAGAAGCCAGGAGCCTGGAGCTCAATCTAGATCTCACCTATGTCAGACAGCCAACCACGTGAGCCACCAGCTGCTGCCCCCCAGGATCGGAATTACCAGGAACTTGGAATTGGGTGTGAAGCAGAGACTGAAACCTAGGAACTCCGATAGGAGATATGGATGTCTTACTCGCTTACCCAAACACATGTTCCAGGAGCAGAATCCAGAAAGGATACTGGTGCAGGTTAAAGCACATCTCCTCAAAGAAGGAACACCTAAAACATCAAGAAACAATAGTGCTTTACCCCCAAAAAGTGAGTGGAGAAGGATAGTACAACTCAACAGCTCTACTCTGAGCCTGGGGTTTTTCCTGTTGCTACTCTTCCCCATCACTTCCACCTCCTGGGCATTGTCTCCCTGCCCCAGAGAACATCTCAACCATCCTCTCTCTTCCAGGAAAGTGAAAGAAGGCAAGAACCCTGTGCAATGCATTCTGGATTCATACTGGAGTACAGTCTTCATGTTCTTTTGACTTTGAGTCCTGCACAGATTGTTCTCTGTATGAGCAAGGACAGATTTAGTTTTCACTTTCTCCCCACCATTACTTTCTTCAAGGACTAATAATTTTATCTTTTTGGTACATCTGTTTCCCCAAATAGTTTAAAAAACAAAACTGCTACATTGGATTTTTTTTTAATGTCCTTGCAATCACACACAGGAAAATTAATCAGACAGAAATGATGATTGGTGTTTGAGGAATAAGGCTGGGTGCACAGTGAGGTTGACCCTAAAAAACCTGCTGGGGAATTCTGGTCATTCACTCCACATGGAGGCTTTTCTATTCTGGGAGGATTTATCAAGGGTACATGACCCCGACTTTCCTGGTCGCTTTTGAGAGGGGCTTAGAATCTTTTGAGTCTGTGACATTTCAGACATATCTGAGAGATTTTGATGACTTTTTGAGGTCGCTGTGCTTCTATAAAATACTCACCTTAGCCCATGCTTTTTATATCAATGAGAAAAGCCCTCTGAAGTCTCAGACCCCGTGACATCTGCCTGTTTTCCACATTTATGTAACTCCCTGGTTGCTGCAGCAATTTTATGTACTACCTCTGGAACACAATGCCACTTACATGTTACATTAAGAGGTCAGCTCAGAAACTCTGGATTCAGAGCACAAATCCTAAACAGCAGGGTCACTGAGAAAGGCAGATGTAGATAAGAAAGTTGACAAAGGAACATTTATAAGTGAAAGTTAAAAAATTTCATGTGAAAATGGATTTAAAATAACTTTGCATTGGTACCCAAAGATTTCAAAATCTACGTGAGATTTTTTTTTTCATGATCCACATTTTTCCATGAACATTTTGAAGACCCGGCATAGAAACAGTTAACATTCACTTGGATTTGGGAACCTCCATGGCCTGGGATGGAGTGTTTATGCACTATGCACTGTGGTCCCTCCAGCCATTAGTAGTATAAGCCCATCTTCTGAACCTCAGTGCTCAACACCAAGGTCAACAGAGTGAGGAAAACAAAGGACAGAACATTGTCTTGATCATCAGGTGGAGGGGAGTTAGCTCAGTTACCCAGCTAAATGCTCAAGGGTCTTATGTGACCAGCTGCATGAAAAGAGGAGAGTTTGAGGAATAAAGGAGATCCCCTCCCTCCAGCCAATACACACACACTGACAGACCTCTCATTTTTTCCTAATCAGATAAACCTACCAATTCTCTTTAGCACAATGATCTAACAGGATATCTTGGAGCTGAATCCTGCTGTGTCTTGAAGTTTACTGTGTGTTTCCATGTGGCTGGGGAGAGGTGTTCATTGCTCAGTTTGCCCAGCTGTAGACAGTGGTTCTGGAGGGGGTCTTGTTGTTTGAGGAGGATATTACCCAGTAAAGGTAAACTAAAAAAGCAGCAGACTTAGCCATCCTAGAATGCCCAAAAATGGGCTACATACAAAAAAATTATGGAAGAATTACAAAGACTTAAATTATGGAAGCAAGTACAAAAGGATCTCTGTCTTTGAAATCAAAGAAAAACTTCTTCAGTCTGGATTCTAAAACTTCTGTCAAATGACCTTAACTTCCCAGCTTCGTCTACCCTTCAGATGTGTACACAGGCATATCTACCCTTCTGGGAGCCTGCTGAAATGCAGTTGCAAGAAAGAGAACTGAGAGAAACTTCGCAAGAAACTTCACAGGAATGCCAGGATTTATATTGAATACTCAGTAATGAAGGAGCTCTAAGAAAGCTGAAAGAAACTGTTTACAGAGCTGCAAATGTACTGAGGTCAAGGAGAAAAATGGAGGCAGTCTTGTAGGTGCCAAGACTCACTAGAGACCAGGCCTTAGCTTTGTACAGCCTCAAGATTGGAAATAGACCTGCACTTATAAGATCAGGTGGTTTTCAATAAGGAAATGCCAGCAATTCAATAAAAATTAAAATGGAAAGAACTGGATGATTATATACGGAAAAAATGATCTCACATAATTAAAGGAAAGTAATTTGAAATGGATTATAGTCTTAGACCTAAAGCTAAAACTGGAAGATTTTTCAGAAAATAACACAGAAAATTCTCCACTACTTCGGTTTAGGTGAGGTTTCTTAGCACAAACTCAGAAAGTAGTAGCAATGAAAAAAAAGAATAAATGGAACTTCACTGAAATGATAACTTCTGTTTATGAAAATTCTCCATGAAGAGGCTAAACAGGCAAGTCTCATACTGTAAAAAATATTCTTAACACAAATAACTCAGAAAATAAAAACTGTACCCAGAATATATAAATTTCTCTTCAAACTCAATAATGAAAAAGACAAATCACTTAATGGGTAAACAACTTGACAGCCACTTCACCAGAGAAGATACACAAAAGGTTGATAAGCATAGGAAGAAGGGCTGAGCATTATTATCCATCAGGATATGCAAATCAGAACCACAAGGAGACCCTACTATGCACCAGCTACAATGTTACAATGACAGAGAATGATGACTTCCTGAGCAATTGGATTTCTCATTCAGTGCTTCTGACTGTGTGAAATAGTGTAATGATTTTGGAAAACAGTTGAGCAATTTATACAAGGTTAAACTTGTGCTTCCCATACAACCCAACAGTTGCATGCATAGTTCTAGTGCTTTTGAAAACAATTGTTTTTAAAGATTTATTTATTTATTTGAAAGGCAGAGTTACAGAGAGCCAGAGGAAAAGAGAGAGAAGGGTCTTCCATCCGCTGGTTCACTCCCCAGTTGGCCACGATGGCTCAAGCTACGCCTCTCTGAAGCCAGGAGCCAGGAGCTTCCTCTAGGTCTCCCACGAGGGTGCAGGGGCCCAAGGACTTGGACCATTCAACACTGCTTTTCCAGGCCACAGTAGAGAGCTGAACCAGAACTGGAGCAGCCAGGACTTGAACCATTGCCCACACAGGATGCCAGCCATGCAGACCGGAGCCTTAACCTGCTGCGCCACAGCACCGGCCCCTTGAAAGCAATGTTATTCATAACAGTCCCAAACTGGAAATATCATAGGTGTCATAAGGGGCCAGGGTTGTGGCATAATGGGTTAAACTGCTGTCTGCAACACTGACAGATGGACACCAGTTTGAGCCATGGCTGCTCTGCTTCTGGTCCAGCTCCCTGATAATACTCTTGGGAAAGCAGCAGAAGATGGGCCAAGTCCTTGGGCACCTGCATCCTTGTGGGAAATCTGGAAGAAGCTCCTGGCTCCTGGCTTTGGCCTATCCAGTCCAGCCCCAGCTGTTGCTGCCATTTGAAGAGTGAACCAGCAGGTAAAGGATTTCTCTCCTTCCCCCTCCCCCTCCACCTCCCCCTCCCCTTCCCCCTCCCCCTCCACCTCCTCCTCCCCTTCCCCCTCCACCTCTACCTCCCCTTCCCCCTCCCTTCTCCCTCTCCCTCCCCTCCCCCTCTCCCTCCCCCTCTACCTCCCCTCTCCCTCCCCTCCTCCTCTCCCTCCCCCTCCCCTTCCCCCTCCCCCTCCCCCTCTACCTCCCCTTCCCCCTCCCTTCTCCCTCTCCCTCCCCTCCCCCTCTCCCTCCCCCTCTACCTCCCCTCTCCCTCCCCTCCTCCTCTCCCTCCCCCTCTACCTCCCCTTCCCCCTCCCCTCTCCCTCTCCCTCCCCTCCCCCTCTCCCTCCCCCTCTACCTCCCCTCTCCCTCCCCTCCTCCTCTCCCTCCCCCTCCCCTTCCCCCTCCCCCTCCCCCTCTACCTCCCCCTCCTCCTCTCCCTCTCCCACACTGCCTTTCAAACAATTTAAAAAAAAAATTTTTTTTAAAAAGCACACTTGCATAGGGAGTTTAACTTAAACAAAGAGAATGGATTAACAAAATATGGTGCTGTCATTAAATACCATTCAGTAATTAAAAAGAAAAAATAATACATGTAACAAGATGGCTGACTCTTGTCATCCACTGTCATGAGATTCATCAAAACCAATCTGTTGACTGAAGGAAGGGAAATCTGACAAAGTATGTTTTATATGAAGATATTGAATAGGTAAAAAGAAATCTAGGGTGTTTTCTTCTTCTAGGGATTTAACTGGTAAGGGACACAGGGACATTTCCTTGGTGGTGAAAATACTCTGTATCTTGATATTGGGGCAGAATATACTTTATTATGAATTTAGTAGAATCCTCAATAAGTACATGAAGATTTCTCTATTTCTGTGTGTATAAATTTTATTTAATAAAAGTATTTCCATAAAGCTTTCCAGTCTTTTTTTATATATATTTAAAATAGTCATGACATGACACACTTACCCCTCTCTGGAGTTAACTTCATGTAGCCAGACTTCAGTTGTCTTAGAAATAATTTTAAAAGAGTGTCCTCTTTTTCCACCAAAGACTTTGGGGATTTAAATAATTCATGTTGGCAGATACAAGCCCAATTTCAAATTGAACTTAACACACTTAGTGAATGAAGCTCATTCTCATTCACTAGCAGGTGTAAGGCAGGTATTCAGAGGGGAAGTGTCCAAACATTGCAAGACTGACTAATGCACTCAATATCACAGTAAGCATTACTTTACAAGGCTGTAAATATGTTAAACTGGCAAAGTTAGGGAACTCAATCTCCATTCATCTATGATGCCTTAAAAATGTTAATACTAAAAAAATAGTGAACATATATTTATTAAAAACTCAAAGGACATAGCCCATCAGAATTTTTTTGCAAACTAGAGTACTGAGATTAATTTGTTTACAACCATATGAATCTCATTTATCTAAGTCATTTGTCTTGAAAGTCTTTGGAACTAGATCCTGTCTTAAATTATTTCTTTTTTTAACATAAAACTTAAGAATTAATTTTAAATATCACATGACAAAATACTTACTAAAGCTTTTGAAAAATTGGTTTAATCATATCTTTATTCAAAAGTAGTTCCAAATTATACTTGATTATTACTTTTTAAAATGTGCCCTTAGAAAATGGTGATTTTTCTACCAGTGACAACTTCTAGGAATTTTCTTTGTAGGTCCAAGTAATATCCCAAAGAACTACATTTTGAATTTTGTTGAAAACAAGGTAATTGGCACTATCATGGTGCTAGATAGAAAACATGAAAATCATACATATTATGCCCATCTTGTCCCACCTTGGAGTGACTCAGGAATATCCAGTAACAACACAATGTTGTAGGTCCATGTTAGAATGGTTTAAAGGTGCAATGCGATCAAGGACGGAGCAAATATTTTCATCTGTAATAGGTTTAACAGGGATGGTACAAAGAAGAAATGTCGGTAGACAAATAGGGCAGGGGAAAATAACCCCCACAGAAGGAAAACCTTGTAGGGACCCAGAAAGGCACAGAACAGGAGAGATAATGCTATATGAAGGGACTTCAAAAATTTAGTGGAAATGGAATTAAAAGATAAATTCATTTTGATGTAAAAAAATTAAAATCCATGCATAGGTTTTTCCTATTATGCATTCCCCAAAGCTTGTCAAACCCCCTTTTATACAAGGAATTTAATTTAAAAATATATTTATTTATCTGAAAGGCAGAGTTGCAGAGAGAGAGGAACAGACAGACAGAGATCTTCACCCACTGGTTTACTCTTGAAGTGGCTACAATGGGTAGGGTGGTGCCTAGAAGAAACCAGGAGTCAGGTGCTTCTTCTGTGTCTCCCATGTGGGTGGCAGGGGTCCAAGAACTTGGGACATCTTTTGCTGCTTTCCCAGGCCATAAATAGATAGCTGGATCAGAAGTGTGGCAGCTGGGACTCAAACGGCACCCATTTGGGATGTTGGCATAGTAGGCAGCAGCTTTACCAGCTGTACCACAATGTTGGCCCAGATTTTAAACATTTCACACTATAACAAATCCTTTCTTTTATTGACACAAATTTTTATTTATTCTTATTTTTTATTCTTAAACATTCTCCTTACAAATTGAATTTCTTTAATATATTTTTGACTTTTTAAAGATACAATTCTAAGAACATGATATTCTATTCCTCCCTATCTTCCCTTCCTCCCACTTTCACTCTCTCCCTCCATTTCCTTCTCTTTCTTTCTTTCTTTCTTTCTTTCTTTCTTTCTTTCTTTCTTTCTCTTTTTCTTCCTTTCATTTTTGAGATAACATATCTTTAATTTGCATTACAATCAAGGACCTAATGCCCCCCCTAAATTAAGAGTTCATTAAGTAAAAAGATCTTGGCTCAGAGGGAATACAGAAAAATTCTATGAATAATAATCAAATGAAAAGATGATCATTTAATCCATATACTATGAACTTTAAAATGATCACAGATCACTAAAACTATAGTAGCATAACATTCTTAACCATTGGTTTGAGAGATATACAAAACAAAGTTTGAAGAAACTATATTTTCAGCAATACTGGTAAACACATGCATTTCTTTTTTGTCTTTGTTTTTTGATTTTTTTTTTAAATTTAGCTCTCATATATAAGGGAGAACAGATAGTATTTGTCTTTCTGTGTCCAGCTTTATTTCACTCCACATGATATCCTCCAGTCCCACCCATTTTGATGCAAATGGTAGAATTTCATTCTTTTTTAAAGCTGCATAATATGCCATTGTATACACACACATATACACATATACACAGACATACTTTCTTAATTCATTTATCTGATGATGGACACCTTGGTTGATTCCATATTCTGACTATCATGACCAGTGTTCCTATACACATGGTGGTACAGGTATCTCTTTGATACAATGTGTTGACCTCTTTTTGGTACATATCCAGTAACAGGATTGCTGGATCATATGGCAAGTCTATTTCTAGCTTGTCTTAAGAAATCTCCATATTTGTTTTCCACAGTGTCTGCACTAATTTATTTTTTAAAGATTTATTTTATTTATTTGAAAGACAGAGTTACAGAGAGAGGTAGAGACAGAACGAGAGGCCTTCCACCTGCTGGTTCACTCTTTAGATGGTCGCAACGGCCAGAGCTGCGCCAATCAGAAGCCAGAAGCCAGAAGCCAGGAGCTTCTTCCAGGTCTCCCATGTGGGTGCAGGGGCCCAAGGACTTGGATCATCTTCTACTGCTTTCCCAAGCCATAGCACAGAGCCGGATCGGAAGAGGAGCAGCCGGGACTAGAACCGGCGCTCATATGGGATGCCAACGCTTCAGGCCAGGGAATTAACCTGCTGCACCATAGCATCAGCCCCTGCACTAATTTATATTCTCACCAACAGTGTGTAAGAGTTCTCTTTGTCCACAGCCTTGCCAGCATTTTATATTCTGTCTTTTGGACAATAGCTATTCCAACAGGGTATGATATCGTACTATGATTTTGATTTGCATTTCCCTGATGGCTAGTGATGATGAACATTTTTTCCATGTGTCTGATGGCCATTTGTATTTCTTCTTTTGAGAACTATCTATTGAGATCCTGCACATATCTTAATTAGATTTTTTGTTTGTTTGTTTTTGAGTTTTTCGAGTTGGTGATACACTCTGGATAGTAACATTTTCAGATGGGTAGCTTACAAGTATTTCTCCCACTCAGTTGGATATCTCTTCACTCTATTAAAAGTTTATTTTGGTGTGCAGAATCTTCTCTTTTTTTTGACAGGCAGAGTGGACAATGAGAGAGAGAGACAGAGAGAAAGGTCTTCCTTTGCCGTTGGTTCATCCTCCAATGGCCGCTGCGGCCAGCACGCTGCAGCCAGCACGCTGCAGCCAGCACGCTGCAGCCGGTGCACTGCGCTGATCCGAAGCCAGGAGTCAGGTGCTTCTCCTGGTCTCCCATGCAGGTGCAGGGCCCAAGGACTTGGGCCATCCTCCACTGCACTCCCGGGCCACAGCAGAGAGCTGGACTGGAAGAGGAGCAACCAAGACAGAAACCGGCGCCCTGACCGGGACTAGAACCCGGTGTGCCAGTGCCGCAGGTGGAGGATCAGCCTAGTGAGCCACGGTGCCAGCCTTGGTATGCAGAATCTTCTAAAATTCATTTAATTCCACTTGTCTAATTTTGCTTTTGTTGACTGTGTTTTGGGGGTCT
The DNA here is from genome assembly GCA_949820135.1 of Sylvilagus floridanus. Taxonomy (NCBI): domain Eukaryota; kingdom Metazoa; phylum Chordata; class Mammalia; order Lagomorpha; family Leporidae; genus Sylvilagus; species Sylvilagus floridanus. The sequence continues at coordinate 33,090,557 of OX463238.1, read as the reverse complement.
TATCCAAGAAGTGATAGCCTACATCATTGTCAAGAAGTGCTTCCCTTATATTTTCTTTAAGCAAATTCATAATCTCAGGTCTTAAATTCAGATCTTTGTTGCATTTTGAGTTTTTTTTTTTTATGATGAGAGGTATAGCTCTAATCTCATGATTACACATATACACATCCATTTTGCCAGTACCATTTATTGAGGAGATAATAGAATGAAGAACAAAATCCCTTCAGTCATCTCAATAGATGTAGAGAAAGTATTTGGTAAGATTCAACATTCCTTAATGATAAAAACCTTCCACAAGTTAGCTGTTGAACGAATATACCTAAAAATTGTAAAAGCTACAAATGACAAACCAGCAGCCGATAGTTGAATGGAGAAAATCTGAAGGCATTTCCCCTCAGACCTGGAAGAAGACAAGGACGTCCACTTTAACCACTCACATTTAATGTAGTACTGGGAGTATTAATAAGAATAATTGGCAGGAGAAAGAAAAAGAAATAAAAAGGAAGTAAAGAAGTCAAAATACCCATGCTTACAGATGAAATGATGTTGTATGTGGAGAAACCTAAGCACTCCATCAAAATGCTGTGAGAACAATTCAGTAAACAATTCAGTAAATTTGGTTTACAAAATAAACACAAAAAGTAGCATTTTTATACACTAACGATTAATCCACTAAAAGAGAAATCAAGAACAAAATTTATTCAAAATAGCCACAAAAATTCAAATATTTAGGAATAAATTTAACCATAGAAGTAAAAGAACTCTACAATTAAAAGTATCAAACATTGATTAAATAAATCAGCAAGGACACACACACACACACACACACACACACAATGGAAGGCTATTCCTTGCTCATGGCTTGGAATAATTAATGTCATTAAGATATCATACTATTTAATCCACAGATTCAATGAAATGTCTGTCGAAATACCAATGAAATTCCTTACAAGAATTTTAAAAAACAATCCTAAAATTCATATGGAATCACAAAAGACCCAGAACGCACAAAGTGATCTTGAGCATAAAACATCAAGCTGGAGACATCCTAATACCTGACTTAAAAGTTTACTACAGGGGCTGGCACTGTAGCACAGCAGGTTAAAGCTCCGCCTTGCAGTGTCAGCATCCCATATGGGTGCTGGTTCAAGTCCCAGCTGCTCCACTTCTGATCAAGCTTGCTGCTAATACGCCTGGGAAAGCAGCAGAAGAGGATGGCCCAAGTTCTTGGACCCCTCACCCATGTGGGAGACCTGGAAGAAGCTCTTGGAGCCTGACTTCAGATGGACTCAGCTCCACAGTTACAGCCATTTGAGGAGTGAACCAGCGGATGGAAGACCTCTCTCTCCCTGTGTCTACTCTCTTTCTCTGTAAAATCTTCCTTACAAATAAATAAAATAAGTCTTTAAAAAAAGTATACTACAATGCTATAAAACCAGCATGGTACTGGCATAAAAACTGACACATGGATCAAGGAACAGAATAGAAAGCCTAGAAACAAAAGTGCTAAAACAACATTGGAGTAAGGATAATATTTTCAAGAAATATATTCTAGTTTATTTTCTATGATCTATTTAAAATGCTTTTCTATTTAAGGACTTGCAAATACCCCACTATGTTTGAAGCCAGTGTCACTGAAATATGGTGGGCAGGCAGATGACAGAAAGACCTTGCAGGACCAATTTGGAGTTTGGTTGTGTCCTACAAGAGAACAGGAATCACAGATTATAAGTAGGGAACTAATATGGCTTAAGTCAGTTTTTAGAAGGATCTCTCTTCTGCCAGTGACTTTGATGGACTTCATGTTTCTCTCAGCTTGATTAAATTTAGACAAGCTTGTAACGACAGCCCACTGACCTCCTTTTTTCTTAGAGCATTTACTTTATAAAACTAGAGATAACATTTCTTTCTGCATCCTTTTGGAGTGTATGTAAATCATCTTGAAAGACTCTCCCTAGTTAACACAGCCTAGGGAATGTCTTTTTCAAGGATCTAGGAGCCATCACTCTGAGGAATCAAGGAAGTTAGCGCCCCTCTACCCTGTCTCTATGGGTCTGTAGGGGCCAAACTTCAATGGCACTTTGCTTCAAGTTGCTCTACTACCTATTGTCATGAAGACAACAGAAAGTTTATTTTTCCCTTGTCAGGTGGTATACAGCTCCTCCCCAGTTCCTCAGATCTCCTGCCCTTTGTTTCAGCAGATATGAGTTCAGACTCTTTTTTCCTGTGGCAATAATATTGAATAAATACTAATTTTCAAAAGTCTTATATGTAGAGTCTTGAATAGCCTTGAATAAACATCCTTCAGTAAAATTAAAATCCTTTTTAACTTTGTTTGGTGCAATGTTTTACTTTGATCTCAGTTTGGACATGATTTTGAAGGTCATGGATAAGAAGGAATAGCACAGGTTTCAGCTGATTAATGATGAATCTATTACCATAATATAGCCAGAGCTGTTAGAACAAAATTAAGAAATTAGTGCAGGAAGAGGCAGAAATAACATATTTAAGAGAGTAGGAATCATAGAACTTAGTGGCTTTGGGTTTTTAAAAATTAATTAAATAGTTATTTTTTAAGACAGAGAGAAACAGAGAGACAGAGATCGTCCATCTACTCCCCAAATGCCTACAACAGTAGGAGAGGCTGGGAAAGCCTGAGACCAAAAGCAGGGAACTCAGTCTGGGTCTCCCACATGGGTGATACAGACACAAATACTTAGACCACCATCTGGGGTTTCCCGGGATATACATTAGCAGAAAGCCATACTAGGAGGTGGGGCACAGACTCAAACCCAGGCATTCTCTGATGGGATGTGGGCATCATAGTGACTGAACCCAAAGTCAGCCAAAGTTGGAATTTTAAAGATAAGAACAGATAGTGATTATATAGTCTTTTTTTCAAAATCAATTTTTTCCCCCAAAAATGAAGAGGATGAAGAATGTTAAAACTCATTGATGAAGAGAATAAGAAAAATTCATGTGTGAAGATTGAGAGGCAGAGAGATAAATACTTCTAATTTTAATTCTCTGGATTGATGTTTGGAAGCTCGTACAACTATATATGTTAAAGTTCACCAACATATATTGAGGATAAGTCCACAGAGCAGAGAATGTGATAGAATGTGATATTGGCAGGACTAGCTGGAGAGCACAGGAAGTCCTCTCACATGGTCTTCCCTTTCACGGCTGAATATGTTACCACTTGCTGAGGAGAACTAAGGGATAAGCACCTTGCTCTATGACCTTTGTATTTGTTGTGATGATCTCAACACTTTTATTATTTGCTTAGATTTAAAGCTGGAGCCAAAAGTCTACTTGAGAGACAGTGGCAAATAACATTGTTGAACAGATTCAGATTTTCTGCACATTTCAACCAGAAAAAAACCTCTGTCTCCAGGGCTATTGTCTTCATTTCATCAGCAGACGGTGTCACAGTTGATTGCTGTGCTCTTGTGCCAACACATAAAACCTAAAGCAGCTATCCAAGGGTGCATTAAGTATAAAAGGGCTGAGTCATTCTGCCTTACATGGAAACATATGGGAATCTTTGCTTCCTAATAAAGAACACAATGGGGGTAGAGGCAGACACTAGAGGATGGATCTAAACGACAAAGCTTCCAGATCCAGCAAACAGCTTGAAATGTGCAACGGTTTTAGGCTATTAACTTTCAATATGATGATATTTTGAAGGGGAGGATGCATTTCACAAAAACTCCCCAAAAAACTCAATTCTCCATTGGCCCAGAAAAAGTAGATGAACTCCCAGGTTAATATTAAGATCATTTTATCATATTTATTAATCATATTCAGCTTGCATTTTCCTGAACACTAATCCTGTTTACTCCTGCATTTCAGCCCCCTTCACCCTCTAAAATCATTTCAGAATGAACGCATTTGATCTCACCTTGCTACCTAATTCTTTTAAGTGTCAACCTGATGTGGGTGGGTCATTTTGGCTCCATCTCTGAAATAAACTGCACTTGGAACAAGGGTAGAATTGCATAGACAGATAGCAAGCCCTTGAAGTGTGGTAATGCTTCAATTCCCAAGATTCTCTCTTTGCGTTAGGGACAACAAGTGTCTTCATATTCTGTGAGGTTTCAAGCATCTTCATGATGAGCTACCTTGCTCCTACTTAGAAAAATGCAGAGGGAAAGGAAAAATTTTGCCCTCCCAAATGTAAACTTCTGGAAGTGTGTCCTCTGAGAACTTGTATAAACTCTATTAAACCCATGGGTTGGAGAACGGAGCTACTGGGTAGGTGTGTACCCTTCTCAGGCCCTGTTGCTTCCTATCCACACTTTTCCCCAGTGCTCTCTCTCCTGGATCCTACCCTTACTCCTATCTTCCCTCTCTACCACATTTTCCCTTCCTCCCACCCTTCCTATCTTCATTTCATTGCTCCATTTGTCTGTCTTTCCTTCCTAAGTAATGTAGAGATCACTAAGTTGCCCTACTGCCACTTGGTGATGCTTGGCTAATCATTGGAGCCTCTAAAGATTTCCAAATGAGTGATCTAAACATCCCATTTCTCACTGAAACCAAGATAAACATTAAAACTTTGTTTCTAGCAGAAATCTTCACCTTTGAAGGTCTAGATGTAAATCACATTGATGCTATTATTTATTGCATTCTAATTCTGAAGCACCAAGAAGTAGTTCATTTTCAAGTTAGTAGGCACATAACCAGCACTTTCAAATGAGGTAGAAAATTCTTATGCCTTCCTTCACTGTTCAGTAACATAATTCAAAATAACAGGACTCCAAACAATTGGGCCTCAGAAACATATTTGGGTAAGAAATGTAATTCTAAGTTGCAATGTGGGAAATATTGGCTAAAATAGAAATTATCACAAAATACCATTTAATTATTGCAAGTACTTAGGAAACAACACAGTTTTACTATTTCTGAAACAATGTAACCCTCCACCCCCCATTGTGCACACTCATCAACCACCTGCACATCCCAGGCTATCCACCTCAGAGCTTAATGGCAGCAATAAAATTGTTCAGTACTACTTCTGGAAATTCAGTGGGCAGCAGTATAAGAGGTTCAAAACATAAACAATGGAAGACAGAGAACAAACCTTGCAGATAATTGACTTTTGTGGCCTTAGTCCTATGTATATGGCTGATAAAATAAGTAGTGTTTTTTATGCATCTGAGGTTTAATATTCAGTTACAGAAGTTTGCTTCTCTCTCCTCTCTCCACTTTAGGCAGATAAACATCAAGGCACTCTCTTGAGATAGGATATGCAAACAGTAAGTCTCGTGGTAATAACTTCAAAGGAGTGAAATAAATATATTTTGAAGACTTCTGGGGCAATTTAGACTATCAGCAGAGCCAATTCATTGACTGAAGAATTATTGGACTTCCACAAATTGCTGGGTCCACCGGCTTGATGCTCAGAGATGTTTGCTATGGAGTGTAGAGTAAAATGACTTCTACTCAATTCATATGATAATGAGATAATTTGATAATGTTAAACAAAAACTCATGAGACTGGGAGAACTTTGAAATAAAAGGTTTAATTGAGCCATCACAGGTGCAAACCAAAAAGACAGGACAGGCCCTAGGACAAGTTCCTGCAGTCAGCCTCAGGAAAGCTAGGTAGCAAAGGGGAAAAATGGTTCCTGCAGCTAAGTAGCCAGAGTTCTTTGTAATGAAAATGTGTGAAGGAAGGCATAAATGACTTACATTGAAGTTACATTGGCTATTATAAGAAGGTTGTCTAACCCGAAGCATGGAAGACTGGATATGGTGAGCAACCCACAAAGAGAAGCAGCTGTGGCCTCTGCATTGATTGGATTTCCAAGCAGGGTACAGTGGCCCCTACAGGTTCAGGACAGGATTTGAGTTAAGATTTTAACAAATGTTCAGGAAAGCCTGATTAACTTCCCCTTTCTCTTCTATTCTCCAGTCCTTTCTGATTTAATTTAGAATTGTTCTCTCATCAAAGTTAATACTATAAATCAATCACAAATCAACCCTAATGGGGACATGTGACAATGTATTAAAAGATGTTTACAGATTTGCAAAGGATTTTCTTTCAAAGAGTTTTTTGTTTGTAAAAAGGGCCAGAAAGTTTTAATAACTTAAGACTCCTGAGAAGAGGAATAATATTAATAATTATTAACATTCATCCATATTTGATTCTGTGTATGTAAGCTGTATTTTTCTGGGAAATGGAATGAAATAAGGAGGAATAATAAGACAACCAGTGCTTCCAACCAGCAGTGGATATTTGCATATTTGAACTCCTACAAGGCATCCAATGTTTCATTTGCATGAAAAACATGCTATGTTAAAATAATATTTAACTTGCAAATGTAGATTGTCCAATCATTGCTGAAGCTTCAAAGGAATACTACACTAATACTAATACTTCCATCCCCTGCCAAATACTACCAGTGTTGATTTTACAATTTTTACCACGCATATAGAATGCAACATTTTCTTTCTAAGAATTTATGTTTTATTTAAATAAGTATTTAAGACATGCTGAATAGCAAGGTACTTTAAAGAGTTTGTGAGAAATGCACATTGTCTTTTTAAAAATGATTTTAATTTTTTATTTTATTTCTTTGAAAGGCAGAAAGAAAGTTGCACACACACTGAGAGAGAAAGAGAGAGAGGGGAGGGAGAGGGAGAGGGAGAGGGAGAGGCAGAGTTTTTAAAGTATCTTTGTATTACCAAGATTTTATACTTCCAAAGTCTTCAGGAAAGTATGTAGGCTAGGCCTGGGGCCAGCATTGTGGTGCAGTGGGATGAGCCACTGCCTGCAGCCCTGGCATCCCTTATCAGAGCTCTAGTTTGAGTCCCAGGGGCTCTGCTTCTGATCCAGCTCCATTCTAAAGCACTCTGGGAGGCAGCAGATGATGGCCCAAGGACTTGGTGGCCTTGCCACCCATGTGAGCACTTTGGATGGAGTTACTAGTTCCTGACTTCAGCCTGGCCCGGTCTTCATTTGGGGTAGTGAACCCGTGGATGGAAAATTTATTTCTCTCTGTTTCCCCCTCTCTCCCTCCTTTCCTCCACCTCTACAACTTTGCCTTTCAAATAAATTAATTATTTTTAAAAAGTAAGTATTATAGGTCAAAAAAGAGAGCTATGGAAGTTTCAAGGTATCAGCAATGTTGTTAAGGGAAGAACTGCATGTATAAACAGATATGGCTCACAAACAATAGCAGTAACTAAGTAAAAGACAGGAGACCTCACAAACAAAAGGTTAGTTCATTTACAGGAAGGATACAGTAGGAAATGGCTATTTTAAACAGAAAGCAGTCGTAGTTTTTATTACATAAAAATGTAGACTTAAGGTAAGGATCTTATTCTTTCTGTTCTAGTGGGAGAGGAAAATACCCCACCTCAAATATATTTCTTGGGCATATTTCACCTTGGTTATTCAGAAAAAGTGCAGCCCTTTCCAGACACAAGAACGGCTCTGCAAAGCTATCTTTCTATAAAAGGAATCTGCATCTATCGACATAAGCAATCTACACAGTGGATACAGGAAGGGACTTTTCTTTCTGGTGTGTGCTCCTCCCTCTCCTGTCTCCTTAGAAAGTATCTTTTCACAGGAAGAAGACCTCAGAGTGTTCACCTGGCCCAGAGAGCGCTGATCACAGGTGATCATTACCTGGGACACCTCTTTGGCACTCCAAGGCAGATCTGCACTCTGTAGTGCCCGACATCTGGCCCCTCCTTGAATCTTACACTCATATGCATACACACCTAATAAGATTTGTACAATTCTTTCTTGTTATGTCTTTTGTTAGTTTATATCATACAATTAAATTATTGAAAATTCAAAGGAAAACCAGTAAAGTGAATACATCCTTACAGTCCTGGCATCCATGAAGGGATGATAGTCACCCCACTGTGTTAGAGGCTAAGGCTGGGGAACCTGGGCCCTAACTGGGCAGGCACAGAGAAGAATTTCTACCACAATCAGTCTCCTCAGGCCCAACCACCTGCCTGCAGAATGTCTTCTGTCCTGTAGTGAGGGTCTCTCCTTGTCCTCTTCTTTCATAATTTATATTGGCAGAGGAAAAATACTTACATGAACTATTTCTTTGACTTTGGTGTCTTTGAATAGCGGTACCTTGGGCTATTTTGTGTGTGTGTGAGCCCTCCCGCTTTGAGGACTTTTCCTGCCACAGGTGGTCATGGGCTTTGTTTTCTGCGCCTTTTGTGTGGTTTGCCATAAGGAAAACCACAGAGTAAAGCAACAGCCCTAAGGGTCTTCCTACCACATGGGAGTCTCCTTTCCTCTTGTCCTTTTGCTTCAAGAGCTTGGCCTTGTAGCCAATGGATTTATTTTCTGGTTTTCACCACCCTGCAGGGTGTAAGTTGCTGGTTTTGCACCACACAGATGGCTTCTTGGCTGGGAGTCTGACTTGTTTGTCTGTCTGAACATGCCAGCTCTCAAGGGGATTCACGTCTCTGGTTTTGTGATTTGTCATAATGTAGAACATCGTGATAAGATTCTCTTTTCCTCTTATCTGGCAGCCAAGAGCCTGGCTTCGTGACCTCTGAGACCCCTCCCCAGTTTCTGTCAGTTTTAAGCTCACAGTGTCCACCTGTTTCTGGCAGCTTCTCTGAAAAGGCTAGGCACCTGAGTGGAGGAAGGACCAAGCAGCGCTCTTGATCCAGACTGGATCAAGCTGTCTGGGCGTTTGTCTCTGTTGTCTCAACTTTCATTTCTTTCTTTCTTAGAATGCCTTCCAGGTAGAAAGGGTGGATTGAGTCACTCCTGGAATAAACACCGCTGGACATCTATTGTCAGTGCCAGACAATAGATTCTTTGAATGAGCACAGCTTCTGTGCTTGCTAAGAATTTCTTCTTAGAGAATTCTCACACTAAACAATTGTTCTATTGGTATTTATGAGATGATGTAAATGTTATAATGGAAGCAAGTATATGATTCTCTGAAATCAGCTTGCAGGAAAACAGATCAAAAATAAAAAGCTATTATTCAGATGACCACACACACACACACACACACACGCATACACTCACTCATTTATATATTTAAGATTCCTTGTTCCTCCTATAGGGTCTTCTCTGTGGACTGAGCCTCTCCTACCTTCTGTTCTCTACATCTGCTTCCTCATTGACATGATTTTTGCTGAAAACTTCATTGACTGCTTTGGGAAATTTTGAGATCTTCCCAACGTTGACTCTTGGCACCTGATGTTCCCATTTGCTTCAATCCTCCATCAGATTCCCTCAAATCCTTTTATTTCTCCATCAGCATATCAATGGGTAAAAAAATTACTAGGAGAAACAATCAGATTCACAGAGCCCTGGGGCCATTCTGGAGGAGCCCAAAAAAGGCAGCACTTTCTGGAGTCCTCTGTCTCCCTCATGGAGTCCCAGGAGTCCGGGATTGGGTCACCTCATGTAGGAACTCCTCATAGCTATGGCCTGGGAAGGCAGTGGAAGATGGCAGAGTTAGTGAGGGAGAGAGAGACAGAGAGAACGGTCTTCCTTTTCTGTTGGTTCACCCCCCAGGTCACCGCTACAGCCAGTGTGATGCGCTGATCCAAAGCCAGGAGCCAGGTGCTTCCTCCTGGTCTCCTATGCGGGTGCAGGGCCCAAGCACCTGGGCCATCCTCCACTGCCTTTCCGGGCCACAGCAGAGAGCTGGATCAGAAGAAGAGCAGCCAGAACAGGAGCCAGTGCCCATATGGGATGCCGGCACTGCAGGTGTAGGCTTAACCTACTATGCCACAGCCCCAGCCTTCAAGCAGCTGTTTTAATCTTTGATATTTTAAAACCTTTTCAAAAACTAAAATTAATTCCTCTTACTCCAAATTAACTCTGAGACTCCCAGAGGGTTGCTGGCAGTGGAAGATAAATATTAAAATAATTAAGTTTATTAGATATGTTAAATTATGTGTGAAACACTTGAAATTATATAGAAGTTCACAGAAGGCTGATATGAGTTGGTAAATGTTAATGTCATAATTCATAACAAAATGGTTACATTATTTTGTTGTGTGCCACAGAAATAACCACATTTTGTTGCAAATTGCTGGCTAGGGTAAACCATTCCCAGACTTTTAAACATGGCTATTTTAAGTCTTGTTGCCTACAGTTCTACGCATTCTCTGAAAGATATTTGCCAGCATCACAATCCTAATGTATTGTATCTTCACAGTGGTTCATGAAAATGACAAAAAACTATGATTAGTACTTTTAAATGCCAGTTTATGATAACTTTAGGAATATGTCACTTTATTGGATAGCCCCAGAACTTAGAGAACTGGACTTACAAATCTGGTGACCCAACATCAGACAAAACAAGAAATAATTACATGCAACTAAAATGATGATAATTATAATCTTTATGACTTTTTGCTTAAATCATTGCTGATTCTTTTCATGTTTTGTTCTCTTAAGAAAACTTTTACAGGGTGAGGGGCACTTTCTATAGCTCACAACAATTTGGTAAAGTATACACTTTTGTGAGAAGAATTGGAACATTTACATGTCTCCATGCTTGATCCCTCCAGAATTCAACAGTGTTTGTGTTTTTAATTTTAAGGCAATATAACTATTTGCATAAGTTCAATAACAATCTGTTCTCTTCATAACAGAATGGCAATAGCAACAGTTGTTACAGGTGTATTACCAAGATTTTGCCTGTGCTGTCAGTTCAGATAGAACCAGACTCTTGGGAGCAATTGAGGGATGACTTTTTGAAGCCAGTAATAGCCTTTGGAAAACCTGGTACTATAATTCCCTTACAGGGCTCCTAGCCTGACAATGAGTAGAGCACGCCTCTTCCTAGCAGAGTCAGAGACTTCAGAATATTTTGAGAACCTCAAGGGATGAGACATTCACCTAGGTACTATAGATGAAAACTGATGAGTCCTTGGCTTCTTAGTCTGGTGAGCTTTTATGAAATCTAATCTGGGGCTGGTGCTGTGGCATAGTGGGTAAAGCCACTGCCTGCAGTGCCAGCATCCCATATGGGCACCGGTTAGAGTCCCAGCTGCTACATTTCCAGTCCAGCTCTCTGCTATGGCCTGGGAAAGCAGTAGCAGATGTCCCACATCCTTGGGCCCCTGCACCTACTTGGGAGACCCAGGGGAAGCTTTTGTCTTTGGATGGGTGCAACTCTGGCCCTTGCAGCCATCTGGGGAATGAACCTGCTGATGGAAGACCTCTCTCTCTCTATTTCTCTGCCTCTGCCTCTCTGTAACTCTGCTTTTCAAATAAAATAAATAAATCTTTTTTTAAAAAAGAAAGAAATCTAATCTGTGGCCCCTTATTCAAAGTTTTAACAGAGCACACTAAGAAATCGAATAGCCTATAGTGTCAGTCACTTCTTGTTGCACTTTATGCAAATAATCAGGTCAAGTGCAGTGAGACTAAAAAGCTGTTATGGGAAGGTCCATTGCTCATTATGCATAAAAGCAACCTGTGATGTTGGTCTTTGGAGAAGAGAAAGACTATTCCTGGCCAGCTGAGGGAAGAAGGAGAATATGACTCAAATCTGCATCTCCAGTCTGGGGTCTGAGGAAAGCAGGTTTGTGGTAAGTTCTGATCAGAGGCGCTTGGAATCAGGCCAGCATAGTGAGATGGATTTTTAATTCTGGATTTCCATGTCCATCAAATCTGCCACTTCTGATAGTAAGACCAAACCCTTATAATTTAACGAACCCAGCCTGTCACCTGTCTCTCTTAGCCCAAGGTGTCCTTGCCTATCCTGTATCAAAGGAATTCACTGAAGTGAGAGAGCTGTACAGCTGGCCTTACAAGGTTCTAGTCAGCAGACTCAAGGAGTCATTCACTTCTCCAGCGGAAACAACCCTATTGGCTCGTGCTTTTCAGAGGGCTTTGTTTAACAGAATTTCAGGTTTGGGCAGGGAAACTGCAGGTCTGGGAAAGAAGGTAACTACCACATATCATGTCATCCACCCCACACCCCTTGACCAGCTGAAGCCCACCTGGCCCTTATACAAATTTCCTGATGAGCATGGCATTATCAGCCAATCAAAGGAAGATTATGAGCACTGCAGACCAACCAGGAACTTGGACATGAGCTGAACATGCAGCTCTCAGCTCCAATTTCAATCCATAAGAACTGGGGATGGGGCTGCAGTGCAATGGGTTAATCATCCACCTAAGGCACCAGCATCCCCTATGGGTACCAGTTTTAGTCCTAGCTGCTCTTCTTCCGATCCAACTCTCTGCTTACAGTCTGGGAAAGCAGAAGATGGCCTGAGTACTTGGGCCCCTGCGTCCACATGGGAGACATGAAAGAAGTTCCTGGCTCCTGGCTCCTGGCTCCTGGCTTCAGATCAGCCTGGTTTGGGCTGTTGCGGCCTTTTGGAGAATTACCCAAAGGATGGAAGACCTCTCTCTCTCTCTCTCTCTCTCTCTCTTCCTCTCTCTCTCTCTCTCTCCCTCTCTCCCTCTCTCCCTTTCTCCCTCTCTTCCTCTCTTACTGTCTGTAACTCTACCTCTCAAATAAATAAATAAATAAATAATGCTTAAAAACAAAAGAACTTTCACTGCTAACTCCCTGGGGAGACTAGGAATTAAGTAATAGCTTGCCTAGTTCCTTGCTCTACGCTTTGTAATAAATACTTCTTTTTTTCACCACCTCTATGTCAGTGATGGGCTTTCTGTGAATCAGGTGAGGAGACCAAGATTCTATAGCAACACCTCCAACTAACGTGCAGGGGTGGGGGACGGGGTTATTCTATAATTGAAAGTCCAGTGCTGCTTTGCCCCCTTTTGTTCTGCCACTTACATTTTCTTTCTGTGCATGTGCAGATTGCTGCTCACATGTAGTTCTCTGTTATGGGTTTCCTCTGTACATGTGCAACCATGATCTAAAAACTCACAGACCTGAAAAAAAATCAGCAGGAGCCAGCATTGTGGCATAGTGGGTAAAGCCACTGCCTGCCATGCGGGCATCCCATATGGGTGCCAGTACGTGTTCCGGCTGCTCCACTTCCAATCCAGCTCCCTGCTGATGACCTGGGAAAAGCAGCAGAAAATGGCCCAAGTGTCCAGGCTCCTGCCACCTATGCAGGAGACCTGGAGAAAGATCCTGGAACTCACTTCAGCCTGGCCCAGCCCCAGCTGTCATGCCCTCTTGAGGCATGAATCAGCTGATGAAGATCTCGCCCTACTCAGTGTGTGTGTTGTATGTGTGTTTGTGTGTCTCCCCATCTCTCTGTAACTCAAATAAATCAGCCGACCTAAGAGACTGATTCAGCAGGGTACAGGACAACAGATTTAAAATTTGTTCCTTTTCCAGTTGATGTTTTTCTCTTCTGTTCGCCAATCTCACCTCCAATTTTTTCAAACCCAAATCTCTCCATGATTACCAATTTGACTTCAATATGCAAAGCTTTCTAATAATAAAGTTTTATGGGGCAGCTGGCATCGTGGGGCAGTGAGTTAAGCCACCTATGACACCTGCCTCCCATATCAGAGTGCTGATTCAAGTCCTAGCTGCTCAGCTTCCAATCCAGCTCCCTAACGCACCTTGGAAAGCAGCAGAACTCTACCACCCACTTGAGATAAGTAATTTGAGGTCCTTTCTCCTGGTTTCAACCTGGCCCAACCCTGATAGAATGTTGCAGCCATCTGGGGAATAAACCAGCAGATGGAAAATGTCTCTTCTCCATCTCCCCCCCCCCCTCTCTCTCTCTCATCTCCTTAAAAATAAATAAAATAACTTTAAATAAAGTTTGAAAGGGGTAAATGTGGGAGAGCAGACTATGTCATGCCAAACACTTTTCTTTGGTATATCTCAAGTTGGTTATTAGGAGGATCTACAGATCTCTACAGACATAAGAATGACTGAAAAGCTGTCCTTTCGTAAAACAAAATTGAAATCTACTTGCATAAGTGCTGTAAATGGTGGATACAGAGGTTTTCTATCTGATGTTCCCTGCTCCTGAGAGTCTTCATTACAGAAGCAGAGCCTGGGGGTGTGACACCTGGCCCAGCGATGATCACAGGTGACTCATGCCTGGCAGACCTCATCTGCATGAGACAACCTGACTCACTGCTGTGCACATCCCCACCACAATGTTCTAGCACCTCAGAAGCTCATGCCCCACCCCTTTGTTAAGCTGGATTTAAGGTTCAGCCATCCTTTCTCTATTTGAGCCTCATCTATCCAAGCCTAGGCATGTCATAAAATTTATTGGTCTTTTTCCTGCCATCTGGCTTACCATCAATTTATTTCATAGACTAAAATTATTGAAACCTCAGAGGGAAAAGAGCAAATTTTTATTTGCCTACATTGTTGTGGATCAAAAAAACTAAGGACATTATGAATAAAAAACAATATAAAATGAGAGACACAAGCGGAAGTCCTAAATTTTCCCCCGTCTCCTTTCCTTTTGACTTTTTTCTTCCTTCTTCCCTTTCCCATACTCCCCACACTCTTCACGCTTTGCTTCACCCCCAACTGCAAGGCTTGCAGAAACCATCCTCAGGACGCCCTGCTGTGACAGCTATGGGGATGGACTTGCACTACCAATCCTGAGCATCAACACGAAGCCCACAAACTGTGCAGCTGCAGATGTCACAGCAGTCACCGTGAAAACCGCCACCTGAGTCAACCTCTCGTCACCCAAAGCTTCAGCCTGCTTCCACTCAGGGAAGGAGCTGTCTTCTGGTGTCCCACAGGTCTTAGCAACTGAATACAGCTTTGACCTTCACTGGAGTCACTTAGACTACTTTTTGACATCTCTCTGCAGAGTAGCTTCTTTGCATCACTGATAAATCTAATGCGCTGAAAACGTATACAATGATGCCTCAAAGGAATTTGATACAGGGACTGCCTTGGATAACAACAAAAGGTGTAAGAGGTATATGTTTCAAGGGTTTGGTTACAAGCAAGAAGATTTTAGGAGTGCAGATTTTTTCTCAAATCCAGGAAGATAAGTTAAATAAATGAGTCCCCTAATTATGAAAAAGCTCCTTTTAATCATATTTGTCTAATTTAAGCAGTATTAAATATAAGGTTTTATTTTATGGAGAAAAACCTCGGTGAGCAGAAAAACAGTATATATATTTAATCTAGGGGACACTAACCCAAATAAGACAGCTCCGTTCAACATCTGACAGATAACTGTGGAGGCGACAAACCTATCCAGACATATAGATCATATCGAATGACACAAGTATTTTCTCTACTGTTCTTTGTTTAGAAAATTTACTACATTATTTCATTACAAAACCATTTCAAGGGTTTTTTTTCTTTTTTAAATGATGTGTGATTATCCAGAATTATAGCATCAAACTATAAGCACTCATTCCCAAATCAAGAAATTGTGGAGAGCTGGATATATCTAGGGTGATTATTTTGTTAGAAATAAATTCTCTATTTCTCATAAGAAAATGTGCCTGTGTACTTTAGGAAGTTGATATACTTCTAGTCAGTTTAATTGACATTATCTAGAGAAATCAAACAGAAAATTATGTGATACACTAAGACTTATATACTTAGGAATTTGTTTAGCAATTAGCTGTGATAATAAAATTTGTCTATGCATTCATTTTTAATTCCATATTGATTAAACAGTTCCAATGGCTACTTAAAATTTAGGATTCCAACTTTATATTCTAAGAGGCCCTGGAGAGTAGATGCAAAATGAAATAACATACAAACAAAAGAAACTTTGGTAAGGCATGGATTCTTTTTACCAATTTGTAGGGTTACACTTCATTTGTTCTAGAAAATTAAGGTTTTAACTTAATTTAGACAAGATAATGAAGTGCATACAGTGAGCTGATAGGTATGTGACTCCCTGGAGGTTTTGGACAAGCACTGGAGGTATTTATTCCATATCACAGGTCTTCTCCATACTCTTACTGTGATATTGCAAACTTGGTCAGCTACAAGAGGAAGACAACATACACTAAGTACCAACTTTATGCTAGGTACTGCTAAGGGGACTTTTTTGTTTGTTTATTTTTGACAGGCAGAGTGGACAGTGAGAGAGAGAGAGACAGAGAGAAAGGTCTTCCTTTACCTTTGGTTCACCCTCCAATGGCCGCCGCAACTGGCATGCTGCAACCGGGTGCTGATCCGAAGCCAGGAGCCAGGTGCTTCTCCTGGTCTCCCATGGGGTGCAGGGCCCAAGCACTTGGGCCATCCTCCACTGCCTTCCTGGGCCACAGCAGAGAGCTGGCCTGGAAGAGGGGCAACCGGGACAGAATCCGGCGCCCTGACAAGGACTAGAACCCAGTGTGCCAGCGCCGCAGGAAGAGGATTAGTCTATTGAGCCATGGCATCGGGGAATTTTTTTACTTAATCCTGAAGCAGATCTATGAAGCAGGCATTATAATCATGAATACATTATTCTCAGAAAGGCTAAGTAACTCATCCTAGAGACCAACACATAAAGACATGAAATCCAGCATTATAAACTAAGACATTTTTGCTCTAAGTATTGTTTGATAATAAAAGATTAAACATGTTGATTTGGATATTTTGTCTCAGTTAGCTGTCATTTAAATATATAATTATAATTGTGGAACACAGTGCAGAAAATGGTAGAACAATGAGACAGAAGCCTGATGGATCATCACTAGGAATAGAACCTCCTGAAAATTCTTGCTGCCATTCTAGTTTTGACACAAGGTATCATTTTCTATCATCTGTGGGACATTATAAACATTTTTTCATAAGATTCTTTGTACATGATCTGTTCGAAGACTCAAATAAATTCAGCATTTCTTAAGAGAAATCTAATTCTACTCACATACTAAAAATATTTCATTGATGCTCACTATAGATAGATATATAGAAAGAGATAATGTGAGAGTTGATAGACTCTGTTCTCCAGTGACTACAATTCTATAAAATTAACTCCAAATGCTTTAACACAGCATTCAAGGCCTAGCAATACACCTCAGAAAATGTGCTTATCTTAGGAAAATTTCCCCTGTTTTTGTAAAATAAATTTATTTTGTCTAATTATTTCAACTTTTCTTTTAGAATGCTTGTTATTACTTGGATATTGGCAGCAATGCATGTCCTCTGCTGTATCATTCTTTCTTATATTCATATATTACCTTTTTCTTCTAATTTTCTAAAAGGTCTTTATTTCTCTTCTAAATGAATGCTCTATTGACATTTAAATTTTAGTAATTTTGTATTTTTTACTTTCATGTACTCTCATTATCTCCACAGACTTTTCTAAGGAAAAATAATTAGAAGATTTAGGCTATTTTTTCCTTTCCTGTACTATTTAAGATTGATTTCCTTTCTTTTGTTTATCTTGATCTTTTTTATGACAGGATTTTGTTTATATGTCTAGCTATCCTTAGTTGATCTTTTATATTGAAGGATTGTGGGCTAGATTTATTTTTCTGAGTAGCTATTGGATGCTTTCTCCACTGCTGTTTATGTAATGGAATATCAGCACAAGTATTTCATAGCTGGATTCTGAATATATTCCTATTTTGAAATATACATATAAGGCGCCAGCCCTGTTGCATAGTAGGCTAAGTCTCTGCCCCCCATGCCGGCATCACACATGGGCACTAGTTTGAGTCCGGCTGCTCCTCTTCTGATCCAGCTCCCTGCTATGGTTGGGGAAAGCAGTAGATTATAGCCCAAGGACTTGGGCCTCTGCACCCCTGTGGGAGCCCCAAAGAATCTCTTGGCTCCTGGCTTCAGATCAGACCAGCTCCAGCCAGTGCAGCCATTTGGAGAGTGAACCAAAGGATAGAAGACCTTTCTCTATGTATCTCCCTCTCTCTGTCAGTAAATCTATCTCTCAAAAATTTTAAAAAGACAAATATATATAAAATTTACAAAATTGGATGATAGTAGACATCTTTAAAACATATTTAAAATATCTCTGAGAAGCTGAGAACATCCAAAATATCACCAATGGAATAAAGGATTTCAATGACAAAGCTGAGGAGCTATATCTAGTTACTTGCTGCTTCCTCTTTCTGCAATGTTCTTCCCCAAGACCTGCACAGGTCCCTGTCTAAATACATTCAGACCTCTTTGGAATGTATGTTTGGAAGAAAACTTGCATTGGTTACCTTATTAAGATTAGTGTCCTTGTGCGGTGGCACACTAAGTTAATCCTCCGCCTGCAGCGCCGGCATCCTATATGGGCGCTGGTTCTAGTCCCACTTGCTCCCCTCCCAGCCCAGCTCTCTGCTGTGGCCCAAGAGGGCAGCGGAGGATGGCCCAAGTGCTTGGACCCTTGCACCCGCGTGGGAAGCCAGGAGGAAGGGCCTGGCTCCTGGCTTCAGATCAGCGCAGTCCCAGCCATTGCAGCCATCTGGGGAGTGAACCATCAAAAGGAAGACCTTTCTCTCTCTCTCTCTCTCTCTCTCTCTCTCTCTCTCACTGTCTGTAACTCTACCTGTCAAATAAATAAATAAAATCTTTTAAAAAAATTAGTGTCTATGTCACTCTCCTTCCCCTCACACTGTTTTGTTTTTCTCCGTGTAAAAAAAGTATTACAAATGCATTTATTTATTTATTGGTTGTATCATCCGCTAGAATGTCAATTATATTTAAGGTAGGGATACTGTAAATTTTGTTGATTATTCTTTCTTTGTAACCTGAGATAGAACTTAACATATAGTGATTTTTAATAAATCTGTAAAATAAACTAATACATAGAAATATAAACTTACTTTCTTTTTTAAGAAATATTTATTTGAAAGGCAGAGTTACAGAGAGGCAGAGGCAGAGAGAGAGAGAGAGAGAGAGAGAGAGAGAGAAATCTTGTACCCACTGGTTCACTACTCAAATGACTGCAATGGCTAAAGCCTGACTGATCCAAAGCCAGGAGCCAGGAGCTTCTTCTGTGTCTCCCACATGGGTGCAGGGGCCTAAGGGCTTGGACCATTTTCTACTTCTATCCCAGGCCATTAGCAGGGAGATGGATCTAAAGTAGAGCAACAGGGACTCCTCCAATCGGTGCCAATATGGGGTGCCAGTGATGCAGATGGTGGCTGAACCCACTATGCCACAGCACCAGGCCCCATACTTAGTTTCAGTCTCAGAAAAAAATGAAACACCTTGATTGCATAAAATATTTGTAAGTAACTGTTAAACTAATCATTTAAACATTTTTAGAAGAAGCTGCTATTGTGTCTCGGTGTGTTAAGCTACCACTTATGATGCCAGCATCCTGAGGCTGATGTTGTGGAGTAACAGGTTAAGGTGCCGCCTTTGATGCCAGCATCCCACATGGGAGCAGCAGTGCAGGCCCAGCTGCTCTGCTTCTGATCCAGCTCCCTGACACTGTGCCTAGGAATGCAACAGATGATGGCTCAAGTACTTGCACCTGCCAACCTCATGGGTCCCCCCCCCCCTCAGACGGAGTTCCAGGCTCCTGACTTCAGTGTGGCCTAGCCCAGGCTGTTGTAGCCAATTAGGGAGTAAACCAGGGTACCACAGATCTCTCTCTCCCTCTCTCTTTGTCACTCTGCCTTTGAAATAAATCAGTATAAACTTTTATAATTAGCATTTTTAAAGTGATCATTTATAAATGCGAGAAACTTAAACCACATGGTTTATAATTACCAAAAAATAACATAAATAATTATTATGATGACAGTGATCATAAATATATAAAGGATTGCAATCATCTTAAAGAACAATCCCTTTTAAATAGCTCTTTGGTGAAAAGCAATCTCTGTTACTAAGTTACTAGTTTAAATTATCTGCACAACAAAACAAGCCAATGCAGTACTCAAAGAAATAATCATACACCTAAATGCATTTACCAGGAAAAAAAAAACTAAGAATAAGTCAACATTGTTTTAATCTCAAAGAAACTAGGAAAAGAATTCAAAACACCACTGCCCTCTTTCAAGTACAAAGAGGGGGTTATTAAAAATAAACACAGAGGACTTTTAATTAAGATCTTAGAAAACTGAGTTATTGAGACAAATTTCACATTGCTAAAATTAAACTGGCGAATAAGCCATTTAAATTTTTTTTTCTTAAAAAATATTAAATAACTCACAACCAGCAAGAAACTATCAGGACAAAGTAGAAAGAAAAAAAAGACAAGGATTCCAAAAGGATAAGCAAAACATAAAAGTCTTTGCATTAAGGACGTTTGCCATTCTTGACATTTTGGACTTTGCTTTCAGCTCCTTGAAGGATGGGCAGGAAGAGCACGATCAAAGCACAGATGGGGAGTGTATTGTGCATCCCAGTGGAGACTTTTCCTGCAATAAATTGTTACCCAGAAAATAAAAACAAAACCCCTTCACAGTAAGCCAATGGTCATGTTCTGCAAAGGAAACTTATCCCTTGAACTTGATTTAAGAATTTCCTGGGCCACTAACACCTTTGGGGCACTTTGAAACATCTATGCAAATACTGTTTGGATAAAACCTCCTCTTTTTAGATCTCAAATACTTTCCCCAAATAGTTTTTTAAGTATAATGAACCCCACAAAGTCAGAGATATTTCAGCATTTCAGAGTGTAAAACATCAGCAAGAACCAATGGACTTAATCAAAATGGAAAATATTCATTCTAGACAGAACTGAAAATAAATAAGGTCCAGGATATCAGAGTTTATACAACAATCAAAGATGTTAAAAAAGTAGGGGAAGAAAAAGAAGGAGAAGAGAAAAAAAGATGAATAAAATGACCCATTCAAACAAAGGATACTAAATGGTCAAAATCACCATGCAAACAATGTTTGCACCAATCGCCATTATGAAAATTAAAATTAAAACTCAATATACTTTTCTCCATTAACTTCAGGAAAGTTTTAAGATATTGGTGGGGCTGGTGCTGTGGCGCAGTAGGTTAAGCCTCTACCTGCAGTGCCAGTATATCAAATGGGTGCCAATTCTTGTCCTGACTACTCTGCTTCCGATCCAGCTCTTCGCTTATGGGTGGGAAAACAGGAGAAGATGGCCCAAGTGCTTGGGCATCTGCATCTGATTGGGAGACCTAGAAGAAGATCCTGGATCCTGGATTCAGATCGGCCCAGCTCTGGCTATTGTGGCCATTTGGGGAGTGAATCAGCGGAAAGAAGACCTTTCTCTCCCTCTCTCTCTCTCTGTCTGCAACTCTATCTCTCAATTAAATGAATAAAATCTTTAAAAAATATAATGGTAATAAATGGCTAAAAGTGTTGGGAAAATTAGGATTCTCAGACACGGGATGGTGACTCAGACTGATATATTTGGGACTGTACTTGCCATGTGTTGTCTAGGTTTTAAATGGTCATACACACATGTCATCTGTGTCAGTAGGTTCATTTCTAAAATTTTATTATATGTATATATCCCCCAAAGTATACCAACAATGTTTAATAATTGCTTTTTGCATTAATATATATAAAAACAAAATTAGAAAAACTCATCTTTGAGATAAGAGAATGGTCAATTAAATATTTGTGTCCTAAGCTTCTAAGGAATGATAAGAATGAAGTAGGGGTAGGTGACTGACACAGCAACTGGGACACTGGTTGGGGATGATGCATCCCATTTCAGAGTACCTGGGTTCAAATTCTGGCTCCACTTCCAAATCATTGTCTTGCTAATGCACATCCTGAAAGGCTGCAGGTGATGTCTCAAATATTTGAGTTCTTACCAGACACATGGGATACCCAGATGGAATTCCAGACTCCCAGTTTCTGCTTGGCCCATTCTGGGCTGTTAATAAGCAGATGGGATCAGCAGATGGAAAGATGTATTTTTCTCTTTCTTGAATGAAATGAAAATAAATAAGCCAAAATCATTTTTAAAAGAAATGAAGTAGATATATCTTTATAAAAAATTTATTTGCAAGTCAGAGTTACCAAGAGAGGAAAGACAGAAAGAGAGAGAAGGGAGCATGCTTGCATCCACTGGTTTACTTCCCAAATGGCTGCAATAGCCAGGGCCAGGCCACAGCAAATCTAGGAGCCAGGAGCTTCATCCAGGTCTCCCATGTTGGTGGCAGAAGCTCAAACACTTAGGTCATCTTCTGCTGCTTTTCCCAGAGAGCTGAGTCACGAGTGGAGCAGCCAAGGAGTGAATCTGCACCCATATATACTATACTACAAATCAGCCTCAGTAGGTATGTCTTTATATGCAAGGAAAGCCAAGTATTTTAATACAAATAAAAAGACAAGGAGCAAAACATGGATTGGTATAATGTCATAGAACAATTTATATAAAATTTTAAGCACCAATCTATATATGTGTATATTTTTTTATATATGTATGTATTTTCCCCTCTGTGATATAAAATATGTTACCTGCAGTTACCTTCAGAGAGAAAAAAAACAGGAATATAAGAGATCTTTCTTTTAGTTGCCATCTTTTTACTGTTCTGATTTTCTGTAAGAACTATATACATATTTTGTTTTATTTAATTTAAACTATTTTTTTACCCCAAAAACTTTTGTTTACAGTATACAAACTTTATGCATTTCATAAATACAAGTTTAGGAACATAGTGATTCTTCTCATCCTACCTGCCCTCCTCCTCTTCCTCTTCCTCTCCTATGTCGTTCTTACTTTTTACTAAGATCTATTTTCGATTTACATTATACACATAAGTTTAACCCTATACTAAAAGTTCAACAAATAACATAAAAAAAAAACCTGTTCCTCAACAGTCGAGACAAGGGCTGTTCAAAGTCATTCCACTTCAGTGTCAGTTGGTGACCACAGATCAGGGAGAACACGGTATTTGCCCTTTTAAATGATCTGTTTTGAATAAGTTTTTTTGACTTCAACAACATGCAAATAATTGGTTATTTAATAATACATAATTTTAAGTAAATTTAGTTTATTTTGAATAATTTATTGAAAGTTGTAAAAACTTAACGAATGATTCAGTGGTGATTTTTTCACACTGTCTTATTTTATGACATGCTCCCACCTTCCTTACTGACTGCTTGCCCCCCCCCCCCCCCCCCCGTGGCTCCTCTCAGGGATTCCAGGCTTCCCCCTTAGCAGGCCTGAGAGATCACTGCAAACCTGGGTCCCTTCGTTGCTCAATGTGTGTGTGCTCCTTGTGGGCAGGGGTGAAAGGTTCTTGGGCTTCCTTCTGCAACAAACCTATGGGCATGGAATTTATACAAAGCTCAGCTTAGGAAAGGGTTCAATCTTGTTCTCACAGAAACAATTTTAGAGCTTTTCAATTGTTTAGCCAATGGAAAAAACCCATTCTACTTATTCAAAATTGTTGTATTTCTTTCAATGTCTGTCTTTTCAGTCTTTAATTGGATTCTAATTTGGATTCCATCCCTCCTTTTTTAAGGTCATATCTTTATTTACTTTAATCAAGAAAACCATGCAAATATTCCAAGGTGAACTCAATATTAATTTTGTGATTGATGAAAAATTACAAGATAACTGTCTCCTTAAGATTTTTTTATGTGCACTTTCTCCTTCAAAACGTATTTTTTCAAGTCCAGGGTTTATCTCTGTTCAGCCTGAGTAAAATCACTTGGTGACTATAATTTGAATTAATTTCAGAATGCAGGAAAAAGATTACATACATTCAAATCAAAATTCTGACCCTCTACAACAGCCCGTTTCCTCCAAAATAATTCCTTTTCAGACTTATACCTCTGGGTATGTTGTTCCCATATCACTGTTACCATTCACAGCAGTGGGCTCCAAGGATGCAAAAAATGCTTTCCCAAATGATTTCCAAACTCAATCCATCCTTCAGTAATTACATTTGTAGATAATGGAAAAGAAACCATTAACGCAGACTGCTTTTAAATCATAATTAATTGCACATGCAAATGCACTGCTAAATTTGGATGCTCAATTACGCAGCTAATTGCATTGAAAATGAAAGTGTGCCCTTAAATTGACGACCATGGGCCCTGGCCCACCTGTGTGCATCCTCTCACTTAAACAAGCAACAGTCTCTTTTCTTGATGCAATTGTAGGCAGGGAACCAAAAATGGTACCACCTGCAGAAAGTGGAAGATGTAGCCAATCATGACTGTTAGACAATTTGCATCTGTAAGACAGATAGTCTATTTTAAACCAGATCTTTTGAAGATGTGGCACCCTGGAGATTCTGGAAGTCAGCATTGTCCAAAAACATTATGCTTCTGAAGTAAATTCTGTGCCAATACAATAGTTTGAAAATGTAGAAGACATTTTCCTAAGGGCTTTTAGCTAACTCCTATAACATTTAGTATCTTGAAAGCTCTAATATAAGAAAGCAGTAGTTAAACTGGAGTATTTTAATCATCATTATTATTACAAATAGACCAATTGTCTTATCTAGTTAGCAATGAGCATGCAATATTTTAATACACATCTGGTCATCTTGTCACCCCTACACGACAAAATCTTGAGATGAATAGGAAATGTGCAATGATCCATATGTCAGGAGCAGGAAACTGTTTCAAGGAAGTGGTGTTATTTGT
The DNA here is from genome assembly GCA_949820135.1 of Sylvilagus floridanus. Classification (NCBI taxonomy): domain Eukaryota; kingdom Metazoa; phylum Chordata; class Mammalia; order Lagomorpha; family Leporidae; genus Sylvilagus; species Sylvilagus floridanus. The sequence goes on along the minus strand of OX463238.1, from coordinate 33,066,183 downwards.
TCTACAAAGTAAAAAGCAGTGAAGAACCATCATCTCTACTTTAAACCTAATCTGATGGTCTTTCATCAAGTCAGTGGTGAGTCATAAAAATACACTTCATGAAATAAGTGTGACTGCAGTCTCTAGTACTCCAAGATCCATTCTTTTAAACTGTAATCTGGGGTTGACACTGTGGTACAACAGGTTAAAACCCTGGCCTGCAGGGCTGGCATCCCATATGAGCACCAGTTTGACTCCTGGCTGCTCTGCTTCCAACCCAGATCCATGCTAATATGCCTGGGAAAGTAGCAGAAGATGGCCCAAGATCTTGGGTCCCTGCACCCATGTGGGAGACCCAGAAGGAGCTCCTGTCTGTGGATTGACTCAGCTCCAGCCATTACGGCCATTTGGGGAGTGATCCAGCAGATGGAAGACTTTTCCCTCTGTCTCTACCTCTCTCTTTAACTTGGTCTTTCAAATAAATAAAACAAATCTGTTTTAAAAATTATGATCATTTTGTAAATTATGTAAGGTCAAAAGTAATGTCTGACAGGACAATGCCACACCCAAAAGAATTTTCTAATCCCTGAACCTGTGAATATGTTAAATTACATAGCAAAGATGGAACCTGCTCGCCATAATATAAGTGCAGAATTGTATGGGTTACATTGGATTCCTTAAAAGTGGAAGAGTAGGGCAGAAGAGGATGGGAGAGAGAGCGAGAGCGAGAGCGAGAGCGAGAGCGAGAGAGAGAGAGAGAGATACGGAAGAACATATAGTTGGGTCCAACATTGCTGGGTTCAAAGATGGAGATAAGAAGCCATGCGCTAAGGAATGTAGGTGATCTCTGGGATCTGGCAAAGGCAAGGAAGTACATTCTACTCTAAAATCACCAGAAAAGGACACAGCCCTCCTGACACCTTCATTTTAACCCAATGAGATCTGTGCCCTACTCCTGAACTTCAGAATTGCAAGAAAATAAATGCGTGCTGTTTGAGGCTACTTAGCTTCTAATGAGTTAGAGCAGCAAATAAGAGACTAATATAAATTGTGTCTAAAAGGAATGCAGCTAAATAGTGATAACTGCTGTCTCCTAAATTTTGTGACTGTATTATTTAAGTGAGAAAATCATACATGGCATTTGCCTCTCAACCCATCTCACTCCATTAGTGCTCAGAAACAAAGCCTGAACTTTTTCGTATGGTTTGCTGAATTTGCTGGTCAGAGTCTTGCTTTGCAAAGACAGCTCTTTCTGTATTTCATTTTAGGCAAATAGGGCTTGTCAGACTGCTTGTGAAGGCCTCCCACACGTTGACATAAGCTGCTTTGAGGGATGACTCTCTCTTTGAACTCTCTGGGACAGGTACTCCTTGATTCACAATGAAGTTACATCCTGACAAACTCATCATAAGTTGACTATGTTATAAATAAGACATGTGTGTTGTATGCTCAACCTACTGAACATCCAAGCTCAGCAACACAGTATTCTGCAGGGTAACAGCTGTGTCACCTGATTTCATGGCTGACTGGGAGCCACTGCCGATCATCGTGAGAGGACCATAGGGTCCAAGTGATGTAAGAAGTCTCACTTAATTTTAGGTAGATTGACTTGCACTTTGAAATTAGCCAGTGTGTGTCCCAGGCCACCACTGCTGGAATAAAGTTTGGTTAATAACACAATTTCATGGATTTCAAGATACAAATTCATTGACTCAGAATTAAACATATTTGAAATCAGCAACAATCACAGTACCAAAAGTACCCAGGAGTACTTAACTAGGTCATAGATATTCCTATTTCAAGGCACTGAGAAGTTGGTGTAAATGATTAATTCCTTCTCTTTCTCTTTTACTCTGGGAAGAGCCAGAAGCCGTTTCTTGGGGACACTCAGGTGATCCTGTGGAGAGGACTACCAAGGAAAAACCCGAGACTTCCAGGCTCCAGCCAGTAAGGATCTGAGGCTCCAGGCAGTAGCCATTGAAAGGAGGCCTCTCTGAGGCAGAGCTCTGAGTTCCAATCAAGGATTCACATGTGATGCACCCCAGGTGGTTGAAACTTCTTGTGAGACTTCCAGGGATGGGGAATGTCCAGCCTGTGGGTTGTGGAAGGCCCAGGAAATCATTTGTTCTGGTGCTGCCAGGGCAACCACAGGCAGAACTTGAGATTCAGTAAATCTCTAACAGGCTAGTTTTTAAGTCGATAATTTTGCATGGTGTGCGAATGATGTTCTAAATATCCCTATGGCCCTTGGCAGAAAATAAGTGCCCCCAACCCATCCAACTTAGCCACTTCTAGGAGTCCTGACTCTCAGAAATTAAAAGAAAATGCTTGTTTGCTGTTTGAATCTAATAATTGTGAGGTGATTCTTTTCAAATAGTAATAAATAACTAATGTAAAAAATGAGAGTAGTGCTTAACCTAAAAAATGAGTAGCGCTCACTTCACAGTATTTTAGAAGGATCAAAGGAGATGAAGTTGCAGACATTTAAGTATCCCTTCAAATGTTAATTACTGTGATTATTTACCACATTCATTTGCCACACTTCCGGTAATCTAAGTGACGTTAGATTTCCCCTTAGTTCTAAATAAGCCACGAAGGGGTGATATGTTTGGTGTCTTCAAGACCACCCTCATGTTGAATGATTTTCTGGAGTGACTTCTGTACTCAAAAAGACCTGTTATACTCATATTTTGTTTATTGCAGTGAAGGAATACAGATCAATATCAGCAAAGGCATAATGTACAGAAGGCAATGTTCAGGAGAGACCCGCTCCGGTTCTTCCCTCCCAGTGGAGTTGTACAGACAGTAGGTGTTTCTCCGAATAATTACATATGATGATAAAACACACAGAGGCTTGTCACTCAGGGAAGCTCATCTGAGCCTTCGGGTACAGGATTTAAATTGGGTGTCAGTCACTTATACACCCATGGGACTGACCTCAGTTGCTGAGTATACAGTTCCTCCAGAGGGCAAGCACACTTGGTATGGCCCATTATATTTAGGATTTCCCAAACCAGATCTACTAAATATATAACCGAATGATTTCACACTGAAACCAGTTACCCCTGCTTGCCTCTACCCAAAATTGGTTCCTGCCTTCTTTCTTGCCAGCACAACCTCCTTAAGAACCATGCTTATGTTCTGTTGTGAGTATGCTCTTTCTCTTCCAATCTACTTTATGTACTACTCCAGTCAAAGATCATCTTGAATCATAAAAGTGCCTGACTCAGAAAACCACAATGCTTTCTCCAGTTTCACCACTTCCTCCCCACCCCATCTAGAGTGTGTGGTCAAACTTCCGACATGTACAAAGACAACCCTGTCAGGCAGGCTTTTTTATGGATTTTGAGGATAATTCACAGGAACCAGCAAAGCCCAGCTCTTTCTTTAGGGTATTCAGGGTTTTAACTCTCCAGGCATGGTGAATTACACTTTACTGCACAGATATGGTTCTATGGCTTTATAAGTTTCCATTTGTCCCTTCAGCTATGAAACATCCTCACCATAGAATCAGATATACATTATAATCTTATGATGTGATAGCTTGGGATTCAGCTATGCTAACATCCCAAGGCTACTCCTGACTGATCATGGAGTAAACAGGAATTTTTCTGCTAAGAAGTTCATGTTCCTTAAGAGAACCAATGGGAAAGCCCCAGTCGTCACCAGCTTCACTGTGCTCTGGTGATACTGAGCATGCTGGGCTTGCTTTAGTAGCGCTGCAAACAAGAAAGGAGCATGTCCTAGGAAGAAAGCTGTAAGCATCCAAGTCAGAGCAGGCTGTCTCCCCTAACTAGTTCTGCTAATTCCTCTGTGTCTTTCTCAGGTTACTCATTTTATTTAAAAAAAAAAAAGATTTATTTATTTTATTTGCAATGCAAAGTTACAGAGAGGCAGAGGCAGAGAGAGAGGGAAAGAGAGGTCTTGCATCCACTGGTTCACTCCTTAGATGGCTGCAATGGCCAGAGCTGCACTGATCTGAAGCCAGAAGCCAGGAGTTTCTTTCATGTCTCCCACATGGGTGCAGGGGCCCAAGCACTTGGACCATCTTCCACTGCTTTCCCAGACCACAGCAGAGAGCTGGATTGGAATTGTAGCCCCCAGGACTCAAACTGGAGCCCACCTGGGATGCTGGCACTGCAGATTACTCTGTGAAATCATTAGGTTATACTTTAACAAGCCTGGTTTACAAAATCCCAAGAGAATTTAGAAGCTGGGACCATATTCTGTTTCTTGTGACAAATTTAATCTATCGGACATTTAATGAAACACACTCTGGCCTCTGCAACTTTCCTCCCTGTCTTTATCTTTTTATATTAATCTAAATTCAGTCTTCTCACCTGGTATTGCTTTGCTTCCAATCTGCTTTGCTGCCTTTTGACCTTACTGCATTTTCTGTCCAATTTAGCCTCATCTTCCTATTTGGACTTCAGACTCAATATTGTTTTTATTCCATTGTGCTTCTAAACAATTAACCTCAATTTGTTCACAGCCTGAACACTTCAAGCCTCACCAAGTAAGCTCCCACACAACTTTTTCGTTTCCAGTCCCTTCTTCCTTGGTCTGCTGATAATTCATGGGCATGATGCATGGAGGATCTTCGCTACATAGGAGTAAATAAGAATGTTGACATACCAAACTACAGGGGAACACGGCCTCTTCTCTTGACACAGTCAGATTTGTATTTGAGGTAGTTTATTTCCTCTGTCCCCATTGGGTACCTCTTCTGCCTCTAGGGGTGCTTCTATTGCAGACTTTATAAGAGTGAGAAACCTGGCTAGTACCTGGAGGTCCTACATGGTTCCACATCAGAACTATTTATGGAGGTGCATCCCTTCCAAGCTTCTGAATTCGTGTTTCACAAGCACAGCTTTTATACCCCACATTTCAAGCTTTAGTCATACATCCTGCTTTTATCAGCTATGTAGAAACAAAAGCTTTGATCCCTGCAAGCCAGGTTGAAAACTGGGTGTGGAAAGAGACAAAGCAGAGATTGATGGCTGCAGCTGAAATGCAGCCTTCCTAAACACCACACGCAGCTGCGTGACTCAGAATCCGTGGGTGGAGTGGGCAAGCTGCCTCCCGGTGAGAGATTCTCAACATCTACATAGTCACATGTTCCCAAATGACTCTTTGTCTGGGTGGAGCATGAATTCCTCTTATTATTTTGGTTTTTTAAAAAAATGTAAAATCAACTGGTTTTTATAGATGGGAAAAGGCAATACAAGGGCAGCAGCTTTAGAGGTCATACAACTAAACTGAGGATCTTCAGTTGAAAGATGCTGTATTTTGAGTTTCTGGAGCTACCCTGAGTATCCACCTTCTAGAGGTCTGTCCAACTTTCTTAACTGCTTGCATTATGTTTGTCTGTCCCCTGAGCTATAGGGTCACTGTTTCAGACAGTGGCATGCATTAGTGTATCTGCTAATACACCCAACACAATGCCCCCAGTGACTAGTAGCGCAACCCTTAAAATCCCCAGAGATTACTGGCATGCTTTAACATATAGCAAGGAAGCAGGATCCTGGGATGGATACCTTCCTGCTTGTCTCAGTTTATCACAGTACAACTCCAAGAAAAATAATTGTACTTTTTTCCAAGAAAAGAAAACTCTAGTTACTTAAGGAAGGAAAGGGTTAACAGAAAATGCCCAAAAGTCTTGATTAGAGCAAGCCTCATATTGTTTTGGGACAGAAATTGCTTACAATTTAGTTATTGCCCTGGAATGTTTATTAAAATCACCTCTTTTACTAGAAAAAGTGTCCTGGTTTTAATAAATTATATGGTCATCCCAATCTTCTCTGGCAGGAGGCCCCCATAGCCCTCCCTCAGCAAAATGACAAGCAGAGGGAGAACTCTCAGGAGCAGCAGACATGCACGATCCAGAAATCTCTGGGAAGCCCCAGGAAAAGAATGGGCAAGCACGGGCAATACCACAGGAAGAGGGAAAATTCTGAGATGGTGAGATGGGGGTGATCAGGAGGTCACCGGTGACTTCCAGAGAGTAACTTCTGAGTATTTTTGAGGTTGCAATTTTGCTGGGGAGGTGAGAAGTTCTGCACTGACCACCTGTGCTTTGGAAACATGCAATAGTTAATGAAGGAAAGAAATACAAAATGAGGGAAGTATATGTATGGATTCATTTTGAGAAAAGACTAAAGGAAATTAAAAAGCCCTTATGTGAAAAGACAATTGAAATTAAAATTATGCTGGTGCACCATATTTTAACTGTCATGCTGGCAATGGTGTGAGGAGAGAGGTACTCTCCTATCACTGTCAGCAGAGAACAAATTATTCCAGTCTCAATGGAAAGTGGTTTGGCAATATGTGTGAATATATAAAACATGTTCCATTTGATTCAGACATTTCTGTTTTCAGAAATTATCCCACAGATATGCTTGTATATGGGCATGATGACTTCATATGAATATTTTTATTATGAAATTATTTGGAATAGCAAAACATTGGCAATAACCTAAATATACTTTAATAGAGAACTGTATAAGTAGTAGTAGAAAAATATTAAGTACTTACTGTGTATCATACACCATTTAAATTATTTATAAGCAATGCCTAATTTATTTCCTCTAAATACACTTATGAGGTAAAGATGAATGATAACCTGTTACAGATAATGAAACTAAGGCACAGAAGATGTTCTGTCATTTATGAGGCTAATAAAGTTAGTAAATGGTAGAACTGAGATTGACCCAGTGTTTAGTCTTGTAACCATGGTGTTGATATAACTTATTCTATTAAAAACATGAGGTGTTTTATTGTTGGTCTTAGAATGAGGTAGACCATGGGAAGGCATCAGGAACAGTGGTTAAGACAATGATTAGGATGCCCACTTTCCAAACTAGAGTGCCTGGGTCTGACTACAGATCCACTAGGAATTCCAGCTTCCTGCTATTGTGCACCCAAGGTGGCTTTGGTGCTTGGGGCTCTTGGCTTCAGCCTAGCTCGGTCCTAGCTGTGGTTAGGATTTGGGGAGTGAGCTAGCAAATGAAAAATCTCTCTCTCTCTCTAATAAAATAAAAAGAAATATTTTTTAAAGAATGAGAAAAATCAGTATGTGCTTACATGAAATGATCTTCAACACAAAGTTTTAAAAAACTATTGAATGGGCTGGCGCCGTGGCTCAATAGGCTAATCCTACGCCTGCGGCGCTGGCACACCGGGTTCTAGTCCCGGTTGGGGCGCCGGATTCTGTCTTCCAGTCCAGCTCTCTGCTATGGCCCGGGAGTGCAGTGGAGGATGGCCCAAGTGCTTGGGCCCTGCACCCCATGGGAGACTAGGAGAAGCACCTGGGTCCTGCCTTCGGATCAGTGCAGTGCGCTGGCTGCAACGCGGTGGCCATTGGAAGGTGAACCAATGGCAAAAGAAGACCTTTCTGACTGTCTGCCTCTCACTCACTGTCCACTCTGCCTGTAAAAAAAAAAATAACTATTGGATGCACTTTGATTTGTCTGAGCAAATGGATATACAAGTCTCCATGCAGACTCCATCTGTAAGGTTGTACACAGAATAGAGGTTGTTTCTGAGGTGACAACTGGTGACTGGGAAACAGAGGACAGAGGTATTGGAGACTAACTTTTTACTATTCATTGTTTTGAAGCTTTTGGTAATTGCACTAAGTGTTTCTGTTACTTCTTCAAATTAATACTTTAAAGCAAAAGTAAACAAAATAATAAAAAAGCAAAAAAATAATAAAATACAATACAAGTAGTAGTTGAAAAAACCTGGTATCAAAAGATATGAAGTCTTGGACAGTTGTGGGTAGGAATAGGACATAGACTTACAGAATAATATTGATGCAACATGAGGCTTCTTAGAAACATTGCAGCATATTTCATGTGTAGAAAAAAGCATGAACCATGAGATCTGCCTTCTTTAAAACTTTTAAAATATACACTACAGTATTGCCAAATATATGTGCATTTTTGTACAAGAGATCTCTAGACCTTGTTCATCTCACATGAATGAAATTCTGTGTCCATTTCTGTTAATCAGTTTGGGTTGCTATAACAAAACACATTAGACCGCGTAGTTAAAATGGCAGTCATTTATTTTCTCAAATTTCTAGAAGCTGGAAATTCAAGATCAAATTCTAAGCATTGGTGGTTTCTGGTGAGACTTCTCTTCCTGGATTGGAGGTAGCCTCTGCTATTGCCATACACTCATATGACATCTTATGTATTGAAAGAGAGAGAGAGAGAGAGAGAGAGAGAGAGAGAGAGAGAGAGAGAGAGAGAGAACACACTCCCTTGTGCCTCTCTTGTATTTCTCTGATGAGGGCACTAATGTAACTGGACCAGGGCTCATGTGAGTATCGTCTTTTCTGAGTACCATCTGTTGAAGAGACTGTCCTTACCCCATTGTGTAGCCTTGGTACTTTTGGCAAATATCATTTGTCCATATATGCATGAATTTATATGTGGGTTTTCTATATGTTCTATTGATCTATGTATCTGTCTTTATGCTAGGGCATGCTATTTTGATTTTTCTATCCCTTTGCAATATGATATTTCTCAATTATGATTTTCTAAGAGATTTATAACTACAGAAAATCATTTGAATGAGTCATCTTTCCAATTTTTCGAAGGATGGTATCAGCTATTACCCACTAGCAGCACAAAGAGGAAAATAAATTGTTACATACTATGTGATGAATGCCTTAGGGCATAGTGGTTAATTACTTTGCTGAATCTGAGAAGGATTACTTAAAATACCCTTTAGGTATGGGACTGAAAAGTATGTGATGATAAATGCAAGTGATGTGGTATACATTTGTGATAGAAGCAGTTTGGTTCAGAGGAGGGAGCACGTATGATGGATCAAGGGACCCAGGGTCTAGTACCCAAACAGTTGTAACGTTCTCAGTAATCTTAAAGAAGTCGCCTTGTTTCTCTGAACTTCAACTTTGATCAGTGCAATGGGAGACTGGGTTAAGTGACATTTGAGGGCCTTCCTGATTGGAACTGGACTTGTGTGTAGCGTGAAGGAAGCACAGTTACAGGGCATTGAGGAGATATTTTGTGACTCTGAAGAGCCACTCTGTATCTGTAATCAAAAATTGTCAATATCCGAGTATCATGATTCGCACTAGTCTGAGTAGCAGGTTTCATTTTTTTAAAAATATTTATTTATTTGAAAGGCAGAGTTATAGAGAGGCAGAGACAGAGAGAGAAGTCTTCCATCTGCTGGTTCACTCCCCAGATAACCACAATGGCCAGAGCTGGGCTGATCTGAAGCCAGGAAACAGGAGCTTCCTCTGGGTCTCCCACATGGGTGCAGGGGCCCAAGACTTGGGTCATCTTCCATTCTCTCTCAGGCTATAGCAGGGAGCTGGATTGGAGATGGAGCAGCTGGGACTTGAACTGGCAGCCCATAAGGGATGCTGGCACTGTAGACAGCAGCTTTACCCGTTATGCCATTGTGCCAGTGAATCATAGCAGGTTTATTAACATTTATTTAATTGTTTTTGAGGTTGTAATTCAAATACATTCATTTAAAAAAAATGTTTATCACTACAGGTGCTGCATGTGGAAACTAGTGAACTAGTGTCATTTGCCAAAATCAGAAATTCATTATGAAAAAAAAAAAAAAACACTTTAGTAAATTCTGCTAGATTTGTTGCCTGCCAAGGTTCAAAGCCTGAGGCCTGATCTCTTTTCGTGGAAAAGAAGATTAACAAATGCCAGGGAGACATTAATGGTATTTTAGCAGCAAATGGAGCTTTCACTATTTTAAATATTGAAAGGAAATGGAAAGGGAATCGTTCTTAACTAATACGCTGTTATTTAATGTATTACTGAATTATTTAAAATAATTTATTACAGCTAAAGTTATTTCAGTCCTGGAGTGCACTATTGGAAACTGTTGTGGCTGCAAGAGCATGGACTAGGAAGCCAGAGAGATCTGGTTGCCATCCTGACTCTGCCCTTCATCTGAGCTGTGTGCTTCAGGCAGTATGCTTCAGAGTGTTCACAGATGAGGACAAAATCCCTTGGAGGGGATAGAAATAATGTGCGGAAAACTGATTGTAAGGGAAGGGAGACAACTCAGAGACGTGACAGGAGAACAGACCGGCGTAACTGGAGCTAGGTGGAGGGTAAGGCAGTGAGTTACGGGCATGGCAGCCATTACTAGAGGAGAACCATGCCTCTCAGAGCTTTCAGGAGCCTATGCTTCTGGACTGCCAACTAAACTAGAGCTCCCCAGGTCTTCTTCGCCTTTATTAAGTAGGGCAGAATAGCTAGGATGGGCTGAGCTAGGCGTTTCCCTTCTTCCATGAGAATGCTAGTGTCGACTAGTTTTCACTATGTCCTTGCTCCCATGTCAACTGGCTCTGACAAGACCCCAGGGAGGTAGTTCTGCTTATCTAAGTTCTCCTAAGACTGGACCTTGTTAACAAAAATAAGAGTCCTCTGGTATATTTAAAACTACTGCTGTGTACAAAGATAATTAAAAATGAATCTCAATGAAGAATGGGATGGGTGAGGGTCTAGGAGGTGGGATGGGAGTGGGGGTGGGAGGGAGGCTATGAGGGGAAAAACTAATGCTGTGACCCCAGTTTGGCCTAGCAGTTAAGATGCCACTTGGGATTCCCTTATCCCACGTAAGAGTGCTTGTGTTTGAGTCCTGACTCCACTTTCCTGCTAATGCATACCTTAGGAGGGGGTGGTGGTAGCTCAAGTGATTGGGTCTCAGCCCTCCATCTGAAAGATCTGGATTGTATTCTCTGCTCCTGGCTTCAGCCTGAGCCAGTCCTGGCTGTGGATGTTTGAGGACTGAGCCAGGAGATGAGAGCATTCTCTCTCTCTCTCTCTCTCTCTCTCTCTCTGTGTGTGTGTGTGTGTGCCTTTGTGAGTCTCCCTCTCAAGTAAACAAAGTAAATCAGTAAATAAATAAAAAGAAATCTATTTTCTTTTCCCTTTCCCTTATGTGAAGAACAAGGACATTTTTCTGCAATATTTATGAGAAGAGTCTTGTGGAACCCTTGGAAGTAAAACTCACAATGGTGAGGGAGCCCCTACGCAGGCACTTTTTCATTCTCAGACTTGTCCAAACCTCACCTGCAGCCACTTCAGCAATACGGTTCAGCTTTTCCTACTTACATGGGTTCTCATGGATGTTTCTGTTTTGTGTGTGATGCTCTCTGCACACCATCTTCTCCAGGTTGGGGGCACTGGTTATTCTGTGACTTTATTGCACTTGCCATATTTTCAATTTGATCACCTTTACAATTGTTTTTAGGAGAGAGTGACTATTTCCAACTTCCTTATATGCCAAAGTAGACACCAGAAATCTCTAAGACATTTTGAATTCAGAAAGGATGAAGCCTCCAGCTTTGTTTTTCTTTTTCAATGTTGTTTTGAATATACGTAGCACTTTGTAGTTCTACATGAGTTTGCAGACCTGTTTATTTCTGAAAAAAAAATTGGCAGTTAATTAAGGTACTTCAAAGGGCCATGAAAATTGGATTAAAAGATATGTTTGTTATTAAATAATTCCTGAAATCTATGCATAGTTTTTGTTTTCATAGTATGCCTTTTGAAAGATCACTCATGCTTAGATTGCTTTGCATAGTTTAGACATTTTAGGAAATTAAGTCCCCTGTTCATGAAATCAGGATATCATTTATTTTAGTCTTATTTATTTCAGCATATGAGTCTTTTGCTTCTCTGGTTAATTTTATTTCTAAGTATTATATGCTTTTGATGCTATTGTAAATGAGAGCGTTTGCTTATGGTCCTTTTGTGCACTGTTCATTTTTAGTGTATAGAAACGCAACTTATTTTCATATGTTCATTTTATATTCTGTAAATTGCTGGAATTGTTTGTTAATTCTAACTGTTGAGTGTGTATGTATGTGTAAGTACATTTTGTACATATATGATCATGTCATCTGTAAGGGGATATAATTTCATTTATTCCTTCCTTTTCTACTTTTTTTCTACTTTTCTAAGAGAATTTTCTAGGTAGGACTCTAGTAACGTGTTGAATAGCAGTGATAAAAGTGGTTATCTTTTCCTTATTCCCGATCTTAGAGGAAAATATTATGGTTTTTCACTATTGAATCTTATGCTAGTTGTGGATTTTTTAATATGACTTTAATTCTATTGAGATAATTTTCATCTGTTCATAGTTTGTTGAGTATTTATGTATCATGAAAACATTTTGTCAATTTTTTTTCTGCATCTGTTGAGGTAATTATTTAATTTTTATTTTGTTTTGTTTTGTTTTTTTGTTTGTTTTTTTTATTTTTTTGACAGGCAGAGTGGACAGTGAGCGAGAGGCAGACAGACAGAAAGGTTTTCCTTTGCCGTTGGTTCACCCTCCAATGGCTGCCGCAGCTGGCGCGCTGCGGCCTGCCACCACGCTGATCCAATGGTAAGACCCAGGTGCTTACCCTGGTCTCCCATGGGGTGCAGGGCCCAAGCACTTGGGCCATCCTCCCCACTGCACTCCCTGGCCACAGCAGAGAGCTGGCCTGGAAGAGGGGCAACTGGGACAGAATCCGGCGCCCAACCGGGACTAGAACCCGGTGTGCCGGCACTGCAAGGCGGAGGATTAGCCTAGTGAGCCGCGGCGCCGGCCAATTATTTAATTTTTATATGTGAATTTGTTAATGCAGAGAATTACATTTATTGATTTTCATATGTTGAATCATCCTTGTACCTCAAGAATAATTTGACATGGTTATGAATTTGGACCCTTTGAATGTGCTGCTGCTTTTTGTTTGCTAGCATTCTGTTGAGTAATTTTTGTATCTATATTCATCAGGGGTATTGGCCTGTAGTTTTCTTTTATTGTAGTAATGACTTTGTCTGGCTTTGATACCAGGGTAATTCTGGTTTCATAAAATGAATTTGGAAGTGTTTTTTCTTCTTAAATGTTTTGAAGGAGCTGAAAAAGGATAGCCATTTTTTTTAATTTTACTTAAATTATACAAGCTTCATGTATTTCATATGTACAGATACAGGAACATAGTTTTACTTTACACCCTACTCTCCCTCCAGCTGCAAAAGATGGGAATTCACATATTCTTATGGCTGAGTAGTACTCAATAGAGTAATACTATAATTTCTTCATTCAGTCATCAGTTGATGGACATCTGGGTTGATTCCATTTCTTAGCTATTGTGAATTGAGCTGTAATGAACAGAGGCTACAGATAACACTTTCATATGCTGATTTATTTTGGTTTGAATAAATTCCCAGGGGTAGGATGGCGGGATCATATGGTAGGTTTACAATCAGATTTCTGAGGTTTCTCCATAGTGTCTTCACAGTGGCTGGCCCATTTTACATTCCCACTAATGGTGGATAAGGGTACTTTATCCCCACATCCTTGCCAGCAATTGTTTGTTAATTTCTGTATGAGCCATTCTAACTAGAGTGCGGTGAAACCTCATTGTGGTTTTGATTTGTGTTTCCCTTATTGCTAGTGATCTTGAGCATTTTCTCAATGTCTATTGGCCATTTGAATTTCTTCTCTTGAAAAATGACTGCTTAAATCCTTTGCCCATTTATCAACTGGAATGTTTGTTTTGTTGTTGTTGAATTTCTTGAACTCTTTACTAATTCTAGAAATTAACCCTTTATCAGCTGCATAGTTTCAAAATATTTTCTCCTATTATGTCAGTTGTCTCGTCACTTTGCTGAATGTTCCTTTTGCAGAGCAGAAGCTTCTCAATTTGATGTAATCTCATTTGTCCATTTTGGGTTTGCTTGTTGTGCTTCTGGGGTCTTTTCCAAGAAGTTTTTGCCTATGTCAATGACTTGCAGAGTTTCTCCAATGTTCTCTAGCAATTTGATGGTATTATGCTGTAAATTTAGGTCTTTAATCCAATTTGAGTGGATTTGTGGGTTTTTGTGTAAGATGGGGGTCTTCTTTTTTTTTTTTTTTTGACAGTCAGAGTGGACAGTGAGAGAGAGAGACAGAGAGAAAGGTCTTCCTTTGCCGTTGGTTCACCCTCCAATGGCCGCCATGGCCGGTGCACTGCGGCCAGCGCATCGCACTCATCCAATGGCAGGAGCCAGGTGCCAGGTGCTTTTCCTGGTCTCCCATGGGGTGCAGGACCCAAGCACCTGGTCCATCCTGCACTGCACTCCCTGGCCACAGCAGAGAGCTGGCCTGGAAGAGGGGCAACCGGGACAGAATCTGGCGCCCCAACTGGGACTAGAACCCGGTGTGCCAGCGCCGCAAGGCGGAGGATTAGCCTGTTGAGCCACGGCGCTGGCCAAGATGGGGATCTTGTTTCATCTTCATGTACGTGGAGATCGAGTTTTCCCAACAGCATTTGTTGAAGAGATAGTCCTTTTCTTTGACAAAGGGGCTAAAATTCATTCCTGGAGCAAGGACAGTCTCTTCAACAAATGGTGCTGGGAAAGCTGGATGTCCACATGCACAAGTATCAAGCAAGACCCCCATCTTACTATTAACACAAAAATCCACTCAAAATGCTTCAAAGACCTAAACCTATGAGCTAATACCATCAAATTATTATTAGAGAACATTGGGGAAATCCTGAAAGACATTACCATAGGCAAACAGTTCTTGGAAAAGACCCCAGAGGCACAAGCAATCAAAGCCAAAATGGGATTACATCAAATTGAGAAGCTTCTGCACTGCAAAAGAATAATCAGCAAAATGAATAGGCCACCAACAGAATGGAAAAATTATTGCAAACTATGCAACTGATAAAGGATTAATAACCAAAATATAGAGAGATCAAGGAACTCAAGAACAACAAACCAAATTACCCAGTTATTAAATGGGCAAAGAAGTTAAACAGACATTTTGTAAAAGAGGAAATCCAAATGGCCAAGAGATACATTTAAAAATGCTCAAGATAACTAACTCTCAGGGAAATGCAAATCAAAATCACAATGCGCCTTCAGTTAGAATACACAAATGAACAAACAATAAATGCTGGCAAGGACATGGGGGAAAATGTACCCTAATCCACTGTTGATGGGAATGTAAACTGGTAAAACCACTATGGAAGACAGTGTGGAGATACCTCAGAAATCTGAATCTAGACCTACCATATGACCCAGCCATCCCACTCCTTGGAATTTTTCCAAGGGAAATGAAATCAGCGTGAGTTATCTGTAGCCCCATGTTTATTGAAGCTCAATTTACAATAGATAAGATATGGAATCAACCCAAATGTCTGTGAACTAAAGACTGGATAAAGAGATTATGGGATATGTACACTATGGAATACTACATAGCATTATAAAAAATAAATAAAATTATATCCAGTCATTTTCAACAAAATGGATGAAATTGGAAAACATCATACTTAGTGAAATAAGCCAGTCCCAAAGTAACAAATAGCATATGTTCTATCTGACCTGTGATAACTAATAGAGCACCCAAAAGGTAATCTGTAGAAATGAAACTGACACTTTTAGAAGCAATGACTCTGAACAGCAATTGTCTTGACAGTTGAGAAACAGTTTTTTTTTTCTCATGCTATTCGTTGAATGCTTTATTTAACATAGAGTTCATCACATGTATATAAAATTAATTCAAAGTAGGTCTTAGTAAAAAATAAGAGTGGGAATAAGAGAGGGAGGAATAAGGGGTGTGGGAGAGCAGGTGGGATGGAGGCATGATGGGAAGAATCACCATGTTCCTAAAACTGTTATTATGAAATTTATGACATTTGTAACTGTAATGCTGTATAGTTGTTACATATATTCCTATAGACTTACTTCTAAGGGTACAGTTTAAAAACTTGCCATGAGAAACCAAATCCCCTTAAGCCAGGTGGTAAAAATAGAAGTTTAAATGTTAAAGTCAGCATATGGATAGGATTAAGTGTTTGGTAATAATAATAATAGAATTAAAAAGGAGTGAATGCTCCATCATGGAAAGCAGTCCATGTAGTGGACTCATGGAATGACAATTGCTTTAACTAGCATTCTGACTCCAGAAACTAAAGGAGTTTGTGGATTCAGTAGACTTCTATAGCCTAGGCAGCTCGTGTCAAGAGCCTTGGGTGATCGCTGATGTCATACATAAGATAATTAATTGTTAAATTACAAACAGGTGTCGCTGCGCACTAAGTTCCCATGCAGGACCTCTGTCCTCAAAGAGTTGGATTATTAGAGTTAATAGTAAAACCTGTTCTCAAAGATTTACTTCATTTTAGTCTACTAAATAGAGGATATTCATATGTCTCATAGGCTATACTTATGTCTATGTGCTTGCAAAAGTTGTATCATTCTGGTGTGCTTCTACTTCAGTTAATTAAGTTTCTCCAAAATGCATAAACATTTAAAAAATAAAATTAATTAATTAAGTTCCAGAAAGATTTTTTAAAAAAGGATGCTGAGATTCTGTTAGATGTTTCATTGAATCTGCTCACCAATTTTCAGAGTATTAGCATCATAATAATATTATATATGCACCCATGAACATAGGATATCATTCTATTTAGAAACTTAATTTTTCTCAGCAATATTGCATAGCTTTTAGTGCAGTAGTGTTGTACTTTTTTGTTAAATTTACACATAGCTCTTTTTATTTCTGGGGTTATTATAGGTTGTTTTTAATTTTTGTAATATTCTTTGAGAATGTAAAGAAATACAATTGATTTTTGTAGCTTGCAACAAAAAAATAAATGTGAGTCAGATGTGAAATAGTACTTTGATAATAGGGATGGAAATGTTTCCATATGTGTATTTGATTGGACATTTTATACACATATTGATGGTCAGTAAAATAAATTCTAAAAATAGTTAATAATGAGTTGGTTGTAGTTAATAATAAGTTGGTTGTAGATGCATAGATTGATTTCTGGAGATTCTATTCTGTTACTTTGGTCAAGATGTCTGATTTTGTGCCAATACCAGGTTGTTTTGATTATAACTGTCCTGTCCAGCTTTTCTTGTTGTTGTATAAGCTTGCATTAGCTATTTGGGGTCCCTTTTGTTTCCATATGAATGGTGACATCCTTTTTTCTAGATCTGTGAAGAATGTCATTGGTATTTTGATTGGGATCACATAGAATATGTAAATTATTTTTGGTAATATGGACACTTTGAGGATATTGATTCCTCTAACCCATGAGTATGGAAGATTTTTCCATTTTTTTAATGTCTTCTTCCATTTCTTTAATGTTTTGTAATTTAAATCATATAGATCTTTGACATCCTTGGTTAAACCTGTTCCAAGGTATTTACTTTTTTGGTAGCTATTGTGAATTGAATTGATCTTAGAAGTGTTTTCTCAGCCATGGTATTGTCTTTGTATATAAACACTATTGATTTTTGTGTGTTAATTTTATATCCTGCACTTTACAAAACTCTTTTATGAGTTCCAATGGTCTCTCAGTGGGGTCTTTGGATTCCCTATGTATAAAAATCATGTCATCAGCAAGTAGGGATAGTTTTAGTTTCTCCTTTCCAGTTTCTATCCTTGTGGTTTCTTTTTCTTGCCTAATGGTTCTGGATAAAACTTCCAGAACTATATTGAATGGAAATGATGAGAATGAGCATCTTTGTCTGCTCTAGACCTTAGTGGAAAGGATTCACATCTTTCCCCCATTCAATAAGATGCTGGTTGAGGGTTTGTCATGAATTGCCTTGATTGTGTTGTTGAATGTTCTTTCTATACCCAATATGCTTCAGGTTTTCATCATAAAAGGATGTTGAATTTTATCAAATGCTTTTTTTGCATCTATTGAGATAATAATATAGTTTTTGTTCTTTAATTTGTTAATGTGAGGTATCATATTTATTGGTTTGTGAATGTTGAGCCATCCCTTCATACCAGGGATAAGTCCTACTTAGTCCAGGTGAATGATTTCTTTGATGTGTTTTTGGGTTCGATTGGCCAGTATTTTGAGTTTATGTTCATAAGGGATAGTTCTCTTTCTCTTGTTGTATCTTATCTTGGTTTAGAAATTAAGGTGATTCTGCCTTAATAGAAGGAGTTTTGGAGGATTCTTTCTCTTTCAGCTATTTTTAATAGCTTGAAAAGAAATGGAGTTAGTTCTTTAAATGTCTGGAAGAATTCAGCAGTGAAGCTGTCTGGTCTTAGGCTTTTCTTTGTTGACAAGGTCTTCATTACTGATTCACGCTCCATCTTGGTTATTCGTCTGTTTAGGTTTTCTCAGTCTTCATTCAAATTTGGTGGGTTGTATGTTTCCAGGATTCCACCCATTGCTTCTAGGTTTCCCAATTTGTAGGCATACAGCTCTTTGTAGTAATTCTTGGTGATTCTTTTTTTCCTATAGTATCTGTTGTTACATTTCCTTTTTCATCTCTGATTTCATGGGTTTGGTTCTTCGTCTTTTTTTTTTGGAGGGGGGAGTTGGGTCAGTGGTGTATCAATTGTGTTTATTTTTTCAAACACGACAGCTCTTCATTTCACTGATCTTTTCTATTTTTTATTTCAACTTTATTTCTTCTCTAGTTTTAATTATTTCTTTCTTCCTACTAATGTTGGGTTGTTGATATTCTAAGTCCTTGAGAAGCACTGATAGCTCATTTGTTTGGTACCTTTCCAAATTTTTTATGTAACACTCATTGCTATAAACTTTCCTCTTAACACAGCTTTTTGTTTATCCCATAGGTTTTGATATGATGTATTGTCATCTTCACTTATTTCCAGAAATTTTATGATTTCTATTTTGATTTCTTCTATGACTCACTGTTCATTTAGGAGCATATTGTTCAGTCTCCATGTGTTTGCATATGTTCTAGAGATTCTTGAGTTGTTGATTTCCAGCTCCATTCCATAGTAGTCAGAGAAGATATGTGGTATGATATCGATTTTTTTGAATTTACTGAGACTTGCTGTATAGCCCAGAATATGGTCTATCATAGAGAAAGTTTCATGCACTAATTTTTTTTAGAATGTGTATTTTGCAACTCTGGGTTGAAAAGCTCTGTAGATATCAGTTGAGTCCATTTGGTTCACAGTGTAGTTAGCTCTGTTGTTTCTTTGTTGATTATCTGTCTTGTTGAACTGTCCATTGTTGAAAGTGGGGTATTAAGGTACCCTGTTACTATTGTGTTGGAGTCTATGTCTTCCTTTAGATCCATTAACATTTCTTTTAAATATACAGGCACCCTGCCATTGGGTGCATCTACATTTATGATAGTCACATCTTCCTGTTGAATTGATTCTCTAATCATTGTGTCTTTTAACAGTTTTCGTGTTGAAATCTATTTTGTCTGATGTTAGGATCAGAAAAATGCTTTCCATTAACATGGAATACTTTTTCTATTCTTTCAATTTCAGTCTGCAGGTATATTTGTTGGTGATGTATGTATGTGTGTTTCTTTTTGGCACCAAATAGATGGGTCTTGATTTTTTTAATCCATTCAGCCAGTCTGAATCTCTTTACTTATGAGTTGAATCAATTTATGTTCAAGGCGACTACAGATAGGTAAGACTTGGACACTTATTTTCCATATTGTTTACCTTGGATTTCCTTTGTACTTTGACTGGAACATATTCTGCCTTCACATTCTTTCATAATGATGACTGTTTCTGTGTTTCTGTCTGTAGCACATCCTTAAGTGTCTTTTGTAAGGCTGGACTAGTGGTGACAAAGTCTTTCAATTTCTGTTTTTTTATGATATAGGGTTTTTATTTCACCTTCATTCATAAATTAGAGCTTTGCAGGATATAGTATTCTGGGTTATTTTTTCCCCTTGAGACTTGGACTATGTCTCCCCAATCTCTTCTAGCCTGTAGGGTTTCTGATGAGAAGTCAGCTGTGAGTCTAATTGTAGATCCTCTGAAAATAATCTCTTGTGCACATTTCTCTTGTGCACATTTTAGAATCTTTTCTTTATGTTTTACTGTGGCAAGTTTGACTACAATGTGCTGTGGTGAAGATCTTTTCTGAACATGTCTTTTAGGAGTTCTATGTGCTTCCTGTATTTGTACATCCCTTTTTCCAAATTGGGAATGTTTTTGCAATTATTTTATCAAATATGCCATCTAGTCCATTCTCTCTTTCCACACTTTCATGAAATCCTATGATCCAAAAAAATTGTTCATTTGATAGTACCCCATAAATCTCCAAAACTATTTTTAATTTTTCTAATTTCTTCTTTTTTAGTCTTACTGAAAAATTTCCAGACTTTTATCTTCTAACTCAGATATTCTTTCTTCTGCCTCACTGAGTCTGTTGTTAAGGCTTTACACTACATTTTTAATTTGATCTATTGGATTACTCATTTCTAATATTTCATTTTCATTTCTCTTGAAAATCACAAATTTTCATGTGAAAAGTTTTCATTTGTGTCATGTATGGATTTCTTTAATTTGTGGATTTGATTCTGATTGCTTGGAGTAATCCTATGATTTATCTTTTGATTTCCATTTCCAGCATTTCTTCAATCTCTTCATTTTCACATTCTAATATTGAAATGTTGTTGTGTTCCTTTGTGGGTAGGATGGGTCATATTTCCATCCTTATTCTTGTTTCTTTGATGTCTGCATTTATTTTTAGGCATTGTGGAGGTACTTTTTTTTTTTCCTCTGATGGCTTTTATCTTTCAATTATTCCTCTTAGTGGAATATCTGCACTTTCAATGAATACCCAGAAGTGGGTGCTGGGTGTGGCCAGGGAGCTCTGATCAGTGCTCCAGGCGATGTGCTTATCCAGGGTAACACCCAAGTTGAGTGTGGTAGATTGCTTCTTGTTAACATAGTGGGAAATGGTCACCTCTATGGTGTGATTATACCCTCACCTCCTCTCCTCCAAAGTGATCAATGCCTGGGTGTTATCCCCCAGTGGCTGCAACATTCATCTGCATCAGTGTAAGAACCATACAAATGATCTGCATTGCCCTCATTCAGAGCATGATCCCACTACAATGACCCACCCTGGCAACCATGGAGCTCTGAGTGTGTGTAGCTGGACACAGTGATTGCCCAGAGACCCAGCTACAACCTGTGCCCTCTTGTGCAGGCACAGAGTCCCACTGTGTCAGCACACAAGGCTCCCACCGCCACTGGGTAGGTGGGGTCTGCTGTGCCCCACCAGCCTGTCTGGTCAACAGAGAGGCAGACATTCCCAGAGCCAGCTGACTGTGGGTGCTCTGCTAGGTGGCTTTAGCACTGGAACCTGTGATATTTTGGGAGGCTGCAAATGCCTCACAGTCTTATGTGGGTGCACAGCCCACTGTCAATCCTCCCAGCAAGACTCAAATTCAGTGGGAAATGCAGATTTTTCCCTCTGCTAGAATCTCTGGATCACATGCATACTCAACAGCCACTATCCAGATGCTGCCTTCTTCTCACCAGTTGCACCAGAGCGGCTGCCATCAGTTCCACTGTGAAGATAATGCCTTGTCTCAGCCAGTTGCTGCGCACGTGCACAAAGGATTCTACAGCTGCTACTTATGCCCAAAATAGCACTCACCCTTTCTCAGCTGGTTGCCAGGTTCCATTGTGAGGGGGATGATAGAAATGTGTTTCCCCCATTTTTTCACTGGATCCATGGGTACACTGTACCCCTTGGGGCTCCAGGCCAGACTCACAACATGCTCTCCCTTGGGCTATATTCCCATGAGTTGCTGCAGTCTAATCTCACCTCCATCTCTGGAACTGATGTATTCTCTGGTGGTTAGCTGCTGGAGTCTTGTGTTGTGACCATGTTCATGATGCGCCTCTGCACCTTCCACAGGAGATCCACAGCATTCCTCTTGCTTCTGTAGAATTTCCACTGCAGTTTTCTAATTTTCCCCCGAGAATGCATTTCTACACTTTTTAAACTACTTATTCCCAGCCTAGTGCAGTACACTGTTCCCTTTTCTGCCATCTTGAAATCCCCTAATTTTTTACTTAAATGTTTGAGAAAGGTTTCTCCATTGAAACCACCTGGCCATGGGATATTCTTCGTTGAGAGATTTTTTTTTTTCAAAGCATCTTCATTTTTTATTTTTTTTTTTAGATTTTATTTAAAGAATATAAATTTCCAAAGTATAGCTTATGGATTCCAATGGCTCCCCCCCTCACAACTTCCCTCCCTCCCGCCACCCTCCCCTCTCCCGCTCCCTCTCCCCTTCTGTTCACATCAAGATTCATTTTCAATTGAGAGATTTTTTTATTACTGATTCAATCCCCTCACTAATTATAGCTCTGTTCAGACTTTCTATGTGTAAAGCTGTATGCTTTCCAACAAAATGGATGCAAGTGGAAACCATTATACTTAGTGAAATAACCCAATCCTAAAAAGGCAAATGTCATATTTTCCCTGATCTGTGATAACAAAGAATACAAAAAACGTAACATATAGGAATAAAGTTGACATTTTGAGGTTTGATCATTTTTATAGCTCTTGTCTCTTCTGTTGAGGAACAGTGCTTTTTCTTCTTACTATTTGTTGACTCCTTCACTTAGTGGAGGGTTAAGCAAATGATTATAAAATAAACTGAAAGTATGTCTGTATAAAAATCAAAGGAAAGAATAAGAAAAGAAGAAGGAGGGAGGGTGGGAGTGTGGGAGGAAGAGAGGGTAGAGTGGGAAGAATCACAATGCTCCTAAATCTGTATATATGAAAAACATTAATTTTTAGCTTATATAAATTAAAAAATATCAAAAAGAAGAATTTATTCAGTTCTTCAAGGTTATTCAATTTGTTGGCATGTAAATATTCAGAATAATCTTTTGCAATCCTTTCTATTTTCCTGGCATCAGTCCTAACATTTTTTCATTTTTAAATTTCTTGTATCTCTGTTTTTTTTTTCTTAGCTTGACATTTGTTTGATATTAAAAAACAAACGACCAACTATCAGTTTTGTTGATTGTTTTCTATTCTTTGTTTATTTTAATCTTCATCATTTACTTCCTTCATTGAGCTTGGACTTACATTGTTCTTCTTTCTCTAGTTCTTGAGGTGTAAACTTAAATTAATTTTAGAGCTTCCATCTTTTCTAATTCAAGCATTTGCCATTGTAAACTTTCCCACTTACAATTCTTTTGCTGTGTGTCAGAAGATTTTGTATTTTGTATTTGCATTTTTGTTTGTCAAAAACTATTTCCTGATTTGATTTTCTATTTGGATTCTTTTTTGACCCTTTAGTTGTTAAGGAGTATGTTGTTTAAGTTTCACATAGTTGTGGATTTTTGTTTTATTTATATGGTTGATTTCTAGTTTTATTCTTTAGTGGCCTGAAGAGACTTGGAATGGTTTCCAGTTTTCTTCAGTGTCTTAAGACTTGCTTTGTGGCTCAGTATGTAATCTGTTCTTGTGAATGTCTGGTTGTGCTTCAGAAGAATGTGCATTCTCCTCTGTTGGGTGGAATGGTGTATGTCATGTCCGTTTGGTTTGTAGTACTGTTCAAGCCCTCAGTTTTCATAATGATTTGTTTTGACATTCTGTCTATAACAGAAAGCGAAGTACTAAAATCTGCTATCATTTTTGTGTTGTTGTCATTAAACAAGTACAAGAATAATGAGAAGGGCTGATTGTCTTTGTTCTGGCTTTTCACAAGAAGAGTCTGTAATAGTGACAAAGATGTTCTGAAGTTGAAGAGGCAAGTTTTGGGTCCAAGGAAGGAGCATAATCCATTGGGAATGGAGTGGGAGCAAGGGCAATCTCTTTTCACTTTGGATTTTTGATTCCTAAGATTTGAGGGCAAAGAGAAAGCCATCTGAAAAAAGTTCCAGACATTGAGCAGCAACAATTTTCTCAGATCCTTTCAAGGAAATGTGTTTCAGTATCATAGGGATCCCAGGGGACTCAGGGCAAGTGGCCACAGAGTGTACTTAAGAAAACAAAAGATAAATTACACGGAAAAAGTGGTGATAAGGATAAGATTATCAAAAGCAAAAGTAACATGAAGAGGCCAGCTACTCGGTGCTAGTAATCATGGATCATAGACCAACAGAGGTTACACTTTGGGAGGAGCTGGAAGGGGTAGGATTGCCAAGTAGTTGATTACTTTACAGGCATTTTAAAAATTAACTAACCCTAACGTACTCATTATTTGTGTTCAAAATCTAGTTGGGGCAGTCTGAGGACTCCATATAAGTAGGGACAATTTTGAAGTAACTGGTAAATATCGTTAGTTCCAAATGACAAACGTGATTTACTTTTGTGCGTTTTGGAAGAAGACTTTGTCATCATTCATCCAGTACTAGGCATCTGGTAAACTCTTCAAATAATATCTGTCTGGCAAGAGGAGAATGCTTGGAGTTAGTGCTTATGTAAGCCCTATAGTGGAAGACAGATAGTGCCCCAGGGAATAAATGCCCAAATATGGCCAACTTCTCCTGTCCACAGAGACTGACTTCGTGCCACCATCCTTACTGGCATTAGGAAGTTCAAGTGGAAACCATTGAGGACTATGAAATACCACTATACTGGTTTAATGATCTTTTGTTAATACTTCTAGTTTAGAGGAGCAGCTAATTATCAGAGATCACTTAAGCTCTCTTTGGGTGAAGTTTTTGTACAGTGGTGGAAGTTGGATATTGGTTGATTTACTGAAATGAAAAAGCTGGATATTTCTTCCTAATTCACACTTGGCACAAATAGAAACAGTCTCAGAAGTGGACCCCTTTACTCCTAATGCTTTTGATGTTTATCTTATCCAACCCCAGTATTTCTTCTTTAGCTTTCCATTTCTCTGCAAAGATTAACTTATTGAGAAAAAGGTTGAGAACCACGTTGTTAGAGACCTGAATTGTAATGACTCCAATTGCTACTATAGTTAACATAGTTAATGCTCAATGTCAGCATCTGTTTTGAGAGCTTTGAAGAAATTCACAGACCCTGATCAAACATAGTATTAACCTATCTACCCTTAAACCTGGACTGTAGTTCACCTCTTCCATTCCAAAAGAAGTGGACTATCCTTATAAGACCACGCACAGTGCTGACTAACCAGACACCCACACATACGCTAATCACACAATGCTCATCACCAACTTTGAACTGTTAAAATTCACTGCCTTTAATCCCTCAGGGAATCTAGGTGTTGGGCATTAGTTTCCTGACTCCTTGCTCTGCATATTGCAATAAATGTGTTTTATTTCTTTCTCTCCCTCTCCCTCCCTCTCTCCCCCCAACACACAATGAGATCTTATAGTTTTCTTTCTTGTATTAATCTTCTACCAGTAAATTGAATTAAATGATAACTTTAGATTTCAACAATGTATCATAACTTAATAGTTAAATTGTCATGTTCTAAAATTAAAATAAATGGTCAATAACATAGCCAAAATGACAGATCTGTTCTTTTTTTAAGATTTATTTATTTATTTACAAGTCAGAGTTATGCAGAGAGAGGAGAGGCAGAGAGAGAAAGAGAGAGGTCTTCCATATCCCAGTTCACTCCTCATTTGGTCACAAAGGCCGGAGCTGTGCCAATCCGAAGCCCAGAGCCAGGAGCTTCTTCTGAGTCTTTTACATGGGTGCAGGAAACCAAGGACTTTAGCCATCTTCTACTCGTTCCCAGGCCATAGCAGACAGCTGGATTGGAAGTAGAGCTGCCAGCTTTTGAACTGGCGCCCATATAGGGTATGGGCACCGTAGGTAACAGCTTTACCTGCTATGCCACAGCACCCACCCAAGTTTGTTTCTTTATTGCAAACTACTATCTTTACTTTGGTTACAAGGCAGAGTCAACCATTGTACAAGAATCTATTTGGGTCCTTTGAATATCTAACAGTACTCCTTACATTAGCAATGTATCAAAAACATGATCTGAAACCAAACCTACAGATTTTACATTTTTTTTTCTGATTTCAGAGGTGTTAACCAGAAGCAGAATAAAATTCAGTCATATGAAAAGAATTTTAGAAGCATCTGCAGTGAACTGAAATAATATGGGAGGAATTTAAAAATTAAATTATTCACTGGAAAAAGAAAGAACAAGATTTTTGAATCCTCTCAGGAAAATATTGGGCTGCTACCTAAGAAATAGATCGTTAAGCTGTGTCCCACTGTGTGGTTAAGTGACTCCTTTGTCTGCTTCTAACACATGATCTTAAATTAGACATTCTTTTTTCTTCAAAGGATTTGATGTAATTCCATTCAAGCCTATAAGAGACTGAGATTTCTTCTCTCAACACTGTGAGTTTCTTTCTTCCCTGTCACATTCCTTACTTGAGGTTTCTGTAAGAATCTAAATGTAAACATTAAACAATGGAGTTTAAAGAGAGGGAATCTGTAATGTTCATGAATATTTAAACGAGTTGTGGTACATAGAAAATGTCATTTTACAAAATAAATGTGTTTTGCAAAATAGCTTTTCCCAATACTGTGAAGTCATAGTTATCAGAACTGAATGAACACTGAGCTCTGCTTTGTCATTTCACAGTCATGCTTGGATGCTTTCTGTTTACAGAAAGAAAGCAGGGGCAGCATAAAGAAGAGGAGATAATTGTCCTGGATGGACATTCACACACCAATGTATTCCTGAGCTCAGCACCTACCTCCTGCCACTGTCACCACTACAATGCCCATGAGGAAACCTGCAAGGGATGCCAAAGGAGATGAAGGAGGAGCCACATAGAAGACCCACAAGATTGTCTGCTCCTCCAACGTCAGAATTTAAGATGAACAAAGCCTCTGTGGAAAAGGGAGAAGGTACCCAACAGGAGGCAGGGAAAGCTAGCGCTGGCAAGAATGAGAATAACCCTGCAGCAAATGCGGACGCCAAAATAGACCAGGCTTAGGAAGAGGAAGGTGCTGGAGATGCCAAGTGTGCCGATTGTTGTTACGTGCATTTCTGGGGACTGCACTGATTGAAATACTGTATCTTATAAAGTTTTACAAAGTGGAGGATTTTCTTTTACTTTTTTAAAGCTTTGTTCTTACCATCCAGAACACTTTGTTGTTCTGGGGAAAGGGTCCCTAGTGAAGTATCTCTGAAGCTGGATTCATGTAGGGGAACACCGTTCTTGTCTAGTTTTGAGAGACTTCTCTTGGCTCTGAGAAGGAGGGCTTCCCTGCTGTTGACACACACAGCCACCATGGCACAAAACCCTAAGCTCAATTTTGTGTCCTCCACCTCCCTGCCTGCCCTCAGCATAGACCTAACTTCCTTAAACCTAGGGACTTGTTGGGACCTAACATGCCAAGATTGATACCAACATGACCGGGAATCTGGAGTTAACCGTAACACTTTTGAGATGGTGTCCCTCAAAAGGGCAGCAGTTCCTTTCTTAGACTGTGGGTCTCCAACTTGATAATTCTCCCATTTTCAATTCATTTCCTGAAAGTCAGGGTCAGCTTGTGGAAATTTGTTAAACGACATGCTAAATGTGGAATGCCAATGCTCACTTTCAACTTCCCCTGTTCAGAGTACCCAATGGAGACTTCATTGTTTTTTTAAGATGTATTTATTTATTTGAAAGGCAGAGTTACAGAGAGGCAGAGGCAAAGAGAGAGGTCTTCCAACCACTGGATCACTCCCCAAATGGCCACAATGGCTGGGACTGGGCTAATCCAAAGTAAAGAGCCAGAAGCTAGGACTCCAACCAGAGCCCAAATGGGATGCCAGCACTGCAGGCAGCAGCTTTACCCACTATGCCACAGCACCAGCCCCTTTGTTGGGTTTTATTGTGGTTTTCTGATTTAGTAGTCCATTGAAGAAGGGAGGTTGAAAGTTGATGTATACTGTTAATGATTGTCTGCCCAAGTCCTACCTGATATGATGTACTTGTATATGCAAAGAATCTTCCGTAAAGCTGGATATAATTCGAATTGGGGGCAGGTGAAAAGAAAGAAAGCCAGTGGTGAAATCAGCTCTTAAAGGTTTATGTTATTGGAGTAAGTAAGTGGCAAGGTCCAAAGGTTTTTGAAGCAAGGGTAAAAATAGAGCTGAACATTGGCCCAATCCAACAAGGTATGTCCCAGAGGGAAGAACAATCCAATGAGAAATTCTCCTCCATCTTTAGCCAGTCCAAAATATGCAAGGTCAGGACTTGAAAGGAAGAACCATAGGAAATGAAGGGGGATTTACAATTTCTGTCCCTGAGTTAGTTTCTAATTGTTTATTTGATATTGTTTATATATGTTGGTGCAATATCTAATTTTTAGTCACAAGATTATAAGAACTAGGTTCATATAATGGATATCCAACTCTATGCCATGTTGAAAAGCCTTATATTCTTTATCGGATTCCAAAATGGGATTCAGGGAGCCCATAATGTGTATATAGAAATCACTTCTGTGATGGAAAATATAGGCAAAATTCAAACCTTACTTTCAAGAACTGAATGGATGTAAAAGAACAGATTCTATTTCCTTTCCTTTTATTCAATTTAATCATTGTAGAATCTTATTTAGCTACTTAAAGACAATGAATTTCTGTAAGGTGTACATAAATCCATGATCCTTGCCTTCAGGACTATTTTACACAATTGGGCTATTAGTGATGGATACAATATTCTTCGGATACAAAGCTTCGTTCCGATGACCTTTCACAAAGAGGGGTTCCACATTAAGTGATGTATCACTTAATATCCATACTATACTGCCAAGTGTGCTGATGATTTTAAAAAAATATTTACTTAATTTCATTTGGTTTAAAAAGCAGAGAGACACATATAGAGAAAGAAATAGAAAGAGAGAGACCTTCTATCTGCTGGTTCACTCCTTAAATGCCTGCAACAGCCAGCACTGGGCCAGGATGAAGCCAGGAACATGGAACTTCATTTGGGTCTCTTACATGGGTGGTTGGGACCCAAACACTTGAGCCATCATCTTCTGCCTCAAGGATGTACATTAACTGGAGCATAAGTGGAGTAGCTGGGACAAGAGCCAAGCATTTCAACATGGGATGCAGGCTTCCAAAGCAGTGACTTAGACCCCAGAGGCAAACACTGGCCTCTGCTCATGATTTCGATCCCAAAGGTAGCAAGATTGATTGGGAAAACACCTAATAACACTATAGAGAGAGAGAGAGAGAGAGGGAAAGAGAGAGAGAGGAATAATAGAGAGAAACACTTTGGATTATACTGAGTTATGAAGCTTGTGAAAGGAGAAGACAGGAAGATTGGATAACAAGAGTTTCACACTGCAGTGCATCGCTGACAAAGTCTAGGCTGGACCGATGAGGAGTACTGGGGCTCACATTGTTCCACAGAAGAGTGCCGCATCAAGTAAAGCCTTCTGGCTCTAGGATCTCCACTACCCTCAACTGCTGGGAGTAGCCAGGAAGTCAGGCCTTCAGTGTGAATGCTTCATGGGATCTCAAGGTTATGGCTGCTTGGTCACTCCTGGAGAAATGCCATGTAGCTACATGACTGCCACAGCATTACCTTCAACCCTGAACTATAATCCTCTCCATTCCATATTTTCTCAAACTCTGGCTAAGTCCAGAACAGAGATGGAAAAATTTATAGTAACATGTCCCCTTGTGTGCCCTGACAAATATCACTAATCAGTATAATCTTTTCTGCTAATCCCAGTCACAAACACATGATTCTTCTCCACACTGCTTGCCAAGAAGCTACTATACTATGTTCAGCATTTGAGATAACCTCACTGTTATATCTGGTTGAGTCTCTGACATTTCTCCATGAAATGAAGCATGGATATGGGTCACTATGAAATGATAACAAAAGCTACATGTTACAGAAAGGTTTCACATATGAATACCTTGCAGGATAGCAACACATTTTGAAGGGCTCTGGATACGAATTTTTCTCAAAAGATATGTACACTATGCTGAATATATATCATATTTTATATATTATATTAATTATATTCTTCCAAATACAGTATGGTTATTTGGTTGACAAACTCTTCAACCTCTGAGCTGTATTTTCCTCTTGTCTATAACTGGTTTCTTCATTTTGTAGTGGGACGCATCATCTCACTTCACACTGCCAGCTGCCAGTGCTCTGCTGACACTGCACTTCCTCGCACCGCTTTGTGTGTGTGCTGTTCCAGGCACAAATGAAAGCAAGTCAGAGATGACAGCCTCAAGGTTTGCATCCTTCTGTACAGCACTCAGCATAATCTTCACATTATAGATATTATTCTTTAATGTAAAAATGGAAGAATGCTGCTACAGTGGAGCTCAAATTGGGTTTTGCTCATCCACTTCTAACATTTCTTTGAAATTTTTCATTTCCTCAAGTTCCTCTTGGTTGGGGAAAAGCAAATCCCTAGAGCAAAAGCTCTCTAAGGAGTTGTATTTCTGTATTAAATTTTTGCCACGGGGCAAATCTCCTGACCCAGAAAGATTTATTATAAAACTTTTATAAATAATTCCATCCCTTTTCATATACTTCTCCCAGCATTCTAATTACATTTTTGAGAAACGTGAGAACAAATTTGATGGCTACGATTCTTATAAGAGATGAATGAGGTTTGACTTGAGCTGTTGAGTAAAGCCCCATTGCCCTTCTTAATATTCTCCCTCTGCTAAATCTTTATCAATGTGCCAAGCAGAATTTATTCTTCCTGATTTGATTGGATTTTTGAAAGGAAGAGCTGAAAATATGGAATTATGTATTTATGACTCATGTGGGATTATTCTGAAACTATACATTAGGGAACAAGCCCATCTAGGGATGTGAGCTGAGCACCAATTTCAACTGGGTTATTTGAAAAGTGAATTTGACCCCAGGTCACCAAAAAAGGCCCTGAATATTTGCCTGTGAATATATGTGCTTCATTCCTAACCAATTAAAGCCTGACCAAATCATCAGGTAGAGAGGAAGGAAAGGTGGGAAGCTATGATCATACTGGCCTGCCTCACATGTCTTTGGCATAAGAACACTGAGAAAACAAGAGTTGGTATGATATTTGCTCTACTCACTGCATCCAGCTATTGGACTGCTGGCCCTCACAAGTACATTTGCTGGAGATGCCATATTTGGATGGCACTTACCAGAAAGGGAATGGGGCCGGTGACGGTTGTCCTGGGATGCATTAGACAGTGACTCACTTTCCTATGCATCCTACATTACTTCTTTGATGATCCTACTCTGCAGTCAGGTGCTGCCCATTCCCTTCATAACTACTTAAATTCATGGAAACAGAAAATGCAGAGACTTCCATGAGTGGAAAAAACATAAAAATTTATGTTTTGCTTTACATTTGATTTTTAAAAGATTTATTTATTTACTTGAAAGTCAGAGTTACACAGAGAGAGAAGGAGAGGCAGAGAAAGAGAGAGAGAGAGAAAGAAAGAGGGAGAGAGAGGCCTTCCATCTGCTGGTTCACTCCCCAGTTGGCCACAACAGCCGGTGCTGTGCTGATCCAAAGCCAGGATCCAGGAGCTTCTTCTGGGTCTCTCACATGAGTGCAGAAGCTCAAGGACTTGGGCTGTCTTCTACTGCTTTCCCAGGCCATAGCAGAGAGCTGAATTGGAAGTGGAGCATCCGGGACTCGAATTGGTGTCCATATGGGATGCCTACACTGCAGGCTGTGGCTTTACCCACTACACCACAGCACTGGCCCCTATACTTAATTCTAAACATGCAGATATACATTAAATATTTGTTGAGTAGCATCCTTATCCAACAGTAATCAGGTTGTAGAAGGGGCCTGGAGAAGACTCTAATAAAGGCATCTCCATAAAGAGAAAAGAAAATTTTGGAATGCAGAGCCAGACCCTACCATAGGCTGTAGGTGGGATGTAGGAAGATAGGTTCCAGATGTGCATGGCTGATGCTGTAATCAGGGCTCTTGAACACACAGCCTCTGCAGCCACAGAGGGACTTGTGCTCAGAAAGGTCTTACACTTTATTTGATTCTCTGCTTTCACTATGTCAATATGTCTTAACCACTGGCACAAGGGGTCCTATTTTGCAATAAGCTGCTCAGATTATGTCAACAGTCCTGACTGTAATCCTTCTGGTCCCTCCTCAGTTCCTACTTATTTGAACCAGGCCTTCATGGAACTGATTTCTATCAATGTGAAATACAAAATACTTTATGTAACCGTAGGACAGAGGTCAGCCCTCACTGGCTTGTATCTTCCTGAAGAAACAAACATACAAACACCTGAGAAAGGATAATTGTTCAGGGTTCAGGGGAAGAATTGACCTAACGACTATTGGGAAACTTAATCTTTCAAAAGAAAAGTGATTCTGGGGCTGGCATTGTGGTGCCCCGAGCCAAGCTGCTGCCTGCAGTGCTGGCTGTCCATATCGGAGTGCTGTTTGAGTCCCGGCTGCTCTGCTTCAGATCCAGCTTCCTGCTAGTGTGCCTGGGAAAGCAGCAGATGATGGTCCAAGTACTTTGATCCCTGCTACCCACATAGGAGATTCTGCTGGAATTCCTTGCCCTTGGCTTTGGCCTGGACCAGCCCTGGTCATTGCAGTCATTTGGGGAATGAACCAGTGGATGGTCCTCTCTCTCTCTCTTGCTCTCACTCTCTCTCTCACTCTCTTGCTCTCTCGCTCTCCACCCCTTCCTCTCCTCTCCCTCCCTCCCTTTTTCTGCCACTTTCCACTTCAAATAAATAAATCTTTTAAAAAGTGACTCAATCCAAACAATGAGAGGGAGGGTGGGAAGTATCATTATGTTCTTAAATCTGTGTATGTGAAATACATGAAATCTGTTCACTTTATGTAAATTAAAATAAAACAGGTAAACAAATCTATCTTGCTGGCAAGATTGTGTTGTTCAATACAATGAGATCCACTTTCATTTTAAATTGAAACATTTTCTTTCATTGGGTAAAAACTTGTCTGCGTGCCTTCTTGGATTCCACTTCCAAGAGTAAAAGAAGTTTAATAATATACCAATGAAGAGTAAGGAAGTAAGTGTGAGCCATGGACTGGAGATGCAGTGGGGCAATGTCCATAACGAAATCTAATCCTTAGATGTTCGGTAAAAACTGGGTAAAGAAGGTTAAGTAACTATTTAGATAACTGGCACCTCTCAAACATTTTCAACCTAATGTTTTACTGATAGAATCTGATCCAGACTTAGTTCATGTCTGATCAGAGTCTGTATATAATGCTTTAGTTTGCACTGTCACCCAGCTGTCTCTCTTAGTTTTTCAATATTCTTTGTTTAGCTTCTGTAGGGCAAGGGCTGTCTAAATCATTTAGCTTTGAATGCGTGTCCTAACACTACAGATTAATACAAAGTGACCTGAATCCATGTTCCTCCACACTGAAGGCTCTCTCTGTTTACAGCAACAGTTATAAAAAGAATGAATACAAATCTTTAATCAAATACTAAGTACTGTTTTATTGTCTCTTTTTAAAAAACCAAGCCAAGTGAATATTTTCCTTAGCATTTTCAGCAAAATAATTTTACACATAAAGTGTACCCCGTGCAGTCATCAGAAATGAAACATGGCCTTTGATGGGCGGACATCTTCAAGGACAAGAAAACAGTCTAAGGGAAAGTATCTACGATGGTGTTAGGCTCCTAAGAAAAGCTCCGGCACCTGTGACATGAGAAGGACTCACCTGCTTGGTCATAAGGATAATTATTTCTATGCATTTACCTTTAAAATTGCAAAATTTTGCAAGCATAAAATTCCTCTAAGATTATTTAATGAATGAATGCTATGTAAATATTTTACAATTATTGATGAATCAGAAAGCATGCAAAATTTGGAAGCTGTGGGAGAGCTATACAAAATGTAGTGTTCATTTTTTTTTATTGTTGGAAATGAAAAGACAAAGAAAGCAAGGTGCCATGAATATAAAGCAGAATCTTATATAAAACAGCAAGGTTCAAGTCTATAACATATCTGAGAAACTATTGCTAATGCATGTTTTATTTTTTCCCAAAATTGTCCTCTGCTTTTTTCAAAGCCTGCTGAGGTAGGAATGAGGATTATAGAAGCAATTTGCAGAGTCATTCTTCAGTCCTTTCTCCTGACGTTCTGTGCTCCCCAGGGAAAGGTTCTTATGTTGGAGAGGGTATTTCTGAGAATTTAATTGTGTTCCTTTGCATAAAATCAGATCTGTCTGAGACACTTCAGAACAATTAACAAATTGTAATCCATTTTCTTTTGCTTGGGCACTGTCCCCTGGGAAAAATGGAGACAACTCTCACAGTGGCAAATGCAGACTTTCTTTTCCCATTACATCTTCCTGCTGTCTCCCAATTCAAGTCTTACGCAAATACAGTTTTTGGGTTTACAGAAAAAGAGCAAAATTTAGCCTCAAAAAGCCAGACTTATTTTCCAGTTCCATGATTTTCTCCCTCTTGGTATTTCACAAGGGACCTGATTTCCATTTCATACCCAGGAGAAGGAACATTATCATATCATCATGAAGAACTAAATTAGCTCCTATTATCCCTGAGCCAATAGTCTGCAGTTGGCCAATTGGAATTTATCCCTCCTGCTCTTAGAGCTTAAACTTGCAGGGGACAGTAAAGCAAGCAGTGAACCGTGAGGTGCCTGGTGTCCCTCCTGAGGAGTGACAAAAATGACCATCACTCAGGAACACAGTGGAGAAGGGCAATTTCATGCCAAATGGCATTAGCACTGCGATCTGAATATTTGATTATTAATTATTATTTCTGGGGGCAAATGCACTTGAGAAAGGTCAGCAGCCTTCCATTGCAAGCTCTCATCATTAGGTAGAGCACTTGAGCCAAAGGCTTTTGAAATTTCAGTAGCTGTGTGGACGTGCAAGTCTTCTTGGGAGAAGAGCTCAGTATTCACCACAAGATGCTGCTTAGTAGAATTTACTTTCCTTGACATTCTTTCCCTAAACATTTTAGTTTATTCTTCTAGGTTCTATTCAAACAAGTGAGTGAGCTACAAGGGTCGGAAGTTGTTGCTTTCAGGCTATCCAGGCATGCAGCAAGAGTTAACGTAGACAGGATAGTAGTGTTATACTTGGTTACAAGGCTAGCGCTTAGCCTATGTCTGGGACCTTGGATTGGGAAAGGGTTTCTACAATTCCTAGAACCAACAATCGCAAATCACTATCCCTAAAATGTCTGTACAAATAATGTGAATTATGTCCACATCCTAGTTCCATCTGGGAGTCTGGAATTTTTGTATCTACCAGGCAGATACCAGGTGATCAGCCCCAACAGAAACCTTAGGCACTGAGTCTGTACTGGAAACATGTTCATAGTTCCCTCCAGAATTCACCCTGCATGCTTTACCTTTGCTGATTTTGCTTTGTACTATTTTGCTGCAATAAATCATAACTATGAATACAACAGTATGCAGGGTCCCATGAGTCCTCCCTTTAAATCATCAGCTATGAGGCTAGACTCCCCAACACCTAGAATGTAATAAAAGAATAACTTACTCTGTATTTTACTGAGACTTTCAAAGTTAAAATCTTAAATTGTATGTTTTGTTATTTGATCAGTTTAGATAATTTCCAAAAGAGCATGAACATAGCATTGTGAATTTTCAGAGAGCTTCAATATAAGCTGTAATCTTTGGACTAAAATACTATTACTGAATCTATAGATTAGTTATTTCCATTAGCGGGCACAGCACTCTACTTAAATGAGGTGTTGGGCCAGCTTTTATTTTTAAAGAAGTTGTGTGATAAGACCATTATTTCTTCAGCAATACGACACGTTTCTCAAGTACTACAAAAAAGACTTGGGGTTCTGAGTGAACTATTTTCCCTGGAGAAGAAATTTCAGTTGAATTTTCTGTGAAACAAAAACAAAAATATCATATCTCAGAAAATATATTAGACACCAGAAGCTATAGAAATCCCAGGGTGTCTTTTTTTTTTTTTGAGATATCTGACAAAGTGTAAGCTTGAAGTATTGGGGCCGGCATTGTGGTGTAGTGGGTAAAGACACCATCAGCAGTGCCAGCACCTGATATGGGCACCGGTTCAAGTCCTGGCTGCTTCACTTCTGATCCAGCTTCCTGTTAATGTGCCTGAGAAAGCGGCTGATGATTGCCCAAGTGCTTGGGCCCCTGCACTCATGTGGGAGACCCAGAAGACACTCCTCACTCATGGCTTCAGCCTCGTCCAGACCTGGTTGTTGTGACCGTTTGGGGAGTGAACCAGAGAACTGAAGAGCTCTCTCTCTCTCTCTCTCTCTCTCTCTCTCCCCCCCAACACACACACACTGTCTCTCTGCCTCTACCTCTCTATAACTCTGCATTTCAA
This sequence comes from Sylvilagus floridanus, assembly GCA_949820135.1. Taxonomy (NCBI): domain Eukaryota; kingdom Metazoa; phylum Chordata; class Mammalia; order Lagomorpha; family Leporidae; genus Sylvilagus; species Sylvilagus floridanus. The sequence goes on along the minus strand of OX463238.1, from coordinate 33,030,183 downwards.
ATAAACAAATAAAGCTTTTTTTTTTTTTTTTAAAGGTGGTTGTATTAGGGCCGGCGCCGCGGCTCAATAGGCTAATCCTCCACCTTGTGGCGCCAGCACACCAGGTTCTAGTCCCGGTTGGGGCACCAGTCCTGTCCTGATTGCCCCTCTTCCAGGCCAGCTCTCTGCTGTGGCCCAGGAGTGCAGTGGAGGATGGCCCAGGTGCTTGGGCCCTGCACCCCATGGGAGACCAGGAGAAGCACCCGGCTCCTGCAATCAGATCAGCATGGTGCGCCAGCTGCAGCGCACCAGCTGCAGCGGCCATTGGAGGGTGAACCAACGGCAAAAGGAAGACCTTTCTCTCTGTCTCTCTCTCACTGTCTACTCTGCCTGTCCAAAAAAAAAAAAAAAAAAAAAAAAAAAAACCAAAACAAAAAGGTGATTGTGTTAAACATTACATTAGGTTCCGCCAAGAACACTTTAGAAATTCTTCAGATAGCCACGAATATTACTTAATATTTTAATACAATTTAAGTTCAAGAGAACTGCTGAGGGGGTAGTAGATTAAGTTGGTTACACTTCAAGTAAGGGGGAAAAGCACAAAAAGAATACCCTTAAATATGATCCTCTACTCATTTCTCCAGTTATGGGCATCCTGAATATCAATGGACCTGTGCTGGGATGGAGACTTTTGTGTATCCAAATGTAATTTGCTGACTATAGGTTGGCTAACTCATAACACTAGGACCAAAATCCTAATTATACAGGACCATCTCCTCTAGAGACAGGATGGATTTTATTTAAAGATGTGTTTATGTATTTGAAAGGCAGAGTTACAGAGAGAGAGAGAGAGAGAGAGCTTCCATCACTCCTCAACTGGCTGCAAAGGCCAGGGCCTGGAACCCCCATCTGGGTCTCCCACATAGGTGCAGGGGAACAAACATTGGGCCACCTTCTACTGCTTTCCCAGGTGAATTGGCAAAGAGCTGGATCAGAAGTGGAACGGAATGACAGGAATAGGTACTTATATGAGATGACAGCATTTTAGGCAATAGCTTAACCCACTATACTGTAATGCTGGCACCAAGGATGATTTTTTTTTTTTTTTTTAGTGATTCTAAATACCACTGTGCTCCAACTCTCTTATAAATAGGACTTCAACTATATCATAAACTAGAGCCAATGGGGTTTGGAGTCAGATGTCAAATCTTTCTAATCACATGATATGACTTAGGCCACATTGTTTATATCTCTAGTCTTGTTTAATAATATATAAAGTGGAAATAGTACAGTCTAATCTACAGGACTATAGGGATAGCCAGGTGAAAAACCATTGTGTAAGTACGGGGTCCAGCGACTATGCCTGGAACACCATGATGAGCACTAAATAAATGGTAGAAATTTTGCCCAATTCTTTGTCCATCAGGAGAATCAGAATCTTTGACAGGCAGATGGTCAAGGAAGCACAAAAAATAAATTGAATAAGTTTCTACTGAACATACTCTGGAGCAATTAATTAGAGTTTCCCATGTCATGAACAGTTTGAAAACTTGCTGTTTGGAATCCAAAGCATCTTCTTTTTTAACTTGTGAGTTGAAGTCCTTTATGTTTCCTCTGCACATGGTTTTATCACCATGGTGTGTTTCTCCCAATTAATAATCATGTAGGCCTCCCAGAAGATTTGTGATAACTCCATCCCATGAGTGATGCCTCAACACTTTGTGTTGCACATTTTAGTCAGATGGAATTTCGTGAAAATTGATCCAGTAATTTTCTGGGAATGTGGCAACAGATGAACAGGTAGATGTGAACCTCATCTCTTTTATCCTGGCCATGAAAGCTACACTGATGTTTGCTCGCCTGCCTTTCTCCAATGAATATATATTGACAATGCTAATTTGTACTTTATATCACTAACACGCAAGAACAATGTGACACCAGAGTATGAATTTAAAAGTTTCTTCTGAAACTTCATACGCCATCTAAAGATGTTTGGGGATAAACAATTGCAATACAAAGCAAGTCTTACATAGAATTAAAGGAAGTAAGGGTTAAGAAGTGAAGGGCAAGTTGTGAGGGAATGCTGGAGAGTTTTTTAAAGGTTAGGGGGAATATTTCACAGAATTTTCACAGGAATCTGAAAGAAAAACACTAGGGGGACCTGAAACTGAAAATACTGGCTTTCTCTTAAGAGTGGATTTCATTAGACATTAGTAATCCAGATTTAGCCCCTGCCATGGACTCCTGCACCTTTATCAAACCTTATGATGTGTTTTGCCCTTGTGGCACCACACTGACTTTGCCACACTATTGATCTCATTACTTCCTCAACCCAAAATGGCATGTACCTATCAGTATGCTTAATGTACAGATGTTCAGACTCTAAGACTCAACTCATGAGTTACTCTCTCTCTGAAGACTTTGTGACCCCAATTCAGATAAAACCGATCGATATCTCCTTTGGTCCTTCTCTGTGCTCAATAATTACTTAGATCAGGGTATCCATAACACTTTATTTTTACATGGCTCTTTTTCCCTTGTTGATTATAATTTTCTTATGGAGTAAGAAGCTAATTCATCTTTGTATATGTCTAGCACAAAAATATGTTTTAGATTAATGGCCAATTGTGTAAATGAATGCAGTTATAAAGGAGGAAACAAAGAATAAAAGACAAAAGCAAAATATCTCATACATTTAATAAAATGGTGGAATAAAACCAAGTAGTTTTCTTATGGAGGCTTACTTAAGCTATGGGAAGAATATTTTTCCTTTCAGGTTAGTCTTCAAAGATGATTGACTACAGAAAGATTTTTTTAATGTAAAACAAAACAAAATGTGAATTTTTTATTTTAACAATAAAATATTCTTTGTTGAAGAAAAACTGTAACCCTAGGGTCTGAGTAGTACCATGAATGCAAATACAAGACAAAGAAACACTAAAGTCAAGATATTATCCTTTGCATTTATATCTTAACATCCAAAATTTTAAACTGAAAATAGCTTTCAGAGCTTCCAGTGGATAAAATTCAGGTGGGCACATTCAGTAATGTTTGGAAGGAGGTTGGATGATACTTTGCTTTCCTTTGAGGCTACACTTAGACCCTGGAGTATTACCTTAGTGTAGTCTACCTCATTCACCTATTTATTTTTCCAATTTGAAGTTACATTTCAAGCATCAATGATTTTCCAAGATATTAAAGTGTGGGCCTGGACAATAATGGTTCCTAAGGCCATGAGAACTCCGTGTTCCAGGATCAATCACATAAGAAGTTTATTGGCATTAAGACACTTTCCCATTAAGAAACACCCAGGAGAAAATGTTTCTTGATGAATTTGAGTCAGAACTGGCAGTGTTGGTCTTGAGGTAAACAACAACCTCATTATATGTAATTAGCAATTGAGGCTATAGTCTTGGCCCACCATTGAGCATACCAAAACATAGGGATTTGTTAGCTGCTAAGATCTGGTGGTATGGATACCCAGCCATCACCTGCTTTTCTTAGACTGTCTTCATGACAATGGGATATGTAACTCTGTCAAACTATTAACTCTGGCTTTCTAAACTGAAACTAGCACAAATATTTTATATTTAGAGCTTGCCTTTTCTTCTCATAACATTCTAAATGTTTGTTCCGTATAGATGAAACAGAAGATAAAGGGAAAATCTACACTTATACAATTCCAACATATCCACATTAAATAAATATTAAGTGTTATATGACATGTGCTGAGAACTGAAAATAATATAAAGGTGAAAATTACTCTGTATCTTCTCTGAAGAGTTTGTAAACTGTGTTCAAGGAAGGAATAGACAAAAGTGAAACAAATTCATTATTTTCCCCCCAAAAAATCTTTTTATTTAAGGAATACAGACTTAATGCATTTCATAAGTACAACTTTAGGAATATTGTGATTCTTCATACCATACTCACCCTCTCACAACTCCTCTTCCTCTCTCTTTCATTCCCAGTCCTATTCTCCACTAAGATCCAGTTTCAATTAACTTTATATACAGAAGACCAACTCTATACTAAGTAAAGAGTTCAACAATTTACATGAAAAACAAAATGAAACAAAACAAAAAACTATTCCTCAGCAGTCAAGACAAGGGCTGTTCAAAGTCATTGCATCTTGAAGTTAATTTCACTTCTTTCTTTTTAGAAACTTAGTTAATTTTAAAGAAGCACCCAAGAATTATACATCTTTTGCCAGAACTTATACATAATTATAATACAACTCGTCAAGAACAGAGGTCCTGCATAGGAAGTTAGTGCACCGTGACTCTTGTTAATTTAACAATTAACACTCTTACGTATGATGTCAGTGATTACCCGCGGCTCTTGGAGTGAGCTGCCTAGCTATGGAAGCCTTTGGAATCTATAACTCTGTCTGTATTTAGATAAGGCCATAAGCAAAGTGGAAGTTCTCCTTTCAGAGAAAAATATCTCCTTCTAAGAGTTATAACCATTTTTACAGGGATTCTAAAGAGACAGAATTCTCATCAATCTGAGGATGAAGGGACTAGGACAGAAATTTTCTAAGGTCATGGAAAATATAGGATGGATGCTGAGGGAAGAAAGATTTAAAAAGTCAAAGGAGACCCTCAAAAACAGAACAGAATGAGCATGGAGCCTGGGAACTTTGAGGGAGGATCTCACTTTGGATGAACCATGGGAATTTGAGGACTAAAAGAAGAAATATTGGTAAGTTGGGGTAATCACATAGTAGCAGGCATAAACTTCAAGCAAAACACATTTACCTTGATATGCAAAAGGAACTTGCTTATTATTCATGAGAACACTAATAATGTGATAATATGGTCAGAATTACATGTAGCAAAAGCAAACTATACATAATGTGAAGAGAAAAATCAGGCTGATCAGTGAGAAAGCAAATGTAAAAGTCAAGGTAAAATCTTATGAGAATCTGAACTTGAAAGTAAAATTGGGAAATAGTAATTAACTATAGCAATAAAATAATCAAATGAAATATTACATGCAGATGTGGAAAATACGAAAGAAGTCAAAGGTCAATTCAAGAGCTTTTATTACATAATGATGATAACACTCAGAAAAGCAGGACAAAGGGAAGTTTGGGGTGGGAAGCAGTATAGAGATAACATTAGACTGAGTTTTGAGAGAATGTATGCTCACTTACTTGAAAGTCTCTAAAAATTTACTAGATATGTGGGTAGAAATTTTGATTGGGGGGGCTAGAAACAAAATCTGAATTCATTATCCTATTGCTCATGAAACTATGAATATGAGAATTGGTAAGTTCACCAAGGAAAAGAGTATAGTGAAGAAAGAAAAATCCCAAAAGGAAGCTTCATAAAAGTAAGCAACATGAAATAAGAGATGATTAATAAGAGCAAAAATGAAAAAGGAAACTATCAGAAAAATTATAAAAATGCCAGAAATCAAAACTGTAACAGAAAAAAAGAAAATGTTTGATAGGCACATTAGTATTTTGGGTGTAACCAATAAAGAAAAAAGGTGAGCTTCAAAACCCTATGTTTTTTTTTTTTTTAAGAAAAGGAAAGACTAGCCACTAAATGTGGAAAATTATCAAAGGATATAAAACAACAGATAGTTGTACTACAAGGATTAAAAGAAAAAGAAAGCATAACTGTTTGAAGTAATGATGGATAGAAATTTTTCAAAATTAAAGTTAGACAATAAATCTCAGGTCCAAGAAGTTCGAAGAAAACCATGTGGGAGAAATATCAAAAGATCTAACCTGAAGCATGCCAAAACATCAGAAAATTAAAGACAATTAAAAATTTTTGAAAAAAAGGAGAAAATCCTTACCTGCTGATAACAGATTACAATTATGAGGAACATCGCATCAGAGAACATGTAAGAAGTCCAAGGAGTGAAATTTTGCAGTGTTGGAAAATACCCCACTAACCTAGAATTATGCATTAAGCAAAGTCATCCTTCAAAACTGAAGAAGAAATACTTTTCGTTTTTGTAAGATTCATTCATTTGTTTGAAAGTCGGCATTACAGAGAGAGAAAGGGAAAGGCAGAGAGAAAATCTTTCATTTCATTTCTTTTGTGGGACTTGAACTGGCACTCATAAAGGATGCCAGCATCCCAGGTGGTGGCTGAGCCACCACAGCACAACGCTGTGACATAATACATCCTTGTTGGTTTAAAGTAAAAATAATAATGTATTTGGTGATCATAGTATATGGATATGTGAAATAAATAATTTGATAACAAAAGGAGGAATTGAGATTACCTAGTTATAAAGTACAAGGAAGCCTTCAAAAGTTCATGGAACAGGTAATTAAAATATGTTAATTTTGGTGTAAAACTTCTGAAGTCCATGAATATTTGTTCATGGTATGCATTGTTTTACAAACTTTAAAGATCCTCATATGAATGCATTTCAAAATTATACTTGTACTACCCAAGTAGTGAAATATGGTATTATTTTGAGGACATTGATTACTAAAAATGAAAATGCATATCATACATGCTAGAATATACACAAAATAAATTAGTAAAATATAATTGATAAGCCAAAAGAGGAAGTAAAATAGAATAATTCAACATGTTCAACTAAAAACAGGTAGGAAGTATCACTATACTACTAAATCTGTATATATGAAATACATGAAATTTGTTCACCATATAAATTTTAAAAATTGAAAAAAAAATGGCACTGGCGCTGTGGCATAGTAGACTAAGCTTCTACCTGCAGAGTTGTCATCCCATATGGGCACTGGTTCGTATCCCTGGTACTCCACTTCAGATCCAGCTCCCTGCTAATGTGCCTGGGAAAGCAGAGGAAGAGAGTCAAAGTAATTGAACCCCTGCACGCATGTGGGAGACCTGGAAGAGGCCCCTGGCTCCTGGCTTCGGATTGGCTCAGTTCCAGCCATTGCAGCCATTTGTGGAGTGAACCAGTGGATGGAAGACCTTTCTATCTGTCTCTTTCTCTGTTTGTAACTCTGCCTCTCAAATAAATAAAATCATTTTAAAAATTGAAGAAAAAAAAAAACGGTCATTTGGAACACCCATATCCATATCATTGTACCTGGGCTTGAGTTTTGGTTCTACTTCCAATTCTAGCTTTGTGCAGTGGGTGATGATGTGCAGCAATGGCCCAAATAATTGGACCCTGCCACCCATATAGGTGACTTGGATTGAATTCCTGGCTCCTGGCTTTGGCCTAATCCAGTCCCGGCTATTGTGGGCACTTGAGGAGTGAAGGAAGTTCTCTGTTCCTGAATCTAACTTCCAGATAATGCACACCACTATAGGCAGAGTATGATGGCTCAGGGTGCAGAGTCACTGCCACCAATATGGAGCACTTAGATTACATGCCTGGCTTCTGAGTTTTGCTATAGCTCATCCACAGCTGCAGAAGTCATCTGGGACTGAAGGACTTCTCGTTATTTATCTTCCTCCGTATGTCTCTCTCTCTCTCTATCTCTCTCTCCCTGCCTCTGAAATAAAAAAAAGTAGCATTAACAGTAGAAGTAACGGGCACCATGGCACACAAGGTTAACCCTCCACCTGTGATGCTGGCATCCCATATGGACACTGGTTCTAGTCCTGGCGGCTCCTCTTCTAGTCCAGCTCTCTTCTGTGGCCTGGGAAAGCATTAGAAGATGGCCCAGATGTTTGGACCCCTGAACCCATGTGGGAGACCAGGAGGAAGCACCTGGCTCCTGGCTTCAGATCAGCGTAGCTCCTGCCATTGTAGCCATTTAGGGGTGAACCAACGGAAGGAAGACCTTTCTCTCTGTCTCTCTCTCTCTCTCTCTCACTGTCTGTAATTCTACTTGTCAAATACATAAATAAAAATCTTTTTAAAATAGTAGAAGTAACAAAATGAAATATATAGAAATAAATCTAACAATATATCTATAGGATCTATGCACACAGAACTATGAAATTCTGATGAAAGAAAATCAGAAATGTTAATGAATGGAAGATATAAATAGATATTCTGTGTTCATGGACTGGAAGATTAAATACTTTAAAGATGTCTATGTTTCTCAGCTAAATCAATAGATTTGAAATAATTTCAAATCAAAATTCCAAGAAGCAGATGTAGGCAACTGGTTCTAAAGTTTACATGAAGGCCGGCGCCCCAGCTCAATAGGCCAATCCTCCACCTGCGGCACCTGCACATCGGGTTCTAGTCCTGGTCGGGGCATCGGATTCTGTCCCGGTTACTCCTCTTCCAGTCCAGCTCTCTGCTGTGGCCTGGGAGTGCAGTGGAGGATGGCCCAAGTGCTTGGGGCCTGCACCCCATGGGAGACCAGGAGAAGCACCTGGTTCCTGGCTTTGGATCAGTGCGGTGCGCCAGCTGCCATTAGAGGGTGAACCACTGGTAAAGGAAGACCTTTCTCTCTGTCTCTCTCTCTCTCTCTCACTGTCCACTCTGCCTGTCAAAAAAAAAAAAAAAGAAAAAAGAAAGTTTATATGAAGAAGCAAAAGTACTGGAGCAGCAAAATAAATAAAATAAAATAAAATATCTGAAGAATAAGAACCAAGTTGGAGATTTCACGCTACCTACTTTAGTCAGGTCATCAGGTCAACAGTATAAGTCGTGTTCATGGTGTATACAGATTACATGATGTGATGAAATGCCACTTTGCATCTATGATCTTCTCAAGAACAGAACCCCACTCTAATCACGCTAGAAACACATCAGATATTTTCCTTTTTGTAAGGCATTCTCCAAAATATTTGTCCAGAGCTTCTCAAAATATCCAAGATCATCAAAAACTGGAAGTCTGAGAAACTATCCCAGTGAAGAGAAGTCTAAGGAACATGATGACTAAATGTGATGTAATATCTTGGATAAGATTCTGCAACTTAGAGTGGCACTAGAGGAAATCTAAGGGCATTGTAATAATTGTGGACATAATTCAACAATGTGTCAATATCAGCTTATTAACTGTATCAAAATTACTATATGTAAGATGCTAAGAAACTGTATAAATCTGTATTTTCTTTCATTTTATATAAATTTAAAACCATTTTAAATAAAACTTATCTCAGAAAGTTAGCTTTGGGGAAACAACCATCCGCATAGAGATAGAAAAAGCTCTAGCCATAATCCCTGGTCCATAGAACAACTCCACATGTCATTAAGAAATTGGTACATGAACATTATCAGAGAAATAAGTAGCTAGCCAGTCTAGCTAATCATAATGCTTGTTATATTAAAGAGACATTCTCTCTACTCACATAAAAAAAATTATGAGTCAGCATCTGAATCATCAAACTTAGGCAAGTTCCTAATCTTGCAGTGCTTAAACTACCTCATCCATAGACTGGGAAGAAACATAGCCTTTCTCTTAGGTAAATGTTAAGAGCACTAACAGGTTAACACTGGAGAATACTTGGAACATTATCTGGCAGTAAGTAACCATTCTGTTCTTCATCATCATCGTTGTCATCATCATCATCATCATCATCAAAATAAGCTAAGTTGTGCATACTTGACATGTGAGTATTATATGTGGAATCTTCCCTGGTGTCTGTAAAAGTGAGATGGTTTCCCTTAGCCTTTGGATTCCTACTGAGCAATTTTCACAGGAAAATTTTGTGTACGATTTCATGAGGAATGAACAATAATATATGTCTTATGTTTTTGGTGCAGTCAATACCATGTTTTTCTTCTAATGTGGACTTGAGGGATGTTATTTATTAAATGATATTTATTAAAGGAAGAAGAAAACACAATGTAAATGCTCAGTTGGCTTCAGATTAGGTTAAAGTATCAGGGAACAAACAGATCCCTCTGACAGCAATACAAGTACCAGGTGGTATGAATTGTTGCTTGGATTTTCTCTCTGATCTCAGGGACAAAACTTTGAAAGAGTATCCAGGGCATGATAGTTGTCTTCCAAAGATGATCTATTTGTGTTACATCCTTTTCCAGTTGTCACTTTGCTTTGTATCAGCTTCGAACACACTGACAGAATCATTTAATCCATCCAATTCAAAGAGTCAAACACTGAAAAACACAATTTTCAGGTGCCTTCCATCTCTAAGATCCATGATGGCAGCCAATGAAGGTAATATTGGGAAACAGTCCTTTAAATTTCAAATACTTGCAACAGTAACTGGGGTCATTTTCAGATGAGGATAATCAATTGTTATGATTAGGAAAACAAATCCTTACATCAGATCCATTAACGATAAGATCTAACATTCCAGGATACCAGTTAGCATTTTGTTTTTGTGTTAATACTTTTCTAACATAAGAACTATAACTGATGCATGGGAAATAAAGTTTTTTAAGGATATATGATCATTTTGAATATTTAGTTACCAAATACAAATGTTTATACATATAAACATGGGTGTATATGTGTATATGATTTACATAATAATACAATACATTTATTAACTTCATTATCTCTCTTAAGGTCAGAATATTACTTTTTATTTCTTCATGTTTTGAGATAGGAGGAAATATGTATTGACATATTGACGCTTATAATTTCATGTCTGAAAAAATTTTCTGGAAGAATAATGACACTAAAGTGAGTGCTGGCATAAAACAAATTTTCTGTAAAAATAATTTTCATATATATATTATCTTAATAGGATGTTTCCAGGGTATTTTTGGGATAAAATGTTCAAGGTGAACTAAATGTCCCACCCACAATTTCCAAGTGGCTGTCAACATTCAAATAGAAACAGCTTGTACAAATCCTTTGTGAACTAGGTCAGACAGAAATATTTGGGTTAAAAATAATGCTATATCCAAAAACTGTCATAGTTTTAAATGGCTTCTCATTTCCAACTGTCACCCTATCAGACAGAAAAGACAGATGCATTGATTTCAAAGTGTATTGAAGTTTGGTTCTATGTTTTTTTTTTTTTGTCAAGTAAATATTTCAATAAATATGTCCTGGTCTCCTCTATATACCAGGTGCTTCTCTCAATACTGAAAATACCAAGTAATGAAGCCTGCCTGCCTTTAAGAAGGTTGCCTAATAGTGAATGAATGAGGATAAAATTTTTTTAAAGTAAGACATGTGGTATGTTAGAGGATGACAAATGTTGTGTATAAAAAAGTCTGCAAGGGGAACAAGAGGTTTGGCCACCATGGGCATTGGAGAGGTTATTACATTCTTTGCTTTTTTTTTTAAAAAAGATTGTATTTATTTAGTTGAGAGGTAGAGTTACAGACAGTGGGAGGAGGAAACAGAAAGGTCTTCCATCCGCTGGTTCACTCCTCAAATAGCCGCATCGTCTGGAGCTGAGTCAATCTGAAGGCAGGAGCCAGGAGCTTCTTCTGGATCGCCCACGTGGGTGCAGGGGCCCAAGTGCCTGGGCCATCTTCTACTGCTTTCCCAGGCCATAGCAGAGAGATGGATAGGTAGAAGAGCAGCCAAGACTAGAATCAGAACCCAAATGGGATGCCGGTGCCACAGAACGAGGATTAACCCACTGTGCCACCGTGCCAGCCCGATTATTACATTCTTACACAAGATGGTAAAGCCTTATAGGGAATGTTACTAAAACCTAGAAACAGGAATTTAAGTCATGGTTATTTGTAGCAAGATCGATTCAGGCAGGAGGACCAGTAAGTGAAAACTGTAACTATGGGGTGGTTTTGAGAAGAGTGACATGACATGATTTATTTTTAAAAGGTTATTGTGAATGTTGTATAAGAATAAATGAAAAGATGCAGCAGTCTTTTACAGAAGCAGAGAGACCTGTTAAATTCAATTTTAGTAATTACAATGATGACCTTGTATTGAGTCAGAGTGGCAGAAGGAAATGTGGTAAGATATGTTCAGAACATGTTCTAAAATAGAACTGTTGATGCATCAGATATAAACTAGGAGGGGAAAGGAAACAGTTGAAGGGGTGACCTTGCAATTACTGAGATGGGAAAACAGTAAGCGGAATATATGTAGAAGGAAGATATTGAATCCAGTTTTGAACACTTTAAATTAAAAATGTCTAAAAGACATTCAAGTAGATGAAAGAAATTAAGGGAAAGAAAAGGTGATTGGTTCCTGGATGATATTTAAACCACGGTATTGAGTGAGATTAATAAGTAGGAGAAGATAGCCAAGTCTCTGGAGCATCAGGGGATCAGAGAAATGAGGAAGAACAATCAGTGTACACAGGGGTAGAACTAGTGAGACAGGAAAAAAGACAAGAGAAGTATGTAGAAGAGGAGAAAGTGGTCAACAACATCAAAAACCTCTGGCTGGTCAAGCACAGCGAGGGTGACAAACCACTCGCTGGATTTAGCACATTGCAGGAAATTGGTGACTGGGCTAAAAATGTCTTTGGTAGAGTTTTAAGGATGAAAGACTAATTAGAAAGGAATTAAAGGGCCAGAGCTGTGGCACACTAGGTTAATCCTCCGTCTGTGGTGCCAGCACCCCATGTGGATGCTGGTTCTAGTCTGGGCTGCTCCTCTTCCAATCCAGCTCTTGCTATGGCTTGAGAAAGCAATAGAAGATGGTCCAAGTGCTGGGGCCCCTGCACCAATGTGGGAGACCTGGAAGAAGCTCCTAGTTCCTGGCTTCTGGCTTCAGACCGGCTCAGCTCCAGCCATTGCTGCCATTTGGGGAGTGAAGCAGCAGATGGAAGACCTTTCTCTCTGTCTCTCCCTCTCACTCTCTGTAACTCTCTCAAATAAATAAGTAATTTTTTTTTAAATAAATGAATTAAAAGATATTGAAATCTTTTTTAAAATCTAATTTTGGTGACAATTTATTTAGCCAAAATTACCTTTAATAGCATCAGAAAGCAGGCATCAAGATTCTGAGGGGGGGAGGATAAATAATTGACAATGAGTATAAGTGATGCATATAAATTGTTATGACCACTAGAATTATGATGAGAATGAAATTGAAATGAACCTAAAATTGCTGACTAGAAAAACAAAGTGGGACAATAATTCCTGGAATTGACATTATTAGTATCTACTGGCTCCAAATCTCTGCTGTAGCTATAAAATGAAGCAAAATCTATATTAAAATAGAACATGGGATAGAAGCATTGTTTCATAAACTTTGCTCAAGGCAATGTCTAAAATTTTCCCTGATTGAGTACAGAATTTGACGTCACACTCAGCAAAGGATTATATTGGACCATTTCTGGAAAATAATAAGGAAATTGGCCTTAGAGTCAGTACAATGTACATATTCCATAAAACAAAAAGGAAAGCAAAATCCTAACATTCATGCAATTTAGAAATTGAGACCTAATCAAATATGGTCAAAATTCCAAGCTAGCAAATATGTAAGAGTCAAAATCAGATCAACAACAATTTATGGATTATTTAATATTATGAAAGGCATTGTTTCTAACTCCATCATTTGGGGCAAGTCCGATTGAGCATGTCCCAATTAGAAACATGCCAGGGGATCCCAGTACAATCCCATCAAGGTGGCATGTACCAATGCCATCTCACTAGTCCAAGTGATCAATTTCTGTTCACAATTGATCACACTGATAGGTCTAAGAGTCAAAGGGATCACACAAACAAGAATAGTGTCTGCGAATACTAACTGATAGAATCAAAAAGGGAGAGAAGGCTCCAACATGGGAAGCGAGATACACAGCAGACTCATAGAATGGCAGATGTCCTAAATAGCACTCTGGCCTCAGAATCAGCCCTTAAGGCATTTGGATCTGGCTCAAGAGCACATGAGAATATTTTAGGCATGGAAAACCAAGACACTCTGGGAAAAAAAAAAACCTAAATGAAAGATCTCTGTGAGTGAGATCCCAGTGGAATGAACAGGGCCATCAAAGAAGGAGGTACCTTTCTCTGAAGGGAGGAAAGAACTTCCACTTTGACTATGACCCTGTCGGAATAAGATCAAAGTTGGCGAACCCTAAAGGCTTCCATAGTCTTGGCAACTCATGACTAGAGCCTAGGGAGATTACTGACGTCATAAACAAGAGTGTCAAATTGTTAAAGCAACATCAGGAGTCACAATGTACTTACGTCTCACGAGGGATCTGTCCTTAATGTGTTGTCCAATGTGAAGTAATGCTATAACTGGTACTGAAACAGTATTTTTACACTTTGTGTTTCTGTGTGGGTACAAACTGATGAAATCTTTACTTAGTATATACTGAATCGATCTTCTGTATATAAAGATAATTAAAAATGGAAAAAAAAACTTGGTGTTAAATTGGAAATTGCATAGAAAATTAATCAATTTAAAAAAAATATATCATGTAGAATCTCTGTCCTTAATGTGCTGTGCATTGTGAATTAATACTATAACTAGTACTCCAACAGTACTTTTCACTTTGTGTTGCTATGTGAGGGCAAACTGTTGAAATCTTTACGTAATATATACTAAACTGATCTTCTGTATAAAGAGAATTGAAAATGAATCTTGATGTGAATGGAAGGGGAGAGGGAGCGGGAAAGGGGAGGATTGCAGGTGGGAGGGAAGTTATTGGGGGGGGAGCCATTGTAATCCATAAGCTGTACTTTGGAAATTTATATTCTTTAAATAAAAGCTTAAAAATTTAAATAAATAAATACAAGAAAGCAAAAAAAAAAGGGCATTGTGACAATGTCTTGCTGAATACAAATATCTACGTGTATTACAGATTCTGCTTTCATTGAATTTCAAGCCCATTTGAAGGTAAAAGGAACAAAGAGACTAACTGCTAAAAAAACAAATGCTATTTAAGAAAAAGGGGGACTGGCTTTGGGACATAGGTAAAGCTGTCACCTGTGACAGTGCTATCCCATATGGGCAACAGTGTCAGTCCTGGCTACTGCATTTCAGCTACAGCCCAGTGTAATGGCCTGGAGTTTGGGCTCCTGCCATCCAGGATGAAGCTCCTGGCTCCTGGATTCTACCTGGCCTAGAACTGGCCATCACAGCCATATAGGGAGTGAACCAGCAGATGGAAGATCTCTCCTTCTTTTTGTCACTCCCTCTCTCTTTCAAATAAGTAAGTAAATAAATCTTTAAAAGTCAATAAATAAAGAGAAAACTATTATAGCTGTCATAAGGTAGCTCATGTTTAATAATATAAATAAGGCAATTAGTATCATGGGATATTTTAAATAATAAGTTAGTGATTCAACTTTGTAGACTTTGTGGAGATCAAAGTTTATTCATTCATTGGACACAGGCATTGGCTTGTTACTCAATATCAAATGGGAATTCATATGAAGAAATAATTTGAACAGAAAAAAATAACTATTGTTTCATAAATCCAAGGTTGTGGGTTGATTTTTGAAGAATAGATAACATTTGGAAAGATAAACAATAGAATACATATAAAATAACATCATGTCGTCACAGGAGAGTAAAGACTCTATGAAAATAAAGTATTTGTGGAGAAAAATTTCTCCTTAGTGATATATGATAAAATGAATCTGTGGAACTATTTATTTGATGATGAGGTGGTCAGCAGTAAAGCAAAACAGATGAGACCTGTATGAAGACATCAGCATAACATTTAGTATGTATTTGTCTTTATCAAAATCCAAAATATATTGATAAATGTTATAGTTAGTTCATATGTTACATTTGACTAATAATACATGGCCCCTTAAATAGCAAATGCAGTGTTTGTAAGCCAATAGTTTTGTTGGTATTGTTAGCCTTACAGACTAATACATTATGAAAGTGTAATGTTAAAAATCTCAAAGTCATAAGCCATGCAACTATATATTGGTAACATGGGAGGAATATATTTAGCTCATTAATGAGAAAACCAACAGAATGGTTAAATTACTTCAAAAGGCAGTGAAGAGATTGCTACAGCCAATTGAGAAAGGTATGCTAAAACAAGATACAAAATTGGTTAATACCAAATGGGACAATATAATATTAATCTTTTTAATCACTTACATTTCTAACAGATAAACTCTGGTTAAAGTCTTATTAATGTAAACATGCAATTACAGTAAGTGTAATGGATTACTATAATTCACATGAATAAAATAGTGAATCAACCTAAAACACACTGTGTGGAGAAATAATCTTTGGGTGAGTCTACATTTTTTAATTTTTAAAGATTTATTTATTTATTTGAATGTGAGAATTAGAGAGAGAGAGAGAAAGAGAGAGAGAGACCTTCCTTCTGCTGGTTCCCTCCTCAGATGGCTGCAACAGCCACAACTGGGCCAGGGCAAAGCCAGGAGCCAGGAGCTTCCTTCAGGTTTCCCACATGAGTGACAGGGGCCCAAGGACATTCCCAGTCCATTAACAGGAAGTTAGACTAGAAGTGAAACAGCTGGTACTCAAACCGCAACTTTATTGTCTACACCACAGCCCCAGTTCCTGAGTGAGTCTATTAAACAACCTTCCGGTAGGCATTAAAAAGGCATGTAGCTATACTTTCATTTATTTACACATTTTGGAATAGTTTTTAACAGACAGACCTTCCTTGTAATTGTAAATAAACCATTATTTTTGCTTATTGTTAAACAGAAAGCTGGTTTCACTGTGTTTTGACTTGGTCCATTTACATAATTCAGCAAGAAATATTAAGTAACTTGCATATTTATCTTTTCTGAAAGGTCTTCAGATCTAGATTTATACAGAATTGAAAACTACTAAGCCCACAGAATTAAATACTAAGTGGAATTTACCATCAATAATATAGGATTGCACTTTCAAAGACCTCTGTTATTTGCTTTATTATTAGGCACCAGCAAGAGATGCATCTCTACCAGGTTGTGCTAATGGTACATGTAATATTAATGAACTCCTCTCCTTGAGGTCTTCAGAATTTGCTGAGGTTCCTGAGCTGTCAGAAAATGACATTTCTTAAAATCTGTAAGACAGGAACCCTAATATCAGAGTGGTATTCCAAAAGGGCTTTGTAGACATTAGCTGCATATATCAAGTACAAACGGTTGTCATTACTGTGGCTTTTCATATGTGAAAAACAAAAAGCAAAAAGCCTAAATTTATTCACCCTATGTCCTTGATTGCATAATTGATTTGTCTAATTACATTCTTGTAAAAAAGGAGGAGAGAATCTTAACAAACATTTACAAATAACTATATTGTCACGAAATGTGGAATTCAGTAGTTTCTTTCTGTTCACTGAGATGTCAGTGAGAAAAAGTTGCATTTTTAAAAATGATCATTTCAGTTTGTGAAAGTATACTACACCAAGAAATAGAAACAGCTTACTCAGAGATCTATCAGAAATGAATACATTGAAAAATGTTGCCAAAGGTACTGCAAAGTAAGTACTCACAATGTGATTTCCCTTGTCAATTCATTCACCTCTATTTAATTCTTGTTCCATTAGATCTTGGGTCAGCAGTCTGACCCAACCTTTCATGAAGTTGTGTGTTTTGACAATAAAAAAGTTTTGGAAATCTTGTATCAGTCCCCTGGTAAAGACAGATAGTTCTCTCAGTGATGTGAGCTTAGAATTCGCACACAAAATTCTGTCTTGAATTATCAGTGCCAGGTACAATCTTTTTCTGTTTTCAAAAAATATGCTTCTTCGCTAAGTAAGATGAAAGTATAAACCTTCTTTTGAAAATATGATGAAATAGTGGTGATTAATTTATTACATTAAGCTACAATAGCATATTCAATGAGAATAAAATTCTGCTGGATTCTAATACACGAAGATGTTGTGGGGATTTGATCCTGCTTACAATGGATGTATGGATGTGCAGTTAGCTTACAGAGGCTGTATAAGTAAGTGTACCGTGAGCTGTGAGGGAGGGCACTGCACCTTTCATTATTAATGTAATGGAAATCATCCCTTGTCTTCATAGTGTTTTTCTATACAAAACTAATTCATGGAAGGTCATGTTTCTCTTGACTTGACAGCTCTTCCCAAGCAACTCTTTCAACAGTGTTGAGCTAATTCAGAAATGCTGATCATATTCTCCTTTATGAAGGTGAAAGAAGAATCTTTGTAGGTATCTAGGGATTTCTAGAAAACCAAAAACATTGAGATAGAAAAGATAACGTGAAAAATTACTTTTCTGAATGTAGAATCTGATTTAGGAGGACACTATCGAAAGAATATTTAAAGGAGACTTGATTAAGAGAGGTGCATAGGTGTCTGAGAAATGGGTATAGCTTGACTATTAACCATCATATCAAAAGAATGTTATAAAATAGGTATAGCAAAAGGTAACCTAATTATTATAAGAGACATTGACTCCTTCAGAAATAACTTTTGCTTTTTGTTTTTCTTTTTTTTAAAATTATCCAAGATATTACAAAATCAGGAGACTGCACACAAAGTTATTCAGATAAGCTGCAGAATCTCCGTTGTCTCTACAGTTACACAAAATTTGAGGAATAACCTTCTATCATTCCTTGTGCAGAGCAGCTGAAGATTTTAAGATCAATTTGTCATTCTAGTGGAGAGAAATCTCAAATCCTGGTGTTGAATTAATATAATCTACAGCAGTAAAGGATTTACAAAATCCTTTTTTTAACTTCCTCTTATGAACAAACTCATCAAAAAGGCATCAACACATTTCATCACTTCTTTCAGATTCATTGTTTTTGGGTATTGTAATCCCACACAAAGAAAATTGATTTCCCTCAAGTCTTATGTAATTTCGTATAGTCATTCAAGTTTTGTCATTCACGATATCCTTCTATTTCCTGGAACAACCTGATGCTTTATTTTATTACAAAACTATTCTAATTTTCCTTTAATAAACAAAAAACATTTCACTACCTTGTATACACAATTTTCTGGTTTTTGTTTTTTCACATAAAGTCTTATCCATCCATGTTAATTTTAACTTTGAATTACAGTACTGAGTTCTACTCCATAGAAGAAATTGGGAAGCAGTTTCTTATACAAGCATTTTGGTAGACCAGAGAAGATTGAGTGCACATTATACAACCTCTTAATTCACAAATTCAGGACCAGTCATTTGGCAAAGGAAGCAGTTAAGACAGAAGTTAGGACACCCGACACCCGTATGCCATGTCTGAATGCCTGGGTTTGACTCCTGGCTTCATCTGCTGACTCCAGCTTCCTACTAACACAAACCCTGGGAGACAATGATTATGCGTCAAGTAGTTGGATTCCTGTCATCCAGTTGACTTTGACTCAGCCTAGCCCAGGCTGATGAGGGCATTTAGGGAGTGAATCAGAAGATCAGTGCACTCTATCTCTCTCCATCTCAAGTAAATAAATTAAATTCACAAGTTGCTTTTACATTGTTAAAATGGCAAAGGTAAAAATGTTTGTTAACATGTTTCAAAGATATATCCATTCTATAGTACTATAGTATATTCTATAGTACTGTGGTACATTCTATAGTACTTTAAAATACAAACTATGCGTGGTGACCCAAATCTCCAATATCCAATGTTACATAAAATTACCCATGCATACTAAGGTTATATACTCATTCTGGTATCAATCATTATAAATTTAACTCAGGATGTTGGATATTTTGTTTAAATTGACACACCGCGCACACAAACTCCGTTACCTTGACAACCCAGAGAAAGAGTGTGGGGAAAAAAAAAAAAATGCCAAATAAAAACAGATTCCGAGGGAGCAAGATCAAGGAAGACGCTGTGATGACCCCAAACGGAAAAGACACCCCAAGCCAGGATTATGAAGATAATGAGATAGAAGAAATGCAAGAAGCAGATCTCAAAGAATTGATAAGAACATTAAGAAGTTCTCAAAAACAAATTCTTGAACTACAGAAATCCTTAATGGATAAGATAGAAAATCTCTCTCGCGAGAATGAAGTACTACGGAGAAATCAAAACGAAATGAAACAACTAGTAGAACAAGAAGCTACGATAGTGACAAAAAATCTTAATGAATTGAAGAATTCAATAGAACAAGTGACAAGCAATCTTGAGGGCCTTAAAACCAGAATGGGTGAAGCAGAAGAGAGAATATCGGACCTAGAAGACAGAGAACAGGAGAGGAAACAGTCAAACCAAAGACAAGAAGAGGAAATTAGAAAACTAAAAGATATCGTCGGGAATTTACAGGATACTATTAAAAAACCCAACATTCGGGTTCTAGGTGTTCCTGAAGGTATGGAGAGGGAGAAAGGATTAGAAGGCCTTTTTAGGGAGATACTAGCAGAAAACTTTCCAGGCTTGGAGAAAGACAGAGAAATCCTAATCCAGGAAGCTCATAGAACCCCTAAATTGACAAACAAAAACAACACAATCACTACCAATATCTAGAAGCTTTTCAGAATGGTGATTCAATTAACTAAGCAAGTAATTTTACATTTAAAAATAATCTTAAAATTTAAATGCAAGGATATTAATTAATCTGGGAAATAGTAAATATAGACTATTAAGACATTCATATAAGCAGTCTCTTTATGAGAAAGCAAAGCAAAAATCTTAAACAAGAGTTTTCTTATATTTTAAACAGAAAACCAACAGGAAAAAGACATACAACTGGTTTTAAAACTCAGAATATCCAGCCAGTATCAGTATCATTTTCCCAAAGATTCATTTCGAGCACATGAATTGCTTTATAAAAGTACTTCTGAAATAACAGTTTGAGAGCTTTTTTCCCCCACAAAAGCCTCAATAGTTTCTCCCAACTGGGATTCCTTATTCAAAGCACAGAACACAGGAAATTATTTGAATGACTGTTTTCTTAATTCTCCCAAGGATGGTGCGTAAGTAATAATATTGTAGATGCATCAGAGAAAAGTTAATCAATTACATACAAAAGCTGCTTTAGAAAATTGGAGTTTAATTCTCCAGTGGGGGTTGAGGGAGAACCCAATAAGAGCATTTACAAAGTGATAGAAGATTCATTTTTTGAGGGGGAAATTTTTGTGTTTTTCTTATACTGTTTGTCTTATCAGTGTATCTTATTTGACTCTTTGGAAGACACGGATGATCTACCATAGAATACAGTTTATCATTGGATGTTTGAGCTTGCCTCATGTTTTATAGGCTTCAGTATCCTCCCGTCCACCATTCCCCCACCCCCAGCACTCTCAGAGATCTCCTTGTTTAATTTCTAGATCAGCAATGAGAAGAGCAGCTCTAATAACACTGCTAAAATTCCACTTTGCTTTTCTTATTAAAGTGTAGATGCGTGTTCCTACAGAAAGCTCTCAAAATGTGAGGATGCCTTTTTTATGTTTATTATTTTTGGTTTCAAAATTTAACAGTTTTTAACATTTTGCCATATTCACTTCCTATGTAGACATTATATACATATACATATATACTATTTTTTCTTGAAAACAGAAATATTAATATGACAATGTGATCATAATATGGGGAAAGAAGGGTATATTGTCATCTACATGGTATGATTCAGTCAAGCAATACTTATAACTATATTACAAATGATATGACATCCACACAATTTTTATATTCTCTACATATTAACTTACACAAGCAAGAGAAAACATGTGATATTTTTCTCAGTCTGGCTATTTCACTTAGCATAAAAATCTCCAGTTCCATCCATGTTGCTCCAGATTTCATGATTTCATTCATTTTTATGGCTAATATTCTATCATATATGTATTTTTTATATTTTCTTTTTTTTTTTAATTTTTTTTTTTGACAGGCAGAGTGGACAGTGAGAGAGAGAGACAGAGAGAAAGGTCTTCCTTTGCCGTTGGTTCACCCTCCAATGGCTGCCACGGATGGCGCGCTGCGGCCGGCACACCGCGCTCATCCGATGGCAGGAGCCAGGTGCTAGGTGCTTTTTCCTGGTCTCCCATGGGGTGCAGGGCCCAAGCACCTGAGCCATCCTCCACTGCACTCCTGGGCCACAGCAGAGGGCTGGCCTGGAAGAGGGGCAACTGGGACAGAATCCGGCGCCCCGACCGGGACTAGAACCCGGTGTGCCGGCGCCGCAAGGCGGAGGATTAGCCTGTTGAGCCACGGCGCCGGCCTATCATATATGTATTTTGATAGCAGGGCACGAAACTCAAGTTAATGAAAAATGTACCTGCTTGTTATTTCCAGTTCCAAACAAGAGGAGGCTGCCAGGCTGCCAGAAGGCTATGCAGGTGCCAGTCAGCTGGTCCTGTAAGAAATAGCTTTTGTATGGCAAGACTGGTAGAGTTACCTGGTCTCACAGGTTCCCTTTGGATTGGCCAACTTAATTTGGTAGGCTCTGGAGCTTAGGGGTGACCTCAGTTGTTTGGTACCTCGTCCGTAGGGGCTATCGAAGGTGTATGTTGGCCTAGTCTCTGAGAGGCTGATAAGGAAAGTGGTTAAAATATGGACTTAATCCATTGCACAAGAAGGGAAATTGATGGGCCTCCAGCGAAGGCTCCAAAACCTGGGTCAAGGTAGCACTTAATATATTTATTGGTCTCTGTAAACTAAGAAGAATAAGAGAAGAGATCCTTAATTTAAGGCAATTTGTAAACCATTTGTTAATATGCTTGGAAAATAGAAGAATGCTTTAAATACATAACACAAAGTAAAGGTCTTTCTTAATTATTGGTATATGGAAATCCACGTTGGCAAATTCTCCGGGGTCTCTTTTTCTGAGAGTACTGATCTTGGGCTGACATTGTGGTAGAGCAGGTAATGCATGGAAGGAAGGAACGTTATTGCATTGCCTTGGTTTCACAACAAAAAACGACTATACTTCAATGCAGTGTGAGAGAAAATTTATTAACATAAGTGGTTTATCTAATGTAGATGACCTTAGCTATTTCCTAAAAATCTCTAGAATTTAAATGTTTAAGATTTATTTATTTGTTTGTTTAAAAGGCAGGGTGATAGAGAGAGAGGGAGAGGCAGACACAGACAAAGGTCTTCCATGTTGGTTCACTCCCCAAAATGGCCTTAACAGTCAGGTCTGGACCATGCTGAGCCAGGAACCAGAAACTCCATCCTGGTCTCCCACGTGGCTGGCAGGAGCCCTGATACTGAGTCATCTTCTGCTGCTTTTCCAGTGCATTAAGGAATGTATTTAAAGTTAATGAGTGAATGAAATGACATTTGACTTCGCCTGCATCAGGGAACAGTAATGAAGCCTCTGAAATGATGTGCTCATCACATATGGGCTAGCGGCATGTTGCAAATGGATCAGTGTTACTCTTGCTACTTTCTGCATGTAATTATGGACTAGTAAGTATCAGCTTGCATGTTTCACTGAGTATTTACTGGAAGCCCCTACGGTGATATTGATCAGAGGCTTCCTTTCTTATAATTTTCATAAATAATCAGACCAGCATATCTGACACATAGCATAAACAGTCACAAATCTGGCTACTGATTAATGGAAATCTAGCAGGTAAGAAATACTTGGCAGAAGTTCAAAAGTCAAGGAAGGTGCAAAAAGCTAGGAATGAGACAAGCAATGTAATTTTTTCTTTATCTTAGAAAGATAAAACATTTGTATTTTAAAAATTGCTTGCAATTTTCAGTTGGAATTCCTTCTTACTCTTAAATACATAGTAGCAGAACAGACAAATAGGACCTTTGAAAGGGACTTGTAGCTTTTTGCTATGGCTGGTTGATAGAAATGAGGCAAGGACCAGGTGCTAAAAAGCTTTGTATCAGTCAGCTTTTTGTTACTTAAACCAAAATGTCTAAGAGGAGCTACTTGGTAAGGCAGATGCTTAATTTCTGCTTTTTCTTCTGGAGGTTCCCAGCCCTAGATCAGGAGACCCATTTGTTCATGTATCTGATCAGGCTGGAGAAAGGAGGTGGCAGAGAGACTCAGGGAGCACCCTCTTCATCTACCTTCTCTGTTTTCTGTCCCTAATAACAATGCCATTATGACTCCCTCATTGGGCTTCACTCTGGTCACCTAATCCAATCCAAAGACTTCTCAGACTTCTCTTTAAATGAATCTAGCCTCTAAATTAACTTGAATCTAATAACTGTTAACATAGAACTTCAGGGTTTTAACAATTTCATCTGTTCAGGAACAAAAACAGAAATGTGGAGGGGTCGGCGCTGTGGCACAGTGGGTTAATGCCCTGGCCTGAAGCACTGGTATCCCATATGGGTGCCAGTTTGAGACCTGGCTGCTCCACTTCCGATCTAGCTCTCTGCTATTGCCTGGGAAAGCAGTAGAAGATGGCCCAAATCCGTGGGCCCCTGCACCCAGGTGGGAGACCCAGAAGAAGCTCCTGGCTTCTGGCTTCGGATCAGTGCAGTTCCGGCTGTTGTGGCCAATTGAGGAGCGAACCATCAAATGGAGCACCTCCCCCCCCCCCCCCCACCTCGTCTCTCTCTGTGTAACTCTGACTTTCAAATAAATAATTAAATCTTTTTTAAAAAAACATAAATGCTGAAATCACATTATAAAGAAAAGGAGATATAACATGTATATGCTCAGGTCTTTTTAATATTTATATATTTATTGAAAAGCAGCATGATGGAAAGACAGGGAGAAGCAGAGAGAAAGATCTTTCATCTTTTGGTTCACTCCCCAGATGGCTGCAATGGCCCATGCTGGGCTAGGCTGAAACCAGGAACTTTATAGGGGTCTCCCATTTGAGTGGCAGGGAGCCCAAGCACTCAGGACATTTTCCACTGCTTTTCCAGGCACATTAGAAGGGTAGCAGATCAGAAGCACAATAGCTGGGACTCAAATCAGCACTCTGATATGGGATGCCAGCATCGCAAACAACGGCTTAATTCGCTGCACCACAACACTTGTCCCCTCAGTTTCTTTAAACTTTAGGGAAATATCTCCATCTTCATTTCCCATGTAACAGAATACCGATATTTATGCCAATGCAGAGAATGCAGCCTCTTATTCTCATAGCCCTTTTGATCTTGATCCTTCTCTAGGTCTCCTGGCAACCAGCATCGAATGCCAAGCTTGACACTGAACAGCTGTCTTTCTGCAAAACTATACGATGTTGGGGGAACAACTCCCACACTGATTTCTCCCACACATCATTCATGTCAGGCTCAAGTATTTAACAAACCTTAATAGAAGTTCAAGTGATAAAAACAAACTAATAACTGAATAAAAGGCTCATTTCATGGGAAACATAAAACTGGACTTTAGATATTTGCATTTCTATAATGTTTTGCCAGTACCCACTTCTGGAGTATTTCTTCATATAGATCTTTCCTTAGTCCTCGGCTTGCTTCTCTTTTCTTCATTTTTCCATATCCTGGGGGAGGATGGGTAAGTTTTTTTTAAAGATTTATTTATTTGAAAGGCAGAGTTATATACAGAGAGACAGAGACAGACAGACAGACAGAGATATCTTCCATCTACAGGTTCTTTCCCAAAATGGCCACACCCCTCATGATGGGTTAGTCTGAATCCAGGAGGCTGTAGCCCTGTACAGGTCTCCCAAGTACCTGGGCCGTCTTCCATTGCTTTCCTGGAACAATAACAGGGAGCTGGATCAAGAGTGGAGCAGCTGGGACTTGAATTGATGCTCACACGGAATGCCAGTGTTGCAGGCCTAAATGTTGCACCCTAATGCTGGTACCAGGAAGATTTTTTAAAATACTTTTTATTCCAAAGCCCCAAAGACCTTTATCTGACCCTAGCCTACAATATTAAAAGTAACCTTATTATAATCCATTCAGTCATGTACCATGTCCATAACAACCCTGTTTGAAGTTGGGATCAGTATTATTTTGCTTGGTTCATAACTTTTAAACATATCTGTGTAAAGGTCAATCTTAATTTTTCTGTTGCATGTTTCAATTAATACCTAATAATTTTATATATTTATGGGGTACAATGTGATACTTTCATACATATACAAGTACACAATATGTAATAATCAATCCAGATTAGTTAGAATATCCATCACCTAAACATTTATCATTTTTTGTTGGGAACATTCAAAATCCTTTCTTCTAGCTACTTTAAAATATGCAATAAGTTAGTTAACTATACTTATCCTATTGTGTCGGTACAGATTTTTATCAAGAAAATGTCAAATTGATGTTTCCTTCCAAGAACATAAACCTATGTGGGAGACCTGGAAGAAGCTCCTGGTCCTGGCTTCAGATCAGCCCACTCTAGCCATTGCAGCCATTTGGGGAGTGAACCAGTAAATGGAAGACCTCTATCTCTGTTTGTTCCTCCTTGTGTCTGTAATTCTGCCTCTCAAATAAATAAATCTTCAAAAAAATTAGAAATACTACAGCTTAATAGTTTTTAAAGAAAACATGAACAATCTGATTCAAAAGTGGGCTAAGGACTTGAAGACATTTCTCTAAAGGAAACATAAAAAGAGGAAGTAGGTATATGGTATTTAACATCACTAATTTGCAGGAAAACAAATCAAAACCAACAGTTAGCAGCTCACACCTGTTAGCACGTACATTATAAATAAAAGCAAGGCAAAACAAAAACAGAAACTCATAAGTGTTGGCAAGGGTTTGGAGAAATGAAAACTCTTTTACACTGTTGGGGGTGGGATAATGCAAAATGGTAAGGAAAGCAGAATACAAATTTACACACACACACACACACACACACAAATAGAATTACAATATGATCTGGCGAATCCATTGGATGTTGATTTACTGGAATTAAAATCATGATCTCAAAAACATATCAGCACTTTTTTGTTCTTTGCAGGATTATGGCAGGTAAAGCTGCCGCCAGCAGCACCTGCACTGGTTTGGTTGCTGGTTGTTCCAACTTCTGATCCTGTTCCCTGCTAATGCACCTGGGAAAGTAGCAGAGGATGACCCAAGTGCTTGGGCCCCTGCACCCTTGTGAGAGATCTGGAAGAAGCTGCTGGCTCCTGGTTTCAGATCAGCTCAGCTCCGGCCATTGCGGCCATTTGGGGAGTGGGCCAGAAGGTGCAAATCAATCTCTCTCTCCTTCTCTCTCCGCAACTCTGCCTTTTAGACAAATAAAATTAATCTTTAAATAAGAAAACATTTTTCTAAATACTAGCAATAGACACAAGGTACTGAGATTAAAAATACAACTAAAAATTACTCAGCTAAAAAAAGAAATTCTTAAGCATGAATCTCACAAAACATGTATAGAAATTTGTATTCTCTAGAATTAAAAAATGCTGTGAAACCAAATAGAGAGGAAGCCCCATCGTGGTAGAAATATTAATTCTGCCAAAATTGTTAAACTAGTTTCATGTAACATCTGTTAAGCTTCTAGATATTGGTAGTGACTGTGTTGTTTTTGTCAATTTAAACACAGATTTTTTTGTACATTTAGATAAGATTATTTCAAAATTTGCATGAAAACAAAACAAAACAAAATATCAAAATTATTATTTTTAAAGATTCATTTATTTATTTGAATAGCAGAGTCACCGAGAAAGAGAGAGAGAACTCTTCCACTGGCTCAGTACTGTAATGGCTGCAGCACCTAGGCCTGGGTCAAGCCAAAGCCAGGAGGCAAGAGCTTTATCCAGGTCTCTCCCATGGGTGACAGATCCCCAGGCTCTTGTGTCATCTTCTACTGTGTTCTCAGCACATTAGAAGGGAGCTAAATTGGAAGTGAAGTAACTGGGACATGAACCAGTGACGATATGGGATGCCGGCATTGCAGGAAATGGCTTAACCCACTATGCAAGCCCCTAAATTATTCTTAAACAAATAATAAAATACAAATAATGTCAGCCGGCGCCATGGCTCACTTGGTTAATCCTCCACCTGCCAGCATCCCATATAGGCACCAGGTTCTAGTCCCGGTTGTCCCTCTTCCAGTCCAGCTCTCTGCTATGGCTTGGGAAGGCAGTGGAGGATGGCCCAAGTGCTTGGGCACCTGCACCAGCATGAGAGACCAGGAAGAACCACCTTGCTCCTGGCTTCGGATCGGCACAGCGCTGGCCATAGTGGCCATTTTGGGAGTGAACCAATGGAAGGAAGGACTTTCTGTCTCTCTCTCTCACTGTCTAACTCTATCTGTCAAATAAATTTAAAAAAATACAATTAATGTCTTATATACATATATTAGAGTTTAAAATGGGGAAAAACCAAATTAGTTAAAAATGGACAAAAGTCTCCAATAGGCATTTCACCAAAATGAACAAATTGTAAATAAATACATGAAAAGTTGTTTAATATACTCAGCTGCTGGGAAATGCACAGTAAAATTGCAATGAGATATCACACCAGAGCGCCTAAAACAGAAAGCAGTAACAGTACCAGACGCTTGTGACATTGTGGAGAAACTGTCACTCACACCTCTTGAGAAGGTAAGATGACACAGTAACTCTTAACCTGCAAGCAATGGAGCAGCTAGTTATATTTGGAATATATATCTCAGAAATAGGAAAATGTATATTCGTGCCAACCTTGTAAATGAATGCTTATTGTAACAACTAAAAACTGGAAACAATCAGATGTTTTTCCAAGTGACAAATGTTGTGCGTCCCTACCTTAGAATGCTATTTATCTATATAAAAGAACAACAATATTTTGATGAATCTCCAGAGAATTATGATGAGTGGAATAAAGAGAAAGTTATATACGGTTTGATTTCATTTATCTAACACTCCTGAAATGACAAGGTTGTAGAAGGGATGAGCAGATTAGTGCTGAGCAAGAGTTAAGGGAAGAATGCAGATGGGAGAGAACTGGGTATAGCTGTAACACGGCAACTTCAGCGATTGTCTTGGTGATGGAATTGTTCTGCATTTATCCACGTAATACATCCCAATACTGTGCTTGTGATATTACATTATAATTTTTGCAAGATGTTATCATTAGGGGAAACTGAACAAAGTTGTTTAATATTTCTCTAGGGGCTGGCTCTGTGGAATAGTGGGTGAAGCTGCTGCCTGTGGTGCCAGCATCTTATTTGGGAACTGGTTTGAGTCCTGGCTGCTCCACTTCTGATCTGGCTCCCTGTTGGTGCACCTGGGAGGGCAATAGAGGATGGTCCAAGACCTTGGGCCCCTGCACCCATGTGGGAAATCCAGCAGAAACTCCTGGCTCCTGGCTTCAGATCAGCTCAGCTCCGGCTGTTGTGGCCATGTGGGGAGTGGGCCAACTTCTATTTCTTACAATTGCATAGAAATCTATAATCATGTCAAAATAAAAGGCATGATTTTACAAAATCACGAAATAATATACCATTTTAGGATGGCATCATAGGTCTAGGTGCCTACTGAAATATCGAACTGACAAGACTGCTGACTTGCTTCTCTATGATCAATACCTGAGCTCTATAGAGGGAAAACAAAACAGCAGCAACAACAAAAGGGAAATGCAGGAAGTGATTTTAAAACATCCAGTGTGAGAGGTATTATTTTGAGCCCTTGTGTAGGGATGTGGCTTTCATGTAAAGAAGGAAACATCAGGCCAGCACTGAGGCTCAATAGGCTAATCCTCTGCCTTGCAGCACCAGCACACCGGGTTCTAGTCCCGGTCGGGGCGCCGGATTCTGTCCCGGTTGTCCCTCTTCCAGGCCAGCCCTCTGCTGTGGCCCAGGAGTGCAGTGGAGGATGGCCCAAGTGCTTGGGCCCTGCACCCCATGGGAGACCAGGAAAAGCACCTAGCACCTGGCTCCTGCCTTTGGATCAGCGCGGTGCGCCGGCCGCAGCATGCCGTCAGCTTCAGCCATTGGAGGGTGAACCAACGGCAAAGGAAGACCTTTCTCTCTGTCTCTCTCCTCTCTCTCTCACTGTCCACTCTTCCTGTCAAAAAAAAAAAAAAAAAAAAGAAGGAAACATCACTAAGGCTATGGAAGGTTACAATATGAAGGAACCATTTTGGGGTTCTGTTCCCATTTCTCCCCTGGCTTTGCCTAGGGTCCTTTGCACCTGCTGCCATTCAAAACTCTCGTACAGCTGTCACCAGAAGTAAATTCATGCCAAACAAGAAGTTGTGTAGCTGTGGGGATCTGATGTTTTAAAAATTACTTTCAAGTTAGTCATTCCCACCCCCCCCAATTCTTCAAAGGCTGGTGAACCATAATTTAAAGAGACTCTCCTATTACACATCTACCTAGTACATGCACAGTCTATTTGGAAGAAGTAGGAGTGCTTTTCTTGTTTTATTTATGTTTTAGACTCGGGCTGTCCACGTGCACTGTCTGATACTGTAGCTGGTACCTTCTTGAGAGATGAGCTCATAGTTCAAAATATTAAGACTTGAATAGTCCAAATATTCCAAAAGGAAAGCAACATACTGTATTAAAAATCATTTTATAGCAAAATACTAGAACAAAAGGACCAAGAATATGCAATTAATCTAATCAGCATATAAAAAGATATGAGAAGACTGTGAAAAAAGGTACTATACTATACATTTTTACAAAAAAATTCAAGCTCTATTAGTTATGAAACATAAAGCAATTGCCATACAGCCCTAAAAAATAAACTGTAAAGAATTCAGGCCTGGCATTGTGGCATGGTGTGTTAAGCTGCTGCCTGTGATGACAGCATCCCATGTGGGTGCTGGTTCATGTCGTGACTGATCCACTTCCAATCCAGCTCTCTGCTAATGTGCCTGGAAAAGCAGTGGAAGATGGTCCAAGTACTTGGGCCCCTGAACCTAGGTGGAAGACAGAGATGAAGCTCCAGGCTCCTGGCTTTGGCTTGCCCTGGCCATTACAGCCATTTGGGAGTGAACCAGCAGGTGAAAGATCTCTCCCTCCCCCCCTTCTCCTTTTCTCTCTGTAACCATCCATCAAATAAATTAAAAAATATTTTTTTTATAAATGGTTGAAAAACTATGAAAGCTCTCAGATGGAAAGTCTTGCAGAGATTCAAAAGAGATAATTAAGAAAAAACCTATATCTGTCCATATATGAAAGATTTGTCATTTTACCATAAAGGAAATGAAGACTTTACCCATTCCAAAGATGACATACGTACTATACAAAAACACGAGCTATAATAACAGTGCAATTTGTTTATTTTTTTTTAAAATTGTTTATTTATTTATTTGAGAGGTAGAGTCACAGACAATGAGAGGAAGAGACAGAGAGAAAAGTCTTCCCTCTGTTGGCCCACTCCCCAAATGGCTGCAATGGTTGGAGAACTGTGCGGATCCGAAGCCAGGAGCCAGGCGCCCCCTCCTGGTCTCCCACATGGGTGCAGGGGACCAAGCACCCGGGCTATCCTCCACTGCTTTCCCAGGCCACAGCAGAGAGCTGGATCTGAAGAGGAACAGCCAGGACCAGAACCGGTGCCCGTATAGGACACTCACTCCGCAGGCGGAGAATTAACCCACTGCACCACAAGCACCAGCCACAATGCAATTTGTTTATAAAGTTATTTTTTTTTAAATAAACCAGTCCCAAAAAGATACCATTTTTTCTGTGATCAGAGGTAATGAATAGAGTACCTGAAATATACTGTATTGAAGTGAAATAGACATTTTGACAATCATTGATGGTTTATAGCCCTAGTCTCTTTCATTGAGGAACAGTATTTTGTTTTGCTTTGTTTTGTTTTCTCTACATTGTTATATATTAACATTAAAGGGTTTATTGGGGAACACCCAACAGACCAGAGTGAAGGGGCGGCAAAGGAAAAAGAGAGAGAGTATGAGAGAGAGAGAGAGAGAGAGAAGATAGAGAGACAAGCCAAGAGAGAGGAGCCAAGAGAAAAGAATCAAGAAAGCACCTGTTCAGGAACAGGCCCTTTTAAAACTTTGCCCGAGGGTGGGCAGGGAAGCAGGAGCATCAAATACTATTAGCCTGGCTCAGGTAGCTGGGCCATGTAGTCACCTAGCTAAAACTGCGCCAGTTTCCTAACATACATACTATCTGTTGGGCTCTTACTTAGGGTAGCATTAACTATACAAGCATTAAGTGAACTAAAAAAGATCAGTGTAAACATTAAGAGTGGGGATATGAGAGGGAGGGGGAGGAAGGGTTGGAGCATAGGGTGGGGGAAGTGCCATTAGGTTTCTGTAACAGTATAAAAGAAATATGCAAATCTTATATGACAAATAAAATATATATTTAAAAAATAAAATAAAAAGATGAAAGTATATTTTCAAGTTTTTGAAACACTTTTCTGAATAATTAACAATATATCAATTAAGGAATAAGACAAATAAATAATTTCTAGAATTGTATGAAAACAAAGGGTAATTAAAATCTTACAAACTAAAATCTATGAGATATAGCCCAAGTGGTCCTCTGAGAGAGTTATATTAGCAAGAACATTTAAAATCAGTTGTACTAACATACACTTTTAAGGTTTAAAAAATATACACTGGAGCCAATCACCCCTAAACCTCATCCCATCCCCAAATGAGAAAAAACAATAAAAACAAGAGTTGTGGTTAATGAAATAGGGAGGAGCTTTTGTAGCTAGATGTGATTATAAAGCAACAATGTCAAAGACAGTGTCTTTCAAAAAGCTTTTGGGAAATGAAATTAAAAGATAAGCTTATTGTTGTGTAAAATTTTTTGAAACATGTGCATAGTTTTTTTACAATACACATTTTCCATGATTTTTTGAAGGAAACAGTCATTTGAAGCAAAGGACTAGAAGGGATTTTTGCTCAATGAGTCTCTAACTTGGGAAAATTGGTTCCGTTTCCCCTTTCTCCTTAATGTCACCTCTACCCTCTGCTTTAGACTGCAGAGTCTGCTGCCACACACTGAACAAGCATCATCCTAGGGCAAGGGGCAACAAGCAGAGGGATTCGAAGGCCCCTACCTGCACTGCACCCATAGACCTCCTGGCATATCTTAGTCCCTGTGAGGGCTTAACTTGCACATGAATTTTGCCTCAAGCAGAAAACAATGAAATCTGGAGAAACCCAGAGTTATTAAACACAAGCACTGGAAAGGGCTGACTTATAGTGGCCCAGGGCACTCTAGCAAGGAGGTCATAGAGGATGGCACCTGCTTTCAGCCTTTGGCGGCTGAGGATCAGCATTTCAGCATTAAACAAGGTTCTCAAATTCCCCAAAGAACAGTCATTTAGTGGTGGGCAAGGAAAGATTTCAGTGTGGATTTCTAGCTCTTTAATTTGTGTTAAATCTAAACCCTGGCCGACTTCCTTATTTTCCACCCAATTAATGCATTACATGGTTTACCAGTTCTGACTTCACCCTAGCAGCCTGATATGGTCATGTGAACACTGGCTCACAATACTGTTTATAAGCCTCTTATGTTAGATCCAAACATTAGAAGTGGTTTCGCACGGTAAGGAGGGAAATGCATATGAATATACTTGGGTGTACACACATAAATATATATTAATGAAACGATGGAATCCCTGACACAGGACAAGGCGTACCTGGAGTACCAGGGGCTCATGTAATTGCTCTTGGCCCACACTGGGGAAATCAGGCAGGCAATACTCTTCCCCACTCTTGACAGTATGGGCTTAATCAGGATGAATGTGTTCCAGCTCAGTGGTTCCCAAACATGTTCATGACTGAGTCACTTACTAAGTGCTAGCCAAAAATACAGACTCCTGGAGCTGGGGTTTGACCTAGTGACTAAGATTCCAGTTAAGACACCTGTGTCCTCAATCAGAGTAACTGCAGTTGATTCCTGGCTCCAGCTGCTGACGCTGGTTTCCCACCAGTGCAGACTCTGGGTGGCAGTGGTGATCATGGCCCAAGTAGTAGAGTTCCTGCCATCACATGGAAACCTGGATGGAGTTCTCAGCCCACTCCCTGCTGTTATGGCTATTTGGGGAATGAACAAGCACATGGGCACTTTCTTTCTCTCTGTCTCTCAGACAAAAAAAAATAACATATATGTTCAACTATATTTTCAAAATATTTTGCATTTCGTACTTAATTGTGTTTATTTATTTGAAAGAGGCATGCACGTACACACACATGTGTGCACACACAATCACACAAATCCTCCATCTGCTGATTCACTCCTGCTCATGCAACAGCCAGGCTGGGCCACACTGAAGCCAGGAACTGGGAGCTCAGTCTGGGTCTCCTACATGAGTGGCAGAGGCCCCAATACTTGTACCATCACCTGTTGCCTCCCAAGGTGCACATTAGTGGGATGCTGGAATCAGAAGTGGGATTCGAACCTAGGCACTCAGATATGCAATGCAGGCATCTCAAGTGGTATCTTAACCACAAACAGCTACTCCAGCTACTGTATTCTTAACATGTGCCTCTAGGGTGAATTTAGGATTAGACAAGTTTAGAAAACATTATTCAACCTAGTTCCAAGTTTAAAGTGTGTACTCATGCAGTCTATCTGGCTCATTTTTCTTGTTTTCTCTAAGACTTATCTGACTTCTCCAATGATTTCAGCCAAAGAATATGGTGTTCATTAGTCTGTGATATTCATTTAGTATCCTTCTATTTGTTTTTTAAGAATGAGTTATTTATTTGAAAGATGAAAGCAAGAGCAAGAGTGAGAGTGAGAGCAAGAGAGAGAAACTTTCATCCACTGGTTCAGTCCCAAATAGCTAACTCTGGGCCAGGTAGAAGCCAGGAATCTGGAGCTATCTGCATTCTGGACCATCCTCTGCTGCATTCCCAGGTGCATTAGCAGGGAGCTGGATTAGAAGTGGAGAGGCCAGGACTCAAACTAGCCCTCTGACATGGGATGCCAGTGCTGGGAGCCACCACTCAACACACTGCACCACAGCTTCAGAACTTGTTTCTTAAACTCTCTTCTCACTTGAAATATGGAGATAATATTAACACTGCCTACATCAGAAAGAATATTGTAGAATGCACTATACTAATGCTTATAAAACACTTAACATAAGGGCTGGCACTGTGGCATAGCAAGTAGAGCCACTGCCTGCAGTCTGGCATCCCATATGGGCACTGGTTTGAGTCTCGGCTGCTCTGCTTCTGATTCAGCTCTCTGCTATGGCCTGGGAAAGCAGTAGAAGATGGCCCAAGTCCTTGGGCCCTGCACCTGTGTGAGAAACCCAGAGGAAGCTTCTGTCTCCTGGCTTCGGATCAGCATATTTCTGGCTGTTGCGGCCAACTGGGGAGTGAACAAGCAGATGGAAGATCTCTTTCTCTCTGCCTCTCCTCTCTCTATGTAACTCTGACTTTCAAATAACTAAATCTTAAAAAAAAACACTTAACATAGAATAGTGTGAGTCTGTAGTAATATCAACTATGATAACCATTATTTTATATAATAAATATAATATAAATAATAGAATAAAAATAATATAAAATATTTTATATTTATATGCATTATATTTATCTTTTATCTACTGCTTGCTTAATGTAATAACTTATTTATAATAATGTTGCCAGTATTCTCCCCTCCTACCAAGTCTCTATGCTGTGTAGCTTTGCAGCAATGTCTATTAGGAGATAAAGGTTATATCCCTTGTACCTAAAACTGGGATGGTCTTGTCAAGTGTTCTGACAACTGAACATGCGGGCAGAAATGAAACTGTGCTAGTTGTGAAGCTAGGTTTCAAGAGGCCTTATGTAATTCCACTCTATGAATGAGGTCACTCTAGGCAGCTGGAAGATAAAATACCACTTGGACCAGGCCAGTCAGCCAGTGGTTCCAGTATTGGCTACAGAGATCTAAAGGAGGCCAGCCAAGAGGGCTCCCCAATTCATAGCCTACTGGGGTAGATTGAGTGACTCAACTGGGGGAAAAGAACAGCCCAACTGACCCAAGAAAGCATGAGCAACAATAATTGGTGACTTTTTAAGATTTATTTATTTATTTCAAAGAGAGGGAGAGAAGGAGAGACAGAGGGGGAGAGAGGGAGAGAGAGAGAGAGGGATCTTCCATCTGCTGTGTCCTAAATGGCCACAATGGCCAGGGCTGAGCCAGGCCAAAGCCAGAAGTCAGGAGCTTCATCCAGATCTCCCATATGGATGCAGGGGCCAAATAACTTGGGCCATTCTCTGCTGCTTTCCCAAGTGCATTAGCTGGGAGCTGGATAGGAAGTGGAGCAGCCGGGTCTCAAATTGGCACCCATATGGAATGCTGGTATCACAGGTGGCAGCTTTACCCACTATGCCACAATGTCAGCCACTTGGTGACTGTTTTAAGGCCCTGAGTTTTGAGGTAATGTGCTGCTGAGACATACATAACCGATACATCCACTACGTGCCAATTACATAGGTTGCATATTAAGGATGAAAAGAGAAACAAGGCACAGTTCCAGCTCTCAAAAACAAAAGGCCTAGTTTCAAGTAAGCAATTAACAACAAAACACAATTACAGGCACAATTATACAAGATGAAACTTATGATGACTTTGAAAGCTTCTTTCATTGAAGAAATAACTTGAGAATGTCTGCTATTTGCCATGGACTCTTCTATGCACTTGAGATATATTAGTAACCAAATCAGGCAAAGATTCCTTCTCCACAGAAGATAATAAATATTATAATAAATATACCAAACAGGGTATCCAAAGGTGATCAGTTCTTTGGAAAAAACAGGTAAAAAAATGGAAAACCATGAGAGAGGTCAGGACCATGGGACACAGTGGGTGCACCTCAGAGTGCAGCATTAAGTAGGCTGGTCTGCTGAGGCATTGTTGAGGAGAGATTGGAACAGAATTTCAGGATGCAGCAATTAGATACCTTATTTCCACGGAGATCGATGAGATGGAGAGAAAACCTACAGTGGGAAAGTGCTCTAGGCCAGTGTGGCTGTTGCAGAAAGCACAAGGGGGAACACACAAATCTGGTCTAAGGAAGAACCAGAGGTTCCTGGAAGAGTGACGCGAGCTCCATGTTGAAGCTAGTGTAGGAATTAGGAGAGTGAAGTGTGCTCAGGTGTCAGGGGAGAGTGTTTGCCAAGGGAGGGCGGAATGCTCACAGCACATGCAAATCATCAGGGGCTGAGATTCTTTAATAGTCAATACAAGCAAAAACAGCACCCATCCGTTTAAAAACTTAGTCAATGCTTGATACAGGCTCATATAATACTAGAGATAAGGAACAAAGGCAACACAGGTGTTTTTTTATCTCTATATGGGTGGGTCATTTAATTATACATTTATCGTTGCTCATTGCTTTTTCTTCTAGCAACAGTAAATAGGACAATGTATTAGTTCTCACAGAGCTTATCATCTAGTTGTAAAGGCAGGAAATCTATTCACCCACCTACAAGATTGTAGACCAAAAAGTACAATTGTCCTTAGGGGTCTCTGCACAAGAATCTATGAGCTTCAGAAAACTTATAACAACCTATTGTTATTTACCTAAGACATGAGTTTGGGTGAGAGAGTGAGAAAAGGAGTGTTGGTCTCAATATAGGATTGTGAGCACATTCACATTTTGTAGTGCAATGACGCCAAGTGAAACAGAAAAGTTCCCATTTATAGTCTTTTCTTGGGCTGATAAGTAATGAATATGAAGCGGGAGGCACTTTTCATAAAGCTGGTGCTGTATCTCAAGGAAACAAGAGAAACAGCTCTGACCTTTAGGAGCACATGATGTCATAGAAAACCATTCCTCCAGGCATCCACTCTGAAAAGTGCACTCTTATCTACAAACCTCAGAGACAAGCTGCACTCTTAACTCAAATAATAGCTATGTCTCCCTCCTGAAAATTGTACATCTATTCTTGGACTTTGAAAAACTCCAATTGTGAGAAGAGCTATAGAGGAAGCGATGGACATATTTACATTGAATCCTGCAAGTAGAGATTTCTTTTTGTGCTGTGTGCAAATGGAATACCAAATGGGTATTAAGTATAAGGGCTGTTGGCAGGTATGAACTTTGGTTCTGGATGCCCTTGTCCCTAAATTATATATAATCACTGTATTAAAGTGAGCCCATTTGTACTCAATGGGATCCTCTGTTTGTTCTTGCCAGTCCCTCCTAAATTGTCTATGGAATATTCTTTCCTGTCTTTCAATTACAATTTAAGTAAAGCCACAGCTTTTCCAGTCCTCTCATGTGGTACAGTAGTAGTTGTCTTTATTTTAGTTTGCTTTAGCTTTTTAGGTGTTAGATAAGTGTAGTCACAGTAATGTCACCCTACCAAGTCTTTTCTCCCCTGATCATTTGAAATCTCACTTCCAGCCCAGCATTCCATATCCTCCTTTCTGTTGCATTTTTCTGCTTTCTAATCAATAATTTACTGACTTGACTTATTCTCTGTCTTCCTTCACGAGTAAGTTTCTTGAGGGCAAAGATTTTTTTCTCTATTTCTCTGTAGTGTTTGTGTGTGCTTACATATTTATTCCTTGAACCTACAGCAGTGGCTAGTACACTGTAGGCACCTCAGAAGCGTTTGTTGAAGGAAAGCAGGAAACATAAATCTAAACCCTCATCTGTGTGCTAGGTTTTCTCCTGCCACAGCCTGCACTCATCTAAAGCAGAGCACTAATGGAGGAGGAAAGAGTGGGCAGCTTCTCTAGTTGTCACTTCCTCCCTCCACCTACTCCCCAGCTGCTACTTGTGGCTGTGGGCATCTGGTGCAGGCACTACAGGAAGAGTGGCAGACAGGAGCTGAAGTCTCCGAACAAGGAGATAAGGAAATAGCAAGGCAAGTCCCCTGCTCTGACCGCTCAATACTGTGTAAAAGTGTTGAAATGCTACACTATAGCTCATGAAAGTGTGCAAGTGTTGCATATGAATCAAAATTTTAGGAATAATTTAAGAAAAAGAGGATGAGTTCAGATGCAGGCTGTGTGATGAGAGAACACACAATTATTGTGTTTGTAATTTTTTGCAAGGGCCAGTTTTCTAGTAACTGTGACACATGCTTATTGAACTATATCTTCCATGGTGGGGTGCTTTTGAGGGTCCTAAGAGGGCCACATTTCTCAAGGGTTGTCACTGTCTTAAGTGATATCTAGGCTGCTAGGCTGCTTGTGCTATTACTTAGTTACTGTATCCAAATGTTTTCTTTGTTGTGCTTCAAAATAAAAGAATATGCTTTTATTATAATAAGTGATATAATTATATACAACACAGGCTTATAAAGGCAAAATAAAACTCCTCCCTTTATTCCATAATCCAGACTCTACCAGGTATATGTATGCAAATATTTTGTGTATTGATTTTTCACTTTCATTTATTTATTTTAAAGAGAGAGTGAGAAAGAAAGAGAGGGCTCCCATCTGCTGATTCACTCCCCAAATGGCCATCAAGGCCAAAGTCAGTAATCATCCCAGGTCCCCACATCTCTTTATTTTTACTTACCTTGTAACAGCCATAAATGCACATTTTTATCAAACTTGCAATTTTGTGTGCATCTCCTAATTGTTATACAATCATATATAATCACTTCAGAAATTATAAAAATAATCACATTTGTTTTTTTCCAATGTTCATACATTTTTAAAAGCTTTATTTCATTTGTTAGTATCTCTGAAATACTGCCGACAATAGGTGACTAACTTAAAAATTTTATTAAAATAGTTTTGGCTTTTCTCTTTAGAATGATTTGATACTAGTGTTTTGCAAACAGTTTTCATAATATTTCAGTGATATTCTATCTCAGAGTTTTCATTGAAAATAACTGACAAATTTCATTAGATACTTTTTCAGTGTGTTTTGATGCGACTACACAATTCCCCCATGCCATTAATCTATCAATATAATAAGTTTCATTAAACGATTTCAGGGGCAGGCATTGTGGCCCACTGGGTTAATCTGCCATTTGTGACATGGGCATCCCATATCATAGCAGTGTTTCCAGTGCTGGCTGCTCCACTTTGGATCCAGCTTCCTTCTAATGCACTTAGGAAGGCAGCAGAGATGGTACAGGTGTTTGGGCCCCTGCCATCCATGTGGGAGACCAGGATGTAGTCCCAGGCTCTGGCCTAGGTCTCATCCAGACCTTGACTGGTGCAGCAATCTGAGGAATGACTCTCTCTGTCTCTCTCTCTCTCTCTCATTTTGCCTTTCAAATAAATCTTTCAGGAAATGATTTCTACTTTTCATATTTTATTAATTTTCGTATCCTCCCTTCTTTAGCTTCATATACTATACTTTATTTCATTGAAATATTTAAGGTGGACATCCAGACTGAAATTTGGTGTTTGGTACAGTGGTTAAGATGCCAGTTAGGGCACCAGCATCACATATCAGAGTATCTGGATTCAAGTCCCTACCACCCATGTGGGAGACATGGATTCAGCTTTAGCTATTGGTGTTTGGGCAGTGAATCAGTTGATGGGAACTCATTCTCTCTCTCTCTCTCTCTCAACAAAGAAATGTTCCTGTCTAGCCCCTTTCCTATCATTCTAGTATTGGGGGAGCATCTAAATTTAGAAGCCATCTCAAATTGGAAGTAGAACTTGCGACGTATTGTCCAGCCTTCCTTGCTGCAAGAGCACAGGGGATCAAGCTGCAGGTCCCAAAGGGCGGATTAGAATTACCTACGTGAGCATTCACGTAAGCGGAGAGTGATGATAAATACAGGCACATGGTGGTCTCTGGGTGAGGATGATCAGACTGGTTTTGTATGATTTCCTCCTCTTTGAAGGCAGGCACACCAGGATGACACTGGGATAGACAAAATGTAGGACACTTTGCTACGGCTCCACAAAAGAGAATTCTGTCACACAGGGCCTCCTAGTAGGTCAATCACTTTGGAAAGGGGTAATTGCAAGTTTAGGCTTAGGGCATATGGCAAGTACTTTGGGGGTAGCAAGATATCCTGAGCTTCCTGGGGAATTGGCTAATTTGAAGGATGGGGCTTAGCAAACTGTCCAAGAAGGAGAACTGAGAGGTTTTAAACACAACTTCCAAACTGGCTCAACACAGCAGTTAGGAAATACAGCATCAAACGAGAGCATTAGCTCTCTGATACAGCAGTGACACAAGTA
Organism: Sylvilagus floridanus; assembly: GCA_949820135.1. NCBI lineage: Eukaryota > Metazoa > Chordata > Mammalia > Lagomorpha > Leporidae > Sylvilagus > Sylvilagus floridanus. Next base: position 32,989,666 of record OX463238.1, on the reverse strand, counting down.
CGGTAGAAGTGTTTGGGGTTCAAACTTGGTGTTTTGCTACTTGGCAGAGTGAGCAGTAAGGTCCTCACTGGAAATCCCTGCTCCAAACATGGTTCTTTGTATCCCCTAGAGATTTTCAGAGTCATCTGGTATTAGTCAAGATTCTGTAGGGAAGCAGAACCAATAGAAAGTGTGTGTGTGTGTGTGTGTGTGTATTTGTGTGTGTGTATGCATGCTGGGTGCACTATAAAGAACTGGCTCACTTGATTGTGGAGTCTCTCTGAGCTCTGCAGAGTGAGCAGGCAAGGTGGAGACCCAGGGGAGCAAAAGCTGTAGCGTCTGTCCAAAGGCCTGCGGACTGGAGCCCAGGAAGAGTGTTTGTTCCAGTTTGAGTCTAATGGTAGGAAAAACAGTTTCCCAGCCTGCAGGTAGGGGGGCAGCAAGGAACCTCTCCTGTCAGGCAAGGGTCAGCCTTTCTGTTCTATGTGAGTTTTCAATTGGAAAGATGCAGCCCATCTGCCTTTGGCAGGGCAGCCAGCTGTCCGCAGACACTGAGGTAAATGCTAATCACATTTAAGAAAACACCTTCACAGAAACAATGCTCGACCAAACATCTGGATTCTATGTCCCAGTCAAACTGACACAAAAGTCAACTACCAACTATCATACATTATTTTATAACATATATATATGTTTATATATATATATTCTATTTATATGTATATATAATATAGTCAATTTATATATATATTATATATATTCCATTTATTAAATTGGCTCCTGGTGATTTTTTGTTCTCACTAAAATTGTTACTAGATATGACAGTTGTATTTTAATATTTAATTATTAATAATATAAGTATCTAAGTCTAAACATGCATATTTTTCTGAGAAGGGCTTTTAAGGTGTTTAATTTTTTTTTTGTATAACAAATTCTCCTTTTCATTGATTTTTATATAATGCTTTTAGGCTTAAATTCCTCTTCTATTCAACAATTATCTTAAAGTTAATGTTCTAACTTTAATGTAATAAAAACACCTCCCTAAATCTTCTGTCTAGTTGGGATTAGAAGATTGGTCTGTAAGGCTTACATACTCTAGGGGTAGGTGTTTCACATAGCTTCAAGATGCTTGCATCCCAAACCAGTGTACGGAGATGTGGTTCTCAGCTTCAGCTCCACACTCCAGTTTCTGCTAATGCAGACCCAAAGAGGCAGTAGTGATGGTTCTGGTAGTTGGGGCCCTATCATCCAACTGGGGCACCTGTATTGAGTTGTTGGCTCTCAGATTCAGCCCAGGGCCAGTCTCAGTTATTGTGGGCGTTCAGGGTACAAATTAGTGGAGGGGACCTCTCTATCTGTCTCTCCTAAACACATAAATAGCAACATATTTTCAAATTTAAAGTTTTTTGTGTCTAGGTTAGTAATCAGAATTTTTGAAAACACAATGAACATATACAAAATGCTTTATAATCAAATTAGTCAAAGTGCTATGTCAGAAATTTGACTTTTGAGTATTATTATTAGTTATTTATAAAATCTGCTCTACCCTTACTGAAATGTTCTTTATTGAAATCTACTTTAAATAAGCTTTTTTTTTCTGTTAAATAGTTGTTACTTATATCCATATAGGGCTTACTGAGTTTATAATTTTTACAATATCTTGCTTTTCATAACTACATAATATCCACCTTTATTATGGTAAGTTTAACCTCAAAGTCCTCTCTGTGTGATAGTTATATGGCAGTAGCTGCTTTTTGGTCTGTTGTTGCAACTACATTTGAACAATATCTCATTAAGTATATTTTAATCTAAAAGCAGATTTAATATTTTGTTCTTTATAAACAGTATAAATTTTTAAAATGCCTTATTATTACTTTCTGCCCTTTAAAGGGCAACATTAAATACTTTAATTAGTTTTCTTATTCCTTACATTTTGCTTGGTATTTATTTGATTTTATTTGATTACTTTTTATTCCCCATATAAGTAAAAGACCATGAAAAGTATAATTTCATCAATTTATTTCTCATCTCTGTTTCTTCTTCTCATTTAGGTAAAAGTTAGACTGCATTTTTCTATTTCATCAAATCTGCATCTTTTATGATAATCACTGATAATGACTAACATTTAAAAAAAAAAGTATAGTTGTACTTGGGGTGCTTTTACATTCTTGTTTTCCTTGCTCTGTCTCTTCAGGCTCTTTTGTTGCCCCTGGTCTCCCAATGTCAAAGTCTTACTGAGCTGACTTTATTTTGAGGTCCAGACCTGTTTTTTTTTTTTTTTTAATTCTTTGGTGTTTCTCATATCTTTTAAAATAATTTTCACTTAAGCCGTTAGAATTTTGGATTTCACTTTGGTTATAGTTAAGCAAAATTGTTTCTTATTTGCAATGGCAAAGAAGATTTCTGAGGAAGAATGTCAGTGAAGGTAGAATTTCCAGAATCCATGTAGACCAGGAAGGGAAGCTGGAGCAAGAGAGGGCTCCAGGGGAGCGGGCGGGCACAGGGAGCTTCCCCAGCCAACTCTAGGCAACACGATCATTTCAGCCCTGCTTCTTCAGGGGAAATGGATGGGGCTTTTTCATAGATCCTGGCCATGGGATATAGTAGCAGGAGCACAGGGTATAAAGCTACATAGATTTAGACTCAAACTAAGCCTCTGCTCATTGCAGGTGATGTCAGGCAGCCACTAGCCTGTAGAAGCTCAGTTTCCCATCTGTGAAGGGAAACCCTAACAACTGTCTCACAAGGTTACTATGAAAACAGCTCAGACCACAGCTCTCTGAATTGAGTATCATTAGGCATCAAGTAACATCAAGGTCCTCCTCTTTCCTTTGGTGAGGACTGTATACTGCTATTTGCCTTAAGAGAGTGCAACCAAATTGAAATTCCAACCTCACATCCCTCCTGCTCAGAAGACAAACAATTGGACAAACAGCACCTTTTCTCTCCAGGCAAGCATGCTTGTTTCCAGTGTCTGCTCACTCTCTGTCTTTGTCCAAACACACAGAGTTGGAAGTATTTCAAGCTGACAGGTCTGTGTTTTGCAAAAATATTTTCTTGGTTTTAATAGGCTGATAGCTTTTGATTTTCCTTTTCTAAGAGAAGTTACAAATCACTGGAATCTTAGATTTGAATCCAAGAACTAGTTCACTAAAAACAAAACAAAAATTTGAGATAGTTGATAAATATAATTAAATTTTGATTATTAATCTGGTCTCTTTTCTTGGAACATCCCTAGGCCATGCTAACTTCCATACAAGATGATTGAATGCCTAACATGTCAGTTTGAGAAATACTTTAAGCTTTCAGCCGAATGAGAATTTTATAGGGCAAGAAGCCCACGCTCTGCCTCCAGGCACAATGGGTTCTAATTTTGTCACAACCAAAGCCCTTTAATTTTTTTCCTTGTTAGATCTCCAGTTTTTAATTCATTTTATTGAATATATATTAAATAAAGGTTTGTTTCTCAAATGCAATATGTTGATAGCCTTTAGTTAACCTTACTCAGTCACATATAGACTAAAATACTCCTTTATTCTTTCATTCAGATGAAAGAAATATTGCATTTTGTTAACTCCATGGAAACTACATCGTAGAAAAATATTAATTTTGTGACTTGTTTTTAAAGTTGCATCAAACAACGTTGTATTCACATCATCTTCAGTTGATACCTGCAGGATCTTGGCCAAAGAAGTAATTTTCTATGTAATTTGGATAAACCTATATATAAGGACTCAGCAGTCCTCAAATTATGGGCCAGGCAAGCATCATCCACATCACCTGAAACTTGTTAAAAATGAAAATTTAGGGATCTACACTGTGGCATGATGGGTGAGGGCACTGCCTGCAGTGCCAGCATCGTGTATGGGCACTGGTTTGAGTCCTGGCTGCTCCACTTCCAATCCAGCTCTCTATGATGGCCTGGGAGAGAATGGAAGATGGGCCAAGTCCTTGGGCCCCTGCACCACTGTGAGAGACCCAAAGGAAGCTCCTGGCTCCTGGCTTCAGATCAGCACAGCTCTGACTGTTGCAGCCATCTGGGGAGTGAATCAGTGGATGGAAGATCTCTCTCTCTCTCTCTCGTTCTCTCTCTCCCCCTCCCTCTGCTTCTCTGTAACTCTGCCTTTCAAATAAATAAATCTGTTTTAAAAAATGAAATTTAAGCCCTCACTCCAGACTGATTGAGGGAAAAACTCAGTAACCTGTGTTCCAAAAGCTCTCCAGGGTATTGTGTTGCACGTCAAAACCTCAGAACCACTGAATTAGAGGAGAAGCCATCTGGTTTCTATGGTTTATCATACAGAACAAACGAAAAGTGCAAGCAAAACTGCAATCATTTTGTAGCTACTGCGAAGTGTTAGGTGGTAGCGTTGTTGAAAATCCAGTGATGTGAGCATTGGCATAGCAGTTAAGATGCCACTCGGGATGCCCACATGCCCTATCATTGTACCTCAGTTCATCTCACGTTCTCCACTTCCAATTCCAGCTTCTTGCTAATGTGCATCCTGGGAGACAGCAGTGAAGGCTAACGTGGAGTTCCTGCTGCCCAAGTAGAAAATGTGTACTGAGTTCTGGGCCCCAGGTTGCTGTGAGCATATAAGGAATGAACCAGGAGATGAGAGATTTCTGTCTGTCTGTCTGTTTGCATTTCTGTGTCTTTCTGCCTATCAAATAAATAAAACAAATAGAATTTTTTTTTTGTTAAAGATGTGTTTGGTTATTTGGGAGGCAGAGTAATAGATAAGACAAATGGGGGAGACAGCAAGAGTGAGAGCAAGAGAGATCTTAACGTCTGATGAGTCACTTCCCAAATGGCTGCAAATCCTGGGGCTAGGACAGGCTGAAGCCAGGTGCTCCAAACTCCTTCTGGGTCTCCCATGTTGGAAACCATGAACCTCTGTGTTCCCAGGCACATTAGTGGGGAGCTAGATCAGAAGCAGAACAACCAGGACTGGAACCTGTGCTGATATGGGATGCCAGCACTGCAGGTGGCAGCTTAGCTCACTGTGCCACGAAACTGACCTCCATTAAAAATTTTAAAATATAAAATAAAACCACTTTGAGATGATTCTTATCTCCCACAAGGTGGGTACCTATTATATCACAAAGTAGTTTGTTATGTGATAAGAGGCTTGGGCCCCTGCACCCATGTCAGAGACCAGGAAGAAGTACCTGGCTCCTGGCTTCAGATCAGTGTAGCTCCAGCCATGGCGGTCATTTCAGGGATGAACCAACGGAAGGAAGACCTCTCTCTCTCTCACTGCCTAACTCTATCTGTCAAATAAATTTAAAAAAAGTGTACAGGCTGCAAGAATCCAGAGATTCTTATAAGGAAAAGAATACACTCTGAAGTATGAATTTTAATGCTTTTGAAAACTGAATTCAGCTGGCGCCGCGGCTCACTAGGCTAATCCTCCGCCTTGCAGCGCCAGCACACCACATTCTAGTCCCGGTCGGGGCACCGGATTCTATCCTGGTTGCCCCTCTTCCAGGCCAGCCCTCTGCTGTGGCCCGGGAGTGCAGTGGAGGATGGCCCAAGTGCTTGGACCCTGCACCCCATGGGAGACCAGGAAAAGCACCTGACTCCTGCGTTTGGATCAGTGAGGTGCCCTGGCCACAGGGCGCCAGCGGTGGCGGCCATTGGAGGGTGAACCAATGGCAAAGAAAGACCTTTCCCTCTGTCTCTCTCTCTCACTGTCCACTCTGCCTGTCAAAAAAATTTTTAAAAATTTTAAAAAACTGAATTTATAAATTACAGAATAAAGGTCACTTATCCTCTGCTAGGAAGCTATCTTTTTGGGTAATGAGTCATAATTCTATCTAAGGAAATGGTTTTTTTTTTTATAACGCTTTTATTTAAAGAATATAAATTTCCAAAATACAGCTTATAGATTACAATGGCTTCCCCCCCATAACTTCCCCCCACCCACAACCCTCCCCTTTCCCACTCCCTCTCCCCTTGCTTCACATCAAGATTCATTTTCAATTCTCTTTATATACAGAAGATCAGTTTACTATATATTAAGTAAAGATTTCAACAGTTTGCCCTCACATAGCAACACAAAGTGAAAAATACTGTTGGAGTACTAGTTATAGCATTAATTCACAATGTATAGCACATTAAGGACAGAGATCCTACATGATATATTTTTTTAAAAAATTGATTAATTTTCTAGGCAATTTCCAATTTAACACCAAGATTTTTTTTTTTCATTTTTAATTATCTATATACAGAAGATAGATTCAGTATATACTAAGTAAATATTTCATCAGTTTGCACCCACACAGAAACACAAAGTGTAAAATACTGTTTCAGTGCTAGTTATAGCATCACTTCACATTGGACAACACATTAAGGACAGATCCCACTTGAGACGTAAGTACACAGTGACTCCTGATGTTGATTTAACAATTTGACACTCTTGTTTATGGCGTCAGTAATCTCCCTAGGCTCTGGTCATGAGTTGCCGAGGCTATGGAAGCCTTTAGGGTTCAGCTGCCTGTTGGGAAATCTCTTTACAGTTTCCCTGAGCCAACTGAATCTCATAAGCTTCCAGATAAAAGGCTGAAGGCCTAACCTAACAATGATGGAACTCCAGTGGGGGAAAGGAGAACCTGGGGAACTGCTGGATGGGACTAGCTCCTTTTGGACTTCACTTCTGTCATTTACAAGTGCCACTTTATGCAGGCAGAGTATCTCAAGAAATTTTAAGGAGCCGTACATTTATGAGGGTACATTCAAAAGAATGGAATTAAAAGAAAAATTTATTTTGCTGCAAAAATAATTGAAATTCATATGTAGTTTTACCATCATATGTATTTTCTTTTTTTTTTTTTAAAGTATTTGTTACTTTTTTTTGACAGGTAGAGTGGACAGTGGGAGAGAGAGATAGAGAGAAAGGTCTTCCTTTGCCATTGGTTCACCCTCCAATGGCCGCCGCGGCCGGTGTGCTGCGGCCGGCGCACCGCGCTTATCCGATGGCAGGAGCCAGGTGCTAGGTGCTTTTCCTGGTCTCCCATGGGGTGCAGGGCCCAAGCACCTGGGCCATCCTCCACTGCACCTCCTGGCCACAGCAGAGGGCTGGCCTGGAAGAGGGGCAACCGGGACAGAATCCGGCGCCCCTACCGGGACTAAAACTCAGTGTGCCGGCGCAGCAAGGCGGAGGATTAGCCTGTTGAGCCACGGTGCTGGTCCATCATATGTATTTTCAATAAACTTGTTGAAGACACATCATATTTTAATAAGGACAAGACTAAGAGCTTAGTAAAACAATGAGTTTAGAAGTCAGTGTCTCAAAATCTCATAAGTGTAGTATTTACCTAACTTTCACTGGTATTTCCTTTATTCAGATTCTTGTCATTATTGTTTGCTTGGTTTAGTTTCCTGATGTGTCTCTAGGACTCTTCCAATAGTTCTCACATTCAAGCTTGAAAAAAATGTCATATCAAGAGCAAATTCCTGGATGTTATCTCCAGAAATGCATTTTTACCCAACACCAAGGAAGTGCTGATAAAAAACCACACTTTAGTAACTCTGCTCGCTCTGCTTTTTCCTATCCATTCTTTCTGTGTAGCCAGAACACTAATTCTGCAATGCAAATGTCTTTATGTCAGTCTCCACACAATAATAGTGTCCCAATAACACTGTAAAGTCCAGACCCTTAGTTAACAATAGTGTATTATATATATATATATATATATATATATATATATGAGGGGCCTTCAAAAATTCATGGAAATGACATGTTCTTTTACTTCTATTTCCCATGAACTATTTGAAGTAAGCTTGTATTATGTATGCTTTGTCCAGTCTTTTCCCAGAATGAATGTAATGAAAATCATGAAAATATACAAAGTACTTAAAAATGTTTGTGGAAAATGAAATTAACAGCAAAGTTTCTTTTGGTACATAAAAATTGAAATTCATACATACAAGCGATCTTCAAAAAGTTCATAAAATGTATATATAAAAAAACTATGTGTGTATGTCCAATTGTATCAAAAGTCTTCTTAAAAAATGTATGTATTTGAAGTTAGAATGACAGAGAGGGAGTTATAGAAATCTCCCATCCACTAGTTCACTCCCCAGGTGGCTGGGCCAAGCAGAAGCCAGGAGCCAGGATCTTCATCTGGGTTTCCCATGTGGGTGGCAGGGGCCTAAACTCTTGGTCCACCTTCCTCTACTTTTCTCAGGCCATTAGCAGGGAGTTGCATTGGAAGTGGTGCAGCTGCGACTTGTACCACTGCCCATATGGAATGCCAGTGTTGCAGGTATTGGCTTTACCTGCAATGCTACAAAGCTATCACCACCACCACCACCAACAAAATCTAACTCCATATTTCCACAAACATTTTGAAGTGCCATTGTTTATACTACAATAAATGTCAGATGTAGGGGGCCGGTGCTGTCATATAGTAGGTTAAGCCTCTGCCTTCTGCACCAGCATCCACATGGGTGCCAGTTGGTGTCCAGCTGCCCCTCTTCTGATACAGCTCCCTGCTGATGGCCTGGGGTAGCAGTGGATGATGATCCAAGTGCTTGAGCCCTTGCACCTGTGATGAGAGACATGGAAGAAGCTCCTCTCTCCTGGCTTTGGATAGGCTCAGCTACAGCCATTGTGGCCATTTGAGGAGTGAACCAGCGGATGGAAGCCTTTCTCTCTGTCTCCCCCATCTCTGTAACTCTACCTGTCAGATACATAAATAAATAAAATCTTTTAAAAAAAAAGTCAGATGTAGAAATATACATAGAAAGAAATCCAAGCAGGACAAATTATATGAAGCCAAAATGAGATTATCACCCAGGATGCATGCAGTAAGATGCTATAGCGTTGCTATGAATAGGCCCCACGTTGGGTTCTAAATGGTCCAGTCATTAATGTAGAGAGAAACACAATATTGACTAAAGTGAGTCAGTTTCCAGAATGCCAGAAAATTCACATCTAATTGATGAGGAAAAGCATATTTATACTGAAAACAGAGGAAATATATTGTGAATCCTGAGAAAGTATGCCCTTGCAAAATGTGAAACAGCCTCACTTAGAAAGTGCAGCAAAAGTGCAACTGTAGGCCAGCACACCCCAGGTGGATTACAGCAAGCCATTTATTTTCCAGCATGCACCCTCTTCCCTGATTCCTCGTTGGCTGACTAAATACAGGGTTACAACCTTCTGGGCATTTGCTTCAGCTGTTTTGGCCACTAACATCCTGTTTGCCTAAGAACTTTCAGGCGCATGTGACATAGCAAACATCTGATACTTCAAGTGCATAAGCATCATTTTTCCCTTATGGTGGGAGGCAGCAAACTTCTCTTCCAGATAGCCAGGTAGATGAGAAAATACAGCAGATGTACTTGGCATTGAATAAGGATCATACATCCTCTTTAATTACTGCCTTTCTCTTTTATGGAGTAAGTGTGAATTATTATCAGTTTCATCATTTGTAATCAGAAGCTGAACAGATGCTAAAGGTTTGGTTTAAAATGATATGTGTCTCTTATAACAACTTGCAATATGCTCTCCAAGGACTATTTACCTTCCACATTCCATAAACTCAGTACATGGGAGTGTATTCTTAAAATCATTTGAGGTAAATTAAGTACAATGAATGCAACTTTCTTTAGCGATAACATTTAGCAGAGTTGTTACAGAATGCACTATATGTGCTTTGAGTGGGCATTTGCCTTAACGACTTTGTTTAACAAGCTTTCATTTCCTTGCTTATGTGATTTAAACTGTTCTTAGAACTATTTGCCCTGAGGAGTTTTGGTAGGGGCATGTAGCAATCACAATTTGGACTTTTGTTTGTTTTACAAAATTAGTAGCTAAGAGAACTATTTATAGTTTCAATATCCAGGGTAATGGCCAAATTCTTAAGCTCTTGTACACATTAAATATTTTCTTAGTCTGAAGCTGGGAGCTAAGCATTCAGAGCATGCATCCAGACATAAAATTCCTCTATTCACAGGCAAATTGCTCACTGGATGCCAGGCAGCTAGCTGTGCATCACAGAGTAGAGGAGCCCTACCATCTCAGTCTCTGTTACAATGGGAGAAAAGTACATAGTTAGAAAAGCCTGCAGGTGCCTTGGGGAAAAGGACTTAGAACCAAAACTAGAGAATTTTATTCTGGTCTGTAACACTTTGGATGTTTACAAGGAGACCTGTTTACTTATTATGTGTGTAATTTACAACTTTACAACAAAGAAATGACTAGAAAATAATGTTAAAAAAGAAAATTATATCTGTAGGCAACAAAATTCTGGTTCTCAATAACAATTGAAAATATGCAAACCAAGGCAATTCAAGGTTTAATCAACAACAGGCAGAATTTCACAAAATAAACCAAAAATAATTTTTAAATAACAATATAATTTTATTATAAAATTAGGCAAAATACTAGATCCCACTACAATTTTAATTTTCTTTTTCTTTTTAATTTTTGTCCAGTGGAACAAGTGTCTGCCAGCCAGCCTACTAAACTTCAAGAACATTTAATTGATCTTCTGATTAAAATCAGCTGTGGTCTTTGGAGTTTTCCCAGAATATAAAATAGATCTTTCCTTTAAAATGAATTTATGTTGCCAAGAATATTGGTTGAACTTTTATGAATTCTCAAGTTAAGCTATACTTTTTAGACCACAAACCATCTAAGGTATACATACTTTTGTGCTTGTTATCTCTAGAGAAAATGGATTGGCTTCTGATGATTAAGAAAATAGACAGTGTCAACATTTTATACTGAATAGTCTTCAGATGACATTTTATGTAAAAGTATCCCAAGGTAAGAAATGTGGGTGCTCTGTTTTACTTAATAAAGCAACATTTACTGGAAAGAAATATCACAATTTACTTATAGGAAGTATGGGATGGTATTAGAATGACTTATGTAGCCTCTGAATTTGTATTTTGAAATCTTAATTCCCAATGCAAGTATTCTTTTTTTTTTCAATTGTTTATGTATTTGAAAGGCAGAGTGAGAGAAGGAGAGAGGCAGACACAGATAGGAGAGAGAGAGAGAGAGAGAGAGAGAATCTTCCATTTCCTGATTCACTGCCCAAATGATTGCAATGGCCAGGGCTCAGTCAGGATGAAACCAGGTCTCCCACATGAATGGTAGGAGACTAAGCACTTGGTCCATCTTCCTCTGCTTTCCCAGGTGCCTTAGCAGGGAGCTGGATGGGAAGTTCCACTACCCAGGACTTAAATCAGCACCTATAGGGGATGTCGGAAATGTGAGCAGGGGCTTAACTGACTATGCCACATGCTCCCTTCCCCCTACCCCCTGCTTTTTCTTTTCTTTCCATGTAAGTTACTTCTTATATTTGGAAATAGTGTTTGTAAAAAGAATCAAAGTTTACAAAAGTTGTAAGCTTAAGGCCCTAATCCAATAGGATTGGTGGCTCCGTAAGAAAGAGGACCTCTCCCTCTCTTTCTCTTTCTCTCACTCTCTCTCCTCCCTCTCTCTTTTTCTTTCCCTTCCCATCTCTTTCTCTTAATCCTTGAGCTCAAGAGATCACTTGAGCACACAGAGAGAAAGATGCCACCAACAAGTCAAGAGTAGATGCTTCAGAATGAAACCTCCCTTGCTGGCAAGTTGAGCTCAGATTTTCAGTCTTCACAGTGGTGAGAAGTATATGTTGTTGTTGCAACCATTCAGTCTATGCTATCTTTTATGGCATCCCAAGTGGACTAACATATGGGGTTCTACTCTGTTTTTTTTCTGTCACTAAGAAAATCACATGTAAGATAACTGCAGAAACTTACTTCTTCCTACATGGTGGGTTGAATGGGACTCATGGTCCAAAACATAAACATATCCTAATCCCCAGAATTTGTGAATGATACCTTACATGGCAAAAGAGTGACTCTTATGTTCCATAGTAACATGTGAGATTACATTAAGAATTTTGGAATGAAGAGATTATCCAGGATTATCTGATTGGAAATTAAAGCCATCACTCTTATCTTAAGGAGAGAAAGGTGATGACAGGGAAGAGGAGATTGGAGAGGTACAGCCACAAGTGAAACTGGAGAAGGCCAGGAGTTACTGTGGAGCCTCCAGAGGAGTGTGTTTATGCCAGAACCTTGCTTTTGGACTCTTGGCCTCCAAAAAGGTAAGTTAATAAATTTCTGCTTTAAGTCATCCAATTTGTGGTAATTTATTACACACTCACAGGGAACAATTTACCCCCGCTTTAATTTGCTGATCCATTTTCAGTGAACTAATAGTTTCTTCATTTGCTGAACATCAAACTCCCTTTAGAAACATTTCAGTCTTTTAGATTCAATGTCTGTGTGTGTGTTTGTCTCCCATAGATTCATGAACGTATCTTAAAATATTCACAAAGTCTTTGTCAACTTCTCTTCATTTGAAAATTAGTCCCTACTGTTCTAATGATGTATTGTTGGAGATATTCCCACTAAAATCAAGAATTAGATAAGAATTCAGGCTTTCACCCATCTTCAATGTTATTCTTAAATTCTTCTGGAATATATGAAAATAAGATAAGAATCAGAGGTTTATCTGTTGGACAGGAAAAGGAAGATAAGTACAACTACATTACATGACTTTCCACTTAGAGTGAATAACTTACTGAAAACTGTTGAAAAGATGAAGTCTAAAGGGAGGTAATGAAGGTTTAAACATAGCTACAGTTTTATATTAGTTGTAGTCAATTAAACTCAAATAAGTAATAATAAAATGTTGGCAAATATATGCCTTATTTAAAATTCACCACTATGAGAGCTATGTGGGTCATATAAACAAAACCTAAAGCTGTATTCTTGATAGAAAAATATTTTCAAAACAATAAATCTCCAAGATTAATAATTTGTCTTAATGTAATCCTAATCAAATCTTAGGTTTATTTAGAATTTAATTCAAGATTCACTTGAATGAATAAATAAGCCAGAAAGGCTAAGGGGGGGGGACCCAAAAAAAACAGAAAACTAGTGTTACAAAGATACAATGGTCTTAAAATAAAAATCGCATAACACTGGTAAAAAACATCCAACATATTAACCAAAGACCTAGAAAAAGGTTTGAAATAGAGTAGAAAGCCCTATCAGAAGTAATAATTATTGAGTGTGATAAGGGCTGCATCAACTACAGTTACAGAGTGGAAGAACTATTCATCAAATTATGGAAAGCAATAAATCATAATGTAGAAAATTATGAAACATATTTTTATTTCTTATTATATATCAAAATAAATTCCAGATAAAGTGAGAGAAGTTATTTTAAAAGTAAAATTTCTGGGAGAGCGGCAAGATGGCGGAATAGGAAGGGAGCACACCGATAGTCTGGGGAGAGACAGTTTAATAAAAGTGGAGATACTGCAGGTTCAAGGAAGAGTAGGGGACGAAACAGCAGAGGAAACCCTTCCGGAACTGGTGATTCACAGTGGACCTGCGTGGAGAGCGTGGGAGCCCGCAGTTTGGGACACCAGCAGCAGATTCAACACACCAGCGCTGGAACGCGAGGTGAGCAGAAACTCAATAGCCCGATATACCAGCAGGGAAGCGGAAAAGGGAGCCTAGAGCGAACAAGCCTTGAAACACTGCGGGGAAAAGTTCACCAGGCTAACTAGAAGATAGAGAGAGAGAGAGGGGAAAAAAAAAAAAGTGACCCATACGGACACGAGCTTCTCTCTCTCCACTCACCTCTCAAAGGTGAGCAAGACAAAGAGCAGGCGCCATTTTGGAATACGTCATAAGCAGGGCGACCTCGGGTCGGCACCGGCCCCGAGCCTAGCAGAAAAACCTGACTCTGGGTGGGAGGGGTGAAATAACAGGAGATTAGAACCTAATGAATGTGTGGTGCTAATGAACTGAGACTGTGAAAAAAGAGACGGTGGGGGAGAGAACTCACGGAAATCACGAATTTATGTGAGTACTCTCCAGAGACGCTACAGTTCAGTAGCCTTGGCAGCCCAGTGGGAGACTACAGGAGAATCTCAGCCCACACAAAGGGCCACAAAGATTCCTTCTCTGGTCCTTGGGAAAGAGCTTCCGATCTCTGGCTCCTGTGGGTATATCATTCGCCTGCTAACTACCCCCAATTCCATTCAGCTGTGTGGAATTACTTCCCTTTTGAACCAAAAAAAAAAAAAAAAAAAGTAACAGAGAGAGATTTACCACGCCTAACCTGGGAGTGTCTCCTTTGACACACCCTCAACCCTGAGGAACCAAACAGAGCTCTCAGGCCACACCCATCTCAAGCCTCTAAGGCTCCATCAAAAGCAGACAGTCCACTTAATCTAGAGTCATAGTATAACAAGAAAAAAACACCACAGTGAAGAAACCAATATGCCAAACAACAAACGCAAAAACCGAGGTAATAAGAACAAGGAAGAGACTATGGCATCCCCAAATGAAAAAGACACCCCAATTCAAGATTACGAAGATGATGAGATAGAAGAGATGCAAGAAGCAGATCTCAAAAAATTGATAAGAACACTAAGAAGTACTCAAAAACAAATTCTTGAACTACAGAAATCCTTAATGGACAAGGTAGAAAATCTCTCTCGTGAAAATGAAATATTAAGGAGAAATCAAGCTGAAATGAAACAACTAGTAGAACATGAAACTGTGTTAGTGACGAGAAATCATAATGAAGTGAAGAATTCAATAGATCAAATGAAAAACACATTAGAGAGCCTTACAAACAGAATGGGTGAGGCAGAAGAGAGAATATCGGACTTAGAAGACAGAGCACAGGAAACTATACAGTCAAACCAAAGACAAGAAGAGGAAATTAGAAATCTAAAAAATATTGTTGGGAATCTACAGGATACTATTAAAAAACCCAACATTCGAGTTCTAGGAGTTCCTGAAGGCATGGAGAGGGAGAAAGGATTAGAAGGCCTTTTTAGTGAGATAATAGCAGAAAATTTCCCAGTTTTGGAGAAGGACAGAGACATCCTAGTACAGGAAGCTCATAGAACCCCTAATAAACATGACCAAAAGAGGTCCTCACCACGACACGTTGTAATTAAACTCACCACAGTGAAACAGAAAGAAAAGATCCTAAAATGCGCAAGAGAGAAACGTCAAATTACACTCAGAGGATCTCCAATTAGACTCATGGCAGACTTCTCATCAGAAACCCTACAAGCTAGAAGGGAATGGCGAGACATAGCCCAGGTACTTAGAGAGAAAAACTGCCAGCCCAGAATATTATATCCTGCCAAGCTCTCATTTGTGAATGAAGGTGAAATAAAGACCTTTCATAACAAACAAAAATTGAAAGAATTTGTTGCCACTCGTCCAGCCCTGCAAAAGATACTTAAAGATGTGTTACACACAGAAACACAGAAACACGGCCATCAACATGAAAGAAGATAAACGAAGGGAACCTCACAGCAAAAGATCACAGGGAATTCAAAGCATACATTTGGATAAAGAAATTATGGGACATGTACTCTATAGAATACTATACAGCAGTCAAAAACAATGAAATCTGGTAATTTGCAATAAGATGGAGGAATCTGGAAAACATCATTCTGAGTGAATTAAGCCAGTCCCAAAGGGACAAATATCATATGTTCTCCCTGATCGGTGACAACTAATTGAGCACCAAAGGGGAAACCTATTGAAGTGAAATGGACACTATGAGAAACAGTAACTTGATCAGCTCTTGTGCTGACTGTTGTTGTAAAATGTAATACTTTATCCATTTTAGTAATTTTTTTTATTCTAGTAATATTGGTTGAACTCTGTAATTAACAAACAATTATTCTTAGGTGTTTAAATTTTAACTGAAAAGTGATCCCTGTGAAATATAAGAGTGGGAATAAGAGAGGGAGGAGATGTACAATTTGGGACATGCTCAATCGGAACTGCCCCAAATGATGGAGTTAGAATTGTGCCAGGGAATTCCAATACAATCCCATCAAGGTGGCATGTACCAAGGCCATCTCACTAGTCCAAGTGATCAATTTCAGTTCACAATTGATCACACTGATAGGTCTAAGAGTCAAAGGTCTGACACAAACAAGACTAGTGTCTGCTAATACTAACTGATAGAATCAAAAAGGGAAAGAATGATCCAACATGGGAAGCGAGATACACAGCAGACTCATAGAATGGCAGATGTCCTAAATAGCACTCTGGCCTCAGAATCAGCCCTTAAGGCATTCATATCTGGCTCAAGAGCCCATGAGAATATTGTAGGCATGGAAAGCCAAGACACTTTGGAAAAAAAAGAAGACCTCAATGAAAGATCTCTGTGAGTGAGATCCCGGTGGAACGAACGGGGCCATCAAAGAAGGAGGTACCTTTCTCTGAAGGGAGGAGAGAACCTCCACTTTGACTATGACCCTGTCGGAATAAGATCGAAGTCGGCGAACCCTAAAGGCTTCCATAGCCTCGGCAACTCATGACTAGAGCCTAGGGAGATTGCTGACGCCATAAACAAGAGTGTCAAATTGTTAAATCAACTTCAGGAGTCACTGTGTACTTACATCTCATGTGGGATCTGTCCTTAATGTGTTGTCCAATGTGAAGTAATGCTATAACTAGTACTGAAACAGTATTTTACACTTTGTGTTTCTGTGTGGGTGCAAACTGATGAAATCTTTACTTAGTATATACTGAATCAATCTTCTGTATATAGATAATTAAAAATGAAAAAAATCTTGGTGTTAACTTGGAAATTTCATAGAAAATTAATCAATTTTAAAAATATATGTCATGTAGGATCTCTGTCCTTAATGTGCTATACATTGTAAATTAATACTATAACTAGTACTCCAACAGTATTTTTCACTTTGTGTTGCTATGTGAGGGCAAACTGTTGAAATCTTTACTTAATATATAGTAAACTGATCTTCTGTATATAAAGCGAATTGCAAATGAATCTTGATGTGAAGCAAGGGGAGAGGGAGTGGGAAAGGGGAGGGTTGCGGGTGGGAGGGAAGTTATGGGGGGGAAGCCATTGTAATCTATAAGCTGTATTTTGGAAATTTATATTCTTTAAATAAAAGCGTTATAAAAAAAATAAAATAAAAGTAAAATTTCTAAATGCTATTCATAATTTATATGAACATTCTTCTGACCTCTGACTGGAGAAGAACTTCCCAACCATACAAGATAAAGTTAAAAAAAAAAGGAAGAGTGCTTACCTACATTTTATGTTACAGAGATAAAATACTTACATTCATAAAAATTGTTGACCAAAAATGAATAAGAATTTTTGAAGAATATTTGTAACAAACATGATGGATATGGGTTTTATCCTTAATTATACAATGGCAGTGTTAGTTTTGTCCTTCTTCATCTAATTTACAATTGATGGCATTTCCCCTAAACCCTCAGCCAAGAATCCTGGAGTCCTAGGGAGCATAACAGAATTATTTTATATAGAGGAAGGAAATGCATCCCTTCTTGCTCAAGACAGTGTGGGAACAAGAAGGAAGATGCAAATAGAGATGGATACTGAAATGATGGCTCAAGAAGTGTTATTTGGTGATGGCAGGGTGTCTCAGGAAGTACTCTTGGTCTCCAGTAACCTGTGCATGCCAAGCAATGGAGCAGCCTGTGCCTGCTGAGAGCACGGAGTGGTTCTGGGATATGTTCGAAGTGGTCATGATGAGACAAATGACCAGAATCAAGAGTTCAGTGAAGGATACCAGCACATTAAGCTCATGGGGTCCCAATCACTCTCACTAGTCACTGGTCCAGGAAATAAGTAGTGGAGAAGGGAGGATTCTTAGAAGCAAGAGCCAATCTAATCACCCTTCCTTTCTGATGCCTTGATTTCATGGAAGGCGGAGCTGGTAGACAGCACAAAAGCGAGAATGACCTGTGAAGATCACAGTAGTGTAGGTAAAATAAACGGCTTACATCTCTTCTTATGTCTGGAGCATGAACACATTTCTGGTCTTACACATTGCTTATATGTATATTTCTAAAGATAAAAGCATTCCTTCTTTGGAAAGTGAATCATTGAGGGTTTGGAGTGAGAGATAGACACCTAAGGATTATATTCTTCCTTCTCTACTAGTTGATCCTTTTTTTCCCACTTATCTCCTTTCCAAGAAGAGAACACTTTCCCATCCTCTTTGACATATCCTCCTGTGCTATGGCCATAAGCCTCCTGGATTAAGTCTCATTTGGAGCTGGGGTGTGGAAGTGGGGGATCTTTCCAAAGTTTTGAATAAACACTTGGTTCAACATCCTTCAGGTGCTGTCTCTCTAACTGGGAACTGCAGTATGACATGGAAGTTGGGAATCTCTGAAAATGAAAATGGTTTGCTTTACTTGCTTCTAATTATTATTAAAGTGGTATTAGTGAGCTCATGCCAACAGATAGGAATCCCCCACAAAGAAAAATCTGAAAAGGCTAAGAAATTCCCAAAATAAGAAATAAACATAGCAATTAGTATTTTCATTCAC
This sequence comes from Sylvilagus floridanus, assembly GCA_949820135.1. Taxonomy (NCBI): domain Eukaryota; kingdom Metazoa; phylum Chordata; class Mammalia; order Lagomorpha; family Leporidae; genus Sylvilagus; species Sylvilagus floridanus. The sequence continues at coordinate 32,971,290 of OX463238.1, read as the reverse complement.
AAATAATCAAAGATCATACACATTTTAAAAGATAATTCCTATTAAATTAGCGATGAGAGAAGGAGTTCCCAAAGTTGGAGACAGTAAGGTAGAAGAATATTTTAATATAATGCCACTGGCGAAGTTAGTTTGCTTGAAAGTTTCTATAAAGCAATTTGACAATGTTTATGTTTTCTCCAAATTATCTCCTTAGATCATGTGAGTTTCTTTTTATTATTAGGAAAGCTACTATATATATTTTTAAACAAAGCTAAGTAGCTCTCATTGGCATCAATCACTATTGACTGTCTTTGCCTGTGTGGGTTGTTAAACCTCACCCAGCATTTCTTACAGTCTTTATCTACACACTCAGACATTTATATCAGTAACTGTTGAAAGGCAGCCAAAGTGACAGGGATGTTGTGTTAAGATAAAAGCATTTTAAGTAGTTCTACTTTCCTGCTTCAGCTGAAACGGTATGAAGAGTTTTTCAAATATAGGTAAATATTTAAACCCAAAACAAATCAAAGCACTGAGTTAAAATGCAAACAGTAAAATTGTTTTTCAAAGAAGAGTTAGTTAACAAATGAATGATAAAAAATGAGCAAGCTCTTTTCCTTAGAGAAATACATTGCACATATAAACATTTGGAAAGCAAATTTATAAAATGAACTAACAATGAAAAGATACCAAGATGAAAGTGAAATCCCAGTTTACAGTGACAAAAGTTCAAGTGACTCACTGTCTTCACTGGCAGGTGACTACTAGGGACCTCATTGGCAACTCAAAAAACAAAACAAAACAACAATAACAACAACAACAACAAAAACAGACTTTGCTCAGTTCCATGAAGGCTTTTTCACTGGGAACGTGGTATAAAGTCATTACCATACATACAAGGAATAAAGGAGTTAAACATTGAGAAAAGCCCAAAAGGAACCATCTTTATGCTTTTTCCCAGGAATAGAAGTGTGTGATTGTGCACGTGTGTGTATGATTTTTCAGCTAAATTTGGAAAAAAAAGATATGTTCCCTGGGCTCTCAAATGAAGCTGATGAAAGGAGACCTATGAAAAGAAGTGTGTGTTTATCTGCTTTGTAAAAATGTGACTGAGAGAACTCTCATTCCAAAGCTAGATTCCCTTAAGCTAAATAAAGAACGATTTTTTTCTTCAGTTCTGTAGTTTTCTGAAAGAATAAAAAACAAGGCAATATCTGGTTCTTTAGTGTAGTACTTTATTGAAGTAGGGAGTGAGACTGACAAAAGATTATGTTGTCATCCTGAGGAAATATTTGCCATGCATTTTGTACAGGATTACTGGTGCAGAATGTTAGAGTGCATGTCAACATCTGTGTTTCACAGGTGAGCGCTTGGAGGCTCGAGAAGCGCGAGACACTCTTTGGAGGTCACGCTGCTAGTCAGTGCCAAGACAACATCTTGCCAGAGCTTTCAACTGTGGCTCATTCAATTGCATCACTAGCTTAGTAATATCGACGATGCAGCAAGGATAATGTCTTCCCCTCAGTTTCCCACGTTGCCAGGCTACAATGTGCATGATACACACGATATTCCTGATATTACATTGAGGCTGGAAGGGTTAGTCAAGCATTGAGATACCTGCTTCCCATATTGGAGGTACTGGGTTCAGTTCATGGCTCCAGCTCCTGAGTCTTAATATTCCACCAATGCAGACCTAGGGAGGCAGCAGCAATAACTCTAGCAATTGGGTCAGCATCACCCCCATAGGAGATATGGACTGAGTTCCTGGCTCACAGCTTTCTCCTTCAGGCCCAGCCCCAACGATCGTGGGCACTTGGGAAGAGAAACCCCCCTTTCTGCTTTTCAAGTTAAAACATACATTTAAGAAGGTTCTAATAAAAAGGAGTTTTGAAATCACATGTTAATTTCAGGACAGCACACCCTGTTTTTCTAGTGCTTCATTCCCTTTCCTGTCAAAGACTACTGATTTGCCATAGCGTCTGTTGCGTGAAAAGTCTCTCCTTCGTTGTAATGTTCCATCTTATACTAGCTCGTTGTGTAACAGGATGAGATATTATCTAATTTCAAATTATCTCAATTCTGTAACTTTTAACATATTTATATATTTGAAAGGCAGAGGAAGAGAGAGAGTGTGTGTTCTTCAATCTCTTGATTCACTCCTCAAATGGGTAGCAGGGGCCCAAGTTCTTAAGCCTTCATCCACTGTTTAACCAGGCACATCAGCAGGAAGCTGGAGCAGAAGCAGAGTAGCCAGGACTCAGACTGGGGCTCTGACATGTGATGCTGGAACTACAGGCAAGGCTTAATCTGCTGCACCATAATGCCAGCCTCTCTTTGTGGCATGTTATTTAACATCTATTATCACATGAGATAATACATATAAAATATACTGTCTATAGAACATATATAAGTGCAGCTAATTGCCTGTCACTGTATTTATTTTACAACTATGGATCTTCTACAGAATATTTACAATGTTTTAGGAAGGTAGGGGAAATTGTGACAAATATACTAATATGAGATGTTATTTTTTTAAGATTTATTTGTTTGAAAGGCAGAGTGACAGAGAGACTGAGGGGAACACACAGAGAGATCTCTCATACTCTGGGTCATTCCCCAAGTTGCCACAAAAGCTAAGTGTGGGCCAGGGTGAAACCAGGAACCAGGGACTCCATCTTCAGCTCTCTCATGTGTGACAGGAGTCCAACTACCGGGGCCGTTCTCTGATGCCTTCCCAGGTACATTACCAGGGAGCTGGGTCGGGAGCAGAACAGCCATGGCACAACTTGGCACTCAGCTCTGCGATGCCAGTGTTGCCAGCAATAGCAGCTTAACACACTGTGCCACAGAGCTGGCCCTAAATTTTCTAGTTGTAACATAAACCAAGATGAAATTAGTTTTAACAATGTATTTTATTTGGCATTAATATTTTTTTCTTTTTTTTTTTCTTTTTTGACAGGCAGAGTAGACAGTGAGAGAGACAGAGAGAAAGGTCTTCCTTTGCCATTGGTTCACCCTCCAATGGCTGCCGCGGATGGCGGGCTGCGGCCGGCGCACTGCGCTCATCCGATGGCAGGAGCCAGGTGCCAGGTGCTTTTACCTGGTCTCCCATGGGGTGCAGGGCCCAAGCACTTGGGCCATCCTCCACTGCACTCCTGGGCCACAGCAGAGGGCTGGCCTGGAAGAGGGGCAACCGGGACAGAATCCGGCGCCCCGACCGGGACTAGAACCCGGTGTGCTGGCACCGCAAGGCGGAGGATTAGCCTATTGAGCCACGGCGCCGGCCAACATTAATATTATTTTAACAGGTAATTACTATAAAATGATTAATGAAGTATATTTTATATCACACTAAGTCTTCAAAATATCATTTTTGACAAATCACATTTCAGTGCTCAAACGCCACATGCGATTTGAGCCTACCACTGTGGAGAGCTTTTGGAGTCAGAAAGCACTGGATACAAACCCTGATTCAACATTACTAACTGTGGGACATTGAACAAATGTGAGCATGCCAAGTGCTAATTCTATCAACTATGAAACAGGAACAGTGTAGAGCTTGAACAATTTTGTGAAGATTAGAATAATATGTTTAAATCGCATACCACCATACTGGGAGCTTGGGAGCTATTACTTCCTGAGGAAACAGGTTTCAAAGTGTTCAGTGCATAATTTGTATTAAATTTAGTTACCATCACCATTATTACTTCATACCTCTGAAGCTGCAGAATGACTCTCTTAGCTTAACTTCCTGCACTGTGAAGCCAGTATTTCATAGATTTTGGAATGAGGTTCATGATCATGGAACATCTGAATGGTGGCCTAATTAGCACACAAGAGGGATAATCCTATTGTCATTTATTGTTAGGTATACGTATATCAATACAGCTCACCTTCCTCCTTATAGATTGCAAGAAAACTGACAGGTGATATATTTATTTTAGGGGCTATTATCTTTATTAAAAATCATACAGATCCTGGGGGGAAAGAGAATGGAGGTGTAGTTTAAAAACATAATGACCAAAGGCGGCATATTTTCTTGGCATCCATCAGCACCACTTGACTTGATCTGGCTCATACAATACTAAAACAGTCAATAAAATTTGATATTGTATGGCATTTTTTAAACATTGTAAATTGTTCTTATGTTAACAATCTCACATAAAGATAAAAATGTAAGGATAAAATTTAATTGAATTATGATAAAGTATGCCTCTTTGGTCTACATTACCCTGATAGCTCCATAGCGGGGAGGGGGAAGTGTTTCTATGAGCATGCAAAGGCAGATAACAGATTTTAGAGAAGTCTACTATGATTATATAATGATAATTTAATAGAAATGGATTTTTTAAAAATGGACTTGAGTCAAACTTAGGGAAAGGGAGTTGAATACAACAATCCAAGTTTCAAAGCAGAGACCTACATTCTGAATGTTGCATTGAAACATATTAGTAGAACCTTCCTTTGAAAAGGACAAAATGTAATTATATAAGTGTCCTTGCAAAAAATGAAAAAATATTTAAAACATAAGTCCATTTTGCTAAAAAATATTTGAAAGTCATGCATTTTTTTCCCTGAACACACACTTTTTCCTGTACTTTTTAAACACCCCTCATAGAATCATTTAATTAGTTGAAGCTCTGGACTATCCATTTTCCCCTTACTTTATGGATGAGATCTAGAGAAATGGAGTGAATTAATCATTAACAAAATGGCAGCTAAGGGCTAGTGCGATTCAGTCCAGGAACTCTGTCATGGCCGGAAGTAGCCTCTAAAGAAAACGATCCACAGGCTTTGCTGGGAGATAGATGAGCAGAGCAAGCAGAATATTTCCTGAAACTGTATTTCTTTTGGCTGAATGTGTTCACACATGAGGGAGTAAAGGAAATAATTAAATTATACTTCATTCTCAAGGATAGAGAACTTCAAACTGAGCTATGGTAATGATGGGGTTTTTCAAGGAGGTGTACTTTTCTTCAAATAATCATTTCAGTCTTATGCTTTGTTTTGACTTGAGATGCCATTGTAATATTTCCAGTTTGACTTTCATTTTCAGCTGTTTTGTTATTCATGGATCATGGGCAGAGGAAGACAAGTTGTTACTACTGAAGCATCTCTATGAAATCCTTCCGGGCAATTAAACAACCATTTCCCCCTCATGAATTGCTTCAGAGCCACAAGGCCTAGCAAATGGATCAGATGAACACTGGTTAAGAAAATAGCAAGCTAACATTTTGAATGTCTCATAAGCGATATGTCTCTCTATATTGCTACTTCATCCTAGGGATTTAGAGATTTATGAGTGCCTCATAAAATGGATCACAAAAGTAAGTTCTCACTCCTTGCCCTGATGTGGGGATGCACCTTGTTCCTGCTATCTGTGGCTTGATATTTCTATCCTTTAACTGTCCATGTCCCGTTGTGTTTCTTGTATGGAGGAATCAGTTCTAGCTGCAGGGAATTTATATTTCCAAAGGAAATGGTGGGTGAGTGAATGTAGAAAAATTTCAGTGCCTTAAAACTAGCAAAGAATTTTGAAGCAAAAATTAAAATGCATGTTTGCTTAAAGGTACAAAAAGGAAATGCAATAGAGAAAATTATTTGATAGTTAAGGCAGATAAAATAAAATGGGAGATTTCAGTGGTGGCTTTTCATTTTGCTGATAGCAAAATAAAGAAGATTTTGGTAGTCAAAGTGAAATAAATGCCCATAAGTTAACCAGCACTATACAATTTTAGTAGGAAAATTAATGAAGTGGAAACCTCTTAGATTCCAAAAGACATTCCTTCACAGTTTCCGTAAGAGAGACAATATTCACTAAACTCCCACATCTGAGGTCTCCATACAGTGCTATATCTTTTACTTTTGTTGACAATATCTCTGAACATATATTCTTCAGTTTATAATTTTTCTTAACCAATGCTCCATGGATTCCTTCTAAGCTGTCTATGTTATGTGTAATTTATATCCTTTTTACTAAACTGAGTTCAAAATTAGTATTTTTAGGTATAACATCCCTTTATGCCATTCCTTTGCCTTCTTGGACTGTAAGGCTGGGTCACTAAGTCTTTTTGTGGGTTTAGCCCTACCCAAGACTCTGAGACTATCCTTGTCTATGAAGAAAGAGGAAATACAAATGTCAAAGTAAGAGCTCTCTGTTTCAGACCATTTGGGCTGATGTAATGCAACACTTTAGAAGGGTAATTTATAAACAATAGAAATTTATTGCTCATAGTTCTGGGAACAAGTCGGGGGAGTCCAGAATCAAGGCACTGACAAAGTCGGTGCTTGGTAAGAACTCATTCTCTACTTCATAGATAGCATGTTGTTGCTGCTTCCTCACAAGACGGAAGGGACAAGGAAGATCCCCTTCCATCCCTTTGAAAAGGCACTAATCCCATTCAGGAGGATGGAGCCTTTATGTTGCATTCACTCCCCTAAAGGTCTCATCTGTTATTACCATCATACTGAGGATGAAGCTCCAACATAAAATTTGGGAGGTAAGGACATGGACACTCACATCATGGTACTCTTTAAAGTCAGAACCAACCATCTCTAATTTCTTTCCTTAATTCTAGTTCCTGAGTGTGGCAAAGACTGGCTAACTGCCCTAAAACCAGTGTTTTCTTCTTTGAGGGCACACAACTAGACCAAAATTCCATTATCCATGGAATGACTAATGTCCAGTTTCCTAGTTAGTTTCAGCCGTACCACTGAGTTCTGGAGTACGGGGTGAGATTGAAGTTATCTGTGTTATTTCCATTCCTTCCCCATAAAAATCTCATCTCTGTTCAATTTCCTCTCTCTTAGCCACTGAGTGCAGATGGGCAAAACAATGTTTAAGCTTCCATAATAAAAGTGACAGAATGAAAAAAACAAAAGCGACAGAATGGTAAGATATAAAGAATGTGGGTTTCAGAATCCCTGCTTATAGGAGTGATGTTACTCAATGAAAATCACTCATTTTAAACTTGAATGAAAAATAATTTATGAGAAACTGCTAACATTTGGTACCTTATCTACTATAATGGCTATAATTAACCTTATATATACTGTGACATATGCACTCCTGCAATAAATTCTAATCCAGCAACTTGATTCCTGCCTTCTCACTGTTTACTAGCCCTAAATCTAGGTTGCTTTATGGGATTCTGCCTTCTCAAAGTTCTTGAAATTGAACTCTATTCTGGAAACCCATTACACATGACATAGTGTTGGCCAAACCTTCTAATGTTACAGGCAGATTAGAATCATGAGCTCCCTTCTTCCCCAAACCTAGGATTCAAAGACCTCCTCATGTCTTTAAAGATTCTCCTGAGCACTCAGGAGTAGTGTACAGGATCACTTTCTCCACATGCTAGACTCTAGAGAAGGTTTCATAATTCTCAGCTCTGGTTATTACCCTCTCTTTAAAATCATACAAAAATACAAAAAATTTACTTTTGCTATGGAAGACATAGATTTTATGTTATACTTTAAAATTAGGCAAATTCTTTATTTCAACTAAAAATAAAATATTCAAGAAAGAAAATCAAAAAATTTCAGACACAAACTTAGTATATAACATAAATTCATGAAATTATAATGAACATTGACTTTTTATACGATTGATGAAGAAATTCCAGCTTTCTATGATAAACAATTAAAAATACAATAAATATATTTCCCTGTAATGAAAATCCTAATAAATGATGGATTTCATAACAAACCCTCATGTTTTCAACATTACAGGATGAGGCTACACCTGCTTCCTTTACCCCAATTACCATGTGCCAACCTCCCAGGTTTTGGTGCTTTCCTTTGTACCTCCTCCATTGAATAGTTTGGTCCTGTGTGCCAAATAGAAAGAACCAAAAATGATGCTTCAGGACCTCCAAATCTAGGTCATAAAAAGCCTTCAACAACTGCTTCTTTCTGTAACACATGTTCTAGGCGAGGCCAGGTACCAAGTAAGAAGTCAAACTATCATGAGACTCCCGTGCTGTGAGTTGAAGGGGTGTGAGATCTCAATCTCTTACTGCATTTGGAAGCCCAGGGAGTCATGTGAAAGGATCACATGGACAAGGCATCCCAGCCGAGGCGTCAGACTTCTGAGTCACCACAAACATCCAATCGCAGGCACCATTAGATGAATCTAACCCCAGCCGTTCTCTGACTGCTGGGCAAGTACAGTCTCACTGAGCTCAGTAACTGCAAAGAATGATGGCAAATAATTGCTTCCCACCACAGAGATCTGTGGTGATCTGTTACACAGAAGTAGACAAGCCAATAGCTCTTTCTGAATTAAGAATGTGATTTTACAAACATGGTAAAGTCCTTTACCATTTTAAGTCAATATTGAGATTTTCATTCCTTCTGTATCCCTGAGTTTTGAATAGTTTGGAAAGTAGGCCGGCGCTGTGGCTCAACAGGCTAATCCTCCGCCTTGCGGTGCCGGCACGCCGGGTTCTAGTCCCGGTCGGGGCGCCGGATTCTGTCCCGGTTGCCCCTCTTCCAGGCCAGCCCTCTGCTGTGGCCCGGGAGTGCAGTGGAGGATGGCTCAGGTGCTTGGGCCCTGCACCCCATGGGAGACCAGGGAAAGCACCTAGCACCTGGCTCCTGCCATCGGATCAGTGTGGTGCGCCGGCCGCAGCGCGCCGTCTGCTGCAGCCATTGGAGGGTGAACCAACGGCAAAGGAAGACCTTTCTCTCTGTCTCTCTCTCTCACTGTCCACTCTGCCTGTCAAAAAAAATAAAAAATAAAAAAAATAAAAAAAATAAAAAAAAGGAAAGTAAAACAAGTAGCTGATGGAGGTCAATACATTACCTTTATTATTAATAAAGGCTAAGCTGGAAGTTGTGGGGCAGAGCAGTTTCCTGGTACTTAACAGTCAAAATGTCATGATTGTCCAGTTCGGCAACTGGACCAGGGCAACTGTTTCCAGCTGGTGACTCATCCTGAGCAAGTTTTCATGGCACAGAGGAATGGAAGGGCACTTGTGGTTAGGCTTACTTCCAGGAGGAATGCTATAGTTGTTTGGACATGCTTAGAACATGCCCCTCAAGCCTTTGTGTGTTGGAAGCTTGGCAAGGTTAGGAGGTGGTATGGCCTCTAAGAGATGAGACCTAGTGAGAAGTCCTTACTGGCCACCACTTCTGTCTCACTGTGTGATCTCTTCCCCTAGCATGTACATCCGCCACAGTGGCCACCCAGTGTGAGGCCTTCACCAGCACTGGGTTATAAGGCTGACATGATGCCCTCGTACCTCCAGACTTGGCTCAACAAACTTCTTTTCTTTACAAAATACCTGGACTCAGATATTAATATAGTGATAGAAAATAGGCTAATACCTAGGAAAAGTTTGAAGGCACAGGGTAGGAAAAGCCTTGGATGCTGCAGGTAGAGCATTACAAGTGATTCTGGTGAGAGCGTAGAAAATGAGGAGACCAGCAAACAGGTCTCACATGGAAATGGAGATATGATTGGAAATTGGAACAAGGGTCACCCCTGTTACATCAATGCAGAGAACTTCGCTGTGTTGTGTTCTTGCTTTAGGACTCTGTAGAAGGATGAACTTAAAAGTGATGGACTGCTTTATCTGGCAGATGAAATTTTTCAGTGCTTTTGACTGTTTTCAGCACAATTTAAGAGAAAAAGGAAACAGGCTAAAGACCCAAAAAAACTCACAAATTTGCCAAGGAAAGAACGAATTAAATGGGGTATAAACATTAGCCCATGGACCACTTGCTAGAAAGCGAGTAAGAGGGATAAATGGAGCCAGCTACTTTCATCAGGATAATTGGAAAGAAGCCCTGATGAACCTTAGAGATCTGAAGGTTGTCCCTCCCAGCACAGGTCCAGAAGCTTTAAAAATTGTTCCAGGAAAATGCTCTGGGCAGGTCTACACAGGCCTATGGCCCAGGGACAATTTGAGCTTTTATTCTCTACCTCTTTTTTTGTTTATCTGAGAAGCAGAGTTACAGACAGAGTGAGAAAGAGAGAGAGAGAGCTTGCTCCCATCTGCTGGTCCACACCCCAAATGGCCGCAATGGCCAGAACTGAAGTCAAGACAAAGGAGTTTCTTATGGGTCTCCCATATGGGTGCAGGGGGCCAAGCATCTGGACCATCTTCCACTGCTTTCCCAGGTCATCAGCAGAGAGCTGGACCAGAACTGGAGCATCCAGGACTTAAACCGGCATCCATATTTGATACCAGCACTGGAGGTAGAGGCTTAACCTACTATGCCACAGCGCCGGCCACACGGCCTACCTCATGCCAGTGAAACAGTGCACTTTGACAACCACAATTCTCTGATGCACGTCTTGCTAATGTCAGACCAGGATGTCCATGTAGCACTGAATTTATAGTCCGCAGAGCACAAGAGTTATGATGTCATGGAAGCTTCCACTGAGATTTCAAAGAAAAGCCTAGGGCCGGCACCGCGGCTCACTAGGCTAATCCTCTGCCTTGCGGCGCCGGCACACCCAGTTCTAGTCCCGGTCAGGGCGCCGGATTCTGTCCTGGTTGCCCCTCTTCCAGGCCAGCTCTCTGCTGTGGCCCGGGAGTGCAGTGGAGGGTGGCCCAAGTGCTTGGGCCCTGCACCCCATGGGAGACCAGAAGAAGCACCTGGCTCCTGGCTTTGCAGTGTGGTGTGCAACACACCTGCAGCGGTGGCCATTGGGGAGTGAACCAGCGGCGAAGGAGGACCTTTCTCCCTCTCTCTCTCACTGTCCACTCTGTCTGTCAAAAAAAAAATAAAGAAAGAAAAAGAAAAAAGAAAAGAAAAAGAAAAGCCTAGAAGATCAGGCAGAGATCTGCTGCAGAATTGGCAGAATTGGAGCCTCTGCAGAGGGCCTACAATGGGATGATGCCTAACAAAGCTACAGGAATAAGCCACACTGAGGATCCCAAAGATGTAGGACCATAAACAAAGTGCCATGCCAGTCTTTCATAGACACCAGGCACGGAGCAGCCAAGTGTCCTATAACCAGCAAAGCTGTGGAAGTAGGGCTGCTGGAGACCTTGGTGGCCCACTCTCTGCTATCATGTAAACTGAATGACATATTTGGAACTTTAAGATTAATATATGCTCTACTGGGTTTGATTTCATTTTGAATCAAGTACTATTTTCTTTTTTTCTTTTTTTTTTGACAGGCAGAGTGGACAGTGAGAGAGAGAGAGACAGAGAGAAAGGTCTTCCTTTGCCATTGGTTCACCCTCCAATGGCTGCCACGGACAGTGCGCTGCGGCCAGCGCACTGCGCTCATCCGATGGCAGGAGCCAGGTGCTTATCCTGGTCTCCCATGGGGTGCAGGGCCCAAGCACTTGGGCCATCCTCCACTGCACTCCTGGGCCACAGCAGAGGGCTGGCCTGGAAGAGGGGCAACCGGGAGAGAATCCGGCGCCCCGACCGGGACTAGAACCCGGTGTGCCGGCACCGCAAGGCGGAGGATTAGCCTGTTGAGCCACGGCGCCGGCCCAAGTACTATTTTCTACATATCTGTTTCTCCCCTTTAGAACAGGAATGTTTATCCTATTCCTACGCCACCATCACATCTTAGAAGTATGTAACATACACACACACACACACACACACACACACACACACACACATATATATATATATATATATATATATATCAGGCTCAAAACTGAAAGAGTTCGGCTTTAGTCTTAGATAAGACACTGGATTTGCACTTCAAGTGGTACTAGAATAAGATAAGAGTTTGGGACTATTGAGCATGTTATGAAGATTTTTTTTAAAGATTTATTTATTTATTTGAAAGTCAGAGTTACAGAGAGAGAGGAGAGGCAGAGAGAAAGAGGTCTTCCATCCAATGGTTCACTCCCCAGTTGGCCATAATGGCTGGAGCTGAGCCGATCTGAAGCCAGGAGCCAGGAGCTTCTTTCAGGTCTCCCACATGGATGCAGGGGCCCAAGAACTTGGGCCATCTTCTTTTGCTTTCCCAGGCCACAGTAGAGAGCTGGATTGGAAGTGGAGCAGTCAGGTCTCGAACAGGTGCCCATATGGGAGGCCAGCACTTCAGGCCATGGTGCTGACCTGCTGCGCCACAGAGCCAGCCCCATGACTATATTTTATATTGTGAGAAGGTCATAAACCTTGAGATCCTAGGGTGAATTGCTATGATTTGATAGAATTTGAATATGTCCCCCAAAATTTCATGTGTTGGAAGATTGGTCCTCAGTGTGGTCACGTTAAGAAACAGTAGGACCTTTAAAAGATGGGACCCAGTTAGAAGTCTTCGCTGGTCCTTACTCATGTTCTGGATTCTGTCTTGCTATGGGGTCATTCCCTCTTGCATGCATTCCCACTATGGTGATGTCACCTGGCATGAGAACTTCACCAGGGCTAAAACTGAAACACTGATGCAACAAACTGAGAAGCAAATAGCCTCTTTTCTGTATAAAGTACGCAGTATCAGGTATTTTGTTATAGCAGCAGAAAACAGATTAACACCAGCAGTTCAGCAGTTTGTTCTTATCAAATTGCCAATCAAACGGGTAACTAATCTGGGCCAGAAAGAAGTGCAAAGAGAGTATGGTGGTTGTAACATTTTTTCCCTTCACATGGAAGGACATGCTAGGAAGACAGAAAAGGACTTTCCCTCTAATAGCAAAAAAGACTAAAACTGACTATGAGTAAGCATAGATGTAGCTGACTGTTTTGAGACATTTAACTACATGAATACTTTCTATGTCCATTTTCTTTTCTTTATTTCTTTTTTTTTTAAGATTTATTTATTTGAGGGGCTGGTGCCATGGCGAGTAGGTTAATCCTCCGCCTGTGGTGCCGGCATCCCATATGGGCACCGCTTCTAGTCCCAGCTGCTCCTCTTCCAGTCCAGCTCTCCGCTATGGTCTGGGAAAGCAGTGGAAGATGGCCCAAGTCCTTGGGTCCCTGCACTTGTGTGGGAGACCAGAAGAAGCTCCTGGCTTCGGATCGGTGCAGTTCCATCCGTTGTGGCCATTTGGGGAGTGAACCAATGGAAGGAAGACCTTCTCTCTGTCTCTCTCTCACTGTCTGTAACTCTACCTCTCAAATAAATAAATAAAATCTTTAAAAAAGATTTATTTATTTGAAAGACAGAGTTACAGAGAGAGGTAGAGACAGAGAGAGAGGTCTTTCATCTGCTGGTTCACTCCCCAGATGGCTGCAACGGCTGGAGCTGTGCCCATCCGAAGCCAGGAGCCAGGAGTTTCTCCCAGGTCTCCCATGTGGGTGCAGGGGCCCAGGCACTTGGGCCTTCTTCTGCTGCTTTCCCAGGCCATAGCAGAGAGCTGGATCGGAAGAGGAGCAACCAGGACTAGAACTGGCACCCATATGGGATGCCTGCGCTTCAGGCCAGGGCTTTAACCCGCTACACCACAGCAAAGGCCTCATGTCCATTTTCTTTTTAAGAAGAGTGAAGTCTGAATCAGTGCCTATGAAACCTGTGCATGCGGTTTCATTTATAATGTTATGCAGTAGAAATGCCAGTATCTGGGGCTTCTGCATTAAAAACAATTCCCAGCTTTGTTGAGGTACAACTGACAAATAAATATTGCATGTATTTAGGGTACAAATGCAATGCTTTGATATAATACACATTGTGAAGTGATTACTACAATTAACATATTTACAAATTAGCACATCTATTAATTCACATAGCATTTTGTGTATATGTGTTTGGTGACAAAACTAAGATCTATTCTCTCTACAAGTTTCAACTGTGCAACACATTATTAATTATAGTCTCTATGCTGTATATTAGACCTCCAGAAATCATCCATCCTGAACAACTGAACCTTTGGACTCAGTGACCAAAATATTTCCATTTCTCCTACTCACAAGTCCTTGGAAACTATCATTACATTCCCTGATTTTATTACTTCTATTTTTTTATATTTTGGGTAAGTGAAAACATGAGGTATTTGTCTTTTTATATCCACTTTATTCACCTTATTTCTCAGCATAGTGCTCTCAAAATTCACCAATGTTGAAAATGGCAGGATTTCCTTATTAACAGCTGAATATTACTCTATCATAGATAACACATTTTCTGTTATTGTTAGCCAGTTCTATCATGATTATTGTGAATCATGCTTCAGTGAATATGGAAGTGCAGTGTCTCTCCAAGACACTGATTGAATTTCCTTTATATATACAAGTCGTGACTTTTCTGAATACAGCTTTTAAAAAAGTTTATTTTCAACTACTTGAAAGGCAGAGATGAAGAGGGTGTGAGGGAGGAAGAGTGAGAGAGAGAGAGAGATCATCTACCTACTGGTTCACTCCCCAGATGCTCACAATAGCTGGGCTGAACCAGGCTGAAGCCAGGATCCAAAAGCTCCATTTGGGTCTCTCATGTGGGTAGCAAATGTCCAAGCTCTTGAGCCATCACCTCCCGTCTCCTAGCATGTATTAATATGAAGCTGGCTTGGAGGCAGAGGAACTGGAATTCAAACTAGCACTTTAATGTGGGATGCAGATGTCCCAAGCCACACCTTAACACACTGTGCTACAATTCCTGCCCCACATTTTATTGTTTGAGGAAACCTCTTGCTGTATTATATGATGACTATAGCAGTTTACATTCCTACCAATAATTTATAATGACTCTTCCCCCCCCCACACCATAAATGTTTATTCATTTGGTTGCAACCCATCACATGCCAACAGGAAATAACAAATGCAAATAATAATTTACAAGGGTGGAACATTCCAGAGTTCTTCCCATCTTAGATCAATTTTATAACTCCTGTGCACTTAATCTCCATATCATAAACACCATTTCAAAAAGTTCAAAGGGGAAGGGAAAATGGGAGAATACAAAGTTCTATTTAGGATAAGATAGTAAATACCGGATAAGATAGCAAATACCCTTCTGTGGTGCCATAAGTGAATGGAAGGTACAAGAGCAATCTTGGTGGCAGTTGGATTATTCTAGCACTTATGAAAATGTGACATCTAACTTTGAGCTAGCAATTTGAACTAGTAAAATAGGGATTATTTACAGAGATGAGAAATTAAAACTAAATGTATAGTTACTCTGCATTGTAAGCAAAGGAAAAAAAAGCACAAATATCAGAATTAGTTATCATCAACCAGTGAGCTGAATGCTGTTATACTTTACCCATCAATGAGCAGACATAAGTTTACGAAAGCAAATAACAATGATAAGAGATATTGCAGGGAGATCCATAGCCGAGGAAGATAGAATCAGGACAACTTCCATTTTTAATATGCCATAAAGGAAGAGTGATTTCTCTGCTTTCAGATCTTTCCTATGGCAATTTTCATCAGCATCACAGATCTGATCAGCTATTTAAGTTAACAAGCAAACATCTTTCAACTTGTAGGTCTATTGGATACTCTGTAGGCTCATGTATCTCCAGGCAGCTGTATTTTACTTTGTGATATAGACGTATTTCATCACATAGATGACTGCTCTGATAGTTCCCTCACTCCCTTATGGCCAACAGGAAATGTAACATTAACTGACATGGCTTCTAGTTAGAAGGGAGAGCCAAGGGCCAACTACTTTCAGCTTGAGTATCACTTTTACTACTCCCAGATCCAACATAAAAACTGGTTGGTGAAGGATGCATTTGCAGCATTAAAAAGGAAAGGGAAAAAATGACTGAGCCATGCTGTCTGACTGAATAGCTCTGGGACTCGGGAGCAGTTATCAAGATGACCTCAGAAGGCCTCAAACCTCCAAGGGCTGGGTGCTGTGGCAGTTGAGTGCCTTGGAAATGATGGAACAGACATGTAGACTACTGCT
This sequence comes from Sylvilagus floridanus, assembly GCA_949820135.1. Lineage (NCBI taxonomy): Eukaryota > Metazoa > Chordata > Mammalia > Lagomorpha > Leporidae > Sylvilagus > Sylvilagus floridanus. The sequence goes on along the minus strand of OX463238.1, from coordinate 32,955,545 downwards.
GTGTGCTGAAGCTATGGGACAGTAACCTGAGTCTTTGGGCAATGAACCCTGGAGGACATATTGAGTTACTCAGAAGAATCAGTGAATACTCAGATATACTAAACATTTTCTGTATGCAAAATAAGCAGAATGAGATGTGTGCATATTTATTTTCCAGAGTCCATAATAAATATATTTATGCTTTTTATATCTCTTAAAACTGATAGTACCCTATGACTCTGCTTTTCTGCAATCAGTTCTAAAATCTCACTGCTACAAATGAGAATCATGTGAGGAAATAATGAAGTTGTCATACTCCTATTGTTTGTTTTTCTAAATTTTAGCACATATTCATCCCCAATTATTTTGGTCATATAACAGTCAAAGAAATTAAAGCATATTTTTTCTAGGAAGGTGGAGTAGGGGCTTAGCTAGGGGCATGAGTCCTACAGTGACAAAAATGTTGCCTCTACAATCCCACACCAACCCTGGACCTACCTGTGTGCTTTTGTCTGCAGGAAGCAAATGTGCCCGTTTGAGTCAATATACAATTAGAGAAAAAAATGCAATAAGACACCCAAAAGGCCCTCAAATAGTGATTCTCAGACTTGGCTACATATTGAATCACCTGAGGCGGTTTTAAACCCCTGGATGCTCAGGCTGCACAGTAGGTCAATTAAATTAAAAGCTTTGAGGTTAGAATCAAAATTAGTAGTCATTACTGGTTTTGGGTAATTTCAATGTGTTCCCAATGCTGACCACAGCCACTCCGAGGGAATTACAGAGATTAGGGCAGCACATCAAATTGTGCGACTTCTGATATGCTCCTGAAACCAAAAACAAGTTGAGGAATTTCACATCTGGAGCCCATTAATCACCTAGTTTCCCAAGGGGCGTGATGATAGGATTTGTTGATTTGGCAAGAAGTGTTGTTACAGTTCCTATGGAAATGTTAAACACATCTCAGTCTCACTGTGTTCCTACAGTCACTTTTGCCCAGTCTTTATTTTAAACATGTTCCTTTTACTTCACTTTGATCCAGGTATAGTGCATTATAGCCTGGTCTAAATCTGCTGCTACAAGAAATGCAGTTGCATTGTTATGCCTTCCCGAACAACCTTATTGAGCTATTGCCTTATTGTGTGCAATTATATCATGGTGTTGTCAGATGGCTGGGCCCAGGTTCTTGTCTCCAGTTTAGGAAGAAATTCAAGGGTGAGGTACAAGTAAAGGAAAGCAGATGAATGACATTTACTTGCATAGTGGAAGTGCAACCTCAATAGGAAGTGCAGGCAAACTTGAGAGTGAGCTGCACCCCAAAGAGTCCAGAGTTGTCCCTTTTTTTGATCCTGAGGCAAAGTGGGCAGTACTTTGGGCATGGCTTTTCAGGAAAAGGCAGGGATTTGTAGGCATTTGGTGAATGCCCATTTTATGGCCTAGATTAGCCTCAGATGGGTCATGGCATCAGCTAGATGATAGGAATGGGAGTGTTAGCCATGGTAATTTTATTACAATGATATTTTAATAGGCTCTAGGTCATTGTGGGTACATGATTGACAGCCAAGTTGCCCATTTCCAGTAAGCACTGTTTCTCGACAGTGGTTTTGTGGTAGTTCAGCTTCAGATTACCAGCCGTGAGAGGAGTTTTGGAGGCAACTCTGTAGAAGGATGTGGTGACAAATCTCTTCTGGCTCTTCCTCTGATGTCTGACTGCTTCCTTGCCCATGTCAATTTCATGTATCTGGATGCATTGTTTTCCTTCTATTTTATGCAATTATTTTAATGGAATAAAATCCAATTTCCTAGACATAGATTTTCTCATGTATCATCTTAATATAAATATTTTAGTGCTTAGTATGCAAAGCGTGCTGTTATGTGTGAGTGATAACATACATGAATCAAAACATGTAGGAGGCTATATTGTAATGCAATTGACCAAAAAAGAAAATGAGTGAAAAAATACAATGAAACAGATTCCATCAGTTTCATGAAGACATTCTGTGAAATTTAAAAGGTGACTTATCCATAAAGGAAGAGGTGATTTGACACAAGTGAAGTTGCTCATTTTAATGTTGTAATTTTTTTCCTGATCACTTTTTATACATAAAAAGTTGGAAAATACAGAAATGTAAAGAAAATATGACTAATTATCCCATAATCCAGATGAAACATATTTATTTTATATATGAATGAGAAGGTATGTGTGTTATATGTACACTTGTATATATATGTGTGTGCATATGAATTATGTGATATATGTGAGATATTTATATATATTATACATAGAAGTATATATATCATACATCATTTTCATATATCTATACATATATGCATATGCAAATATATAACACATTAAATGTATTTGTTCATGTATTATATGAAGTTTCTTTAGTATATTCATGGAAAAGTAGAATTAAAAGAGAACCTCTCAAGAAAGATATCTTTTCAAAAAAATTTGAAATCTATATATAGTTTTAACCTTTTTGAAGACCACTTTATGCCTGGTTTTCAAAACTTTATTCAACAAAATAAAGGTATCTCTAAATTCAATTTCCCATGAATACTTTGAAATACCCTCATCTGTACATATATACCTACTTATTTATATATTTACAGACATTACTGTATTACACATACACATACACTACTGCAATATCTGACATGAACCAAATAACACCCCTCTTCTTGGATCCATTTTATTTTTTTAATTTTTTATTCTTCAAATTTGTATGTATTTCATAAACACAACATTATGGACATGGTCATTCTTCCCATTGTACCCACCCATTCTCCCCACCTCCTCCTCTCTCTCCTGTTTTATCCAAGAAAGAAAAATAAAAATAAATAAATAAATAAAAAAAGAATGAATGGAGTAACTGTTCTTCAACAGTCTATACAAGGGCTGTTCCATGTTGTTGCTTCTCAAAGGTGATATTGCTTTTTTCTCCCCTTCCTCTTTTCTCTTCTTTCCTTTTAGAAATTGAGTTGTCTTTAAAGAAGAACTGAAGGATGATGCATCTTTTGTGAGCTCTTAGACATAACTATAACTTATGAGATATAATAATATCCTCAATTTAATACAGTAAAAGGAAGTGATTCTTGAGAATAAGTTTTACTATTAAGTTTCATGGTACAACCCTTTGGGGACAGAGGTCCTGCATGAGAAGTTAGTGCACAGTGACTCTAGCTTATTTAACAAATAACATTTATGTATGACATCAGTGGTCATCCAAGGCTCTCGACATGATCTGCCACAGCTATGGAAGCCTTTAGAATCCACTAGCTCAACAAGGCCATAAGCAAACTAGAAGTTCTCTCCTCCCTTCAGAGAAAAGTGCATCTTTCTTTGGTGGTCCCTTCTTTCCACTGGGGCCTCAATCACAGGGGTCCTTTATGAAAGACATCTTTGCTGGAGTATCTTGGCTTTCCATGCCTGAAATGCTCCCCTTGGGATTTCCAGACAGACTGTAGTGCCTTAAAGGCTGATTCTGAGGTTGCAGTGCTACTTAAAGCAATTGTCATTCTATGAGTCTCTGTATAGACTGCTTCTCATGTTGGGGGCTTAACTCTTTTTTATTTCTGTCCATTATTGTTTCCATACACTTAGTCTTATTTATAGGATCATTTTAGCACTGACCCTATCTATATTGTCACTTTACCACTTAAGCTGCTATTTTTATCATCCAGCTTAAGGGATTTTGGAGTCCTATGGCAGGTTGTTAGCTGTACCCTTAGAAGTGAGTACGTAGGGAAGTATGTAGGACTATACTGCTTTGCAGGTATGAACTTCATATTTTTCAAAATTACAGCTTTAAGATCTTGGTAATTCTTCCCACTGTGCCTGCCTTCCTACTCACACTCCCACTCCCCCTTCTTCTTCCCTTTCCTATTCTCTTATTCTTTACTAAGATCTATTTTCAATTAACTTTATACATATATGATTAACTCTATGTTGAGTATAGAGTTAAATGATTCATATGAAAGAGAAAAAGATAAGGAAAATATTGTAAAGGAAAAATAACCAAGAATATAGACTAAAAACCTGTTCCTCAACAGTCAAGAGAAAGGCTGTTCAAAATCATTGCTTCTCATAGTGTCAATTTCATTTCTACATGTTGCCTTTTAGGTGCTCTATTAGCTATCACATGTCAGGGAGAACATATAGAATTTGCTCTTTGAGACTGGCTTATTTCACTAAGTATGATGTTTTCCAGTTTCATTCATTTTGCTGCAAATGACCAGATTTCTTTTTCTTCTTCTTCTTCTTTTTTTTTACTGCTATGTAGTATTGCATGGTGTACATATCCCATAATTTCTTTATCCAGTCTTCAGTTGATGGGCATTTTTGTTGAGTGCATGTCTTTGCTATTGTGAATTGAGCTGCGATAAACATGGAGGTACAGATAGCTCTTTTATATGCTGATTTCATTTCCCTTGGATAGATTCTCAGGAGTGGGATGGCTGGGTCATTTGGTAAGTCTATGTTCAGAACTCTGAAGTATCTCCACACTGTCTTTCACAATGGCTTTACTGGTTTACATTCCCATCAACAGTGGATTAGTGAGCCATTTTATTAATTAATTGAGAGATAAAGAGTAAAAGATGAAGGCTATAGCAATGTCTTTGACATTGACAAAGACTAAGTTGAACATGGCTGTGTGTGAAAAATAGAGGGCCAGCTAAACGAATCCCAGAAGTAGAATTATGCAAACATACATACTCGGGTACAGTCTATTTGAACCTTAGGGGACTAAGCTTCACTGGAGCATGAGCTGCCTTGGGAGAGGCAGGGTGGAACTCACATGGGCAGTGAATCAGCAGATGGAAGATCTTTCTCAAGCTTTCTCTCCCTTTCTCTCTGCCACTCTACCTTTCAATTAAATAAAAATAAATCCTTTCTTAAAAAAATTTGCCATTAGATTATATGCAACAGTACTCTATGTCAATCATAAGATTCATAAAGATCTTCTATTCATGAAATTCCAGTAATAAAGATACCTTAATTTTACATATAAGCCCTCTACAAGATTTATCTTTTGGGGGAAATTAAAATTCAAATAACAAATACTTTTGCATTTTAAAGCCAATAAAAAAGGCCAATTTTCTTTGACCTATGGAATGAATTGGAGTTTAAAAGTCTTGTTTTCCAGTTTATTATTATGCTAAGTTCGTTCACAGTACAGTTGATATTCCGTCTACAACTGTAGGCTGGGAAACATGCAGTTTTTAGGCTTTAGAAATTCTTAGTTCAGTGTTGAGATTTCTTGTTTTCATTCAAATAGGATTCATGGGATGGGACTTCCTCAATCCCACATCAAAATGCAAGGGTTTGAGTCCTGGATCCACTTTTGATTCCAGCTTCCTGCTAATGTACCCAATGAGGTAGCAGCAATGACTCAATTGGGCCCAGCCACCAAAAGGAAGACCTGGATTGGTCTCTAGATTCTTGCCTTTGGCCTGGCCAGCCCCAGGTCCATTTGAAGAGTGAGCCAAATTTGGTGATGGGTATTCTGTCTGTCTGTCTTGATTTATATTACTCTCAAATTAAAGAAAACAGGAGTCAATAAGTAATCTTAACCACATATTCAACAAATTTAGTATATAAGACAAACTCTAAACACTGGGGCAAGGATGCATAGTAGAAATCTTGCTCCATAACCCCAGGGTACTGTGTTGTCAAAGACCACCTCACTGTAGTCTGAGGCAAAAAGGCAGATGATAGATGATGAAATCTTCATTTCATTTTAGCTGGTTTGTCAGCCAGTCTGTTTACCTTTCTGGAATCTACAACCTATGAATAGCAGGAGCCTCCTGGAAAATGATAGATTTTGTCACTTTGAATTTTCTGCACATGGCAGTGTGGGAGAAAGGATGTGGACATGAATCCCTATGGCTCCTCCATCTGAGGACAGTGCTAAGTGGAAGTTGTCATTTTTATTTGCAATGGTAGCAGCCTCCTTCAGCAATTATTATTTGGGAGTCTTTTGTTTCTCACCCAGCCTATTCTAAACTCCTTAACTCCCATTTCCCTTTGAGCACTTCAGTCCTCAAAGAAGTAGTGCTGACTTCAAAGTATTCTTCAAGCAGGTACTTCTATGCCTGTGAACAGCAGAACCCTCCCTTTCTCTCTTGAAATTTTTTTTTAGCCATTGTAATCCATAAGCTGTACTTTGGAAATTTATATTCTTTAAATAAAAGCCTTATTAAAAATAATAAAATAAAATTATAGAATGAAAAAAAAAAGAAATTTTTATGTCAAAAAAAAAACAAAAACAAAAACAAAAACACCTGGCTTGTAGAAAAGGATCTCACCTTAAGGCCGCATTTGTTTCAGCTGAAAAATCACAGTCAGATTCCAGCACTTAAGCTGCTATGGAGACTGCTGACAGGGCCATACTTTGGCCACGTGGTTCTCTGAAGTCTAGACAATTGCCATCTTCCATCCCATAAATTTATCAAGCAGTGTAATGCCCACATGCTCAACTATAATAATGATCATTTGGAAACTCATTCCAACATTCTCTGTGTTTCTACACCTGAGCATTTGAATCAAACATACAATTTAAGGTCAAATGCACCACGGTTACTATTGCTGCCTACTTCCACTTGAGGCAAAAGAGTACAGAAGCTTCCTTATGGTCCATGGCTCATGTGTAACTTTGTTGTAATGCAGTGTATATGCAGGTGATAATTCCTTTTATCCTTGCCGGTGAGACTAAGGTGTGCCTATAACATATTAACCGCATCAGTCTGCAGTCTGAAGCTTAGCACCTGCCAAAATTCACAGCCTTTACCAAAGCCCTTGTTTTGCACTACAAATTCAAGGCCAGACTACAACAATCTGCCCTCGTAGGCCATCTGTGCTGGTGACAGGTGTGCACCTTTGGCCCTATCTCTGTAGAAAGTCATCTGTGGTCAGAGCCACAACAAGATGTAGCCGTCAGAAGTCAAAAATGCCATATAACTTATGCTTAAGGACTTAGCTAAGTTTTGGCAGTTAAAAGCTAACTACACAAAATGGCCTAGTATAAAATCTATAAAGCACCATGGTCAAAATCTTGCACCCAGACGCTAAGTTATATCAGAAGTACTGTTCATTCCTCACAAAATTTGCTTCCCAAAGTTTTTGTTCTCTTTTCCTATGTTCTCTTGGGTTAGCTAGACTGGTATCAGCCTTATCATCAATAACCCTGAATGTTCAATAGGTTTGGAGCAAAGCTTCCAAATGGGGAGAAATATATTTTGAGTGAAAATCCTAGGTCTAGTCAAATGTGTTTTGAATAAGTACATTTGTAGACATCGAAGTTTTCAGAAATATTACTACCTGCATACACTTTGATTTAGCAAAAAAAAAAAGGGGGTAGTCCAAGAAAGGCAGAGAATGGCTACCCAAGAAGACCATCTTGCCACAGTGCTGGCCCCCAAACTTTTCCTTTCTGTACTCTCTTGTTACAAGTTGCTATTCATAAGATAAATGTTGATTATTCATTATTCAATAAACTGTTTACTAATGAAGTAAAGGTGTGTGGTGTGGATTCTCAATCATGGTTGCAGCAGTCAAGTATGGGCCAGGCCTAAGTCAGGAGCCAGGAACTCCAGCAGGAGGCAACTACTTGGGCCATCTTCTGCTGTCTTTCCAGGCACATTAGCAGAAAGCTGGACTAGAAGTAGAGTAGCCATTTATATTTATTAAGTAAGTAAAAGTTAAAAAAAAAAAAAAGTAGAGTAGCCAAGACTCAAACTGGCATCACAAGCAATGGCTTAACCCAATCTGCCACAACACAGACCCCCATAATATTATATTTAAATTGCTCATATTATGAAGTATTGCATGCAGTTTTCAATTTCCCTTCCCTTCCCTTCCCTTCCCTTCCCTTCCCTTCCCTTCCCTTCCCTTCCCTTCCCTTCCTCTTCCTCTTCCTCTTCCTTTCCTTTCCTGACTTCCCTCTGGATCTGTAATCTGCACAAATTGGTTTTTCTAGGATCGCTTCAAAGTGGTTAACCTGGGGTTTTCTCTTGGGTAGGCAACCATGTTTAATGGAAATTCAGTCTCAGATCATTTGGAGATCAATCTATTAATTTTCTAGTTACAGAGACCCTGCTAATTTAATTTCCAAGGACTTACAGCTAGTTAGTGGCAGAGCCCACATTAGGATAGATGGATTCTCATTTCCTAGTTAAGATTCTTTTTCCATTGTATGATATTTTTCTAGTCTGCAATAACTCAGTATAAATCCACACATCTTAAGAACAAGCATGACTGGTATGCTTTCCAAAGGCAATTCTAGGTCGTGTTATAAAAACAAACAAAAGTTAAAGAAGGGCTGCTGAGATGGCAAAACCTTCACACAGGGGAGTGGGTTTTATCACCTGTTTCTGCCACTCAATCACAGTGACAACTCCTTCCACAACTGCCTATGAAGCAAGTTGCTGGGATACAGAGTGATACGTAGTTTAAAATATTTACAGTACACATAATATTGTTTCCTGTGGAAATGTTTGTCAAATATTTACTTAAGATATAGAATTCTTTAAATGCATATAAAAACTATTTGTACTGGAACAGGGGCCTTGGAACAAGTGTTAAGCATGGATTTTAGCTCTCAGACCCACTGGGTGTTATGCCCTGGGAAAGTTAGCTTAGGTAACACCAGTAAAAAGCAGAAATTACCCCAGAGTTTATGGGGATGAAAATTTGGATAAAATTATGGCTACAAATTAACTAGGACTGTGGTTAATAAATGGACTGTGTTCATAAAATTTGTTGAATCAATGATTGCTAATTTATGCCTTCTTTGTCATATGGGCTTTCTGTAACATTCTCATGCATATAATTATTTGATAAATATATCCATTAATTATTAAAGATTCTCGAGAATTCTGTTCAAACTCAGTGTCACTGAAAATCAGTTATTATCCTGGCTGACTTGCTTATAAGCAAGCAAGAAAGAAGTGCAGGGCTAGGCATTTGGCCTAGTGGTTACATTGCAGGTTGAGATGCCCTGATCTCATATTAGAGTACCTTGGATCAATTTTTTCTTCTGGCTCCTGATTCCAGCTTCTAGCTTAGCCAGACCCTGGGAGGCAACAGTACTGCTTCAAATAACTGGATTTTTGCCACATACATAGGAGACTTGGGTTGAGTTCTTGGCTCCTGGCTCTGACCCAATTCCAGATATTATAGGCCTTTGGGGAGTAAACCAGTGGAGAGGATCTTGATCTCTCCTTCTCTCTTTCTCATATCATCTCATCATTGTCTCTCTACTTCTCAAATAATTTCATAAACTAAGAAAATACGTTATAAAAGAAGAAAGAAGCTCCAAATGTCTAATGTAAACTAAATGAATAGTTTACGATATATGTAGCTTTTAATATTGCTAAGAGTATTTTGCGATGGACTAGAGTGGTATGTGTCTTCCCTAAATAGAAATGCCATTTTTTCACTAATGAAACATGCAGAAGATTATAAGATATCATGAGTATATATACTAAAACCAAACTGTAATAATCAATCATCAGTAATAATAAGGAACTTTTAGGGCCACGCTGTAGCGTAATAGGCTAAGCCTCTGCCCGCGGTGCTGGCATCCTGTATGGGCTCCAGTTTCTGTTCCAGCTGCTCCTCTTATATCAGCTCTCTGCTGTGGCCCGGAAAAACAGTAGAAGATGGCCCAAGTGCTTCGGCTCCTAAACCTGTGTGGGAGACCCATAAAAATCTCTTGGCTCCTGCCTTTGGATTGGCCAAGCTCCAGCAATTGTGGCCACTTGAGGAGTGAACCAGAGGATGGAAGACCTCTCTCTCTCTTTAACTCTACCCCTCAAATAAATAAAATCTTAAAAATAATAAATGTTTTTTTTTAAAAAGAGAGAGAGAGAGAGAGAGAGAGTTTTTTCATCGTTGGTTCACTCTCCAAAGGGTGACAATGGCTGGAGCTGGACCAGTCTGAAGCCAGGAGCCAGGAGCTTCTTCCATGTCTCCCATGCGGGTGCAAAGGCTCAAGGACTTGGGCCATCTTCTACTGATTTTCCAGGCCCTAGCAAAGGGCTGGAATGGAAGTGGAGCATCTGGGACTTGAACTAGTGCCCATATGGAATGCCAGCACTACAGATGGCAGCTTTACCCACTAAGCCACAGTACCACCCCAATAATAAACTTTTAAATGTATGATATAGGTGTTGCTCAACACATTCATTTCATTGAATATTTTCCATTCACTTGCTCATTTATTCATCATGTTATTATTGAGTTCCAAACCTATAATTTTGAGTCTATAAAGAAAAAAATCTGTCTATATAGCTATAACTTAATTTGCTGGGAAAAATAGGGAATGGTATAGAAAATTAGAACAAAAGTGGCAGAATGCCTCTTGCTATTGCTGTTGACTTAGATTAGATCCTCCCGTTTTAACAATTACCACCCGTACTTAAACCAGCAATAGAAAGAATGGAAACAATGACTATTTAAAATTTTCTAGTAGTCACATTTTAAAAAAAGGTAAAAAAGAAGTGTGATTAAAGTAATTTTAATGATTTTTTTAAAAAATCTTCGGAAGCGGGATACACAGCAGGCTCATAGAATGGCAGATGTCTTAAACAGCACTCTGGCCTCAGAATCAGGCCTTAAGCCATTCTGATTTGGCTGAAGAGCCCAGAAGAGTATTTCAGGCATGGAAAGCCAAGACATTCTGGCAAAAAAAAAAAAAAAGACCTAAATGAAAGATCTCTGCCAGTGAGATCCCAGTAGAAAGAATGGGCCATCAAAGAAGGAGGTACCTTTCTCTGAAGGGAGGAGAGAATTTCCACTTTGACTATGATCTTGTCTAAATAAGATCGAAGTTGGCAAACTCAAAAGGCTTCCATAGCCTTGGCAACTCATGACTAGAGCCTAGGGAGATTACTGACGCCATAAACAAGAGTGTCAAATTGTTAAGTCAACAACAGGAGTCACTGTGTACTTACTCCTCATGTGGGATCTCTGTCCTTAATGTGTTGTCCAATGTGAATTAATGCTATAATTAGTACTGAAACAGTATTTTACACTTTATGTTCTGTGTGGGTGCAAACAGATAAAATCTTTGCTTAATACATATTAAATCGATCTTCTGTGTATAAAGATAATTGAAAATGAATCTTGGCCGGCGCCGTGGCTCACTAGGCTAATCCTCTGCCTTGTGGTGCTGGCACACCAGGTTCTAGTCCCGGTCTGGGCTCAGGATTCTGTCCTGGTTGCCCTCTTCCAGGCCAACTCTCTACTGTGGCCAGAGAGTGCAGTGGAGGATGGCCCAAGTGCTTGGGCCCTGCACCCCATTGGAGACCAGAATAAGCACCTGGCTCCTGCTATCAGATCAGCACTGTGCGCCGGCTGCAGCGCGCCGGCCGCGGTGGCCATTGGAGGGTGAACCAATGGCAAAGGAAGACCTTTCTCTCTGTCTCTCTCTCTCACTGTCCACTCTGCCTGTCAAAAAAATAAATTAAAAAAAATTTTTTAAAAAATGAATCTTGATGTTAATGGAAAGGCAGAGGGAGCGGGAGATGGGAGGGGTGCGGGTGGGAGGGAAGTTATGGGGGTGAAAAAGCCATTGTAATCCATAAACTGTACTTTGGAAATTTATATTTACTAAACAAAAGTTAATGCCTGAAAAAAATCTTATATTTTAACATATATTCAATATGAAAGGTCATGACAAAATTTGCAATCTTTTTTAAATACAGAAATATTTTAAATCTGATGTCAATTTTTCAGTTAAGATACTTATCTTTTAATTCTAGTCACATTGCAAATGCTTAATAGTTATATGTGTCTAGTTGTGATCATATTATATCAGATTATAGACATGACTGTAATTACTGTGTCCTTTATATTTTATATGTTGTCTAAACAAAGTCAAATAAACCTTAATAAAACAAAGGAAGGAATGAATAAATTAATGAAAAATAATCAAACAACATTTTAGTGGAAAGAAATTGTTCTTAGAATTAGTCAATGTTCATTTGGTTCTGAATGAGAAAATTCCAAGTTAATATTATTTCAGATAAAATGGGGAATTAACTAATTTGCCTAACTGGGAAGCCTAGTGGCTCCAAGTATTTGAAAGATTTTTATAGTAAACTTTACTCTCCTGTATCCCTCTACTCACTATTGCTATCTGGCCATCTTTTTATTTACCGTTCTTTAGCCAATCCTCTATAATTAGTTAGTGGATTGACCATGCTACATGCTCAATGAAACTTATTGTTCTCAAAGAGGGAAGCTCCATCTTGCTATATTTTTGTACAATCACCCTAAAAGATAAACAAACTCACTGTTCTCTCTCTTTTTTTTAAGATTTATTTATTTATTTGAAAATCAGAATTGCACAGAGAGAAGGAGAGGCAGAGAAAAAGAGAGGAAGGGAGAGAGAGAGAGAGAGAGAGAGAGATCTTCCATCTGATGGTTCACTTCCCAATTGACCACAATGGCCGGAACTGTGCCGATCTGAAACCAGGAGCCAGGAGCTTCCTCCACGTCTCCCATGCAGGTGCAGGGTCCCAAGGACTTGGGCCATCTCCTACTGCTTTCCCAGGCCATAGCAGAGAGCTGGATTGGACATGATGCAGTTGGGACTTGAACAGGTGCACATATGGGATGTCGGCACTGCAGGGGGTGGCTTTACCTTCTATGCCACAGTGCTGCCCCAACTGCTATCTCTTAAAACATCTGTGTATAAGTTGCAGTCATTACTAAAGCTTACAACTACTTGGTTAACCAAGTCATCTAGTCACACTTAACCTGAAGGAGCAGGACAACATATATGTTACTGAGGAGATCCAAAATGTCCAAATAGGCGGAAGACACACTGATTTTAGCTATAGGAAGATATATATATATATATATATATATATATATATACACACACACACACACACACACACATATATATATATGTATATATATATATGCTACCAGTGACTCCTTCAGCCAGCAGGGAAATGCCATCTTCCTAGAGCAAGGTGCGAGGAGACTGTGGCATCCTATGCCACTGCTGATTTTTTTCTGAGGGATAACTCTTAGTTCCCCTGCCGACTTTGAGTCTGGCCTATGGAGCTGGAAGAGGGCAGGTTGTCTACCTAGTTCCATGACGGGAAATCATGCTGCTTCCCTCTCCCTCAACCCACCGAAGTACCAAGCTCAGTTTACTGAGGTGTAGCTACAGGGGCTTGCTCTGGGAGTGGGGCAGCTTGCATGGCAGAGAATGGATCCCCTGCACCCTGGCTGTGGGAGTCATGTACCCTGCGACCTTGGAAATCCTGAGACTGTATGATGTCTGCATCGGCCACTGAACTGAGATGGGCATGGAGTGTGGCTGGGCTTCCAGGGACTTGCCTGGTGAACCTCCAGAAACTCAGAACTCAGTGCTGAGAAAGGATTTAAGGGAGGCTTGGCACTCACACTGTGGAGTGCATAGGAGCTCTGTGTGGTTTTTGTATCTGAGTGGGTGGGGTGTGTAAGTGCTATGGGCTCACATTGGTTCACTTTGGCAGAAAGGTGTAATCACACTCTTCCCCCTCCCCTCAGCTGATGATAGAAGAAATCTATCATGCCAAACTTTGGTGCCTGCCACTCTGGACTCGCTCCACCCACAAATGCTGGCCAGAGCTCCCTGGTCTCACCCAGCACACAACTCTAGATATCTTCTGTAAGCCAAAAGCATTCCACGAAGCCACGGAGGCATATATCCAAGACCAAAGTCTTTAGAAGACATGTCAGCAAGTGATTCCACAGATGCATAAAAATCAATGTAGAAATAGAAGAAACATGAACAAGAGAGCAATATGACTCCCCCAAAAGAACATATTAATCCAATAAATTGAACTATTAAGATGAGAAGATTGAAGAAATGCCTGAAAAAAATTTCCAAAACATTATTGTAAGTTTGCTCAAAAACACATTGAAACAGCTATACGAGATAAGGAAAACCATACCTGACATGAACAAGAAATTCTGCAGAGATAGAGATATTATTTAATTAAATTGATAAATATATAGAAATGAATATTCAATATGCAAATAAAAAATACAGTGGAAAGCCTCAACAACAGAATTGATGGGATAGAATAAAGAATACTGAAACTAGAAGACACACCTT